>CM028378.1:138278216-138339287 GCA_013146195.2 Codonopsis lanceolata | reverse complement strand
GGTGAACAATGAAAGTTGTCAATCTTCTGGTCACAAACCTCAAAATCAGTCGGCTAACTTGTCAACAAGCCGACAAATGTCGACTAGGCTTTTGACAAAAAGAGGAGGATCTAGAAGAAAGACAACTGACAAGTTCAAGCCAATAAATTTTGTTGCTGCTAAGACCTCTAAGCTGAATCAAAAAGAATCAAAGAATTCACCTCAAATGACTGATAAACCTGGTTATCACAAGTGTAATATTTGTTCTACTTTTGGTCATCAGACACATGAATGCTTATATAGATTTAAACCTATTGACAGAATCAAAAAGCCTAATTTCAGGCAAGTGCGGATCACAGAAAAAACTAACCCTTTGGACCCAAAAGTATAAAAGGGTACCATGATTTAAATATTCATATTTCGGGTATGCTTAATGGTGATGATCATTCAAGCCGACATATGGATATTAGGCGATGGATGCTCCAGACACATGACTGGATCAGCTGAACTCCTTACTAACATTATTGCAGCAAAAGGACCTTCTGTAATCTTTGGGGACAATTCAAAAGGAAAAACTATCGGCTATGGATCCATTATCAGAGGATCTATAATAATTGAAAATGTCTCTTTGGTACAAGGTCTGAAACACAATCTTCTAAGTATCTCACAATTCTGTGATAAAGGTATGAGCTGCTCATTCTCCTCCACACATTGTTTCATCAAAAATAGCCTCACCAATGAAATTTTGCTTACTGGTACTAGAAAAAGAAATGTTTTTGCTATAGATTTACTTTCCTTAAATAGCAGTACTCAAATTTGTCTGGTAGCAAATAATATTTCCAAAAATTCATGGCTTTGGCACAAAAGACTTTCACATTTAAACTTTAAGTATCTTTCAAAACTTTCAAAAGGAGATTTGGTAAAAGGTTTGCCTTCCATAAATTGTCCAAGCCGACAAAAAATGTGATGCTGTATTTTGGGAAAAATAACAAAAACCTCTTTTTAAACCAAAACCATGTCTTTCTACCAAAAGAACTCTTGAGCTTCTACACATGGATTTATTTGGCCTGTAACTCTGCAAGCTTAGGAGGAAACAGTATACATTAGTTGTTGTGGATGACTACTCGGATATACTTGGGTTGAAATGATGCAATCCAAAGATGAAACTTACAGCATTCTCACTTCCCTATTCAGAATTCTTCAAACTCAAAAGGAATGTGAGATTATAAGTGTTAGATCTGACAATGGTACAGAATTCAAAAATCTTGGGATGGACACATACTGTGATGATCATGGAATTGATCATAACTTTTCAGATTAGAACACCTCGGCAAAATGGTATAGGTGAAAGGAAAGAACAGGACTTGGATTGAAGCGAGGTAAAACAATGATAGCTGAAGCAAATTTGCCAAAATATTTTTGGGCAGAAGCTGTCAACACAGCATGTTTTACTCAGAATAGATCTCTCATAAACAAATTTCATGGTAAGACTCCTTATGAAATATGGAGAGGTAGAACACCTAACATTGCTTTCTTTAAAATCTTCGGGTGCAAATGCTTCATTCACTACAATGGTGGAGATTACAGAGGTAAATTTGATGAAAAAGCTGATGAAGGTATTTTTGTTGGTTATGCCAAGCATAGTAAAGCTTATAGAGTTTATAATAGAAAAACTCAAGTAATTGTTGAATCTATGCATGTTAATTTTGATGAATCAAGTTTAATTGAGTCTTGTAAGACTCACGATGTTACTAACAATTTTGAAATATTTGAGACAGAAGCTTGATGTTCAATTCAAAATAATCCTCCATCTTCAACTCCTACTAGAAACTCTAAACCTTGGGATGAACCTAAGACGACACCCTTGACCGGTGACAATCCTAATCTATTACAATAGATCGGTCGGTGACACACTTAGTTCTGAAGCCATTCGGTCAATGACACTCACCCATCTCTACCTTTACAAGCCGAGCCTCTCTGATCTTCCTAAGGAAATTAGGGAAGCTAGACATCCTTCTAGTTTCAAATATCATTGGAGATCCCTTTGCTGGTCTAAGAACCAGAAGTAGCTCTAGAAATGAAACTCTTGATTCTCATGCCTTTGTCTCTTCCATTGAACCCAAAAAGATTGATGAAGCCTTGGAAGACCCCCAGTGGATTGAGGCTATGCAAGAAGAGCTGAATCAGTTTGAAAGATGTAAAGTTTGGGAACTTGTGCCTAGACCCACAGATCAACAAGTCATTGGAACTAAATGGGTGTTCAGAAACAAGTTGGATGAAGATGGAAATGTTACAAGAAATAAAGCAAGGTTAGTAGCCCAAGGATATAGACAGGAGGAGGGCATTGACTATGATCAAACTTTTGCTCCTGTAGCAAGACTTGAAGCCATCAGATTATTTCTTGCCTATGCAACCTTCAAGGACTTTAAGGTATACCAAATGGATGTAAAAAGTGCTTTCTTGAATGGAGATCTACAAGAACAAGTATTTGTTGAACAACCTCCTGGTTTCATTGACCTTAAAAAGAAGGACCATGTATACAAGTTAAGAAAGGCTCTTTATGGTCTTAAGCAAGCACCAAGAGCATGGTACGAAACCCTATCCAAATTCCTTATGGAAAAAGGATTTCAAAGAGGTAAAATCGACACTACTCTTTTCTCTTTGAAGCACAAAGGTAATATTTTACTAGTTCAAATTTATGTTGATGATATTATTTTTGGATCTACTAATGAAATTTTGTGCAAAAGATTTGAGCATCTTATGAAAGGAAAGTTTGAGATGAGTATGATGGGAGAACTAACATACTTCTTAGGTTTGCAAATCAAGCAAACTGAGGAAGGAATTTTTATCCATCAATCTAAATACACTAGAGAGCTGATCAAGAAGTATAATCTTCAAGAAGCCAATTCAGCAAACACTCCAATGGGAGTTGAATGTCATCTAGTCACTGATGAAAAGGGTAAGCCAGTTAATACAACTGAGTACAGAGGTATAGTTGGATCTCTTCTTTATTTAACAGCTAGCAGACCTGATATCATGTTTGTTGTATGTATATGTGCTCGTTTTCAAGCTAATCCTAAGGAATCTCACATGATTGCAGCAAAAAGAATCATTAGATATTTGATTGATACTGAAAAGTTTGGCATTTGGTATCCCAGAGACTCTTCATTTAATTTAACAGGATATTCAGATGCTGACCTTGCAGCCTGCAGAGTTAATAGAAAAAGCACCAGTGGAACATGTCAGTTCCTTGGAAACAGACTGGTTTCATGGGCATGTAAAAAGCAAGGTTCAGTTTCCACTTCAACAACTGAATATATTCTTCTTTGGAAGTCGTTGTTCTCGATTCTTTGGATGAAACAAGATTCTTGGATTATGAAATGCCTATGGGAACCTGTCCTATTTATTGTGATAATACTTCTGCTATATCAGTTTCTAAAAACCCTGTCATGCATTCTAAAACCAAGCACATAGACATCAGATATCATTTTTTGAAGGATCATGTTGAAAAAGGAAATGTTCAGTTAGAATATGTTCCTACTGAATTTCAATTAGCTGACATTTTTACAAAAGCTTTAAAAGCTGACAGATTTGAATTCTTAAGAGGAGAATTAGGAATGCTTATAATGTCATAGAAATATGTATGTTGCTTGTCTAACCTGTGCAGGATATACATCAGTAGCATGTAACAAGCTGACAATTTATATCAGCAAGTAAGTATATGGTCAGCCGATAGCACAAGGAAATATTTGTCAGCCAGTAGCTGACACATGAAGCTCTTGTACAACAAAGCTTCTCAGCTGACAACCTTTAGCTGACAAAACTTCTATTCATTCCTTGATGGGATTATTATAAAAATGTCAGCCAGTAGCTGACAAACATTCACAGCTAACACATATTAGCTGACAAACTGTCCAGCTGACATGTCTCTCAGTTGACAACACAGTGATCAACAGTCACTGTCCAGGTAGTCTCTAAGCCTTAAGTCAAAGCTGATCGTATCTCAGCTAAGACTTAATCTCTAATTTATTTAAAATTCCTCATTTATTTCCCGCCATTTATTTTCCTTGGAACTCGCGAAACTTTCTTGAAAAGCCAAAATGACCTTTCCACTATCCCACCAACTCTGGCGGTTGAAATGACGTGTTTTCACAAAAACGGCTCATCATTGTGATAATGACTATCTGTCATAAATTGCTATTTTTATCACAAAAACCAAAATTCTGTGTACTTTATCACTACACTCCATATCTTCGCTTTTAAAACCCACTATAAGCGTCCGTACGTATCTGATCCCTTTTAAAAACACACTCACTCTCTCACTTTTCACTTACCTCTCTCTCTCTCTAAAAACCTTCTCTCTACAAACTTCTTCTTCTTCAAAAATCATTCTTCTTTCAAACCCTAAAAGAGTGTTGTGGTTAGAGATAGTCTAAGTATATTGGCTGGAAACTCCATTGATACCCGTAAAGCATTCTGAATAGGGTGTGGTATCGCCGGAGCATACAACGCCACGTACTTGGTCAATCGAAAGCCTTCAAACACTGTTTTAACCCTAAAATCTTTCGGTACTCTCTATTTCTCTCAAATCCTTCTTCTTTCTTTTGCTTTCAAAAATTCTTAACATATCTGTTAATTGTTTCAGGAGATGGCTTTGAACCCAGCAATTGGATGCCTTCTCGATGTGGTATCTCTGAATGAAGAACCACTAGGGCTTGAACTAATCCATTTACTCACTGCAAATGGATTATTACCTCTACTCTCTTTCAACATTCGAAACTTCAGTTGCCAGTTGACTGAAGAATTCTTCATGGGTATGGAGGAAAACCCAGCCGACCCTTTTTCACTCATAGGTAATATCAGAGGAGTCCCCATAGTCTTTGACTCTGAAACCATCACTGCTGCTTTTCCCGGCCTCTATGACGACGGTTCTACAACCTACACCATTCCTGATGAAACTCAGCAAGCTGGATGGATTACCATGAGGGGTGAAGTACCAGTGGAGCTTGCCTACGACAGGCACAAGCATCGCTTTGCTCCACTCCACTACGCTCTAGCCACTGTATTGGATAAATGTCTCATAATCAAGTCTGGTGGTCATGACAAGATTACTGAGGCCCAAATGTTCCTTATGGAAGGAATTGTGGAGAATTGTGAAATGAATTGGGGAGCCATTCTGGTAGAGTGTGTGAAGGTGAATATTGCCAAGTACAAGGACAACATGGAAACTGGAAATCCAAGACTGACACATCACCTGATCATAAATCAGTTCCTTCGATCCATTCCTGCTTGTCAGCATCTGCTCATCAACCTTGGTGACCTTGAACCTGTCAAGGTCAAGAAATATGTTGCTGCTGACATTAGGAGAGCTAGTATTTCTAGCAGATTTGGTCAGGAGGCTCTTCCAGCTCAGTCAAGCAGGAGGCCAAGAAGAACTAGGACCCAAGCCCTCACCGTATCATCCGGCCGGTGATGAGGGTCGACAAGAAGTTGCGACCAAGTGCTCGGCCAAGTGTTCGACCAACGAGTTCGACCACCAGGGTCGGTCGGTGGTCGGTCGACGTGGTCGGCCGGTGATATGCAAGAGGTTTCGAAAGAAGGCAACCAAGGAGGAGGAGACTAACACGGTGCTGCTGCAAAGAGACAGAAGGAATCTGAATGAATCCGGTACCTTTGTCCCTTTCTCCCTCTACTTGATCCTCGCTCCCATCTCTCCCCTTCGATCCTAGGTCACCCAACTTGCTCCCATTAAGTTTTTTCCTCCAATTAGGAATCCTACCTTCCATCCTAGGCATTCCTATTACCAAGTTAATCCCGTCCCAATTCCTCCAAACTGGGTCTTTCCCATAGACCATTTGCCATACTTCGTTCAGTTTCTCCTCTCTTTCCATGAGGAGAAGAAAACTGACAAGCCCCCGGTCAACCCTATCAAATACATTGATCATAACCTTAAAAGGAGACCCTATGTCTTGTATCCTGTCACTCCCAATCTTAGTCAAGAGGACTTAGTTGCGAACTATGGAAAGTACTTTGACCCACTCCTCTCGCTGATTCTTCTATCTCTAATGATAGATTTGTTCAAGATGAATTAGTCTACTTAGTGCGGACTATATATAGCAAGGTTCATGAACTCCTTTCTTTACCCTCAAATGATCCCTTCCTGGTTGGCAGACCTGCACTGCCTGAAGATGATGATCTCAACCAGGATTGGGAACAACCTTCTGTAGACCCAGCCAAGTTAGCCGTATCCGAGAGCGACCAATAAATATGTCGAGATGCAAATACCGCAAATCAAGCCTATATAGAACTACAGACGGATGGCCTCCATGCCAGGAGGAGCTTCCATGGACACAGCTTTTCCAGATGCTATGTCAAGTCAACCAGCCCCTTTGATTACTGAATCCATACCTACTGTTCCTTATGTCATCCCTTCTTCGGTTCCTTTTGTTGTGTCAGCCACAACCATTCCAGTTGTTACCTCAGCTGCTCCATTAGCCATCTCCACTTCAACTCTGCAACCTATCTCTCTTCCATCCTTCACTCCAACCATTGATGCTTCATCTTCCATTCCACCTATAACCTTGCTCTTCCCACTTTACCTACATCGCTCGCCTCCTCCACCTTCAATTCCTCTTCTTACTTTCATCTCTTATGTTAAATTTATATCGTCGGTACATTACATTAGTTTTATACCTAATCCCGATTAAGCGTTGTATAGAACTTTTTGTATAGTTTTTGTAGGACTTTTTCTCGGAAGACCACTTCTCTGCTTCACTTCAGCTTAAGATCAGACCTCGTGTCATCAAAGCTAGGCTGAATTAATTCAAACTTATTCCCATATGTTATTTGAATTAATCCAATTCTTTTCTGACATGTCTTCTACTATTTCAATCGACACCAAATCGCCCACCTTTTGAAGATCTCGAAATGATTATACGCTCTAGTTATCTGTGAAGGCGAAATTCAACCCATGCATTTAATGCATTTATGAAAAAGAAACGAAGTCTTCATCTTCTCAACGGATCTTTTGAAGTGTTTAAATCATTGAAGGCTGAATCAATCGAACACTTAAAGAATTGCTCGAATCTCGCTCCAATCTTTCGGTGCATTCAATAGATCCTCATCTAGAAGTCCTCGTCTCTTCAACATTTATTGTTTTATTCTTCTTGTTGTTTACTTCCATTAACTATATACAAATTAAATATCTTGGGATATTTAATTCCCTGAAAACACAAGTCAATATTTTGTACACGATCCATTAGGGATATTCTTTGTAATTGATCTAAGTGGAAAACATAGTGCCAATTTAAATCCCCAGCACTCATTATAGTGTGAACCATCCCAAAATACTTGTGTTATTTCCTTCTATCCTTTATTTATTGGCTTAGTTTCTTTGTTTACTTCATCCATTTATTGAGAACTTAAGGATCTTAGTCCTTATCGCTGAACATTTCTCTTGAAAGTCTTGCTACTTGATTCTTTTCATAGATTGCAAGTAACTTTCAAGGAACTTACTTAAAAGTTTTTAAAGTGTTAATAAGCTATTCAACCCCCTTCTAGCTTATTATTGTGCTCATTCGTTACTCAACTCAATGTCTCGCCTTCCATCTCTCGTGTCGATTACCCCTCTATTGTTCAATCTATGTCAGCCATGCCTCATACTCCTTCTCAAATATCGGCCATTCCTCTAATGTCCAACTTCCATTCCTCCCTGCCCCAACTGTGGTTTCGCTATCCTCATCTCTTGTGCTTCTCTTCCTCTTCTCACAGCTGACATACCCTCTCTCCCAAACCAAGCCTCTCCACTGCTTGTTCTGCCTGACCTCTCTCTCCACACATCCCACACCCTTTCTGTCAGCCCAGTGTCTACCTTCAAGCCCACTCCTCCTGAGCCTTTATAAGAAGAAGATTTTGGTTCCCTCTCCCCTGAAAAATTTGTGGACCAAACCTTCATAGACTCATCTTCTGACTCCTCCAAATCTACTTCTGAGGACGAGTCTCTTCTCAGCCCCTCTCAGTTAGCCAGTAGGAAAGCTAGAAAACAACGAAAAATTATTTCAAAGGCTTTGCTTCGCCCCATCGGCACAAAATTGTCTTTCCTGAAGATATGCCTACCCCCTCACCTGAGCCAGAAGCCCAAATCCCAGCCTACCCCATGGATGTTTTCTTCCCCCCTGACCCTGAGGATGCTGATATTCACACCCATCAGCTATTCTCAGATGAACCTCAACCAACTCAACCACCTGCTCAAGCTTCTGCCGCCTCTGGTTCTCTGTCTCTGTCAGCTAAGCTCGACCTTTTATATACTCATCATTTGCATATGAAGTCGTCATTCACATGTCGGACACATCGCCGCTACACTTCAACAAAGAAGTTGCCTCACTTCAACAAGAAGTTGCCTCTCTGCTCCGAACCTCACCTGATCATCACCACACGAGGTGCAAGTTGCCATTGCCGGTGCTCCTCGTGAAGCTCATATGGATGATTGGAGGACTCTCTTACTCTAACAACAACCGTGGTTCAATCTTTGAAGCGCTATGCTTCAAACCATTCAGAGAGAAGAAAAGCTCGGCGGTGGAACGATCTCGAAGCCGATGCCCGATCACCAACACTAAGAACATGATGAAGCTGAAAAAGAACCAAAAGCCGATGCACAGCTAAAGAAACACAAACACAAGCGAAGGAGAACAAGTGCAAGAAGTTGCAAGCAGAAGCCGCAAAGAATCGAAAATGAAGCCGAGTTGGTCCATCGGTTGAAGCAGCCCAAAACAACCAAGGATCCACATCGCCTTATCGACATTTCATCTCTCTCTCTTTACTATGAACAAACTCCTTTAAACTCTCGTTTTACTTGTACCTCACATTGGGCATTACTCCTATGTTTTCAGTTATTACATTATCTGCTTGTGGTACTAACATAAATTTTGCAGGAACTTTAAAATTCTTGGCTTTCTGCTTTCAAGTGAATGGTTTTAAGCAAATAGGAGGAGATTGTTGAATCTTGAAATTAAAAAGATTTGCTTAAAAACATTTCACTTGATTGTCAGCCAAGTAAAATAGATTATATTTGGTCAGCTGAATATCATTTTGTCAGCCACTTATCTCAGTTGATCTATACGTACTTAAAGTATGAGTTTATCTTTCCTTATTTGTTTAATCATACACTTGTACTAACTCTTTCCCACTGTGTGTTTTTGATAGATGTCCTGCCATATAATATCTCACAAGATCCTTTGAGATCTTGCCTCTGCCAAAACACATTTTCAAATTCAAATGTGTTCCTAACGGGTTGCTTGTGAAGACTATCTATAAATACCCATTGGAAGCATTTGTGAAGACAACAATCTTAACAATTTTAAAAAGTCAAGAAACCTTCTTCTCCCAATCTCTCAGACGTTGTCTTCAAGAAAACTTTAGCTAGATATTTCTCATTGAATATTTCTCTCTAGTTATTGTTTAGGCAAAACACTGAGTATTTCATTTCAAATTATTTAGAACTCAGTCAGTTTTGTCTCACGAGTTTGATTGTTTCTCAATCATTCTCCCCCAAACACCGGTCTTTTGTTGTACACTGATCCATTAGAGATCAAATAGATTTTTAATAAAATTAGTGCACTTCAAAAATCCAAGTCTGACCAACTTGGTAGTGGACGTAGCAGTTTATCTGTGAACCACTTCAACTGATTTGTCAGCCATTTCTTATATTCTTCCAAACTTACTTAACACTTAAGAAGTTATTCAACTGATTAAGTGTCAGCCAGTTAACAACAATTGTTTGCTTATTTGTTCAGTTAACTTGTATCTCGCTTCTCTCTATATTCAAGTGATCAAACATTAAAAGCAGATTTCTTTTGAAAATGTTGTGTTAGCCACCGACCAACTTTCTTTTAACGAATTTCAAAGTGTCAGCCAACTGACCAATTCTTCAGTTGACTGACAAGATCAAGTTTTCCGCTGCCAATCTTTTAAGCTTTACAAAGTCAACCCCCAAAAGTTTTTAAAGGCTATTCACCCCCCCTCTAGCCTTAACTGTTGCCATCTGGACTTACAGATCCGGTGTTGGCTATGGCTGGGTTTAGCCCCGACATATCTTTATAGGACCAGGCAAATACGTCCACGGACTTTTGAGGAGATCCATGAGTGTTATCCTTCCAGAATCTTGCAGGTAGTTGTCGATTTTGATTTTCTTTGACTTGGTTATTTAGCCCCCAGATTGATAATGGACAAGTCTTCAGCTGCTGTTGATGAGTGATGTTGTTCCTGTTGCTCAACTGACTTTACAAGCTCAAGCAATTTTTTTTCTTTTGGGTCCATTTCATTAAATGATTCATTATTATGATTATTTAATGTGTCTTTTAATGTAGGTGCAACTAAGGAATAAGTAAAGACATTTAGATTATCATTATTAGCAAACTGCACGGAGCTTATTACATTATTGAGGACCTAGGGTTTGAGATCATCATTCTTAGGGAGCGGATCGGTAGATGACCAATCCGTAAAGCTAGGGAAAGGAAGGGGGATGGTATATCCGAAGCGGTCCACCAGGTCTGCAGGAGCTAAGAGCGGGCCGGTCGTATTATACCGGAGGCTTGAGAAGCTCGAACTCAGCAGGGAGCTTTCCGTAATCAGTGCCCCTGTTTATTATACCCAGGAAACTACCTCCTCCAAATATTTATTTAGGAACTCCTTTATTGAACAGCATATCTTACAGCACCTTTATTTATGGCTAACTGGACTATCTTGCCTTTTTTAGACCTCCTCGGCTTGATCTGTTTGAACAAGTTTTGTGTCTGCCACTGTAATTACCTTGCTATCGATGAGATCCTGAATTGCAAGTTTGAGTGTATGGCACTTGTCAGTAAGATGACCACTGTAACGATGGTATTCCCAATACTGGGCATGATTCCAGTAAGCAGGTAATGGTTTGGGTGGTCGGTAATTATCAATGGGTTTTAGTATCCCATGGGCCCACAGTGTTCGGAGTATTTCAGATCTTGGGGCTGGCAGGTCGTCATAATGCCTTATTTCTTTTCGCCCCTTGGCTTAGGCAAATGGTTAGGTTTGGATTCGGTCCAGCAACTGGGTGAAATTTTTTCTCTTGGATAATATTGCAATGGGATTGGGTTGCCTGGACCTTGGCCCAAGAGGGATTCTTTTTCTGGTACATAAGCTGCTTCTTTTGGAAACCCTGAAGTCATTTGCTGGAAATAAGTATTTAAAGGGTCTAGAGGAAGGCAATTCTTTTGGTTATAGTAGCAGGCCTTTAGGTGGGGGAGGTTGGAGTTGATTTCTGGAGGACATGGAGTAGAATTATGGGCATTTGGAATCATATCTCCTTGGGTCATGGGATCATTATTTGGCTGATGGCTAGCATTTGGTGGCTTACCAGAGGTTTGGAAAAGGATATCTTCTGAGATATCAGGAAGGTTTACCTCAGGGAGGTGGGAAGCATTAGGAACATGTTTTGAGATTTTGACTTTTTGGGAGAGATCGGCCAGAACCTCTGAGAAGCCTTTTAAAAGATCACTCACCACTTGGTTTGTTATTCTTTCCGTATGAGCGTCCACTGCTTCCTTTAGCCAGGCTTTAAACTCAAGGGAAGGTGCATACTTAGGAGTTTCTGCTTCTGTACCCATAGCGGACTGTTCATTTTTTGCTGCCATTTGCCTGGATTTGTACCTTCTGAACTGTTTCTGCCCTTGATCTGGTATGTATCAATTGGCCAGTATTGTCTCTGTCTTTCCAAATTCGGGCCAGGTTTCTGAGGAAAATGGGTTTGGATGTATCAGAAGGCTGGCTGAAGACTTTTTGAGCTTGGAGTACAGCGTGCCTTTATTAGTATATTTTATTATTATTTATTATCCCTACAAATTGACCGGATAAGCACCTGCTTAATTTTGATAGTCTCAGAACTTTTCGTGGAACAGTGGATTCTTTCTTCAGAGTATAGGACCAACGTATTCCACCTGCCTTTCGACTCCCCGAGATTGGACTGATCCCAGGCGAAGGGCCTATACACTTTCCGGGATCCACCATTCGAAATGGTCTAGGTCGAGCATTAGAAAATAATAAATCAGCCCCAGTGTATTTTTTTTACTTTCGCACATTTTTTTTTGACTTGCACACATTTTTTTTGACTTGCGCACATATTTTTTTTGACTTGCGCACATTTTTTTTGACAGGGGCTGACCCACAATTTAAAATGCAAAAACCGGTCGGTCTTTGAAGTGTCCTGAGAATCTATATGCAGTCTAACGTTGGCTCATGCAGGGGGTAGGTTGGTCATGGTGTAGGGTAGCATTCGGAATATATTTGTATGCATATGCGCGTGTGTGCGGTATCTAAAAAGCAGTAATTTTTTTTTTTTTTAGATAGAAAAGCAGAAAATAAAACAGATATGGCCTGTCTTGCTGTTATTTATGGATTTTCTCGGCTTTTTATTTTGGGCGTGAGCAAGCAAGCATACCATCAAGAAATAGAAAGAAAAGTGGGGAATCTATCTATTCCTATTAATTACAAATGTGTTCTATATCCCCAAAATAAAAGACAGAATGAATGCATATATGTATATTTTGAGGAATGAAAATAAAGCAGAATAAAATAATAAATATAGGGCCAAAAATGAAACGATATTAAAAATAAAGCCCCGGCCCTTTTGTTGTGCTGCTCGGAAATTATTGCACATAAAATATTGCATATATATTATTATTATTATTATTATTATTATTAGATTTTTTTTAAAAAAATACGAATATTTTCAAGTATATCCGTAACAGTGATTTGGAAAGAAACTGTTACAAGATGGAGGATCATATTCACAAATATAGACACGGATGTTAAAGGAACGCAATATTCAAGTGTTTAAATTAATATAACAAGCATACTTTAGCCAGAAACAAAAGAAAAGAAAGTTTTGGTTACTGAGTCTAGCCCTCCATTTTTATTTATTAAAATAAAAATGATGTCTCCAGCAGAGTTGCCTTTGTGGGTTCAGGAAGCGTGCTCCGCCCCGCGCCGGATAAGGGTGCGGCGTGCGTGATGCGGTGACATCCATCGCTCTCGTTCCACCCTCCCTTTTTAGGAGGACCGAAATCAAAAGTGCGAGAGGAGTGCTGTCAGAATAGCGCATTGGAATGCGCCTCGGTTGCCTTTAGTGGATTTTTGATCCAATATAGGAGCTTTGGGTTTTCTATGTCAAGTTATCCCTTGTTTAGGGGATACCAGGATATAGGAATGCATCACTCTTCCATTCTCATTCTCCCTTTTTTAGGGAAAACGTGAAAGTGCAAGAAAGGAATGTTGCAGCGCCCCCACTATGGATTTTATGAAAATGACCTTATGGCCTATCTCGGATCACTATGGGTGCTTTGGGTTTTCTACGTCAAGTTATCCCTTTTTTAGGGGATACCAGGATATAGGAATGCATCACTCTTCCATTCACATTCTCCCTTTTTTAGGGGAAAACGTGAAAGTGCAAAGAAGGAATGTTGCAGCGCCCCCACTATGGATTTTATGAAAATAGTCTTATGGCCTATCTCGGATCACTATGGGTGCTTTGGGTTTTCTACGTCAAGTTATCCCTTTTTTAGGGGATACTAGGATATAGGAATACATCACCTTTCCATTCACATTCTCCCTTTTTTAGGGGAGAACGGAAAAGTGCAAGGAAAGATGTTGCGAGGCCCCCACTGGATTCAAAATGTTTTAGAGTTGCCATCTTTATTTTAAGGAATAAATCAAGCAAAACCAAAAAGAAAACCAGGGATTGCAAAAAATGGGTTCGGAGGCTAAGTTACGAGTTGGGAAGGTGCTAGGCACCCAACTCGCCCTTTCGGTCTCAAAACAATTTTTGGCTAAAGTATGTTTGTTGTTATATTAATTTAACAGATAAATAAAACATTAACTGCCTACAAATACATCCATTGTGTCTACATTATTTACAGACTTGCAACTGTCCCTTTACAAATAATTACAAATATACTTGAAAATATTTGGTCATAATAATGGCTATATTTAGTACTATTTCCTAACTAAATCCGGGCAGCACAACTGCTTATATATCTACATTGGGCCGGATTGGAAATAATACTTTTACAAATAAAAACTTTAAAATAAAACTTACTGACGGCCTAGGGTGTGCTCGCTCTGTCCTTGAGGAGATGGAGTCTTTTTGTTGTTGTTGTTGTTGTTGTTGTTGTGTGTTATGATTCGGGCAGAGGCGATCGCTTCGAAAGTTACTTTCGCTTTCTTGGGATTTGGGCAGAGTAACTGTTTATTTTGGTTGTTGTGTTTGCTTGAGGTAGGCTGAAATCAGGCAGAATAACGGCTTATTTCTGGCTGATTTAGCCTTTTAAATCGGGCAGAGCAACTGCTCTTTCCATGATTTTTGGACCGGGGAAATAGGGTGGATACCTAGCTGGGGGCTAAGGCTCACTTCTACCGGTTGGTTTTGTGTTTGGAGGAGGTTTGGCAGGGTCTCGAGGCTTTTTTAGGTGATCGCTCACTATCTCACTTCGCTCTCTATTTCTCCAACGTAACGAGAACGCGGAGAATTTTTTATCGATGAAAGGTGTGCTGAATGAGGAGCCCAGGGCCTGTGTTTATAGGCTGATTAAGGGACACGCTGGGAATTAATTTTTCCTTCTTGTGCTTTGATCGCTTGTACCAGCCGCGGGAGAAATTGCACATTACGGCGAAGGAACAGTGCATCGTGAACAAAACTAGGCGTCATGCCCAGTACTATTCACATGTTTCATTTTTTACGCTTTGAACCATGCATTTCACCTTTTGCGTATCCTGCTTTGTCCTTTTGTATTTTCGACCCTGTAACTTGACATTTGTTAATGTTTTAACATGTCTTGATATTTTATGTCATGTCACATACCAGGGGTACAAAATTGGGGTGTCTACAGTGGCCCATAATTAAAGTAGAGTGAAAAAGTAATGGTAAAGTGGTAAAAGTGATGTTCTAAAAAAGTAAGTTTCAAACTGGACAATTATTTTGGGACAGACGAAAAAGGAAAAGAGGACGATAATTTAGGGACGGAGGGAGTATAATTATATATAATAAAATAATAATAAATAACATATTGTCTGGTTCGGTCCGGTTCTGCATTTTTTTGGTTCTTGAACCTGGACCGAACCAATTGTCTAGTTATGTGAAAATTCAGATCCAAGACCAAATTAAAGTATTGGTGTTGATTCTTATGTTAAATTTATATCTGATCAGGACATTACATTAGTTTTATACTCTGGCTAATCGATCGATTAGCGTGGCAACCTGTATAGAACTTTGCCTTGTATAGTTTTATAGGACTTTTCAGTTCGGCGGAAGACCCTTCTCGTCTAAGACAAAGCTTAAGATCGGTAGACCTCGTGTCGAACGTGTCCTCTCCAAATCCATTAATTCAAACTTATTCACACATATTATTTGAATTAATCCAAGTCATTCGACATGTCAAGCATTGGTGAAGACTTTTCGATTCAATTTACATCTCTCGATTCGACACCAAATCGCCCACCTTTTGAAGATCAAATGATTATCAGATTACTAGAAGAAAAATTGATCCCCGCATTTAATGCATTTATGAATAGAGTTGTTGAAGTCTTCGTCCTTCCAACGGATTCTTTTGAAATGCACTGCTATTAATACGCCATTGAAGAAACAAAGTATGTAATCAATCGAACACTTAAAGAATTGCTCAAACTTTATAACTCCAAATCTTTCAGCATTCAATAGATCCTTAACAGATCTAGAAGAACAACAAGAAGATCAACATTTATTGCTTTATTCTTCTTGTTGTTAACTTCCATTAACTATACGATTAAATATCTTGTATTTACGATATTTAATTCCCTGAAAACACAAGTCTATATTTTGTACACGATCCATTAGGGATATTCTTTGTAATTGAGCTAAGTGGAAAACATAGTGCACAATTTAAATCCAAGGTTGACTGCCTTGGTGGTGGACGTAGCACTCATTATAGTGTGAACCATCCCAAAATACTTGTGTTATTTCCTTTTGTCTATTACTTGAACTTTAGTTTCATTGTTTATATTATCCATTTCAACTTAAGTAATCTGTAAAGGTCTTCCTTATCTGCAAACAACTTTCTTGAAGGTCTTCCGCTACTTGATTTTTTCATAGATTGCAAGTAACTTTCAAGGAACTTACTTAAAAGTTATTAAAGTGTTAATAAGCTATTCAACCCCCCCTTCTAGCTTATTATTGTGCTCATTGGGACCCACAATTGGTCTGATTCAATTTTGACTGATCCGATCCATTTCATTGGTCCAATCTGATTTTGAAAAATTCCTAAACACCCCTAGCCTCGAGTCAAACATGACCCTCTTTTTTAGGAACGGAGGAAGTACTATATATGCTCTTTGTCTTTGCTCATTGGTAAATGTATTTTTTTAATACACAAATGTTTAATTTCTTATTTCATAAATGATGGTGTACATATCTCCTCGTTTAAAGTAGTAATACTTTTTCTTGTTTTTTAATAATAGTTATGTTTTAACTTTTTAAAGTAATACTAATTATTTTTCTCATAAAAAATTGATGTGTATTTATATATTTTATTTAAAACTATAAAACATTTGTAATTCGAAGTACTAAGAATTAGAGTATGTGTTTTATAATTTTAAAAAAAAATTAAAAGAACACGTCAAATTTATATTTGATAAATAATTGGTTTGACTCTATAATCAAAACTAAATAATTATTTAGGTATGGAGAGAATAGGAAGTTGTATGAAATGGTAATGATAAATCGGCACTTGCAAGTATGTATCTTGTTAGAGTAGGTCTCCTGTAAGACTGTTTTACAGATCTTAATTAATTTGTAAGACGGAGCTTCACTTTTTCACAATTTAACCCACCAACACACAGTAGGTTGGATAATGAGGATTCGTCTTACAAAAAATATTCGTAAGATCGTCTTACACAAGTTTTTGTCATCTTGTTATGCCTTAATGTAACCGTCCAAACTCCAAAGATGAGCAAAACTAATATTGTATGGGAAAATTATCTTTTTGATAGTCATACTATTATACTATTGTCAACTACCCGATTTGATCAATCACATTTCATAATTCTCAAATTGATCAATGTACTATATAAGTTGGTATGTTGTGGTCCATGCCGTTAACATCTCATCCAATTTCGTAACAGAGGTGTTAATGTTGACTAACAGAGGGATTTTATGAGGGGTATTTTGTCCATCTAAATAAAAATATATAAAAAATAAAAAAAAAGAGTCATCTTCTTGGGGTCTTTCTTTTTCATTTTTCATCTCATGTGGGGTTTGCTCCTATCCAGGGCAAATCGGTGATGGTTCAAAGCAGAGGAGACTCGGTATGGAAGCAGGAAGACGTAGTCAAACCCCACCAATCTCTTCCGCTTTTCTCCCCAACCACCACTTCCCTTTTTTTCGACCCTACCTCTCTTTCTCTCTAGCTCTTATGCACTCCGACTCCTCATTCTCAAACGAATCTACATCTCCAACGTCATCCTTTAGGCTCTGTCTTCTCCATAGCCGTCGTCTCCACCCAATTCACCCCCTATCGCAGCCCACAGATCCGGCAAGATCTTTCATCTCTCTCTCTCTCAACCCCGATCTCTTCACCCAGATCCAACTCGACCTAACGAGCTCTAACGGGTGTCAAACCGTCAAAAATAATTTTCTATTTTCCCAAATAACGAGTATAGGGTAGTAGGGATCGTATCCACAGGGAACGTCGAATTTACTTCTCTTAAGAATTTTAACAAAGAAATTAAAATAAAGAATGAGGTTTTTAATCTAAACTAATTACTAACGAACGAATTAACTAAAAGCTGAATTTACATGATTAAATGTAAGCAAAACAAATAACGATGTTTGAATTTAATAAGAGAAAAATCCAGTCAATGAACTTACTGTCTCGATAGTTAAGAGAAGCTCGTTAACTATTTCCCTAATCAAAAGATAACCCCCGAGACAGCTCGTAGGATTTAATGTTTTGAAAGCATTAAGAGAGAGAGAGAGAGAGAGACCCGATTCTAAACAGTGCATATTGAAGCAATATCATTTAATTTAGATTACTTATTCCCGCAACACGGACCGAATATGCTTGTGATGCCTAAACGGTATGTTACTTGCTACTTAGTTAGAACCCGGTGACAATTACGGATCAACGATTATAACTAGCAATGAACTATTATGTTAATTAAGGTTTTGGCCACAAACATTAATTAAGCATAATAATCATATGTTACAATTCCTTTTGCAACAAACAAACAGAGAACGGATAAATACTCAAACTCAATTGAGAATTAAAACACTTAGATCTCACAGTAGAAATTTGTAAAGAATTACTTGTTTATTAACTAGAAGAAATAAAACTAGCCACTAAACATAATTAAAGATTACTTACAAAATGAATTCAAAACAAAAATAAACCCAGTAGTGTGTTGGAAGAAACGAGCAAGCTGCTACCAAAATCTTCGAGTGTATATGTGTGTGTATGATTATGCGTATCAGCCGTCTTGTCTGTGATTCCATGCCAACTTCTAAAACTAACCTCTCCTTATATAGCTGAGCCCCTCCTTGCTCTCCAAGTCTTTCCTCCTTTATAGAGGCCATGATCTCCACTCCTAAGTAGTTGTTGACAAAGTCCACAACATCTAATCTATCTCTTATCTTATTTTTTTCATTAATTACAAAAGAGAAAGAAAAGAAATAACAACAATTTAGAGAAAAATAATAATTCTCTAATTACTGAAATGGATAATGTCTGAAATTCTCTTTAAAAACGTGACATTGCTTCCAACTTCAATCTCTCATAGACCTGTAATCACTAAACATACAAAATACCCATAAAAAAGTGCAACCTTTACAACAAGTTAAGTCACAAAACGATAATAAATATCACACTTATTTGAGTTCATCAAGCTCCCCTTTTTTTCCTTCTCATGTCTCGTAGCGGCAGCAAACTTTCTCTGATCTCTTGCCCTCAACAGTCACATCGAGCTCCCGTTTTCTCCCAACCCCAATCTTCATCTAAAGATCCAGCTAGTCGACTTCATATTCAGTCGACGTCTTCTACATCGCCGCCCATCTTCCGCCATCGACCGAACTCCAGTCAAGACTCCCCATAGCCTATTGAGCCTCCATCCCCGACCGCCATCTCCTCTGTCTTCTCCGTCTCCTGTTCCACCACCATAGCACCAGAACCCAACAGCCGGCTCAATCTCCAACTGCTGACGATCTCTCTCCTGCTCCGGTTTGACCTCCCTCCTACTCCCACTTTGGAGCTCTCCTTAACGATCGCTCGTCTTCTTCAATCTTCTGGCACAATCTTTTGTTTTTTAAATTTTAATTTTTGTCTTTATATTTTCATAGAGATAGACAAAAATACCCCTCATAAAATCCCTCTATTAATCAACATTAACACATCTGTTACGAAATTGGATGAGATGTTAATGACATGGATCACAACGTACCAACTTATTTAGTACATTGGTCAATTTGAGAGTTATGAAATGTGGTTGGTCAAATCGGATAGCTGGCAATAATATGATGGTCAAAAATATAATTTTCCCATATTGTATCTACTAGATACTAAAATGAGGATCAAGATTCAAGGGTGGTTAAACTTAGACTTAAAACAACCTATGGTCCTTGTACTATCATAAAATTTAAATTCCATCACCTTAATGACTGAGCTTGAGGGTGTTTAGTGAAGGAATATGTATTTGAGTATGTCTCTTGTAAGAAGGTTTTTTTGATCTTAATTCGTAAGATAGAACCCTACTACAGCTCAACTCACCAACACATGGTGAGTCAGATAAAAAGGATCTATCTTACAAAATATATATGTAAGACCGTCTTATCTAAAAAAATTCATATATGTCTTATGAATGGCGATTGGCGGTGACCCTCTCCCTCCATCTCTTTTCCTCCACCCCATCACTCTTATCATCTATTGAATTTGTAAATCTAAACAAATTGTAAATAATCAATGCCAGTTTTGTAGAAAACAACTTGAGTTTGCCCTAGATCCAACTCGATCCAAAAAGATAAACTCAATACGATTTGATTCATTTAAAGCTATATTCAGTACTTTTGGAAACAACACGTTTGTGTTTGTAAGATATGAAAAAAGCATCATTTAATGTATAGCATTTATTTTTGTGTATTGAGTTGGATTGAATGAACGAGCTCGAAAATTGAAACAAAATATACATCCCCTTTGCATATAAAATAAAAATTAGAAATAAAATGAGTTTGCCCCGAACCGACTTGGCTGAAAAAGACAAAACTTAACACGACTTGACTCATATAGAGCTAGCTATATTGGCTCCCAACCGAACCCAATCACACCCCTATTGACAATATGAAATAAAACAAGGTTAATTGGGTAAATATCGTTCAAATCATTTTGGACAAAGACATACTGTTTATCGGTGTCCAAACATAAACAAATGGCGCACTTCTGGCCCACATTCTAGGGAAAATTCAGTCCTCGCCCAAGCTTAGATCCAAATCTCTACCTCTCCCTTCCCTTCCCACAAATTCGATTTATAGAGAGACAAATTCGCTCTGTAAGAAGTATCTCTCTCTTTACTTTCTTCTCTAACTTCTTTCCACTATTTCAATAATGGGTTCCCAAGCCAACGGCTCCACCGACTTCAAGTTCCTCATCTATGGCCGCACCGGCTGGATTGGTGGCCTCCTCGGCAAGCTCTGCGAAGCCCAAGGCATCGACTACACCTACGGCTCCGGACGTCTCGAGGACCGCCGTTCCCTCGAAGCCGATCTCGTCTCCGTTAACCCCACCCACGTCTTCAATGCCGCCGGCGTCACCGGCCGTCCCAACGTCGACTGGTGCGAATCCCATAAGGTCGAGACCATCCGTACCAATGTTGTCGGCACTTTAACCCTCGCCGACGTCTGCCGGGAAAAGGGTCTGGTTCTCATCAATTATGCCACCGGGTGTATCTTTGAGTATGATTCGGGTCACCAGCTCGGATCGGGTGTCGGGTTCAAGGAAGAGGATACTCCGAATTTTATCGGATCTTTCTATTCCAAGACCAAAGCCATGGTGAGTTACCGGTTTTTGTTTTCATTATTAATCGTATTTCCTAGAATTTGTAAAATGATTGACTGAAATTTTCATTCCGACATTCTTGATTTTCTGTTACTCTTGTCTGCTTCACGTATATAGTCAAAAGTGGTCTTGCAGCCAGTGTACAACCTTTTGAGATCCGTTTGAACATGATTTTTTTTTTTTTTTTCGTGTAAATGACTAAATGATGATTGGGCTTGGGCTTATGTGGTAGATCTTGGATTTATTTGCCTTTATGATGATAATGTAGTTAATTTAACATGGTTTGTTGTTTGTTGTGTGAAATAATGATACAGATCCAACGGCACCGATTAGTCGGGTCAATAGGCTCTATAGATCCAATTCTTGAATTCTTGATTCTCAAATTCCGTGTTGATCCGATGTATCTTTCATGTGATTGTGATTGTGATTGTGATTGGTCAGCTCCTTGGATGGAAAAATTCAATATTTTATATGGTAATATGGGTGAATTGGATCATTCCACAACCCGAAGGATTCATACTGAGTAATTGTCAACGTTGCATGTTTGGGCAACCGGAGGTCTCTTTTTAGGTTCGGTGAATCCATATTTAGTCAAAAGTTTGTTACCAAATTGTTGTTTGACTTGTATACAACGTTGTTTCTTTGGATTTTTTTACTTAATTACTCCCCTGTTTTTCGATGTGCTACTTGTTGTATTCAAATATGACATTTCTATTCTGATTCCTTGTGGGATTACTCATTACCAGTAAAAAAAAGAAAGCTAAATTGATGTTTATTGTGTTTTATTCAAGGTGGAGGAGTTGCTAAAGAACTATGAGAATGTATGTACGTTACGTGTGAGAATGCCGATTTCTTCTGATTTAACCAATCCCCGTAACTTCATCACAAAGATCACTCGATACGACAAGGTGGTTGACATCCCAAACTCAATGACAATCTTAGATGAACTCCTCCCCATTTCAATTGAAATGGCAAAGAGGAACCTGACTGGAATATGGAACTTCACAAACCCGGGAGTTGTGAGCCACAACGAGATATTGGAGATGTATCGTGATTACATTGACCCCAAGTTCACGTGGAAGAATTTCAATCTAGAGGAGCAGGCAAAGGTGATAGTTGCTCCAAGGAGCAATAACGAGCTTGATGCAATCAAATTGAAGACAGAGTTCCCTCAACTCTTGTCCATCAAAGAATCACTCATAAAGAACGTGTTTGAGCCAAATAGGAAGAACCCGGTAGCTTGAAAGTTTTGTTTGTATTGTATGTTATTATTTGATTTGATCTCTTATGAAATATAGTAACACGATTGCTATATCGCTATTTTATTTTTTGGGTCTTGTATTCGTCAAAACTTGATTATCAATAAAGTCAGCTTGAAATGATTTAGTATTTCAGTTCTCTTTCTCTCTAAAAATCGAGTTTACTACACCCAAGAAACGTATCTTCTATGATATGAATCAAGCTACTCGAGTCCAGCTTCATATAAATAAACAAATATACTCAACTGCCTAATTTTCCCAACCATGGCCTCTCACATTAATAGGAAAAGAAAGTTTGAAGGCTCCGTCTCCCACATGGGTAGGCGAGCGAGTAATCTAAAAGCCACGTGTTTCTTTTCTTTGACTTCATTTATCCCACATGAAAATGAAATGAAAAAACTCGATAACTTACTCTCCATTCAATATTCATGCGTATATTAAAGCCTTCTCTTTACTTTGAGGAATCAACTAAAGAAAGCTTGATAAAAACGAAAATTAAAGATAGATTGGCGGAATGGATGATTAGGAGGGGTCACCGGTTTGTGAATTACATTCTAATCTTTAAGAAAATAAAACATGGTAATTGAACAAAAATCTTGCTCTTCTCTTATTTCGTTTTCTCAAAGTCCAAATCTGAAATTACAATGAAAGTAAAATTCTATTTATAGACAAAACTTAAAGTCTTACTCCTTAAGAGATTCTTATTACAATGCAAATAAGGAAACTACTCTAAACAAATCTTAGTCCTTAAGGGATTTTATTACCAAACAAGGAAATAAATAAAAGATAAAAAATAAGTGAATCCTTCCACTTTAAGGACTCCATTCGGCAGCCCCGGCCCTTGAAGTCATATGCGGCTGCCCCCTGCTTCCTTCCTTCATGTCATTACTTGTGAAGAAAGCAACACCCAAGTGTTTTCCCAAAACAAAATGCATGCTCATCATCATGGCTGCCCTCCTTGCCATGCACCCCAAAGTCGTGCCCCTTCCATGCACTTCCCTTGCATACTCACGGCTTCATTGAACCATCAATTCCCCTTTACCAACCCGCTCCATAAGAAGTCCCCAAATAGCCCCTTGGGTATTATTGTAAAAGGTATGTCATGCTCAAAATGCTTAACCCCCAACTTGGGACAACTCCCCATGCACACGCACCAAGCTTCCCTTCGTAGAGAAGAATCGTCCACAATTCTTGGACTAGCTTGTTAACACAAGGACCATAACTATTTGCGGACTCACAGTCCCCACGTGAAATACCAAGTTGAATTCGTTTGAGGAGATCCCTCAAGCATCCCTTATAATCTTCTTTGATGTCCTCTGTTATATTTATGTCTCAAATTCTTTTGGGATTATGATTGATATATTTCTAAAGGATTAGGAGTGTGTTAATCCTAATTAATGAAGGATAATGTTTGTGAACATGACATATTTAAGGGCATGTATATGCCATATAGATAGTGTGCCAAAGACGAGTTTGTGATACAAAGTGGAGACCGATGACAACGATACAATTGATAGTTGAGGGTCTCGAGGTCTTGACGTTGTTAGAAAAAATAGTGTGTGGCTATTTTGGACTGTGAAAGGTGTGGTACTCTGTGGGATCGTATCAATCATTGTAACCCTTGTTCTAGGTAGGGTGAGTACATTCATTTTTCGTCCAAATACTTAGTGTTCGACCGATTCGCTTCCACATTAAAGATATAAATTTGGAATTCTTAATCCAAGAATTTCTCCGATTTTTATAGCACCCTCCCTTTCTTCCCACAAGAACTTTCTTAATTTTGACTCTTCTTTGCATTCTTCCCAAACTATTGTGAACCCTAGCCACTTGGCATTTAAATTTGCCACATTCAAATACTCCCTCGCCAAATTACTCGTCCCACTTAGTTCTCAATTTGTTTCTCCTTTATGTTTCATAAACAATGTAAAAGAACGTAGAAACTCCACCCACTTAATGGCTTCACCATCGGATTGTATCACAAATTGACTAGGCCTTAACCCAAAACTTTCATGTTGAAAATTCTGAATTGTGGTGTATACGACTTGAGCACTAGTGACGATTTTCCAAACTTGTCATCCACCGCTTGCATAAGGCATTCCTCTTGAACTACAACAGCCCCAAACCTTTTGTCATCTCCCCTTCTAGTGAACAACATCGTCCCTTGTGTTAAAATGTAGAAGGATCTTCCTTGTGAAAGTGTAAGGGTAAAATAGGCATGACCTATTTTATCTTGTTTTCACCTTTCTTGGTCAAAGAAGGATTTTAATTTAGTCAATGTTTATTTTAGGAGTTAGATTTTGTTTAGATTATTTTTGGTAGATTGGTGTGTTTTTTGATAGGAAAATCTTTAGGAAAATCTTTTAAAAGATTTTGGAGATTTAGTTATACATGTTTTAACTAAATCTTTTAAAAGATTTAAAGATTTAGGCTTTTTTGGTATCTAGATATGTAAATAAATTAGTTATATATTATAGTCTAATTAGGAAACAAAATCTTGTATAATTTTATGTCTAATTTCTTTCCTAGTAGGATGTGGTGTTTTCACGATTCCTTGGTGTCACAAGTCATTGCCTATCAAATTGCCACAGACGTCCCAACAAAATATGGCACAACATCCATTAGTACAATTGGTCATCGTTTTTAGTCTTTGATTAGTTTCTTCCCACATAGACCTTCTATCTTTGTAATTTGAGTTTAATATAATTTGTTGCCTTGAGGCTTGATCTACAAGATTGATTCTTGTAGACGTAATCAAAGCTATGTAATACCTTTCGATTTAACATTCTTTGACCTCCATATTGAGAAAAGTGACAATTGGAACCGTTTTCCATCTTTATTTAGAGTATATGTGTTATTTGTCCCATCACGAGTCACAAACCTATCAAATTGCCACAGACGTCCCAACAAAATATGGCACACATCCATTAGTACAACATCGCACAAGACCTCATCTTTGTAATTCCCATAGAAAACGTAATCAAAGCTTGCCGATTTACTTTGACCTCGGAATCATTGTTGAACCAATGTAATTTATAAGGAAGTGAGTGGGTAGTAGTTGGTACCTTTAGTTTATAATTGAGTACGGTTGAGACCGCATTTGCACAACTTCCTCTATCCACTACCAAATCGCATAACCTTCCTTGCACAAGACACTTGACATGAAAAATTTTCTGTTAGAAATTCTTAGTTTATGAATATGGTTTTAGCCAACTTAGTTGGTTTCCTTTGGGAGGTCATGTGTGGGTTGACTAATGTTCAATGAGTCATAGACTATGAAATTCAAAGTTGTAATTTAGTGGCTAAAATCCATTGTTCAAAGACGTATTAATTGGGAAGTATATTACTTTAAGTATTTGATACTTGTAGTAATTATGGTTTTTCCAATTGGAGTAAGAGAGATGAAGTTGTGTATTATTTAACTACACGGTTTGTGAACTTAGTGTTCAAAACAAATAAGGTAGTAAACAATTAAGCTCATTTGAACTCTTATCTTTTATACTAAAGTATTTGAAAGTTTCTAATGAGCTACTTTGTGATCTAACAAATCCTAACGAGGTTACTCTTAGTATTAGTGAATTGGGACTTAGTGTCAATTCCTAAACTTAGAAGCCTTGTTCAGCAACCATAAGTTTAACAGGGGCCATAATGAAAAGTAAACATAAAGAACTAATGATTACATTTTATGAAGAATCATTAGTTTTGGGGAGTTTTCCTTTTCTCTTGCTTGGCTTTTAGTAAGGGTTTTTTTTTTCGGAAAGGTAAAGAGGGTAGCGGCAACATGTTATATAACCATGCCGCTGTGCTATTATTTTTTATCTCTCGACCCGTTGCTCTGTTCTTATTTGCTGATCCATGTGACGAAATGAGAAAAATCTAGCTTAATGAGATAGTAGTTGAAGTGAACATAATCTTGTGTGCGGATTAGATATGTGTTCTGTGATCGTTTTATCCACGGAGGAAATTGTCGGTACCCGAAATCGCACGAGTAAGGGGCAAGATTTTCTCTACAGCAAATCTGTTTATAGGTGACTCGATTTGATAAGTCTACCAACTATTATTTAATTTTTATGTTATTGACATGCAATTCATGTTTGAGATGTATGTTGTTATTGACTGAAATTGCTATTTCCAACATTTTCTCCCCCTCAACCTTTGTAGGTTTTAAATATAAAGCTCTAATCATCACCAAATCCTTATTGTGCACGTCTTCACACTTCTCCACTTACTCTTCTTTTGTGTCTTCCTCGCTTTTGTGAGTTTGTAATGAAAGATTATTTCATATCTCCTGGATTTCACGTAAGGTCAAGACTCTTTAAGTGGAACATTCGGATTGGTAGTGTCCATATCCTTGGCATTTAAAACACTTCACAAAATCCTTATTCCATATGGGCTTCTTTCCCTCGATCTTCTTACTAGCAATGGTCTTATCACTTTTCTCCACTTGTTCCTCCAACTTAAGGTTAGGATTGCTTGGGCCGGTTTTGAAGCTTGTAAACCCTTTAGAAGTTGAAGTTTTACTACCCTTCTTCTTCTTTAATTGTCTCTCATACTTTGTAGCTATCTTGCAAATTTCTTCAAAGGTAAAGCATGGTTAAAGTTCGACCATATTAGCGATTTCGGGTCAAGTCCTCCCACGAACCTAGCAAACTTTTGTTCAATCCTCTCTTGCACATCACACACAATAGATAATTACTCAAATTCTTTTATGTATTCAACCACGAAAGAATCCCTTTAGTTGAGTTGATGAAGTTTGTATAATTATCTTTGAGGTAAGTACTAGGCAAAAACCTACGATCAAGGTACTTTTAAACTTATTCGAAGATTCAATTTTTCCTTCCCTTCACGCCTCCTTTGTGCCTTGAAATTTGTATCCCATATAGATTTATATTTTGTGAGTTTAAGGATATAAACTTTGAACCTTTTTCTGTCACTATAGTCTTTGTACTTGAACACCCTTTCCGTTCTTCAAACCCAATCAAGATACCCTTTGGGATCTATGGAACCTTCAAACTCGGGAATGTCAAGCTTCAAACCTCGGTTGTCGTCATCTTTACCACATCCTTAAAGAACCCACAGCCTATTGCGGCCCTCATCTTCCTCATCTGAATTGGAACCCTCCAATTCTTCTCCCTTTTGCGGCCGAACCTCCATTCTAAGCATAATCCCTTCCAGTTGTTGTCGTAGCTCTTAGATTTCTCGATCCCTTCATAAATTGGTTGCTTGCTCCATAGTTATCCCAATAAGACATGCTTCTTCGTTCGTCATTATCGTTTCACGAAGTAGGAATTCGTGAAAGCTTTCACTCTGATACCACTTGATGCGTATATTAAAGTCTTTTATCTTTAGTTTGCGGAATCAACAAAAGAAAGCTTGATAAAAACGAAAATTAAAGATAGATTGGCGGAATGGGTGATTATAGAGGGTTCACCGGCTATGCTTCACTCACCTAACGTAAAGATTGCTTTGTGAATTATCTTCTAATCTTTAAGAAAATAAAACACGGCAGTTGAACAAGAATCTTGCTCTTTTCTATTACATTTTCTCAAAGCTCAAATATGAAATTACAATGAAAGTAAAGCCCTATTTATACTAGACAAAACTTAAAATCCTACTCCTTAAGGGATTCTTATTACAATGCAAATAAGGAAACTACTTTAAATAAATCCTAGTCCTGAAGGGATTTTATTACAAAACAAGGAAATAAATAAAAACTAAAAAATAAGTGACTCCTACCACTTTAAGGACTCCATTCGGCAGCCCTCTTGAAGTCATATGCGGTTGCCCCCTTCTTCCTTCCACCATGTCGTTACTTGTGAGGAAAGCAACACCCAAGCGTCTTCCCAAAACAAAATGCATACTCACCAACGTGGCTGCCGTCCTTGCCATGTACCCCAAAGCTGTACCCCTTCCACGTACTTCCCTTGCATTCTCACGGATTCCTTGAACCATCAATTCCCCTTTACCAACGTGCTCCCTAAGAAGTCCCCAAACAACCCATTGGGGTATTATTGTAAAAGGTATGACATGCTCGAAATGCTTAACCCCCAACTTGGTACAACTCCCCCATGCGCACTAATCAAATAACTGTGGGTGCCCCGAAAGGATATCTCCCGCTCCCTACGCTCCCTTTTTTAAGGGAACGCGACATGCGAAAGGGACATCACTCTTTCCATTCCATCCTCACTTGTTTAGGGGAAGACGAAATTAAAAGTGCAGAAAGAATGTTGCCAAACAACGCGTTGAATACGCCTCGGTCACCTGAGTGAGCTTTTGGTCCATTATGAGAGCTTTGGATTTCTCCGTATCTCACCCTCCCTTGTTTAGGGGAAGATAAGATATAGAAAATGAATCACCCTTTTCATTCCCATCGTCCCTTGTTTAGGGGAAAACGGAAAAGTGCAAAAAAAGGATGTTGCGAGGGCGCGTGGGAACACGTCCTGCCTCACTATGGACTTTTCGAAAATCGCCATAGGTCATTATGAGTGCCTCGAGTTTCTCCGTATCTCACCCTCCCTTGTTTAGGGGATGATAAGGCACAGAAAATGCATCACCCTTTTAATTCCCACCGTCCATTGTTTAAGGGAAACGAGAAAGTGCAAAAAAAAAAAAAAAAAGATGTTGCGAGCCTTACCATGACCTTAGACTTATTTTGGATCGCTATGAGCGCTGTGAGTTTCCCCGTATCTCATCCTCCCTTGTTTAGGAGAAAACAAGAAGCAGGAAATGCATCACCCTTTCATTCTCATTTTCCCTTGTTTAGGGAAAAACGGAAAAGTGCAAGAAAGGATGTTGCGGGCCTCACCGTGATTCAAAATGTTTTAACAGAGTCGCCATCTTTATTTTAAGCAGAAATAAAGAAAAACCAAAAATAAACCAGAGTTTGTAGAAAAAAGGTTCGGAGGCTAAGTTACAGGGTGAGAAGGTGTTAGGCACCCAACTCGCCCTTTTGGTCTCAAAACAGTTTTTGGCTAAAATATGTTGTTTATTATATTTATCTAGCAAATGAAATAAAGCATTAAAAAGAAAACATATATATCTGTATTTACATTATTTACGGACTTGCAGTCGCTTCCTTCCAGTAATTACAAATACATTTAAAAATATTTGGCCATAATAATGGCTCTTTTAATGCTATTTTTTACATAAATCTGAGCAGCGTAACAGCTTATATTTTTTACATTAATGGCCAGATGAAAATAACATTTTTTTAAATAAAAAACCTTAAAGGTTTACCTTTAAGAGCGTGAGGTGCGCTCGCTATGTCCTTCCGGGAGAGGGAGTCTTTTGCGGTTCGAGCGAGAATAAGCGATTCGAAAGTTGCTTCGGGCACCGTCAAACAGCGGCAAGCTGCTTTTTGCTATTGTTTACTTGCTGCTGGCGGAAATCGGGCAGAACAACTGCTTGCTTTTGGCGGATTTGGCCTCTGGATACGGGCAAAGCAACTGCTTTTTTTTTTTTTTTTGGGATTTTTGGACCGGGGGAATAGGGTGGAATCCTAGCTGGGGGGCTAAGGCTCACTTTGACTGGTTGGTTTTGTGTTTGGAGGAGATTTGGCAGAGCTTCGAGGCTTTATAGGAGGAAGGGACTCTCTCAATCTCATGATCGCTCTTTACGGCGTAAAATAAATGCACAACGTTTAAATGAGAAAAATTCTCGGCCCCTGAAAGTGAAGTCGGACACCTCTATTTATAGGTGAGAGAAGGGACACCGATGTCTTTAAAATTTCTTCTTTGTGCTTCATCAGCTTGTACGCGCAGTTGAGAGCTTGTACTAATTCTCAAATCGTAAAGCACTGTTGGGGCTCTGGGCGCCGAACCCTAAGGGTCTGGGCGCTGTGCCCACTTTGCTAGGTGGCAGCGCCTGATTTCAAACTTAGCCTCCTTTTTGACATTCTGGCCCCTACATTTCACTGTTTTACGCATCTTGCTTTGTTTTTTGCATTTTTAAAACCATGTAACTTGACATTTGTTAAGTTTTAACAAGTCTTGATATCGCATGTCATGTTACATACCAGGGGGTACGAAATTGGGGTGTCTACAGAGCCCCTCAACGATGGAGTTTACGGGTAACTCGCAGCTTACCGAGTAAACGAACATCGTTGATAAGAAATAGACACCCTAATTTCGTGGAAATTAAAATGGGGAGTAATGCAACAGGTAGCAGTTATAATGCAACAGTTCATAATGTATACCAAATCTCACATATCCTAGACACATTTAGTCGGTTATAGCAGGTTATCGTAGTTTTTAAGCAGATATGCAAATTAAGTGCTCTGATGGTCGGACCTACCGAAGTAGACAACATTAGGTGGAATACCAATATCAAAACACTTTATCCTCAAAGGTGGAGACCCTTCGCCGAACACAATGGTAGGATAGATCGCATCCTCAAAGGTGGAGACCCTTTGCCGAACGCGATGGTGGAACACATCATTGGTTGATCATTCGTCTCAAGGTTACGTCCCGCGAGGATATGATCCTATGCTACTCCTATAAAGCAGGAAAGCATCGCATCCTCAAATGTGGACACCCTTCGTCGAATGTGATGATGAAACACATCATGGGTTGATCATTCATCTCGGAGTTACGCCCCATGAGGAGATGATCCTATGCTACTCCTATAAAGCAGGAAAGCATCACATCTTCAAAGGTGGAGACCCTTCGCCGAATGCGATGGTGGAACACATCACAGGTTAATCATTCGTCGCGGGGCGTAGCCCCACGAGGAGATGATCCTATGCTACTCCTATAAAGCAGGAAAGCATTGCATCCTCAAAGGTGGAGACCCTTCGCCGAATGCGATGGTGGAACACATCATTGGTTGATCATTCGTCGCGGGGTTACGCCCCACGAGGAGATGATCCTATGCTACTCCTATAAAGCAGGAAAACATCACATCCTCAAAGGTGGAGACCCTTTGCCGAATGCGATGGTGGAACACATCATGGGTTGATCATTCGTCGCGGGGTTATACCCCGCGAGGAGATGATCCTATGCTACTCCTATAAAGCAGGAAAACATCGCATCCTCAAAGGTGGAGACCCTTCACCGAATGCGATGGTGGAACACATCATGGGTTGATCATTCGTCGCAGGGTTACACCCCGCGAAGAAATGATCCTATGATGCTCCTATAAAGTAGGAAAGCATCGCATCCTCAAAGATGGAGACCCTTCGCCGAATGCGATGGTGGAACACATCATGGGTTGATCATTCATCTCGGGGTTACGCTCCGTGAGGAGATGATCCTATGTTACTCCTATAAAGCAGGAAAGTATTGCATCCTCAAAGGTGGAGACCCTTCGTCGAATGCGATGGTGGAACACATCATGGGTTGATCATTAGTCGCGGGGTTACGCCCCACGAGGAGATGATCCTATGCTACTCCTATAAAGCAGGAAAGCATCGTATCCTCAAAGGTAGAGACCCTTCGCCGAATGTGATGGTGGAACACATCATGCAAAAAGGTAAAATACTTTACCTTTTCTTACCATTGCTTTGTTTTTGCTGATTCTGCTGCATTTTCTGCTGCATTTGCTGCTTCTGCTAGAAATTTTCTTCTTTTGTTGCATTTCCAACTTCTGCTGGAAATTTTCTTCTTTTGCTTGCATTTCCAACTTTTGCTGGAAATTTTCTTTTTTTGCTTGCTTTTCCAAATTCTGTTGGAAATTTTCTTCTTTTGCTTGCTTTTCCAACTTTTACTGGAAATTTTCTTTTTTTTGCTTGCATTTCCAACTTTTGCTGGAAATTTTCTTCTTTTGCTTGCTTTTCCAAATTCTGCTGGAAATTTTCTTCTTTTGGTGCATTTCCAACTTTTGCTGGAAATTTTCTTTTTTTGCTTGCTTTTCCAAATTATGCTGGAAATTTTCTTCTTTTGCTTGCTTTTCCAAATTCTGCTGGAAATTTTCTTCTTTTGTTGTCTCAACGTCCTTTTTTTTCCAGGTTAATGTGTCGACGTACAAGAGGCTGCTGCGGGGCTTCTTTAGCATCAACAAGCTTTATCAGCGGCTTGTGGATGAGTTTTCCTGCCGGGGGAATGATGTTGTGCGACAGACCAGACGTCGGGATGATGATGATGATGCAGTCGGCGGATCGAGTCGTGCTCGAGCGAGGGGACGAGGGTACAGGATTGGCGGACATGGCCCTCGAGTTATGGATGGCAATCTTGAAAGGAGCAGCTCTTCCCGCGCTCATTAGTTCCATTTGCCTGCATTTATTAGCTTTTTTTTTCTTTGTACCAGATTATGTATATATATATTTTTATGCAATGCAACATGATTTTATATGATGCAAGAATTTAAAACGCAGACTCAATATTTCATGCATAACAGAAAGCTAGACCATTATCTAGGGGTAATGGCACACTGCAACTTATGAATGGGGATTTAGAAAGATACACCTTCGGATTTAAAGGGCGTTTTTCTGGTATTCTGCGGGGAGGAAGAGGCAACCGCCTTTTCCTGTGCTTGATATTTTGAATTGCAGGCAAGGCTATTTGCGTAGCCCCTGCATTTTCTTACATTTCCCGTGCTCAAACATGGAACGGTCAGAGCCAAAACCAGGATACCAAACAGTATCGGGGAGTAGTAGTTGAAATCCTGGCGCCACCCATAGGAGAAGTGGGCGCCACGCCAGAAGGGAAGGGATTTTCTGTGCTATCCTGTTCATGGCGATTTCATCCGCCAGCCTTTTCCTCATCGTGCTTCTTTCCTTATATTCAAGCCTTTTGAGCCCTCTTTTGCTGCTCATTTTTTGTTTTGTCTAGAGATGATAGATAGAGATTTTACGAGAATGCCTTGGACTTTTGGGTCTTCTCTTTGCAGTCAAATGAACGGGATTGGTTTGAGCATATCTACGGGTACAGATGCCTGCTGTTATGGCGGAATCTTTACATTAACTGGATATGCTGCGGGGAGCCTCTAGGTTCTGGTTGCCTCAGAACCATCTTTTAAACTTTAGCATGAATGAGATGTGTCCCACCTTCGAGGAATTTTGTGCCATGGTGGGGATGACAGGCACTGGACCTATTGTTGTGCCTTCTCCACGGAGGCGTCCTTATATGGAAATAAGGGAACTGTTTGGCACAACCCACGAAGCTTCTTCGGGTTTTTACAACGGAGTAAACTTTAATTTGACCGTCTTTCCCGATGCTTATACGGAGTACAGGGAAGATGACCCAATTTATCTGCGGCGCCGACTGGCTTCTCTTTTTCTCTGCCTCATGAGGCGGTATCTGCTAGTGGGCCGACCCGGATATAAAGATGTGAGGGTCGTAGACCTGGTATTGCAGGCTCGGGACCGCCGAGTGAATATCATCCTGTGAGGTTCCCGGGATGTGCTCCCGCGCCCCGCGCGCCCTTGGATAGGGGTGCGCGTACGTGCGGATGCGGGACACCACTGCTCTCGTTCCACCCTCCCTTATTTAGGGGAAGACGAAATCCAAAGTGCGAGAGGAGTGTTGTCTATAGTAGCACGTTGGAATGTGCCTCGGTTGCCTTGAGTGGATTTTGTATCCAATATGGGAACTAATGGTTTTCCATGTCAAGTTATCCCATATTTCGGGGATAACAGGATATGGGAATGCATTACTCTTCCATTCCCATTCTCCCCTTTATCTTTCAGGGAAAATAGAGAAGTGCAAGAAAAAATATTGCGACGCCCCCACTATGGATTTATTGAAAATAGCCTTATGGCCTATTTCGGATCACTATGAGTGCTTTGAGTTTTCAACGTCAAGTTATCCCTTGTTTAGGGGATACCAGGACATAGGAATACATCACCTTTCCATTCCCATTCTCCCTTGTTTAGGGGAGAACGTGAAAGTGCAAAGAAAGATGTTGCGAGGCCCCACTGGATCCAAAATGTTTTTAGAGTCGCCATCTTTATTTTAAGGCAAAAATAAAGCAAAACCAGAGATAAGAAAACCAGAGATTTTTAGAAACGGGTTCGGAGGCTAAGTTACGAGTTGGGAAGGTGCTAGGCACCCAACTCGCCATTTCGGTCTCGAAACGTTTTTGGCTGAAGTATGCTTATTGTCACATTTACTTAGCAAATAAATAAGGTATTATAATGACAAGGGAAATTTAAAAAAATACATTCGTGGCCACATTATTTACGGACTCGCAGCCGTCTCTTTCCAATAATCACAAACACATTTAAAAATATTTGGCCATTATAACGGCTCTATTTAGTATTATTTCCTAACAAAATCAGGCAAAGATAAGCGCTTATATTTTGATATTGAACCGGACCGGAAATAATACATTTACAAATAAAGACTTTATTGAATAAATAAAGTAAATACAAATTCATCTAAAAATATTTTGCCATAATAACGGCTACATTTAGTATTATTTCCTAATAAAATCCGGGCAGCACAACTGCTTATATATCTACATTGGGTCGGACTGGAAATAATACTATTACATAGAAATAAAAGATTTTAACAATAGAAGCTTACAAACGGCGTAGGGGTGTGCTCGCTCTGTCCCTCGGGGAGAGAGAGTCTTTTTAAGTGCAGTGCAGTTGAAGTTGTGTGTTGTGTGAATTTGGGCGCAGAATCGCTCGAAAGTTACTTTTGGCCTCGGGATCGGGCGGGGTAGCTGTTTATTTGGTTGTTTGTTTGAGTGGAAAAGGCTGAATTTGGGCAGAGTAACGGCTTATTACTGGCTATTTCGGCCTTTTAAATCGGGCAGAGCAACTGCTCTATCCACGATTTTTGGACCGGGGAAAAGGGATGGATACCTAGCTGGGGGGCTAAGGTACACTTCTACCGGTTGGATTTGTGTTTGGCAGAGGTTTGGCAGGGTTTCGAGGCTTTTGTGAGTGATCTATCGGTATTTATTTCTTGAACGAGGCAGAGAAATTTTACGGATGAATTGAGCGCTGAATGAAGGAGCCGGAGGCCTCTATTTATAGGAGGAGGCTGGGACATCGCTGGAATTTTGAGATTTCTCTCCGTGCATCAGAGGGTTGTACACGCGTTCGATTTAATTGTGCAATGCAGCAAATGACTTGAGTGAACAGTGGGCTGGGAGGAGGTTTGGGTGCCATCCTATTGGGGTTTGGGCGCCATCCCCAAACCCTTGGTAGGTGGTGCCTAAACCTCAAACTTTCTCTTTTTTTGACACTTTGATCCCCTGCAATTTGTCCTTTTGTGCATCCTGCTTTGTCCTTTTGCAATTTTGACCATGTAACTTGACATTTGTTAATGTTTTAACAGTTCTTGATATTTTTTGTCATGTCATGTATCTGGGGTACGAAATTGGGGTGTCTACAGAGCCCCTCAATGATGGAGTCTACGGGTAACCCGCAGCTTACTGAGTAGACGAACATCGTTGATTAGAATAGACTTCCCAATTTCGTTTCATTTCAAAACGAGGGAGAAATATGCAATAGGTAGCGGTTATAATGCAGCAATTTATCAAACCTCCATATCCTAGACATTTTTAGTCAGTTATAGCAGGTTATCGTAGTTTTTAAGCAGATCTGCAAATTAAATGCTCTGATGGTCGGACCTACTAATGTAGGCTGCCTACGTATCCCTTAATAAAAGGAATCAGACCAAACGTAGTTCGGCCTCAAGCCGAAACAAACAACCAAATGCAGACAAGTTTTATGTGGAAAGATATATAGTTGTAATATCCATTACAACCTAGTGAAAAAAGCACATATCAAAATGCAATATCCATTGCATTGCGACACAAAACGCAATATCCATTGCGTCGACACAAAACTTAATGCAATATCCATTGCATTAACACGGAAAACGGATGCAATATCCATTGCATCGTGACACAAAACGCAATATCCATTGCGTCGACACAAAACTTAATGCAATATCCATTGCATTAACACGGAAAACGGATGCAATATCCATTGCATCGTGACACAAAACGCAATATCCATTGCGCCGACGATGCAATATCCATTGCATCGCGAACAAAACGCAATATCCATTGCGTCGACACAAAACTTAATGCAATATCCATTGCATTAACACGGAAAACGGATGCAATATCCATTGCATCGCGACACAAAACGCAATATCCATTGCGTCGACACAAAAAATGCAATATCCATTGCATCGAACACAAAACGCAATATCCATTGCGTCGACAAAAAAAATGCAATATCCATTGCATCGCGACACAAAACGCAATATCCATTGCGTCGACAAAAAAATGCAATATCCATTGCATTAACACGGAAAACGGATGCAATATCCATTGCATCACAAAACGCAATATCCATTGCCGAAACAAAATGCAATATCCATTGCATTAAACGAAAATAGATGCAATATCCATTACATCCGACACAAAAGCAATATCCATTGCGTCAACACAAAACAAAATGCAATATCCATTGCATCCAAAACGTAATCTTTTTTTTTGAAAATGGGCTTTCCCCAGCAAAGGGAAAGCTTTTGAACTTTTTGAAAATGGGCTTTCCCCAGAAAGCTAACTTTGGGGCTTTCCCCAAAGCTTTTGAACTTTTTGAAAATGGGCTTTCCCCAAAGATAGGAAAGCTTTTGAACTTTGAAAATGGGCTTTTTTTGAAAATGGGCTTTTTTAACTTTTTTTTTTTTTTTTTTTTTTTTTTTTTTAGGAAAGGGCTTACCTTTGCCGCCGAATGACTTTTCTCGCTTGTCTGGCGGCTGACTTGCTGGGGATATGAGCTTTCCTTTTTGTCACTTTTGATGATGCTGTGGAGGATCTTTGGGAGGTGATCCTTTGGAGATGCTGGCAGATCATTCATAGGCCGATGTGGCAGAAGACCTGATAAGATGCAGTAGAAAGATGCAAGCAAAAGATACAAGCATGCGAATGTAATTTTTCTTTTTTCTTAGAGAAAGGACTTTTGAATGTGCACGTGTGTCATCTATTTCTTAAACATTGTTAAGACAGGATAAGGCAATGTGATGGAAATGCAATATGAGAGCTTGAGATGTGACTTTTAGTTGGCTTTGGAGGGTTAGGTGTACGGGAGTTGATGGTGATATTTGAGATGAAGGTGAAGGAAGTTTCGGGTTGCTCTTTTTTTTTTTTGGTCTTTTGACTAGTGCATCATTCAAGAAAGGAATTCAATCAGAAAATTAGTAAATCCTACTAATCGATGCCTCGAGGGCCACTTTTTTTCTTTGCTTTGCTTTTTTTTTTTTTTTTTTGTGCTCTAACTTTTGCCTAGGCCGCCCTTTCGGTTTTCAACCTAGCGAGCTTTTACCTTATAGGGAGCCAGTCTTTCAATGCATGTGAAGATAAGCCGCTTGTTTTCGAAGGATCATGCCTTTGTAGTTTCTTCGTTTCTTCAGACAGAAATGGAAATGACAGCTGCTTCTGGAGAGGATGAGTCTTTATGTATCCCATGAGTTTGGCGGGAGAAGCCCTGTGGGATGAATTTGATCAACCAAATTTTGCATGACGGAATTTTCCAGAGAAATTAACTAGGATAGCCCCATACAAACTCGATTTGGAGAGACTTTGTGGGAGATAGAAATGAGTATGCTCGGAGAGAAGAGGAGGATGACTCTAATGGACAAAAAGAAGAGTCATGATCCGTAGTTTATCGCCAAGTATCATGAGTTTCATGGACCCTACTTAACATTTATCTTTTGATAATTTCATGTGTCTTTAGCAAGGAGTTCTGTCCTGGATCCAGATCACGTTACAACCGATTGAAACAGAGCTATAGGTTGCAACTAGGTTGGGGTGTAGTGTTTAAGTGTTTGGGATGGATTAGTTTTAGGGTTGAGGATTTGGTTGGCCTCTGATTCAAATGTATTTTGGGCTGTGGATTTGTGTGTATTTTTTTTTGAAAGGCGGTCCGAAGGGACCATTGGCTGGCTTTTTAGGCTGTGGGTTTGATAGAAAGTTGGTCTTTTGTGGTATGGTTGGGAGATTGGCTGGTTGTGGGTTATGGGGTGGTCCAAGAGTGATTGGTATATTTTTCTTTTGTTGCAGAGAGAGATTTGGAGGAAATTGCTCAGGAGAGGGTCTTTTTTTTTCTTTTTCTTTTTCTTCTTCTCTTTTTTTTTTGTGAGAGAAATTTTGAGGAAATCTCTCAAGAGAGGCTTTTTTTTTTTTTTTTTTTTTTTTGTTGACCTTTCGGAGCAATTTTGGAGAGTGCTTGAAGAGATATCTGTCTGTTCTCTTTTGGGACAAAAGAAGGTTGTCACTCTTGGTGGATGTATATATAAGGGTGAAGCACCCAGCTTTGGGAAGTTGGATCTTGGATGGTTAGGCTTTGGTGTATGGTGGATTTGTTCAGGTATTTGGAAGAGGTTTGGTGTATGGTTGGAAGCCCCTAGTGTGCCATTTAATAGCTCGGTCGCAATGAGTCGAAGATGACATTTCACCAAGACAGAAGGTTGCTTCATCGAACAAATTTTTTAATGGTTTGTGGGCCCATATTTTGAAATGACTCATTATCAACCCGTGTAGTTTTATCATGTTTTTCATGAGTTGACTCATCATCATCATTCTCTTTTTTTTTTTTTTACAAATACTTTGGCGATATGTGCTCAGAGATCAAGAAGAAAACTTGACAAGCTAATAAAGGAGAAGCAAGAATTTACCAGACTTGAATATCGAGATGGATACCTTTGGAAAGCTCGATCTGAGGACTCGATTGGACTTTTGAAAGAACGAAGACCAAATGGACTAGTGAGCACACTCTGCAAAGATGGGCCGTAGGCATCAATATGGGCAAAAGAGATACCCCTGGGTTTGAAAGCCCCTAGTCTTGAATTGTTGCTGATGATCCTGGATTCGACCTTTTCTGGATTTCCCGCCCTTCAAGATTTTTCTGCCTTCTTGGCTTTTCCAGCTCTCCTTTTTTTTCTGGCTCCCTATCGGTCTCTTTTTTTTTTTTTTTTTTTTTTTTTTTTTTGCATTTTTTTTTTTTTTTTTTTTGAGTGGCAGACCTTAACATCTCGAAGTAGGACTTACTGATTTTTTTTTTGAATCAAGAATGACTGATGCACTTATCAACTGGTGATGGCAATTGAAAATGATGGTGAGGGGGATTTCCTGTCTTTACATGTTTTGGGAAACAAAAGACAACACATAGAAAATACTCCTCTCTTTTTTTTTTTTTTGAAATGATTTTTGAAGAGTAAATCAAAGCATTTGACCGAACCCGAGGTCGCCTCGCCTCATTTCGAGGCTCAGTCATCGTAGTTCAACTCGACAAGAAATTTTCATTTTGCTAATCTATTTTTTTGAATTTTGAATTTTGAAAGAATAGAGATCTTTTTTTTTTTTTTTTTTGGAAAGAACATTTTTTTTTGTAAAAAGAAACGATTATATATATTTTTTTAATATGAAAAGAAAACTAAGTATCACACGTTATTTTTTTATTGCTAGAAAACTCTTTTTTTTTTTTTTTTTTGAAATGGGAGGTGACGATTACGTACCTCTGGACAATCCTCTCAGGAGAGTAAATGATAATAGTCAAATTTTTTCAGCTCCTGCAAAATTGTTAGTGATACCAAAAAACAACAAGGATCCCAAAATTTATGAAAATTGACGCTGGGTTGAAAAGAGTTGTTTCCTGGAGATTTTATTTGACAAAAGGAAATTTAAAGGTATAAAGAGTCTTTGGAGGTGTATATACAAGGGTATCCTAGGGTATTTTCCACTTTTACTAGAGACAATCATGGGTGCGGCTTTTCAATGATTTGGCCATCAATAAGATCCTGGATGGCACTTCTAAGCTTATAACACTTATCAGTGGGATGGCCACTGCTACGATGATACTCACAATACTGAGAGTGGTCCCACGTGTCTGATAGCTTTGGCGGAGGTCGATAATTTTCCATTGGTTTCAAAACTCCTTGTGCCATTAAGCCTTGGAAAATCGTGACATTGGGGCATTCAGCCATCGTAATGCCTTCTTTTGCTTGGTAGGGTCCTATGAGGTTCTTGATGGCATTATCGCTTCCTTCAACAGAGTTGATGATTCATTCGCCTTGTATGACCATGACACATTATCAGATTTACTGTGTAAAATTCTTTCAACCATGTTGACTTCTTCCGAAGATTCTTCATCCGATTCGAGTTACAGAGTGAAATTGGGGTGTATGTGCATCAATCTCTAGGGATCCCGCGCGTATTTCTTCATCAATACGACTCCTATCTCCACTATTTCTTTGAAATTGCTATAGGAGATACCGCATGCGCCTAGGTAAATGGGTCGGAGGTTTTTGATGAACATTCTCGCATGATTCAAACGGATCAGTCCGTCCAGTCCGGGCGACTTTATCCTTCCATCCGTTGCAAATTCGTGAATGTTTCATTTTCTTTTTGGGTGCATGCCTCAAGTTCCCTTTTATTTTCAAGTGATGGTATTATCTTTGTACCTTTCTAGGAACCCTTCAATGATTTGGTCCCAAGTGCCCATGGTGCTATCATCCGCTAGCATTAACCATTGTTTAGCGCCCTATTAAGGTGAGGTGAAAATTGAGGCCATGGCTTCAAACTAACCCCTCTTGATTGCATGCCAAGAGAGTAAGATTTTAGGTGGGAGATAGGCATCCAAATTCCGCCGAATTTTTCTATGCTCCGCATTTTGAAATTTGGGGGTAGTACGTACGGGTTTTAATGCCGCTGCGTGTAGAGAATTCCCTTTGTTGAGAAGTTTGAGCATCATGGTTTTCATGTTTTCCATGTCGGCCTCCATTTTGGTGGTCGGGGAGTTGGTTTTAGGTATATGCCGCGTGATTTGGGAAAGCCGGGTTAATTTCTCGGCCGTGGTGTTTGGTATGGATTTTGAGTCGGGTATGGATCCCGGTCGGATTTTGAGCCGAGTATGGATTTTGGGCCGGATATGGACTCTGAGTCGACCGGATTTGGAGCCGATATGGGTTTTGAGCCGATAGATTCTCGAGTCGCAAGGATTTTGAGCCGATATGGGTTTTGATAGAGATTCGATAGGGATTTTGGGCAAGATAGGGATTTTGGGTTGGTGGATTGTTGATGTGGGGTTTTGAGCCGATATAGGTTTTGAGCCGGTGCGATATGGATTTTGGGTAGTGTAGGGTGGATTCTCGATGGTTTCTACCGATGGCCGTGATCATCGAGGTAAGTAGGTAGTAACTTGGCCCGACGGGTTATAGCTTTGGGGATCCATATGTGGGCTATTTTGGAGTGGGTTGTTTATGGGAAAAGGGAGGTCATTTGGACTCTGGGGAATGTTGGTGTTTGGGATAGGATATGGACGATATGATGAGTAAGGATTGACATTTGGGTAGTAGGGAGTTGGTGGAGGGTTAGGATTTGGAGTGACGGCAGTGTTTGGTGGGTTAGTGTTTAGCTGAGGGTTTGGGTTTGGAAGTGTATGTGAGGTTGATGCTTCCTGGGGAACTGCAGGGGAAGAAATTACCTCACCACTGGATTTCAAGCTTTGTACCAGGTTAGCCATTTGGCTCATTATTCGGCACCAGGCAAATTCCCAAATTTCGATCTAGCCACCGCCGCATTGCCGAGTTGGAGCATACCGGAGCCCCTCAGACTGCACTCCATAGCGATCGTTCACTTTCTCGCCATACTGCTCGATCTGGCCGTTTTTTTGTCCCGATCCGACTGCTTCTCGATACTCTCTCGATCTGATCTCGCACTTGATTCCCGTATCAATCGGCCAGTACTGTCTCTGCCTTTCCAAATTCGGGCCAGGTTTCTGGGGAAAATGGGCTCGGTATCAGAAGGCTGGCTGAAGGCTTTTCTGGGCTTGGAGTACAGCGTGCCTTTTATTAGTATATTTTATTATTATTTATTATTCCTACGAAATGACCGGATAAGCACCTGCTTAATTTTGACAGCCTCGTGACTTTCTCGAATAGTGGATTCTTTCTCCGCAGTATAGGACCAACGTATTCCACCTGCCTTTCGACTCCCCGAGATCGGACGATCCCAGCGAAGGGCCTATACTCTTCCGGATCCACCATTCGAAATGATCTAGGTCGAGCATTTGAAAATAATAAATCAGCCCCAAAAAATTTTTTTTTTTTTTTTTTTTTGACTTGCGCACATTTTTTTTTGACTTGCGCACATTTTTTTTTTGACTTGCGCAAAACCGGTTTAAAATGCAAAACCGGTCTTGAAGTGTCCTAAAATCTATATGCGCCTAACGTTGGTTTATGCAGGGGTAGGCCGCCATGGTGTAGGGTAGCGCTCGAATATATTTATATGCATGTGCACGTGTGTGCGGTATCTAAAAAGCAAAAAGAAGTTTTTTTTTTTTTAGATATAGAAATAGAAAATAAAACGATATAGCCTGCCTTGTTGTTATGTATGGATTTTCTCGCTTTTTAGCTTAAGCGAGCAAGCAAGCATACCATCAAGAAATAGAAAGAAAAGTGGGGAATCTATTTATTTTTAGAAAATGGGTCCTAATCCCCAAAATAAAATGACGAATGAATGCATATATATATACATATGTATATTTTGCGTAATGAAGATGAAGCGTAATAAAATAATATAAGACCGAAAAATGAAAAGATTTTTTTTTTTTTTGAAAGAAGCCCCACTTTTTGTTGTGCCCTGATATTATTATATATACATCATATATATAATAGTGTAAATATATATATACCACACTATATATCAATGGAGTATATATATTATATATATATATATATATATATATATATATATATATATATATATATGACGCATATTTTTTTTTTACATATATATATATATATATATATATATATATATATATATATATATATATTTATATATATTATATTTTTTTTTTTTTTAACAAAATGTATATATATATATATTTATTTTTACTCTTAAACATGCCCGTAACGTATCGAACGAGATCGCCGCTGATGGAGGATCATATCCACAAATATGGCCACGGCCGTAATGGGAACACTTTATTCAAATGCGTAAATTAATATGACAAGCATATCGCAGCCTTAAACAAATAAAAACAAAAAAAGTTTTATTTTGCGAAGTCTAGCCCTCCATTTTATTTAAAATAAAACAATCTCCCCAAAGAAGTCGCCACCGTGAGGTTCCCGGAATGTGCTCGCGCCCGCGCCTTGGATAGGGTGCGCAGACGCGGATGCGGGACACCACCGCCTCGCTCCACCCTCCCTTGTTTAGGGAAGACGAAATCCAAAGTGCGAGAGGAGTGCCGTCTATATTAGCACGTTGGAATGTGCCTCTGCTGCCTTGAGTGAATTTTGTATCCAATATGGGAACTTATGGTTTTCCATGTCAAGTTATCCCTTATTTCGTGGATAACAGATATGGGAATGCATTACTCTTCCATTCCCATTCTCCCCTTTATCTTTCAGTGGAAAATAGAGAAGTGCAAGAAAGAATATTGCGACGCCCCACTATGAATTTTATGAAAATAGCCTTATGGCCTATTTTGGATCACTATGAGTGCCTTGGGTTTTCTACGCCAAGTTATCCATTATTTCGGGATACCAAGACATAGAAATACATCACCTTTCCATTCCCATTCTCCCTTGTTTAGGGAGAACGTGAAAGTGCAAAGAAAGATGTTGCGAGGCCCCACCGATCCAAAATGTTTTAGAGTCGCCACCTTTATTTTAAGGCAAAAATAAAGGAAAACCGTAAAAGAAAACCGAGATTTTAGAAAGCGGGTTCGAGGCTAAGTTACGAGTTGGGAAGGTGCTAGGCACCCAACTCGCCTTTCGGTCTCGAACGCTTTTTGGTCAAGTATGCTTATTGTCACATTTACTTAGCAAATAAATAAGGTCTTATTTTGACAAGGGAAAATTAAACGATACATTCGTGGCCACATTATTTACGGACTCGCAGCCGCCTCTTTCCAATAATTACGCATTAACATTTAAAAATATTTGGCCATTATAACGGCTCTTTTAGTATTATTTCCTAACAAAATCCGGCAAAGATAATCGCTATATTTTGATATTGAACCGATCCGAAATAATACATTTACAAATAAAGACTTTATTGAATAAATAAAGTAAATAAATACAAACTTATCTAAAAACATTTTGCCATAATAACGGCTACATTTAGTACTATTTCCTAATAAAATCCGGCAAAGACAACCGCTATATATTTACATTGGGCCGGATCGAAATAATACTATTACATAGAAATAAAAGACTTTAACAATAAAAGCTTACAAACGGCGTAGGGGTGTGCTCGCCTGCCCTCGGGAGAGAGAGTCTTTTTTCTCGTCCGGGTCCGGTTGAAGTTGTGTGTTGTGTGAATTTGGGCAACAGAATCGCTTCGAAAGTTACTTTTCGCCTCGGATCGGGCAGGTAATGCTTATTTCTCGTTGTTTGTTTGACCGAAAAGGCTAAATTTTGGCGCAGTAACGCTTACTATCGGCTATTTTGGCCTTTTAAATCGGGCAGGCAGCAACCGCTCTATCCACGATTTTTGGACCGGGAAAAGGGTGGATACCTAGCTGGGGGGCTAAGGAACACTTCTACCGGTTGGATTTGTGTTTGGCGGAGGTTTGGCAGGTTTCGAGGCTTTAGAAATTTATCTATCGGTGTTTATTTCTTCAACAGAACAACGACGCAGAGAAATTTTACGCAGCGTGTGTTGAATGAAGGAGCCGAGGCCTCTATTTATAGGAAGGAGGCCGGGACATCGAAGGAATTTTGTGATTTCTCTCCGTGCATCAGGGTGTTGTACACCGCGTTCGACGAATTGCATTTTACGGCAAATGGAGTGATGAATAGTGATGTGTGAAGAAGGGTTTGGGCGCCACCTACTAGAGGTTTGGGCGCCACACCCAAACCTTGGGTAGGCTGCACCCAAACCTCAAACTGCCCCCCTTTTTTGACACTTTTAGTCCCTGCAGTTTGTCCTTTTGTGCATCCTGCTTTGTCCTTTTGCAATTTTGACCCTGTAACTTGACATTGGTTAATGTTTTAACAATTCTCGATATTTTTTTGTCATGTCATATATCTGAGGTACGAAATTGGGGTGTCTACAGGAAGATGATTTTAAATTGATATAGTTTAATTCCTTCAGAAAACAAAGTAGAAGAAATAGAGGAAAGACTGTCAGCACAGCAGGGAATCCGTATTATAGAGTACCCATACCCATCTATGGTTAATGTGGCAAACTTTGTTACGATCAAGCTTACTAAAGTTAACTACAAGTCGTGGGTATTACAGATATTCTCTCTTGTTGATATTCTTGAATTGCGTGGTTTCCTTATGAACCAACCACCATCTAAAGACTACCAACTTTGGAAAAGAACATACATGCTTCTTCGAGGATGGATCTTAGCTTCTATCAGCGAAGATGTCTTTACGATAGTAATTGACCAAGATCCTTTCAGTACATCGAGAAGTATCATGGTCAAGATTGAAAATACCTTTGTTCCAAACATCAACAAACGTGTTCTATCTCCAAAGCCTGTAACCACTAAGATAGGTGCGTACAACTCTGCCCGTCTTGTTATTGTTTGTTAATTCAAAAATTGAAGTCCTATTAATTATTGTTTGCATTATTTGCATGTTTATGTAGGAAATAATAAAGCTTATGAATAATGGCATAAGCCTTTCATTGAATGAATCACCTATTTATAGGGAGTTACAATTAGGGTTACACAAGGAGTAGAGTACAAGAAACCTATACAAGGTAGGAGTTCTAATAAGGTAAGAACTATACAAGGAAAGGAACTATATACGGTAGTTACCACTAAATAATAATTACAAAATATTCATTCTCTAATATGCCCCCGCAAGATAGACGTCCGAGAGGAGAGACCAATCTTGTGAAGTAATTGTTGGAACCGCTGACAAGCAAGTAGTTTTGTACGAGCATCGGCCAACTAATCAGCTGAGGAGACATGAGAAACCCATAAAAGCCCATCTTGAACTTGTTTTCGAATGAAATGAAAGTCAAGACCCATATGTTTCATGCGAGTATGGAAGACAGGGTTCGAGCAAAGACTAGTGGCACCCACATTGTCACAGTAGATGACGAGTTGAATGGAGGAGGTGACACCCAGCTCGCCGAGGAGAGACACAATCCAGCGAACCTCGGCAACAGTGGCAGCCACAGCTTGGTATTCAATTTCGATCGAGGAGCGAGCAAAAGTGTGTTGTTTCCTGGAGGTCCAAGAGATCAGGTTGCTGCCAATGTAGACAATGTAGGCTCTGGTAGAAGTGTAGTCATCTTTGTTGCCCGCCCAATCGACATCGGTGAATGCATGGAGAGCTAAGGGCGACTGACGATGAAGGAGAATTCCAGCATCAATTGTCCCACATAGATAACGAAGAACTCATTTGGCCATATTCCATTGCTCGGTGGTCGACCTATTCATGAACTGGGAGAGTTTGTTGACTGCATAGGCGACATCAGGGAGAGTAAGAGACAGATACTAAAGACTCCCAACCACAGCCCAAAACTCTGTAGGATTAGTGAGAGCAGTGCCCAATTGTATTGTCAAGGTTGGCGAGGTGGCGAGAGAAGTAGCAACTGTGCGGGCATCTGTTATGCCCGTACGAGCAAAGAGATCGGCAATGTACCCACGCTGGGAGAACAAGAGACCACTTGGTCGCTGAACAACTTCAACACTACAAAAGTAGTGAAGCATACCAAGGTCTTTGAGCGAGAAGCAGGCAACGAGAGAAGAGATGAAGGTCTGAACGGCAGCGGGCTGGTTCCCAATGATGATGATGTCATCCACATAGGCAAATATATATATGATGGTGTCCCTTGTATTAAGTATGAACAGCGATATGTTGGCCACAAAATTTTTGAAGCCGGAGGCAAAAAGAAACTGTCGCAGTTCATTGTACCATGCTCGGGGAGCCTGCTTGAGTCCGTAAATAGCCTTGTGAAGGTGACAAACATGCTGAGGATTATCCTTGTCGATGAAGCCATGTGGTTGAACCATAAAGACCTCCTTGGACAGAGTGCCTAGGAAAAAGACATTATTCACATCCAGTTGTTAAAGATCCCACCCTCGGCATACGGCCAACGAGAGAACTAGGCGGACAATGGTCAGTTTAACCATCGGGCAGAAGTCTTATGATAGTCAACTCCTGGTTGTAGATATTGATCTTTGTGAGGGGTAACAATGGATGAAGTACAAGAGGTTGCAGGCACAGGAACATGGTCAGCAGGCACTGGTGGTGGGGCAGCGTTCACTGGACCGTCCTTGGGTGCAGCACTCACTAGATTGACAGGACTGGAAGCGGGAACATTGTTATCCTCGGATATTGTGCTAGTTGCCAAGGAGGGTTGAGCAAGACGCACAGGATTGGTAACGGGCATAGTAAAGGTTGGTTGAGAGTGGTGTATGGGTGAGTTGAGATCAACCACATTCTGATTAGTGCTAAGAGCAACTGGAGGGGAGTCACTAGAGCGGGAATCAGACGGTGTGTATGAAGCCGAGAGCAGTTCTTGCAGGGGTAACCAAGTTGTGCGAGTGGAGGGATTAGGGCGGGAAAGGTGGGTGTCGAGTGTGGACATGGGAAATGAAGATTCGACAAAACGAACATGACGTGAAATGAACAGCTTGGTGATGTTCAGGTCATAACAGAAATAAGCACTTTGAGTGAGCAAATATCCTAAGAAGACACAAGGAGTGGAGCGAGCAGCGAGTTTGTGGGCGGAGTAAGGGCGGAGCCAAGGGTAGCAAAGGCAACCAAAGGCACAAAGTTTAGAGTAGTTGGGCAAAGATCCAAACAGATATCTGGTCAAGAGTAGGTGTTGGTAGCCGGTTTATGAGGTAGGTCGCTGTTTGGAAGGAAAACAACTAGTAGGGCAGCAGAAGAGATGCTTTAGAGAGAAGAGAGAGACCGATCTCAACAACGTGGCGATGGCGACGTTCCGGGAACCCATTGTGTTCCGGAGTGTGAGGTGGCGAGGTGAGATGAGAGATGCCATTGGTGGACCGGTAGGCGACCAAGCCAGTATCTCGGGCAAGTCTCATGTACTCGTCGTCATTGTCCGAGTAAATAGTGACAATGGTGGTTTTAAAATAGTTTCGACCAGGGCTTTGAAACTGGGAAAGATGGTGGAAACCTCCGATTTTATTTTAAGCGGGTAGAGCCATATATAGTGAGTGTAGTGATCGACAAAAATAACATAGTATTTAAATCCATTAACATAATGAATGGGTAAGGTCCAGACATCAGAATAAATAATTTAAAGCGGGGAAGAAAACACTATAGTAGATTGCGAGAAAGGAATTTTGTGACTTTTATTGCATAAACTATCATTACAATGTGTTTGTTTAATGTGAGTAGTGTCTAAAGCTACGCCTAAATTAGATAGAATCTGACGCTGGATGGGTTCAGAGGGATGGCCAAGCCGGTGATGCCAATTGTGGTGAGAAACTTTAGCGCCCGCACATGTAGAGGAGCGAGGATGAGGGTTTGTGGTTGGCCATTCATACACACCATCTTTAGAGTGCCCGGTCAGCAATATGCTCCCTGTTAGTAGATCTTGCACATGAAAAGAAGATGGTGAGAACGCAATAGATGTTTTATTGGAGATGCAAAATTGAGATATGGATATGAGATTACGTTTCATGTTGGGTACAAAGAGAACATTATGCAAGGCAAATGTGTGTGATGGAGTGTTAAGAAAAGAAGAACCAGTTTTAGAGATAGTTAACCCTGTACCATCACCAATGACCATGACGTTGGTGCCCGCGTAGTCGGAATGTAGAGAGAGTTTGCCTAGGTCGCCAGTGACATGGTGGGAGGCACCATTGTCAAGAAGCCATCTCAGTGTGCCTATGTCTACTGTAGTCGCAAGATGTGCTCGCGGTTTCCAACCATTTGCTGAGGAGGAAGTAGTAGCCTTGGGCATGGTGGCGACCAGTTTATATGTTGAGCAACGAGCAACAATGTGACCTTGTTTGCGGCAGCCTTGACACTTGTCGAGATAAGGTCGTTGTGGCCTAGGAGCTGTTGCCATGGTCTGCCGAGAAGGTTGCCGAGGTTGCGAGGACACCGGCCGAGCATGCGAGGAAGGTTTCCGAGCATGCGAGTTGTTGTTCTTCAGAGCAGTAGGATTAGCAGAAGTAGGGTGCGAGAAGGATGCGGGCTGAGACTGCTTCAAGAGTAGTTCGCGGTCGATGAGTTTTTCATGAAGTTCATCAAACAATATGGGGGTGTCTTGGCCTTCAACCACATCAACAATGTGGCGGTAGTCATCGTCCAAACCCACGAGGATGATCTCAATGAGATCCTGATAGTCGAGGGGTTTGCCGAGGGCAGCGAGCTCATCAGAACGTCCCTTGACGGACTGCAAGTAGTCGGATATCGTCTGACTACCTTTATAGGCTCGCTTAAGGTAGTCTTTAATCTGCTTGATATGGCTTCGTGTCGGGCGAGCATAGGTGTAGTTTCCCATGCTTCGCGGGTGGCGGCGGCTTGTTGAATCATGGGGACTAATGGGAACAGAAAGGAAGCCGACAAGAGTGCCAAACAGAAGTTTGTCTTGCCGGATCCAAGGTTGGTAGTGCGGGTTGGGTATTGGAATTTCCTTGGATGTTTGAGCATCCTTGGCGAGGATGGTGGGAGGCGGACATGAGTGTGAGCCATCTACAAACTTGTAGAGGTCATAGCCAATTAGGGTTGCCTCAACTTGGAGTTTCCAAGCGATGTAGTTGGTGGAGGTGAGTTTAGTGATGTTGTGGTGCGAGATGTTAAAAAGGTCGAAGGTTTGGGTTGGATCAACGAGGTTTTTAATGGTGAGGGTTCTGTTTCCGTTAGCCATGGACGCGAATTGATTATGGTGGTGGCAACGGCAAGAGGAAGAAGATTAGGAGCAAAGCTCTGATACCATGTAGAAAATAATAAAGTTTATGAATAATGACATAAGTGTTTCATTGATTGAATCACTTATTTATAGGGATTTATATTTAGAGTTACACAATGAGTAGAGTACAAGAAACCTATAAAAGGTAGAAGTTCTAATAAGGTAAGAACTATACAAGGAAATTGACTATATACAGTAATTATCACTAAATAATAATTACAAAATATTTATTCTCTTATAGTTTAGGCTTAATTATATTAATTTCTTACTGGGAATGCATTTATCATATTGAAAGAACGCGATGCCACGGATTCTCGATATGGAACGATATTACTGTCAATGTTGTAGTGAATGTTGCAACAATGACAGTAACAATGTGTACTGAAAGTGTAACACAGAAATTTGCAGCGGAAGTTTTGTTTTGTGATTTGAAATCTAACAAACTTAGTAAGACAGAAAATCACACAAAAACAATCTACAAGAATCAATCTTGTAGATCAAGCCTCAAGGCAACAAACTATATTAAAAATCAAAACTGTTTTAAAACCTTAACAGTTAACACACAAAAAAAAAATCTCACAAGATATAGAATCTTGGAGATCACAAAACCCACATAAACTATTAGACCAAACGTGGGAAGAAAATAATCAAAGACTAAAAACAACTTCCAAGACCAATAACAAAAACTGGAAGCACGAAACAACAGCTTCAGGAAACACAAGGCTGTGTTCCTGAAGATATTAAACTGCAACAGGTATGTTCACGGCAGTCTTCAGAACGATCGTTGTATATGAGGTGTTGATCTCTTCTCTCTAATTCAGCACACAAGAAATCTGGGATCAACTCTCTCTTTTCTGCTCACAGCTCTTCTGACCAAATTCTACTAAAATGCTCTCAGTTCTCTGTATCATCTGCAAGCTGCTCGGCATCAGCTATATATAGGCTGCAACAACTTGTAATCCAAGACACCAAGGAATCATGCACATTCTAGGCAACCAACACATCCTACTAGGAAAGAAATTAGGCCGACAAATATACAAGATTTTGTTTCCTAAATTGATACCATCAATAACTAAACACTTATGCAAAGATTTAATTACCAAAAGTATCACCTACCTCTAATAGAGAATCCTAATTAAATCCTACTACAATAATTCCAATATAAAATTATATTTTGACCAAGAGAGTGAGGACAAGATAAATTAGGCAATGCCTAAATTACCCTTACACATATGCCTCTTTTGAAGACAATCAAATATTCCCTTCGTCAAGCATTTCTTATAGGATAATTAGCTCATAATCTGCCACGTAAAATGAAGTAATTAGCGCCCCGGTTAATCCAACATATGGAATGAATACACTTGCATTTCAAAGTAATTTCTTACTGTTTTTTTTTTTTATGAATCCAACTATTTGTTTTTACACATAGTTGTTTCTGATCTTAGCCGTTTGGTATTCATAGTTGTTTTCTGCACATAACTATTTCTAGTATTTAGCTGTTTCAAAATAGCTAACTCTTCTTGATAAAAATTATTGAACACTCTTGAACATTAAAATCATAATATTTTGAGATAATTCTAATCTAAATATCATTATCAAAACTAATCTATACAAAAAGTCCTAACAAAAAGTTTACAAAAATTATATTTTGTCCGTTGGATTTTAATTAGCAAATTCCTATACAATTATTAATTAATAACTTTTAGATATTCATTTGATTATTTAGTTGTTAACTAAGTTAACTCCTTTTAATGATTTCCATTCAAAATCGTTAAGAATGTGGATGAAGTGACTAATGTGACTCCATCATTGAATTGTATTTATTAAATTGACATAGGGAAATCGTAAAGAGTAATGCTTGAGCCACTCAATGAATACTCAAATTTGTGCATCAAATAATGTGGTTTCTAATGTGTCATCTTATTTGGCATTTTATGGGCTCCACTATAAGTTAAAAATTTATATTAACAATATGACACATAAGATGTCACATCATTTGGTACCCAAAATTAAGTGCTATTAGAGTGACCCTAGCATTACCCGATCGTAAAATGACCCTAAAATGAATAATAGTTCAAATTGTAGTGATCAATTTGATATTTAAGCCTAGTTTTAAAGAATAAAATTACATAGTAAACTACACTAAATACTACTCCGTATAACTATCATAATACGGATGGTTACAACATGGAAAAGTATTTATTTTATGTTTTTGAGATTATTTAATCAACTGAAACTACCAAATAACTACCAAGTGGGGGCATAGTAGGGAAGGTTACAACGTGGAAAAGTATTTGCAAGTACATCCCATTGTACGAGGCTGCAGTAGCAGGCGATTGGGAGGCAGCCAAAAGAATCTTAGACAAAGACAAGGATGCGGCAACTGCTATCATCTCAAGAAACAACTTTACAATTCTCCATGTGGCCGTTGTGACTGGAAAAGCTATTCATTTCTTGGAGAATCTAGTGCAATATTTGCCAACGGAGGCATTGATCGTAAAAGAGAGATATGGCTACACAGCTGTCGATATTGCCGCATTTGTTGGAAACACTAAGGCTGCAAAAATCTTGATGAAGAAAAACCCCGCTCTGCTCTCTGTTACGAATGACTTTGGTCTTCTGCCACATCATAGTGCTCTTCAGTTTCAACACAAGGACACTTATTTGTATTTACAAAGTGTTAGCAACGATGATCACTACGCTGGAGAATCTGCATGTAAACTTTTGACTCAAATGATTCTTTGTGAATATTTCGGTGAGTTCAAGTTAATTTCATCTAGTATACTTTTCTTCTTTGTTATTGATCATATATAGCACATTTAAGTCGTGACTCTACTTGACTAGAATATAATTAAAAACTTTTTTTTTCTTCTTGTTCTAAAAGGTTATATCATTACATGCGATGTTTCAGAAGGAATTAGAAATTACTCTTTAACAATGGACAATTTGATTGTGGTGATATATCCAGATTTAGCATTGGATTTGGTTAAACGTTATCCTCATGCAGCGGAACTGGAAAGCCTGAAGTACATGTCCCCTTTGAGTCGGATGGCTGAAATGACTTCTTCTTTTCGAAGTGGAATGTGCTTCAACTTTCTAGAAAGCTTCATCTACTCTTGTGAGTTTCGTAGAAAAATGAATGTATAATTTATATTCAGTTTTATTATACTTGTCAGCAAGTGTGGGCTTGGCCCCCAATTTTGAAACATATGTTTATCTTAGCGGTTTATCCTAAAACCAATTGGTATGAGGTGGGTTAACCCCCAATTCGAAATATATACCGAGCAATATCTATTTATTTGATAGATTTGGCACAATGGCTTTAACAGTTTTGTTATTATTCTTATTTTTGTTTTGGGTCTTGAAGGTGTTCCTGTGAAGTTTGAGAATTATAATGACAGGAAATATGGTGGTGACATTGACGTTGAGAACCCTGCCAATAACCCTCAAACCTTGCTGTTGTGTTTTTATACCATTTAATAATACAAAACATGAGCAAACTTAGCCTAACAATCCTATGTAAAACAGCAGGATGTATTTATCTAGGATGACAATTGAGTTCCTAGTCTAACTCAATAATCCTTTTGGCCTGCAGAACAATGTTAGAAACCAAAGATATACAAAATGAAAATATTCAAGATATCAGTTCATCTATCGTAAACAAATAGGAGTAACTGAGTATCCTTGGCCGAAGCCTTACTCGATCTGTCTAGGGCTTATGGTTGCCTAGGCTCAGATCCCCACTGCCTATACACAAAGTATAGCAGTCCAACCCAAGAGTTCACTACCGAAGAGGACAATGTTCCAAGTTTCACCCAATTGTGTATACCACCAAGCCTTTCAACAAGAAATCACAACCGAAAACCCCTCACAGAACTCTCAATCACAGTAATCTCAAGCTCACACACACAAAGTGTATACCCAATGTACCGGCTCAAAAAAGGAGACGCAAAGAAAGAGAGAGATATATGCCTACTGTGATGTTTTTGGTTGTCACTGTGCTCGCATCCACAATGCTTCAAGACGGCAGAATGAAGGGGAGTATATATAGTACTCAAGAGCCAATCAATCACCAAAGCTTTCGGCCCAAGCAAGGAAAGGAAACGGCTGATTGAGAAGGAATAAGGAAGGGGCTGATTATTAAGGGAAATCAATGATCTTCCCTAAATAATCCATACATCAGCCGCAAGGTCAAAGGGGGGAAGGAAGTGGGTTTGGGTTTCTTGGGTTGCTGGGTCTTTGGGTTAGGAAGTGGGCTGCCCGTTTAGGGGCCTTGCCTACACTTACACTTGCTGCATGATAGGGCGCATTTTCATGGAGGTGAATGTATCATTTCCAGCCTGCTGAAATTGAATTTCTGTAAGTTCAATATATAAAGCTAGGTTCATATATAGATCGGTAGGGAAAATAATTTATATTCAGACAATGAATTTTCCGAATTACTAATTAACTCCACCTTGAACATCTTTGTGCGTAGTTTGTAACAAATTGATTTTGATGCTTTGGGATGTGATGCAGTTATTGGGTGAGTGGAAACATAGAATTTTGTTTTTAACCACGTATATAAAACTGTTGAAATTGAAATTTATCTCATCATTGTTGTCCATCTTTGTAGTACCATCAATCAAGAATATTCGTCAAAAGAAATTAGTCCTTCATCAAGGTGTTCAACTTGTTAAATGCTTGTGTGAAGGTGTGAAATCTTCGAATTATGAAGATTCTTTTGATAGCCGTACTTTTGAACCAGTCACCAAGGCAGCAAGATTTGGGACCCTTGAAGTTGTTAAAGAGATTGTACGTATACTTCCCCAAACAATTTGGTCCGGTGACGAAAGCAGACATAATATAACAGAAATAGCGGTTCTAAATCGGTGTGAAAAGGTTTTCAACATAATATATCAAATGACTGAATTACGGGAATTATTTAAATTTCATTTTGATCACGGTCAGAATAACATGTTGCACTTGGCTGGGCTTAGGGGTGGCAATCCTGACCCAAAACTTGAAAACCCACCCGACCCGACTTGAGTTTTACCCAACCCAACCCAACCCAACCTAATATATGTGGGTAAATCTGCACCGTATTTACCCGATAATGATGACTTAATAAGGGATTTTTTTGCCGTAACCCGAAAGCCCCGATTCCCTCCGTTGCCAGCTTCCAACCCCTCTCGTCGTTATTGATCCCTCTCTCCCTCCCGTCCTTCTCTGCCTCCCTCTCTCCTGTGTTCGTCTTCTCTCTTCTTTCTCCCCAACCGTATTCCCCGTTTACCCACACCACTCTTCTCAACAACAAAACCCTCTTCATCATAGAGCAAGTTTGATTCATCCATCAACAAGAAGAAAGTACTTGGGAACTCGATTAAGCAAGTTGTTGATTCAAAGCATAAAGTAACCACAAGCTTTCTAAACCGAGGTAATCACCCTTGATATGAATTTCTTTGTTTTTGTTTTTTGTGATTTAGATTCGATTGTTGGTACTTCTTTTGAATACCCAAATTGAAATTTTCTTTTAATTTTGTTCTGGTGTATAGAATTTTACAATCTATTTAGCTTTGGTTTATCGACTTGATTAATTTGCCGGGTGTTTTAGGTTGTGGGTAGTGATTTACTAAGTGTTTGTGTTGAATTGAATGATTTGGCTTTGGCAATTTATGTATCAATACCCAATTGAATGACTTTCCTCATTCTGTGTGCTCTTTTAACCAATTGGTTAGTTAAAGGTTTTTCTATATCTCGCACAAACTTGGTGGCATATGAGAGAAGGTGATAACTTGTACTTGTAAGATTTTACGTAGAGAAATGTACGAGGGCGGTGGGGTGTTTTGTGGGCTAATAAGAGGGATAGTGGACTTTGGTTTGCTCCACCCGAATGGAAAGAGTGTAGGTTGGATTCAAGTACTCCCTTTGCCGCCAATTTCTCGAGATTTTATTTTCTCGATGCTTGGTACGCTAGGAGCTTGTGAATGGACTTTGCCTCGCTTTGCAGAGGGAGGGAATGCTTTGGAGAAGGCTGGAAGGGATTTGTATATGCATTGGAATGGATTTATGACAAAGAGTTTGCATGATGATGGGAATTCGCCATTTAATCTTTGTGGTGTATTCACAAGAGAGGTGAGGAAGAATGGGGATATGAGGGAGGAGGGAGGTTATGCCGGGTTTGTTCACTATTGTCATTGAATTATCTATCTTTGGGATTGTAAGTAACGCTATCAGGTACCAATGTTTATTCCATTTTATTTTGGTATTTTCTCTCGTATTTTGTGATTTTGTTTCGTTGTTGTGACCATTATCTTTCATAACTAAAAAATAAAGAAAAAGATGTCCGATTATTTTATTTTGGTATTTTCTCCGTATTTTGTGATTTTGTCTCACACCATCTTTTAGGTTATTGCTATTTTAATTGCCGAACTTCTTAATATTTGTTGAAATTGAACTTCGGTCTCGACGCTTCTATCATAATGACTGTTGTAAAGTTTGTTTTCGTATGCATGAGTATTTCTATTTTTCAATTCCTAGTTTTACAATTTCGCCATCGATAAAAACTCTAAGAAGGAAACATGTGAGGTCATCATGTTGTATATTAGACTCAATGGAGAAACTTGAGATTGACAAATCTCTTTCCATTTTCCCTAACTTCTTCATTGAGGAGTTGCAAAAATCGTCCATGGTGGTATTTGGATTGATCCACTGGCAGTACAGCTCCTTGAAGTCATTTTCTATATGACTTAAAGTAGTCAATGTTAACAAGTGATGCATTATCTTTGGTTACTTGTATCCTTTGTTTGTATGGTATTCATAATAGTGAAAGAATTGCAGCTGGTATCATAACTTGCTTCAATACTTCTAAAATGGTAGACTATTAATCGAAAAAGTGAAGGAAAGAACCCGATGTCTTTTGCTTCTGCTATTGTTTTATACCTTTCGAGTGAGGTTGTAGAGAAATGTTTACTTTAGTGGCAATAAAGTAGAGGTCAGAATTGGTCTCTCTCTCTCTAAAATGGCAGGCGTGTGTTTTTGCGCGTCCGCACGATCCATTTGAAGAAAAATAAAAATCCCAACCACATGCCATTCGTAGTACAGTAAAAGAAAAATGGGATAAAGAAATAATAATAAAAAAAGGTTTATAGCGATCACCATTACCAGTTAATATGAAATTGTAAACACATTATGTAATTAGATAAAATGGGAATGATTCCTGGGTGGATTTTGGTTTTGGGATATATAGCGGATCACCATTATCAGTTGGGTTACATTGTTTTGGGATAAGAGAAAATAAATAAAAAAGTAGAATGCAACAAGGGGGATTGCGGTGCCTTTTTGCGTAATCGCCTCAGAATGCACTACTGGCTCTGCCTAAAACATCTCGCTTTATATAATTTCGTGCTTTGGGTGCAACTTCATAAACCAAGATTAAACAAGAGAGAAGAGAAAATCTGGAAAGAACACAGAAGCAGATATCAAGAAACAAGACCATAGCTCACAATGAATCGCAATGTTCAGAAATTAGAAGATGTCTAGATGCTGCAATGTTCAGAAACCTGAAGCCCTGTAGTTAGATCACTTGCATCTTTTTATATTTTGCAATGCTGCATGTTCATTCACTGCTGCATGTTCACTGCTGATCTTTTATATTTTGCCCTGAAGCCCTCAGACGATCTTTTTCACTGCTGCATGTTCGCTCTTAGTTCGCCGAGTATGCAGCAAAAGTATTTATAATTGTGGGCTTATTTATAATTTCATCTCCTCTTTAGGTGTTAAAATGGAAGAGAGTAGTGGAAATGATCAGGAGAATTCTGTTGGTAGTGGAAAGAGGGCTAGGAGAGCCGAGGCTTGGAAATATTTTGATTTGTCAAATGCACCCGATGGCATGTTTATCACAACATGTAAAATTTGCGGCCACACTTATACTAGCCGAACACGTCCTTTTGTAAATGGTACTACAAACTTGAACCGTCATTTGCTTAAGCACAATCTTCTTGAAGAGTCACACTCACATCCACATACATATACTCCTTTGGACCAAGCAATGTATCGGGAAAAAATGTGTGCTGCGATTATTAAACACAACTACCCATTTAGTTTTGTGGAGCATGAAGGAATTAGGGAGTTGCACAGTTTTTTACATCCAAAAGTAAAACATATCACTAGAAACACCGCGAAAGAGGATGTGCTTAAAAAGTATAAGAGAGAGAAAGAAAAGGTTAAACATGAGTTACAAGTTGTTAGTAGTAGAATATGTTTGATTTCAGATATTTGGACCTCTCCTAGCACCGATGGTTATATGGCCTTGACGACCCATTATGTAGATGAAAATTGGACTTTACAAAAGAGGATTCTAAATTTTCGACATGTGCGTCCCCCTCACAATGGTAGTATGATAGCAGAGAAGTTGATTAACTTCTTAAGAGATTGGGGTATTGAGAAAAAGATATTCTCGATTACATTAGATAATGCAAAGTATAATGATGGTGTAGTCAATATCTTGAAAGGTCATCTTTTGTTGAAGGGCGGGCTTGTTTGTAATGGAGAGTTTATTCATGTTAGGTGTGTGGCACATATTCTCAACCTTATAGTTCAAGAGGGACTTAAGGGGATTGATGCATGTATTCATAAAATTCTGGAATGTGTTAAGTATGTGAGATGGGAAGGGAGAAGATTAGCATTTGCAGAATTCATTTCCAAATTTTCATGTGCGGGTGGTAAGAAGGTCCGTCAAGATGTGGTGACAAGATGGAATTCAACTTATCTTATGCTAGAGAGTGCATTACAACATCGACGAGCTTTTTCTCAAATGAAGTTGGTTGATTTGAACTTTAAGACTTGTCCAACTGAAGAAGAATGGAACCAAGCCGAGAAAGTTGCGAGGTTCTTGAAGCCATTTTACGACATCACTACCTTGTTTTCTGGATGCAAATATCCGACTGCAAATTTGTATTTTTTGAATGTGTAGAAGATTCAAATGCTTATCAAAGGGGAAATGGCTAATAATGATCTTCTCTTAAGTGACATGGCGAAAGACATGATGAGAAAATTTGAAAAATATTGGGAGCATTATAGTGTCGTATTGTCTTTTGCGATTGTTCTTGATCCTCGATATAAGTTGGAGATGGTGGAGTTTTGTTATGGAAAGCTTGGATACATTAGAGAGGAAGTTGATGAATTGGTGGCAAATGTCCACAACAAGTTAAAACGCTTATTCAATGAGTACAAACATATCTCTAGCCCTTCCATACATTGTGCACAAGCGGCTGAAAGTGATGTGGATGCTAGTCATGATGGAGATGATTTGGCTGTAAGTTAAATTTAAGTTTTTAGTAATTGTCATTGTTATTGAATTTGTTTAAGATAGTTTTCTATTCATATTTTAATTGTACTTGTGTAGGATTTTGACTTCTTTCAAAGCCAACGCCGTGTGTCAAACACTAACAAGTCCCAATTAGATTTGTATCTCGAAGATAGCCCCCTGGACAGAAAGTTGTATGCTGATTTAGATATTTTGAGCTACTGGAAAGGAAATCGAGTTCGACTCCTGAGCTTTCCATGATGGCACGCGATATTTTGAGTGTTCCTATAACCTCTGTCGCCTCGTAATCTTCATTTAGTATTGGGGCCAAATTTTTGGAAAGTATCGCAATTCTCTTTTGTCATCAAATGCGGAGGCGTTGTTGTGTACTCGAGACTGGTTATACGGTGAGACTCTTATTTAACATACTCTTATTTAAAAGACTGTAAAACAATGGTTGGTTTTAGCATTTATTTTGTCTAAATCATTTTAATTTGGTTTTGATCTTGTTTGGTGATAAAAAAAAATATAGCTGAGATGTTTGATGGAGATAGAGAAAATGAGGAGTTGCTTATCGAGGACTTTGGCACATTAGAGCACGAAAGTGAAAACTCAGTTGATATTATTGGTATGCCTTCTCAAATTTCGTAAGGTTGGGTCATAAATATTGAAGAAATTTAATGAAACATTCTCATTAAGCATTTTGCATTGAAACATTCTGTTTGGATTTTATGACTTGTAGGTTCTTCCACGGATTGCTTCCATTAAGCATTTTGCATGTTGTTGAGTCGTGGAAGCAGCTTGTAGTCCGATGATGGTCGATGCTCAGATTTTGCTTGGTCATCAATGAATTTCGACCGAAAAAATGGCACGCCGCTTTTAGATGCATTAGTGTGTAATCGATTATAAATTTCGCGGATAAAAACCTTTTTGTGTGCTTATTTGTCTAGAATTGTTTGATTTGTCTAATTTGTCTAATTTTCTTGAATGTCGGCATGTATTTCTTTCGACCGAAAGTTTTATCTGTCTAATTATTCCATGATGTATATGTACACACACATCTGAATTCAACGTTGCTGGTGGGGGGGCAACAGTTCTTCGACCCTTATCTCCTCATCTTACTATTTATAAGCCGCAGCTCTCCTCGACATATTCTATTTTACATAGAATAGCCTATATTCAAATGCTATAGTCTTCAGATCGTTGCTTTCTGTTCAAAAGTCGATTTCTTCTTTGTCCGAAAATGAATTTCGGTCTCGATTTGGAGCTATAATCCCAACAGAAGCATAATATTGCGATGAGCAAGACTTGTCTTTAGTCCCGTAGCTCCGGTAGGAAGAGGTGCACATGTTTAACATGTAGTTGTCAAGTTAGTGAAACTCTTCTAGCTTGTGAATGACAAATTATAAGTGATAGTGTGATAGTGTAGATGATTTTTCTATTCCTAGGATATAAGTTTTGAATGTTTGTTATAAATTGTAAAAATCTGTAAGGCATAATTTGAGGTTCCCTGATCTTAAAGCGTAGCCAGATGCGACAACCACTGGTTTTAGGTGATTAAGGCATTGCCGGAAGATATAAATTTGAAGTGGGTCGAGGATTTGAGCATCTAAAACGTAGTGGCCAAATATCATTGTTGTTAATGTTCCATTCAACTATAGGTAAGCCTAATAGGCTAATACCTAGTCGCTTG
>CM028378.1:138242001-138278116 GCA_013146195.2 Codonopsis lanceolata | reverse complement strand
ATAGGTTGTGATTCATTCGTCTTGTATGACCATGACACATTCTTGTATTTACGAGGCAAAATTCTTTCCAACCACGTTGACTTCTTCAGAAGATTCTTCATCGATTCGGGGTTGCAGTGAAATTGGGGTGTATGTGCATCAATTTCTAGGGATCCCGTCGTATTTCTTCATCAATACGGACTCCTATCTCCCACATGCGTTCTAGGTAAATGGGGTTTGGAGGTTTTTGATGAACATGCATGATTCGGTAGGATCGGGTTTGTCGAGAGTGCAGGCGACTTTATCCTTCCATCATGGTTGCAAATTATATGAATGATTCATTTTCTTTTTTGGTGCATGCCTCAAGTTCCCTTTTATTTTCAGTGATGGTATTATCTTTGTACCTTTCTAGGAACCTTTCGGCGATTTGGTCCCAGTGTCCATGGTGCTATTATCTGCTAGCATTAACCATTGCTTAGCGGCCCCATTAGGTGGGTGAAAATTGGAGGCCATGGCTTGAGAAACTAACCCCTCTTGATTGCATGCCCGTGAGTAAGATTTTAGGTGGAGATAGGGCATCCGGATCACGTCGAATTTTCTATGTGGGACATTTTGAAATTTGGGGGTAGATGCAGTGAGAAGGTTTTAATGCCGGTGCGTGTAGAGGAATTCCCCTTTGTTGAGAAGTTTGAGCATCATTGTTTTCATGTTTCCATGTCAGGCCTCCATTTTGGGGTGGGGGATTGGTATTTGGTATATCTTTGGCGGGGATTAGGGAAGGTGCTAATTTAAGGCTGTGGTGTTTGGTAGAGGATTTTGGGCGGGATAAAGGTTTTTGGGCGTGTATCTTTGGTGGATTTTGGAGTTAGATATGGATTTTTTGAATTTGGGTAAGGATTTTGAAATTTGGATATGGGTTACAGGTGGCATAAGTTGGTGGCTTCTGGGTAGCATAGGGATTCTGGGCTGGACGCGGATTCTGGGGTGGATATGGATTTTGGGTTGGATATGGAGGGTAGGATGAGTAAGGGTTGATATTTGGGTATTAGGGAGTTGGTGGAGGGTTAGGATTTGGAGTGGTAACAGTGTTTGGTGGGTTAGTGTTTGGCTGAGGGTTTAGGTTTGGAAGTGTATGTGAGGTTGATGCTTCTGGGGCTGAGGGGAAGAGTACCTCACCGGATTTCAAGCCTTGTACGGATTAGCCATCGGCTCGTATTATTCAATTAGGCTTGTGCACCCAAATTTCGATCTAGCAACTGCATTCTTTGAGTCGGAGCATATCCTGGAGCCCTCATATCGTACCCATAAGCGGTTTGTTCTTTCGCCATACTTGTCGAATCGTATCTGCCTGAGTTGTTTACGTCGACTGATCGATACGTTTCGTGCTCTCGATCGATCTACGACGATTCCCGTATCAATCGGCCGATCTTGTCTCGCCTTTCCAAATTCGGGCAGTTTTACGGGGAAAATGGGCCTGCAGTATCGAAAGGCTGGCTGAAGGCTTTTCTGGGCTTGAAGTACAGCGTGCCTTTATTAGTATATTTTATTATTATTTTATTACTCCTACAAATTGACCGGATAAGCACCTGCTTAATTTTGAGATCTCGGGACTTTCTAGAAACGATGGATTCTTTCTCGAGTATAGGACCAACGTATTCCACGCCTTTCGACTCCACGAGATCGGGCGATCCCAGCGAAGGGCCTATACTCTTGGATCCACCATTCAAAATGATCTAGGTCGAGCATTTAGAAAAATAATAAATCAGCCCCAGTGTAAAAAAAATTTCTTTTTCGACTTGCACATTTATTTATTTATTTTTTTTACTTAGCACATTTTTTTTTGACTTGCACATTTTTTTTTTTTGCATTTTTTTTGACTTGCGCATTTTTTTTTTGGGCTGACCCACAATTTAAAATGCAAAAACCGTCGGTCATTGAAGTGTCCCGAAAATCTATATGCAAATCTAACGTTGGCTTATGGGGGTAAGGCGGCTATGGTGTAGGAGTAGCGATTCGAATATATCTATATGCATGTGCGTGTGTGCGGTGGTATCTAAAAAGCAAAAAGTTTTTTTTTCGGATATAGAAATAGAAATAGAAAATAAAAGCAGATATAGCTTTGTCTTCTTTGTTATGTATGGATTTTTCGGCTTTTTAGCTTAAGCGCGAGCAAGCAAGCATACCATCAAGAAATAGAAAGAAAAGTGGGGAATCTATTTATTTTTAGAAAATGGGTCCTAATCCCCAAAATAAAAATGACATAATGAATGCATATATATATATATATACATATGTATATTTTGCAGAATGATAAATGAAGCAGAATAAAATAATATAAGGCTGAAAATGAAAAGATTTTTTTTTTTTTTTTTTAAATAAAGCCCCAGCCCTTTTTTGTTGTGCTGCCCGGATAGTATTACACATAATATATATATGTAAATAGTACATACACATATATATAGACATATATATATATATATATATATATATATATATATATTATTTATATATATATATATATTTATTTATTTATTTATTTTGAACTAGCATTTTTATTTATATATATATATATATATATATATATATATATATATATATATATATATATATATATATATATATATATATTACTCTTAAACATGCACATTATCGAGCGAGGCTGCGCGGATGGAGGATCATATCCACAAATATGGCCACGGCCGTATGAGAACACTTTATTCAAATGCGTAAATTAATATGACAAGCATACTGCAGCCAGAAACAAATAAAAACTAAAAAAGTTTTATTTTGCGAGTCTAGCCCTCCATTTTATTTAAAATAAAACAACTTCCCCAGCAGAGTCGCCACTGTGAGGTTCTCGAGATGTGCTCCCGCCCAGCGCCTTGGATAGGGGTGCTTGGCGTGCGTGCGGATCGGGACACCCACTTGCTCTCGTTCCACCCTCCCTTGTTTAGGGAAGACGAAATCAAAGTGCGAGAGGAGTGCTGTCTATAGTAGCACGTTGGAATGTGCCTCGGTTGCCTTGAGTGGATTTTGTATCCAATATGGGAACTAATGGTTTTCCATGTCAAGTTATCCCTTATTTCGGGGATAACAGGATATGGGAATGCATTACTCTTCCATTCCCATTCTCCCCTTTATCTTTCAGGGAAAATAGAGAAGTGCAAGAAAAAATATTGCGACGCCCCCACTATGGATTTATTGAAAATAGCCTTATGGCCTATTTCGGATCACTATGAGTGCTTTGAGTTTTCTACGTCAAGTTATCCCTTGTTTAGGGGATACCGGGACATAGGAATACATCACCTTTCCATTCCCATTCTCCCTTGTTTAGGGGAGAACGTGAAAGTGCAAAGAAAGATGTTGCGAGGCCCCACTGGATCCAAAATGTTTTTAGAGTCGCCATCTTTATTTTAAGGCAAAAATAAAGCAACACCAGAGAAGAAAACCAGAGATTTTTAAAAACGGGTTCGGAGGCTAAGTTACGAGTTGGGAAGGTGCTAGGCACCCAACTCGCCCTTTCGGTCTCGAAACGTTTTTGGCTGAAGTATGCTTATTGTCACATTTACTTAGCAAATAAATAAGGTATTATAATGACAAGGGAAATTTAAACAAATACATTCGTGGCCACATTATTTACGGACTCGCAACCGTCTCTTTCCAATAATCACAGACACATTTAAAAATATTTGGCCATTATAACGGCTCTATTTAGTATTATTTCCTAACAAAATCCGGGCAGCATAACTGCTTATATTTTGATATTGAACCGGACCGGAAATAATACATTTACAAATAAAGACTTTATTGAATAAATAAAGTAAATACAAATTCATCTAAAAATATTTTGCCATAATAACGGCTACATTTAGTACTATTTCCTAATAAAATCCGGGCAGCACAACTGCTTATATATCTACATTGGGCCGGACTGGAAATAATACTATTACATAGAAATAAAAGATTTTAACAATAGAAGCTTACAAACGGCGTAGGGGTGTGCTCGCTCTGTTCCTCGGGGAGAGAGTCTTTTTTGCAGTGCAGTGCAGTTGAAGTTGTGTGTTGTGTGAATTTGGGCGTCGCTGCTCGAAAGTTACTTTTTGGCCTCGGGATCGGGCGGGAATGCTGTTTATTTACGGTTGTTTGTTTGGTGGAAAAGGTGAATTTGGGCGGAAGTAACGACTTACTGCTATTTCGGCCTTTTAAATCGGCGAGCAAAGCTCTATCCACGATTTTTGGACCGGGGAAAAGGGATGGATACCTAGCTGGGGGGCTAAGGTACACTTCTACCGGTTGGATTTGTGTTTGGCAGAGGTTTGGCAGGGTTTCGAGGCTTTTGTGAGTGATCTATCGGTATTTATTTCTTCAGCGTAACGAGAACGCAGAGAAATTTTATGGATGAATTGAGCGCTGAATGAAGGAGCCGGAGGCCTCTATTTATAGGAGGAGGCTGGGACATCGCTGGAATTTTGAGATTTCTCTCCGTGCATCAGAGGGTTGTATACCGCGTTCGACGAATTGTGCAATGCGGCAAATGACTTGAGTGAACAGTGGGCTGGGAGGATGTTTGGGTGCCATCCTATTGGGGTTTGGGCGCCATCCCCAAACCCTTGGTAGGTGGTGCCTAAACCTCAAACTTTCTCTTTTTTTGACACTTTGATCCCCTGCAATTTGTCCTTTTGTGCATCCTGCTTAGTCCTTTTGCAATTTTGACCCTGTAACTTGACATTTGTTAATGTTTTAACAGTTCTTGATATTTTTTGTCATGTCATGTATCTGGGGTACGAAATTGGGGTGTCTACACATCCCGGTGATTCTGGCTGAGACTTTCTCTAGCATGGACGCCTTTGTAACTGGCGATGAGTTGTTCCCTTCAGGTAGTCGTCTTTTGATTCTTATGTGGCTAGAGGAAGATTTCAACTGGGCGATGGACCCAATGCCGATGGGAGCAATGTATGATCCGGGGCTCTATGGCTCTCATGGTCATTATCACCAGACGAATTTTTCGGAGTCTGAGTGGATTGAGTATTTCTTGCGCATAGGCTCCATGGAAATCATATGGGTCGTCAGCCATTGGCGGATCTGCAACTTCTTTATGTATACCGGGGTCTATGCCCAGGTTATTCTGCCGGGTATTGAGCTCACCTCATTTTATTTGGCGCACAGGGTCCTTCGTCAATTTGGCAGGCAGCATGTCATCCCAGATGCAAGCCGTCCTCTGGCTGAAGAGCTGGAGATGGATAGGGACTTAGGCACCCTTATTTGTAACATATGGCAGCTTGATTTTAACTCGCGGGAGACAACTTATGCCTATTCTGATTATATGCTCCTGTCCCATGAATATCTGTCATGGGTTTTAGTGGCTGCTAAGGGGCATTCCCGTGTTATTAGGCATGCACTGAGGCGGATGTTAGGCCGACGAATAAGCAGCGGCATGGATGCTCGCCCGATGGAGATAGGCGAGGATCTGGAAAGCTCAGGGCTAGTAGTACCTCAGGCTTTGAAGGAGGATTTCAGGCGGGTGCATGGCCTTGGTGCCCGGATGGCTCCTAATCAAAATGAGGCAGGTCTTAGCAATGGGCCCCCTCGTCTGAGCAATGCAAGTCGGCGGAGCAATCCTCGGCAAGCAGATGAGGCTATTTCTCCTCAAGCTGGCAGACGAAGCACTGCCCATAGAGATGACGGTGCGGGCCCAAGTTGTCCGGTTGTTCAGGATAATGGGGACGCTGATGATGAAGAAGATGAGGACACTTCTGAGGGTTCTTACGCTGGTGAGACTGGAGACTCTTCTGTGCCTCGCAGAAGTATATGGTCCCGGCTGGGTGGACGTCGCAGACGCTGATGGACCGCTTCGGGGCTAAGCTGTAATAAAAGGATGGTTGGGAGGAAACAGGGGGGATATAGGTAGCAAGTAGTAATAGACAAAATGTACAGGCATAAATGCATAATCTTAAATATCTTAGGCAATTATTCCTAAGTTGCACCATGGGACCTGTATTATATTATATTTTGATATTTTTCGCGAGCTCTGTTGTGGTTTTTCTATTTTTTTTAAAAGTAAGTCAAGACTCTGCATATGCTGAAGACTTTGGCATGCTAGAGGTCAGATGCTGAGGATTCAGAAATTGCATTCCCTTTCCCCTTTTCTCATATTGGTTTTTTTTATTTGCTCTAATTTTTGCCTAGATTGCCCTTTCGGGTTTTCAACCTAGCGAGCCCTTATTTCTCCTTCTTGTATTTTTTTTAAATATATGCTCTAATTTTTGCCTAGGTACCCTTTCGGGTTTTCAACCTAGCGAGCTGGAGAGAGAAGCAATTGCCAGATATATTCGGCTCATGCATAGTACCTTTTAAGCTTATTGAGGTTGAAGGGCTGAACCAGATCCTCCCCGTCTTGGTTTGTGAGGAGTACTGCACCTCCTAATCGGATCTCTTTGACAATGTATGGTCCCATCCAGGGAGACTTCCACTTCCCTCTAGTACCAACATAACTAGGGGGTTTTTCGCGAAGTACCAGGTCTCCGACTTGGATGTCACGACCTTTGACTTTCTTATTGAATGCTTGAGCTATTCGCCTTTGATATGCTCGAGTGTGTTCCAGGACTAGCAGTCGACGTTCGTCGATCAGGACCAATTCTTCATATCGCCCTTTGACCCAGTCAATTTCTGATATGTCTGATTCCATCATTACTCTTAATGATGGGATTTCAAATTCGATTGGCAGCACCGCCTCCATGTCGTAGGCTAAAGAATAGGGGGTAGCCCCAGTGGGTGTGCGAACTGAAGTACGATAGTCCTAGAGGGCTAGTGGCAATTTTTCTGGCCAGTCTCTTCCCGTGTCAGCCATTTTTCTGATAATATTTTCTAATGTTTTGTTGGCTGCTTCAACGACACCATTGGCTTGTGGTCGGTAGGGAGAGGATTTATGCCTTTGAATCTTGAATTCGTCAAGTAGACGATTCACGTCCCCATCAAAGTGTGTGCCGTTGTCGGAGATAATTTCGAAAGGTACTCCGCATCGGTATATAATGTTGGCCCCGATGAATTTGGACACCTTTCGAGCATTTAGAATTTTATAGGAAAAGGCTTCCACCCACTTTGTGAAGTAGTCGACGGCTACTAAGACATATTCGTGGCCATTGGATCCCTTCGGATGGATTTGCCCTATGACGTCGATTCCCCAAGTTGAGAAGGGCTAGGGGGCTGTGGAGTTATATAAGATATGCGGGGGCACGTGCTGCAGATTTGCGAAACGCTGGCATTTGTCGCAATTGCGTACCCACCAGATATAGTCAGTTTCTAGTGTGCTCCAATAGTACCCCTGTCGGATGACCTTTTTGGGTAGCATATGCTCGTTCATGTGTGGTCCACAGGTACCACCATGAAGCTGGTCTATGATTTGCTCAGCTTTTATCTGATCGACGCATAATAAATTGAGGCCTTGCTAGTGCCTTTTGTACAGACTGCCACCACTGATTACGAATTGCGATGCCCATCTCCGTAGGGAGACTTTCCCCCTTTTGTCTAGATTGGGAGGATAGACTCCTTTCTGAAGCAGATTTATGATGCCCGAATACCAAGGCTCGTGGTCTTTTTTAGGAGCAGCATTGATTTTGAAGCAGTAAGTCGGAGTGACCTTTTTCCCAACCATAAATGGTTGGACTTTGGTTTTTGTGGGAATTTGGACCAACGATACCAAAGTGACCAAGGCATCGGCAAATTGATTTCTATCTCGCGGCAAGTAATGAAACGAGATATTACCAAATTTGGTGGCTAGTGCTGTCAATTTGGCGTGATAAAGCTGCAGCCGGGGATCCTGGGTCTTCCATTTCCCTTCGACTTGATTTATGATTAAGGCGGAGTCACCGTAGACTTTCAAGTCTTTGGCTCCTTTTTGGAGGGCTTCTTCTAGACCAGCGATACAGGCCTCGTATTCAGCTGTATTGTTCGAGCATTCGAACTCTAACCTTATGGCCAATGGAGTGTGGGAATCTGCCGGGTCAATTAACACTATGTGTAGAAACCTCAATTTCGTACCCCTGGTATGTAACATTGACATGCGATATCAAGACCTGTTTAAACTTAACAAATGTCAAGTTACATGGCTTCAAAAATGCAAAAGACAAAGCAGGATGCGTAAAACAGTGAAATACAGGAGCCAGAGTGTCCAAAAGGAGGCAAAGATTGAAGCCCAGGCACTGCCACAAGGCCAGATGGGTGTGGCGCCCAAGCTCTATCGTGTCCGCGCCAGCTCCTCAAATAGTGCACTCCGTCATAACGCATTACACAAGCCTTCAAGCGCGCGGTACAAGCTGGTGAAGCACAAGATGAAAATCAGAAATCCCAGCGGTGTCCCTCCTCTCACCAATAAATAGAGGTGCCCGGCTTCAGGAATTCACACACACGAGACACACAGTTACACACAGAGAAAATGATGTGCGTTTGTTTTACGTAGTGAGCGATCGTGAGAATAGTGAGTTCCCCCTCCTATAAAGCCTCGAAGCTCTGGCAAATCTTCTCCAAACACAAAACCAACCAGTCAAAGTGAGCCTTAGCCCCCAGATAGGTTTCCACCCTATTTCCTCGGTCCAAAAATCCCAAAAAAAGCAGTTGCTCTGCCCGAATCCAAAGGCCAAATCCGCCAAAAGCAAGCGGTTCGCTTGGTTTGCGGTGCCCGAAGCAACTTTCGAAGCGATTATTACGGCCGAACCGCGACAAAAGACTCCCTCTCAGACGGAAGGGCGAGCACACCAACGCTCTTAAAGGTGAGCCCTTAAGGGTTTTTTTTTTTATATATAAAAGCTATTTTTTATCCGGTCCAATGTAAAAATATAAGTTGTTATGCTACCCGGATCTATTTAGAAAATAGCATTAAAAAGAGCCATTATTATGACCAAATATTTTGAAATGTACTTGTAATTATTAGAAGGAGATAACTGCAAGTCTGTAAATAATGTAGACATGAATATATTTGCTTTTAATGCTTTATTTATTTGCTAGATAAATATAACAAAAAGCATACTTTAGCCAAAAACTGTTTTGAGACCGAAAGGGGGAGTTTTGTGCCTAGCACCTTCCCAACTCATAACTTAGCCTCCGAACCCGTTTTTGCAATCTCTGGTTTATTTTTTGTTTTTCTTTGTTTCTTCCTTAAAATAAAGATGTCGCCTCTGTCAAAATATTTTGGATCACAGTGAGGCCCGCAACATCCTTTCTTACAATTTCCCGCTTTCCCCTAAACAAGGGAGAATGAGAATGAAAGAGTGATGCATTTCCTGTATTTTGTTTTCCCCTAAACAAGGGAGGATGAGATACGGGGAGCTCAAAGCACTCATAGCGATCCAAAATAAACCTAAGGTTATGGTGAGGCTCGCAACATCCTTTTCTTGCACTTTTCCGTTTTCCCCTAAACAAGGGACGATGGGAATGAAAAGGGTGATGCATTTTCTGTGCCTTGTCTTCCCCTAAACAAGGGAGGGTGAGATACGGAGAAACCCTAGGCACTCATAATGATTTGAGGCGATTTTCGAAAAGTCCATAGTGAGGCAGGGCGTGTTCCTACGCGCTCTCGCAACATCCTTTTTTTGCACTTTTCCGTTTTCCCCTTAAAAAGGGACTATGAGAATGAAAAGGGTGATGCATTTTTTGTATCTTATTTTCCCCTAAACAATGGAGGGTGAGATACGGAGAAACCCAAATCTCTCATAATGGACCAAAAATCACTCGGTGACCGAGGCGTATTTAACGCGCTTCTTGACAACACCCTTTCCGCATTTCTAATTTCGTCTTCCCCTATGGGAGGGTGGAATGGAAAGCGTGGTGTCCTTCCGCACGTTGTGTTCCCTTAGAAAAGGGAGCCCGGGGAGTGGGAGATCCCGGGGCACCCACACTATGCCAAAGCCTCTTTTATTTGCGGTTCCGCCAAAGAACATTTGTCAGCTGGTGTCATCATCAGTAATTTCCAGGACACTTTCATCTGGGAAACCGGGCTCAGCTACATCTTCTGCTTCTAGGGGCAAATCAGCTAAATGGTCTGCGATTATGCTGCCTTTGATAGATTTGAGCGTGACATAGGTGATGTCAAACTCGTTGAGGAGAAACGACCATTTAGCTAGTCGACTGGAAAGTGATGGCTTGCCGAAGATGTATTTTATAGGATCCATCCTGGAGATGAGCATGATCGATCGACCTTGCAAATAAGTTTTGAGCCTTTGTGTTGCCCAGACTAGGCCGATGCAGCTTTTCTCCAATGCTGAATAATTAAGCTCGCTTTCTTGCAGCTTCCTACTTATGAAGTAGATGGCATTTTTGATATAGGAGTTTTCTTTTTCTTGGGCGAGCATAGCCCCTACTGACATGTCTGTGACGGTTAATTATAGAAGGAGAGGTTTATGTGTTTGGGGAGGAGCTAGCACTGGTGGATTGGTAAGTTAGGCCTGTATTTTTTCAAAAGCTAGCTGGCATTTCTCGTCCCAGACCTAGTCAGTATTTTTCTTTAAGAGTTTGAATAGGGGCTCACATATGGATGTCAGCTGTCTGATGAAGTGGTTGATATATTACAATCGGCCCAGGAAACCCTTGACTTCTGTTGGAGTTTTTGGCTGTAGCATATTTATGATAGCTTTGATTTTGGTCGGCTCGATCTCGATGCCTTGCTCGGTCACCATGAATCCCAGGACCTTGCTTTTGGTAACCTCAAATATGCATTTGGTGGGGGTTAAGCTTCATCTGATCCTTTCTTAACCTTTCGAAAAAAATTCGAAGGTCTTTGATATGAGCACTATTGGCATCGTTGGAGTGTACGATCATGTCGTCGACGTACACTTCGACCTCTTTATGAATCATGTCGTGGAAGAGGGCGGTGGCAACCCTTTGATATGTAGCCCCGATATTTTTTAGCCCAAATGGCATGACATTATAGTAGTAGGTTCCCTAGGGGGTAGTGAATGATGTTTTTTCCTGGTCTTCTGCTGCCATTTTGATTTGATTATTGCCCAGCATGCCGTCGACGAAAGATCTTATTTTGTGAGAAGTGACGGCGTCTACCACGATATCAATATTAGGTAGAAGAAAGTCATCTTTGGGCGATGCCTTGTTGAGGTCGCGGAAGTCTACGCAGATCCGAACCTTTCCGTTGGGCTTTGGAGCAGTCACTATATTTGACAGCCAGATTGAGTATTCTACTTCCTGAATAAATTTGACGTGTAGCTGCTTCATGATTTCTACTTTCACTTGTAGTGACCATTCTGGCTTGATTCGGTAGAGCTTCTGCTTGACTGGCTGAGCATCCGGATATATAGGGATCCGGTGTTCAACAATGGCTGGGTCCAACCCAGGCATATCTTCGTAGGACCATGCAAATATGTCCACGAATTCTTTGAAGAGGTCAATAAGTGCCACCCTTTCAAAGCCTTGTAGGTAGCTGCCGATTTTGACTTCTTTGGTTTCATTGTTCAACCCCAGATTGATGGTAGATAAGTCTTCATTTGCTGCTGATTGATGTCTTTCCTGATACTTGACTGACTTTACGAGCTCAAGCAAGTAATTTTTATCTTTTGGGTCCATTTCATCAAATGACTCATTATTAAAATTATTTAATGTGCCTTTTAATAAAGGTGCAACTAAGGAATAATCAAAGACATTTAGATTATCATTATTAGCAAACTGTACAAGGTTATTTACATTAGTGAGGACCTGGGGTTTGAGATCCTCAATTTTAAGGAGCGGATCAGTAGATGACCAATCCGTAAAGCTATGGGAAGGATGAGGAATAGTATATCTGAAGCGGTCCACCAGATCTGCAGTTGTCAAGAGCGGGCCGGTCGTAGTATACCAGTTTTGCAGAGGCTTATCAGCAATAAGCTTAAACTCAGCAGTGAGCTTTTCATAATTAGTGCCCCCATCTATCATACCCAGGAAACTATCTTCCAGACATTCATCAGAAACTCCCTTTATTGATGGGGATATTTACAGCACCTTTATTCTGGCTAAATAGGTTTACTTACCCTTTAAACTTCCTTTGCTTGATTGGTCTAAAAAATTCTTGTACCCGCCACCGTAATCACCTCGTTGTCGATAAAATCCTGAATGGCATTCCTGAGTGCGTAGAACTTGTCGGTGAGGTGACCACTGCAACGGTGGTATTCACAGTACTGGGCATGATTCCACGTATTAGGTAATGGATTGGGAGGTTGATAGTTAGTGACATGCTTAAGTATCTCATGGGCCCATAGTGTTTGGAATATTTCGGATCTTGGGGCAGGTAGATCATCATAGTGCCTTGGAATTAATTTTTTCCTTCCTTTTGGTCTGGGTGGAACACCGGACTGAGGTTTGGTCAAATAGCTGGGTTGGGTCTTTTCTCTTGGGTAATATTGTCCTGGGATTTGATTGCCTGGGCCCCTGTTTAAGGGAGGTTCTTTTTCTTTTGCACAAAATATTCCCGTTGGGGTCTCCTGAGCCATTTGCTGAGAATAAGTATTTGAATAATCGAGGGGAAGATAATTTTTCTAGTTATGGTAGCAGACATTTAGGTGAAGGAGTTCAGGGTTGATTTCTGGAGGAGGTGGATTGAAGTTATAAGCGTTTGGAACAATACCACTTTGGGAAATGGGGTTAATATCTGGTTGAAAGCTAGTACTTGGTTTTTTTTTTCTGGAGGCTTGAAAAATGATGTTTTATGTGGTATCAGGACAATTTATTTCGGAAAGACAAGAAATATCAAGAGCAAACTTTGAGCTTTTAACTTTTTGAGAGATAGTGGCAAGAGTTTCTGCAAAACTTGCTAAAAGGTCGCCAACCACCTGGTTTGTTATTCTTTCTGCATGGGCATCGAATTCCTTCTTTAGCCAAATTTCGAATCCAGGAGGAGATGCATACTCAGGAGTTTCTTTTTCTGGTGCCCAATTGTTCCGATTATTGTTGGTCTCAGTCATAGCCGGTTTATTTTTAGTGGCCATTTCGCTCAGATTTGTATCTTCTGTACTGATTCTGCCCTTTTCTGATCTGACCCCGATATTTTCTGATCTGATCTCTATGCATGTATCCCGTCTCAACCAACTAGTACTATCTCTGCCTTTCCAAATTCGGGCTAGGTTTCTGAGGAAAATGGGGTTTGAAGGCATCAGAAAGGGTTGGCTGAAGGCTTTCTAGGTTCGGAGTACAGTGTGCATTTATTAGTATTTTTATTATTATTATTCATTCTATAATTGACCGGACAAGCACCCGTTTTGTTTTGACAATCTTAGGACTATTCCTGGAATAGTGGATTCTTTTCTCAAGAGTATAGGACCATCGTATTCCACCTGCCTTTCGACTCCCCAAGATTGGACTGATCTTAGGCGAAGGGCCTATACTCTTTCCGGGATCCACCATTCAAAATGGTCTAAGTCGAACATCTGAAAATAATCAGTCAGCCCCTGTTTACTTTTATTCATATCTTTTTATTTATTTATTTATTTATTTATTTTTTGCATAGAGGCTGACCAATGATTTAGAGATGCAAAAACCGATCGGTCCATGAAGTGTCCTGAGAATCTATATGCAATTTAACGTTGGCTGATGCAGGGGGTAGATTGACCATGGTGTAGGGTAGCAGTTCGGAATATATCTAAATGCGTGCGCGTGTGTGCGGTATCTAGAAAGGAGTAAAAATCTCTTTTTTTCAAAAATGAAGCAATAAATAAAACAGATATGATATGTCTTGTTGTTTTTTTGTGGATTTTCTGGGCTTTTTAGTTTGAACGCGAGCAAGCAACCAATCACATCAAGAAATAGAAAGAAAAGTGAGGAATCTATCTACTCCTATTAATTATATATTGGTCCTAATCCCCAAAATAAAATGACAGAATGAAATAATATGTACATATTTTGTGAGATAAAAATAAAGCAAGCAGAAATAATTATAAAAAACAGAAAAAAGCAATAATGAATTAAAGCCCCAGCCCTTTTGTTATGCTGTCTGGAAATATATTTTATTCCTTTTTTTATTATTATTATTTTTGCTAAATATACCTGTAATGGTAACTGGAACGAAACTGTTGCAAGATGGAGGATCATATCCACAAATATATATACAGATATATAAGAACACAATATTTAAAATGCTAAAGAAATATAACAAGCATATTTTAGCTAGAAACCAAGAAAATTGATTTTTTTTTTCTTTTGTGAAAACTGAGTCTAGCCCTCCATTTTTATTTCCTTTAAAATAAAAATGACGTCCCCAGAGTCGCCACTGTGGGTGCCCCGGAAGGATATCTCCCGCGCCCCGCGCTCCCTTTTTTAGGGGAACGCGGCATGCGGAAGGGGCATCATTCTTTCCATTCCATCATCCCTTGTTTAGGTGAAGACGAAATTAAAAGTGTAGAAAGAATGTTGCCAAACTGCGCGTTGAATACGCCTCGATCACCTGAGTGAGCTTTTGGTCAATTATGAGAGTTTTGGATTTCTTCGTATCACACCCTCCCTTGTTTAGGGGAAAATAAGATACAGAAAATGCATCACCCTTTTCATTTCCATCGTCTCTTGTTTAGGGGAAAACGGAAAAGTGCAAAAAAAAAAAAAGATATTGCGAAGGCGCGTGGGAACCCATCCTGCCTCACTATGGACTTTTCGAAAATCGCCTCAGGTCATTATGAGTGCCTGGGGTTTCTCCGTATCTCACCCTCCTTTGTTAAGGGAAAGATAAGGCACAGAAAATGCATCATCCTTTTCATTCTCATCGTCCCTTGTTTAGGAGAAAACGAGAAAGTGCAAAAAAAAAAAAAGAAAAAAAAAAGGATGTTGCGAGCCTCACCATGACCTTAGGCTTATTTTGGATCGCTATTAGTGCTTTGGGTTTCCCCGTATCTCATCCTCCCTTTTTTAGGAGAAAACAAGAAGCAGAAAATGCATCACCCTTTCATTCTCATTCTCCCTTATTTAGGGGAAAATGGAAAAGTGCAAGAAAGGATGTTGTGGGCCTCACCGTGATCCAAAATGTTTTAACAGAGTCGTCATCTTTATTTTAAGGAGAAATAAAGAAAAACCAAAAATAAACAAGAGTTTGTAGAAAAAGGGTTCGAGGCTAAGTTACAAGGTGAGAAGGTGTTAGGCACCCAACTCGCCCTTTCGGTCTCAAAACAGTTTTTGGCTAAAATATGTTTTTCATTATATTTATCTAGCAAATGAAATAAAACATTAAAAAGAAAACAAATATATCTGTATTTACATTATTTACGGATTTGCAGCCGCCTCCTTCCAGTAATTACAAATACATTTAAAAATATTTGGTCATAATAATGGCTCTTTTTAATGCTATTTTTTTACATAAATCCGGGCAGCATAACAGCTTATATTTTTTTACATTGGGCCGGATGAAAATAACATTTTTTTTATAAAAATCCTTAAAGGTTTACCTTTAAGAACGTGAGGTGCGCTAGCTCTGTCCTTCCGGAAGAGGGAGTCTTTTTGCTGCTGCTGCTGCTGCGATTCGGGTAGAATAACTGCTTCCGAAAGTTGCTTCTGGGCACCGTCAAACGGGCGGAGCAACTGCTTGCGTTTTTGCTGTTGTTTACTTGCTGCTGGCGGAAATCGGGCAGAGCAACTGCTTGCTTCTGGCGGATTTGGCCTCTGTATTCGGGCAGAACAACTGCTCTTTTTGGGATTTTTGGACTGGGAGAATAGGGTGGAATCCTAGTTGGGGGGCTAAGGCTCACTTTGACCGGTTAGCTTTGTGTTTGGAGGAGATTTGACAGAGCTTCGAGGCTTTATAGGAGGAGGGGACTCTCTCTATCTCACGATCGCTCTCTACGGCGTAAAATAAACACACAACGTTTAAGTGAGAAAAATTCTCAGCCCATGAAAATGAAGCCAGACACCTCTAATTATAGGTGAGAGGAGGGACATCGCTGTCTTTAAAATTTCTTCTTTGTGATTCATCAGCTTGTACCACGTGCTTGAGAGCTTGTACTAATTCTCAAATCGTAAAGCAATGTTGGGGCTCTGGGCGCTGCGCCCACTTTGCTAGGTGGCAGCGCCTGGCTTCAAACTTAGCCTCCTTTTTGACACTCTGACCCCTGCATTTCACTGTTTTATGCATCCTGCTTTGTCTTTTGCATTTTTAAAACCCTGTAACTTGACATTTGTTAAGTTTTAACAGGTTTTGATATCGCATATCATGTTACATATCAGGGGGTACGAAATTGTGGTGTCTACAATAACATAAGTAATATACCCTATATCTTAGTTATAGTAATTATCTAACATTATTATCTAATAGAACAAAAGAGAAGTTGAATAGTTAAATGTATGAAAATCTAGATTAATCAAAAGATAGATAGTTGGCGTACCTTGGTCCTCACCAATTTCAATATACATAAGTATGGATTTCTCTCTCTAAAGCTTCATACTAAATATCACGTCGTAGGGTATCAGCTCCCGATTACTTCGTGTGCGCAGATCCAGTTCGGTCATTTAGATATCCGAACCAAGATTCCTATTTTACCCATGGTTCAAAATCAGGCATCATTAAATACGCTCTAGGGTCCGTTCACTATCGCAAAATCTGGAATCATCATGTATAAAGCATGGTAAAAATAGTGAGCAAGAAAGAAAAAGGAGAAAGAATGTCTTTTCCTTTACAAAGAAAATGGAAATAGCACCAACATTATCAGCTTTACTACAAAGTTAACCAAAATTTGTTAATTCCTTGTCTGTATCTCGCCTTTTTTTTCTCTAGGATTTCAAGGCTCCCTCCCCCCCTTTATCATAAAGATCTCAAATTAGATTAGTTGTGTCCCATTCTTGTGATAAATAGAAGAGCCTTCGAAGAATGAGTTCTTCTCAGACATTGAGAAGCTCTGGTCATCTTCAAAATTATAAGGAGCACGATGGTTGTAGATGACTAGTCAGAAGCACATCTTCTTGGTCCATCAATCCACAGTTGTTGTGAGATGGCCGGTCCCAAAGCTTTTACCCAGAGGGCCAGAAATACCTTTTTTTTGTCTCTCCAACAGCAGAGAAAGACAGGGTGTCTGACTCCACAATAACAATGTATGTATGGATTATGTAAGTCGATTTTGGTACGTGCCCCATTTTTGACACAGTCCTTTTAAAATTACCAAATATCTCATAACCATCTATGGCAAATAGTGAGTGGTAGTTGAGAAACCACGCCCGTCCAGACAATGTATACGTAAATGGTGATAGTCATATTACACACACTGGCATTTCACATTATGAGCCGAAAGGTAGTTGTGTTGTAGAGTTGTCTACAAATGGAGGAAATTAATGTAATTGGTAGATGGATCAAGGACTATCCCACGATCTACTGCAACAATGGGGTTAGTGTGACTAGATTCCTATGCAAATACTAGTCCTTGTGCTTCCACGGGTCCATAACAAATGCTGATGAAAGAAGCATATTGGTGGTTTGAAACATTAGGAAACTAATATTAAAAATACCACACTAACATCTCCTTAATTAAGGCCACTCTCCCATGTATACAACATGAACCTGTAAACTCATCTATGAACTCATAATGTTATAGAAATATATTGTAACTTCTTTGACTTTCCATTGCAATGGGCAACTATCAAAAGAGAATAGCTAAATCCAAATGAGTCTTTGCAAAGCAGAAATTTTGGTATATGTACATATCTATGCTTTGTGACCTATGCTCTAAATAAGATGTTCTTACCACAAATCCAAGTAGATGCCTAATACCCAAAGTTCTAAAAATCGCTAGGTGGGCACTAGGTGTCAGGCCAACACCTAGCCCCTAGGCGGGAGGCGGAACCTAGAAATAAAACATAATTATTAAATATTAATTTTTTTAATTTACTATTACTAAATATCACCTAATAATTTAAAAATAATAATTACATTATGATGTTAAATTTTAAAAGTAAAACTAGAAATTTAATATCACCTAAGGTTCAAAATAGTACAAAAATAGTAAACAGTTCAATTATTCATAGATTCGTTGACAATTACAAATTTACAAAAATAATTTAATAATTTGAAATTGATATTTATTATTATTATTATTTTAAAAACCCAAAATGACATTAGTTAGGGCCAAAATCTAAAAAGAAAACTAAAAATTAGGAAATATCCTCAGTTGGCCGCCAGTCGGGCACCTAGAGTGCCTAGGCGACGCCTAGCCGATTTTTTCGCAGACTTACCAAATTTCTAAGCGCCGGGGTTGCGTCGGTCGCCTGCCTAGACCGATTTTTAGAACAGTACTGCTAGTACCAGAATGGTTAGTTACTGTGAAGCAATTGGTCATGTGACCTTCACTATGAATGATCTTGTCACTCGAAGTGCTGGGAATGAAACAACATGTAGAGCTCCATAGTAACAATGATCGTTCACATAGTCTTGTCAATGACTCGAATCTGATGTGATATTTTATATTTCCACAGTTTTGGGCAAAGAGTCTTTGTTTAAAACTATTTTTTTAAAAAGAAAATAATACTTTTAGTAGCTCATTAGTAATAAAATGACAATTTATGTTTTAATTTTTGAAAGTCGATTTTTTTAGTGAAACATCCTAAAATTGAATAGTGGAGTTTTTGTATGGAACGAAGGGTGTATTAATGTTGTTATATGTTAGTAATTGGGCTCGGGACCCGATTAATTACTTCCGCTCACAAAAACTATAAGTTATATTATATATTATGGTAAATTAGTTTCCTAATCCGAAGGGGTTCGGGATTGACTTAACTTGACCTATAAGAAATATGTTTTATTGGTAATAATATAAATATGACAATTAAAGGGATAAAACCCTAAGTACGTATAACACGCCTAAGGAAGAAAACATCTTCCAAGCGTTTGGCCACCCCTTCTCTCTCTCCTAAATATTATCTCATCAAATACTCCCTCTAAATCTAACCATTGAGAGGTTTGGATATGTTGTATGAATTTGAGGTTGATATTCGTGCTATGTGATATCAATCTAACGAGAAGGATTTGTAGGATCATAGTTCGTGGTATACGAAGATTGTAACTCAAGCCGAAAGTTTTCCGCTTCGCTCAATGATTGAATTCGCAAGATGTAACTCAAGATTCCTCTTAGATAACAAATCTGTAGTATATCCTTCATTGGTATCAGTGCATATAGGTTTGATTACTCGTTTCGTTACGTCATGAATTGCATGTTTTTGTTTTTGGGTTTGATCGTATAATTTATCCAAAAACGGACCAACTGGGTTTTTTGATTTCATGTACAAAATGTATTTTGTTTTGTGAAAATTATATATGTATATGTTGCCTATGATGAGGGGAAAAACATATTAAAATTTCGTTGGGTAAACCTCGAGATATTGCAAACCCAAGTTTTGTTGAAAATATGATTTTTCCAAAACTTTGCATGTTGTTTTGACCTTTATATGATCTTTAAAACTGTGACTTTACGATCCATATTTGTAGTCCTCTGTGAGAGCTTTCCATAGACATATTATATACTTAATTTTGACTTAAAACGAACTTTCTACAACCTCAGAAGTTGGCTCGCGGATCACGTTTGCGAAATCAATTTTCAGTTTTTGAATAGAGGCGTCCCACGACCCCCACTCTCGGCCTCGAAATAAATACCTATTACGACACTCCTTTGGGTACAACCAATATGCGACTGGAATCTACTCGAAGAGACGAATCTAACGCCACTGTCTGTGACCTCATCGGAGATCGGGAAGGAGGCGTGTAGAGCCTACTCTTCGGCTGGGTGCGTGTGGACGTAATAGTCTAAGAGTCAACCGTTGATTGGTCATTGGTCAAATAGTTGGTCGTTGACATGGCTGCAACGTCATTTGCCACATCAGCAAGTGGGATCCACAGTGGATGAATCTGTTTGATAATGTCCGCATGATATCATCCCTACCACATCATCAATGATGTCAACCCTAGAGCCCAATCAACATGCCCAAGAAGCCCACACGCACAGACGGCGCATGTGAGTGCGTGCGGTGGCTTCTGGTGGTCATTTTTTGACACCTCCAACGCGACTCGACTAATTTGGGCCTTCCGAGTCCAATGGTGTTCTCTGCTTTGATCTGAAAGTATTTGTTATTGATTTTTCAGTGTATAAAAATGTTTTTTTTATTTATTAAAAATTCAAAATTATTTTTCAAGGGTTGTTTTGTCATTCTGTGACTGTTTTTCAATGTTTGGGATTGTTCAATAATTTTTAAAAATTCTTTGTGAATTTAAATATATTTTGATGTCATTTTTGGCATATTAAATTATCGTTTTGTACATGTTATCTGCTTAGATGTATTTGTTCTATCTTATTTCTTTTATTCAAATTATCAATTTATAAATATTTTTATATTGTGCATGTATTTGGTTGTGATTACGAGCCTCACAAATTTTTCCTCTTTACGTGTATGATGTGATTATATTTACTAATTGATTTTTTGGAACGAAAGTGAATCAAAATATATGCTTCTGTTTTTTTTTTCTTTCTTTCAATAACTCTTAGTGAAATGACTTCTAAAAATATAATCATTGACCTTACTAATGATAAGAAATTGTGGTTCTCAAACTATAGTATTTGGTAAAAAAAAAAAAAATCACGTGCTTGCTACACGAGCAAGAGGTTCTTAAGAACTTAGATACCGTGAATTAGAGGCACTCCTTTGGGTACAACCAGTATGAGCTTAGCATCAAGAGGCTTGGATTTGCAGTGTGAATTAGAGGTTGATATTCATGCTACATGATATCAATCCAACGAAAAGGACTTGCAGGATCATTGTTCGTGGCATACAAAGATAGAAGCTCAAGCCGAAAGTCTTCCGCTATGCTCAATGATTGAATTGAACAAGGTAACTCATGATTCCTCTTAGATAACAAATTCGTAAATCATAATATATCCTTAAGTCTAATCCAATCCGTTAACCCAGAGAGGGGTCCAATATTAGGTCTCCTCTTGCCATCCCCCATACCTATGGAAGTCCCAAGAACGTTGTTCTATGTATTAGAAATAGAAGGGAGTTATGTCAGCAAGTGATGATGGTCCCGAAAACATAGACGCGATTAAGTCTTTCCAACTTCTAGCAATACACGAGCACAACTAATTTTTTTTAAAGGGTTGGAGGGGACATAGATCGAACCCCAACCCTTAATTTTTTTATTATTTTAATGCCTAGAAAGGCTACAATTTATATATATATATATATATATATATATATATATATATATATATATATATATATATATACATTTTTTGTGGCTCGAACAAATGATGTCTCTGGTGAAACTTTGAATACCTGACCTCTTGATTGAGAGTATTTAAGTACTAGGGTGCCTCTTGTAGGGCTTGAGCACTCGACATTCTCCATTAAGATAAGCGAGTACCTAAATGGGGCCTTTGGATAAGGCTTGAACAACAACAATGCTTTTGAAGAGGTTTGAACGCATGACATCTCTATCTTAATGGCCTACCGCTAGCGGTCCATGCTCACCATGAAGAATGCCCTGACAAGTTCAACGGCACCGAGTTCAAACGTTGGCGCAAAAGATGTTATTCTATCTGACCACATTGAACCTGTTTAAATTCCTCAAAGAGACAGCCCCTGCACTAAATCCTACAGAGACAGACAAGACAACACTCGCAGCAATCGAATCATGGAAGCACTCAGATTTCTTGTGTAGAAATTATATTATTAATGATTTCCATGATTCTCTTTATGATGTTTATAGCCAGTTTAAAACTGCTAAAGGATTGTGGGATCATTTGAGAAAAAATATAAAACTGAGGATGCTGGCCATAAAAAATTTGTGCTAGGCCGGTTCCTAGATTTTTCTATGGTAGATTCCAAACAGGTTGTCTCACAAGTTCAGCAACTCCAGTTGATCATCCATGAAATTGAGGCTGAGGGAATGACAATTTCTGAGCCATTCCAAGTTGTTGCGGCGATCGAAAAGCTACTTCCCGGTTGGAAGGACTTCAAGAATTACCTCAAGCACAAACGCAAGGATATGTCTCTCGAAGACTTGATCATGAGGCTGCGGATTGAGCAGGACAACCAGATTGCTGACAAGAAGAACACTTGTACCATTGAAGGGACCAACGTTGTTGAACAGGACTCCAAGAACAGGAAGTGTAAAAGCTCCGGTGAAGGGACGTCCAAACAACACAAGCAGTACAAGTTTAAAGGGAAGTGTCTTAACTGCGACAAGATAGGCCACAAAGCTGCTGAGTGCAGTGGAAAGACACAGGTCCGACTCGAAGCCAACCTTGTCAATGACGACATAAGCATGGTGTGTGTGGTCTCCGAGACTAACATGGTCAGTATGGGTCATGAATGGTATGTGGACACCGGGGTGACACGTCACATATGCAGGTGATGCAAAAATGTTTTCTTCATATTCAAAGGTGACGACCGACGAGAAGTTGTTTATGGGAAACTCTTTCACCTCTGGCGTGGAAGGCAAAGGGCAGGTAACTTTGAAGTTGACCAGCGGTCGGGAATTGGTGCTTACAAATGTCCTACGTGTCCCAGATATTAGGAAAAAATTAATCTCTGGTTCTCTTTTAATAAAACATGGATTTAAGTTGTTCTTTAAGTCTGAAAAATTTGTACTTAGTAAGAGTGGGGTTTTATGGGCAAGGGTTACCTCAATGAGGGTTTGTTTAATTGTAATGTAATGGTGGTAACCCCACCCAACAATAATATTATTAATAATATAACAACTGCATCTTCTTCTTACTTGCTTGAGCACTCTAATATTTGGCACCTTAGATTAGGTCATGTTAACCATGAATCTATACGAAAACTAATGCAAATGGAATTAATTCCTAAAGCTCGAATAAATACTAAGGAAAAATGTCAAATATGCGTTGAGACCAAACAAACAAGATCCTCCTTTCAAATAGTACAATGTGACACTAGACCATTAGATCTAGTTCATAGCGACCTATGTGATTTTAAATCCATAGAATAATGTGGCGGGAAAAAGCTAAAAATTCTCAAATCTGATCGAGGAGGTGAGTACGTACATCCTTTTAAGGACTTTTGTGCGGCACACGGAATAATTCATCAAGTTACTCCTCCTTATACTCTATAATCCAATGGGATTGCTGAAAGGAAAAATCGTACACTGAAAGAAATGATGAATTCATTATTAATTCAATGTGGCCTACCCGATGAAATGTGGGGGGAGGCGGTGCTCACAGCAAATTACTTGCTCAATAAGCTACCACACAAGAAGTTGGAGCAAACTCCTTATGAATTATGGAATGGTCGAAAACCTTCCTACAAATTCATCAAAGTGTGGGGGTGTCTGGCCAACATAGCAATACCATTACCTAAAAATGTAAAAATCGGTCCAAAAAACGTGGATTGTATTTTCATAGGATATGCAGCTCGGAGTAGTGCCTATAAGTTTTTAGTGCACAAGTCTGCAAATCCAAATATTGAAGTAAATACAATAATGGAATCAAGAAATGTCACATTTTTTGAAAACATATTTCCATTAAAAATAATAATAAAACTAATGGAAAATACTATTTTCCTTGGAACACAAGCGAAGATGAGAACGAGGCCCCCACGGACATTGTCCCCATAGACATCATCCAAGAAGATCGTCAAGATGAACAGGAGAATGAACCTAGAAGGAGAAAACGGAGTCAAATAACTAAAACCTTCAGACCTGATTTTGTGACCACGTTTATAGTGGACAATGAACCACGGACGTTCAAAGAAACAATGTCTACTCCAGAAGCTCCTTAATGGAAAGAAGCCATTAATGGCGAAATATCTTCCATTATGCAAAACCACACTTGGGAACTAGTTGACCTTCCTAAGGGGTGCAAACCATTGGGTTGTAAATGGATTTTCAAACGAAAATTAAAACCTGATGGTTCCATTGATAAGTATAAAGCACGATTGGACGCAAAAGTGTTTAATCAAAAAGAAGGTGTCGATTATTTTGACACTTATGCCCTTGTAACTCGAATTACGTTGATTTGACTACTAATCGCATTTGCAGATTTGCACGGTCTTGAAATACATCAGATGGACGTTAAGGCCACTTTCCTAAATGGGGAACTCGAAGAAGAAATTAATATGAATCAACACATAGCTCCAAGTAACGAAAAGAAAGTTAGTCTATTGGTCAAATTGTTGTATGGTTTAAAGCAAGTACCAAAACAATGGCATAAATATTTTGATGACGTAGTACTTGCAAATGGGTTCAAGATCAACGAATGTGACACATGTGTCACATTTTTTGAAAACATATTTCCATTAAAAATAATAATAATAATACTAATAGAAAACACTATTTTCCTTGGAACACAAACGAAGATGAGAACGAGGCCCCCACGGACATTGTCCCCATGGACATCATCCAAGAAGATCGTCAAGATGAACAGGATAATGAACTCAGAAGGAGCAAACGGGGTAAAATAACTAAAACCTTCGGACCTGACTTTGTGACCACGTTTATAGTGGACAATGAACCACGAACATTCAAAGAAACAATTTCTACTCCAGAAGCTCTTCAATGGAAAAAAGCCATTAATGGAAAAATATCTTCCATTATGCAAAACCACACTTGGGAACTAGTTGACCTTCCCAAGGGGTGCAAACCATTGGGCTGTAAATGGATTTTCAAACGAAAATTAAAACCCGATGGTTCCATTGATAAGTATAAAGCACGATTGGTCGCAAAAGGGTTCAATAAAAAAGAAGGTGTTGATTATTTTAACACTTATGCCCCTGTAACTCGAATTACGTCGACTTGACTACTAATCACATTTGCAGCTTTGCACGGTCTTGAAATACATCAGATGGACGTTAAAGCCACTTTCCTAAATGGGAAACTCGAAGAAGAAATTTATATGAATCAACCCATAGCTCCAAGCAACGAAAAGAAAGTATGTCGATTGGTCAAATTGTTGTATGGTTTAAAGCAAGCACCAAAACAATGGCATAAACATTTTGATGACGTAGTACTTGCAAATGGGTTCAAGATCAACGAATGTGACAAATGTGTGTACGCCAAAAATACACAACATAGTTACATAATTATCTGCCTCTACGTAGATGATATGCTCATCATTGGCAAAAATAACAACATGATCAAGGACACCAAGAAAATGTTGGCCAGTAGGTTTGACATGAAAGATCTTGGGGTAGCTGATATCATCCTAGGTATTAAAATATCTAGAACATCCGAGGAAATCATACTATCACAGTCTCATTACATTGAGAAATTACTGGAGAAATTCAGCATTGGTGATGATAGGGTTGCAAAAACTCCAATAGACCCAAACTTTCATCTCAAAAAGAACTTACACGAAGGTGTATCTCAAATTGAATACTCTCGTGTTATTGGAAGTCTTATGTATCTTTACGAATTGTATGTGACCAAATATTGCTCAAATAGTTAATCGACTACGCATATTTAATAGTAATCCCGAACATGATCATTTGAAGGCTATTATAAGAGTCTTTAGGTATCTTCGATACACTAAAGACTATGAGTTGCACTATTCAACGTATCCAGCAGTAATAGAAGGTTACAGTGACGCCAATTGGATATCTGATACTAACAACTAAAATCCACAAGTGGATTTGTATTTACATTTGGTGGTGGTGATATCGCATGGAAATCTTCCAAACAAACTTGCATTGCAAGGTCTACAATGGAATTAGAATTTATTGCTCTAGATAAAACAACGGAGGAAGCCGAATGGCTACGAAACTTTCTAGAAAATATTCCAGCTTGGCCACAACGAGTATCAGCTATATGCATCCATTGCAACAGCCAAGCCGCAATTGGAATGGCACAAAACAATATCTATAACGGTACGTCACGACACATACGAAGGCGTCATAATACCGTTAGGCAACTTCTCTCAAATGGAGTGATCACCGTCGATTATATTCGATCAAAAGACAACCTAGCGGATCCACTAACTAAAGGTCTGTCAAGAGAGCAAATATGTAGCTCATCGAAGGGAATGGGCTTCAAGCCTATGAAATAAGATAATGATTTAGCGGAAAACCCCACCTAATTGATTGGAGATCCCACGGTCTAGGTTCAAAAGGACAACCCAACTGAATTAATCTCAATGTTAACACTAATGGATTTAACACCTACCCATTCCTATGGTGAAACACACTAGTGTTATCTGTCTTGGTGTAGGGTAAGCTTTGCTTTTAATGATTCCTATGACTTGATTTTCAAGCAGAGTATTGACAGAATACTCTTTATAGGAAGTCACCTATGTGAATGTAAAACTGAGCGATTTTATGAGAATTTAGAGGTTATAATTCTCTAGAGCATTCGCAGAACCAGGTATAGTTCAGGACCAAAATGAACACAAACGAAGAATCACACCCTGTTTGAGGGTAGTTGTGTAATTACTATTGTCTTGGTTGACATCAAACACCGGTCAGTTCAAGACACTCAAGTTACTGATTAGTAAGTCATCCCGATCGTATATCATAAGGAAAGGCTCAAAGCCAAAATCCACATATTCTAGTACAATTACTCTCAGTTGTATCTCTATATTATCAACATGTCATCAACTTACATGATATCTCATTCAATGTGGGGGATTGTTGGAAACTTGTTTCAATAAAGGGTTGAATGAGGAGGTTGTGTAAGTAGTTAGTGGGGAATCTCACATTGGGAATAAAAAGGAAAGAGCTCTACTTTATAAAGAAGAGCTTTTAGACTTAACAATTGGCTCTTGGGCCACTACACTTTTGTGTAGAGAGGAAGACCTAGCTAAGTGCAGGTTCAAACACACACGCACGCCGCCGCCGGCCCGGCCCGGCTCGACAGGTTGACTTGGACCCTTTTTTTTTTTGCTACCAGTTCATTTCAAATCCAAGGCAGTAGTGTGACCCTTTTAAACCAGTTCTGTCTAACGGTTACAACAACAACTAGTTGTTGTGCCTCTTTAAGACATAACACTTATAGCAGCTGCGGTTATGCCTCTTTAAAAACAAAACAGTTACCGGCAGTTATGTACGAAATGGTTGTGACTGTTTTGGACACACCTCAATCGTTCCTAACTCCCAACTGTTTTAGTTATATACTGCAGGAAACTTGTTTTTTCAGTAACGAAAAATCCTTCTCTTTCTGTACAATATCCTTCTACCCAAACAGAGAATACAACAGCGTGTTGATTCACCCGTGATTAAAGCTGGAAGGTTTGGCCTCTTCAATCATGTAAGATTCATATCCCCAGGTGACTCACTGGCTTAAATCTGTCCATTCCATTAAACGGTGCCAATTTTTATTTTAAGAACAGAGATTCCAAATTCAGTGGATCTCAAACCTCAACCCTAATCAGTTTACTGCAAGAACCAAATCAGGCCGCTAACACTTATCTCCTCTCTTAGTATCATTATATCAAATTTACTTATAACAAATACGGCGAATAGGAGCCGGTGATACTCCTATTAGGCCATCTCCAACCGTGCCTCCAAATCCTTGATTTGGGGGTTTGGTCCTAACTGTTCACCCTCCAACCATACCCCAAACCCGATCCCAAATTTGGGGATCGCTACAGTGCAACCCCAAATTGGGGTTGGTGGGTCCCATGCCATTAAATTAATTTTTAATAATTATATAATTGTTAAAATTATTATAATATTATATTTTCTATTTAAATGTATTAAAAATTAATAAATACCTAATATTAGATAATATTTTTAATTCAATAATTTGATAACTTTTTTTCTATTATTAAGTATTTTAAATTATTGAACATTTTTAATTCAATAATTTATAACATTTTTTCTATTATTTGTAGATTTCGTTTACAAATAAATAAATAAATAATTATTATACTAATTATATAACACCAATTTCACATTTAAACTAAAAAATACATACATAGTAAAATTTAAAATTACTAATTTCTATTATTTGTAGATGATGCGTCCAAAATCTTCCTAGAAGCACTGGGCTTCGCTAATTTGATACCGGGTTTTCAATATATCCTTGAACTTCAAGGCCCAACTTTACAAGCAAACAAGAACCATAAACTAGGCAGGGGCACTCCCTGCAAAAGCCCTCCGACGTGAGAATTAACACCACAATTTTCTCAATAAGCAATTGGACAGAGTCTAGGCCAGTAATTAGAATCACATACCTCCATCCTTAATCACGAAGGGTTTATATAGTTGTTTCTGGTGAGTAACTGCCCATAACTGCCCATTAAACATCGTAGCATAAATGGCGGGTACATTAACTGCCATATTAACTGTTCCATTCGCTATAACGGTCTCAACATGGAGAAGGTGGCGAGTTTCTCGGAAGTAACCGTCCACATTCAAGACAACCGTCTTACATTAACGAGCATGGTAAATCATGCTCGGTGCATACTGTTGCCCGGTGGGCAAGCCTCCCAGCTCGCTATAACCTCGCTCGCTGGATGCTAAGCTCCTAGCTCGCTGCCCGTTTCTCAATGGCTTAAACCTCGACACACGTGTGTTGCTCGTGATTGGTGAAGACGTGCCAGGCACGTGACTGATGACTTGGGCCTATTGGGCTAGGCAGCTCAGTAGCCACCTACTCCTTGTCTATCAAGTATTTATGCTCGGAGCGAGGAGAAATCCCCCGGCCAAATCGCTCTTGAAATGTAGCGTTTTATGAATGCATTGAGTTTCCCACGATCAGATTTATGAATGGATGCCAGCCCAAAGGGTTTTTGGAAAGACGTGCCGCCATCCGCCGCCTATTTGTACTCACACGGGCTCATTTCCCCACAAGCCATTAAATGCTGCCTCGACTCCTGAGCCCTAATGATGAGTGGCCCCAAACGGCGGTTTCAACCGGTATAAAAACGAGAATTCCCCCACATTTCGAATTTTACAGTTCCAAACTTTGTGAAGAATCAAAAAGCAAAACCAAAGCGTGTTTATCTCTGCGTTCAAGCTTATAACGAAGATTTCCCAGATTACCAGTATCGGATTCATCATTTCCTTTCACCACAGCAAAAAATTTCAAGATCTTTGAGATACTCCTTCAGTATTAACATGTATTTTTTCGAATCTTCAATGCCTCGAACAGACCGCGAGCTAAGGATTCACCCAGAAACGAGCAAATCACAGATAACCTTCCCAGCTCGAACAGACCGCGAGCTGAACAGAGCCAAGTTTCCCTCAAAGGCAAACAGACTATCTCCATTGCCTCCCCCTTACTCAAATGGGACGACCTAACCAACGAAGATGAGGTCTCCGGTTGGTTTTATTCATTGGGTATGGACCCCAAGAATTACTGGGTACGGGCATTCGACCTGGACATCGAGGAGACCGGACATAACTTCCAAGGAGACCGAATGGTCTTTTATTTTGATTTTTTCCTGGTCGGTCTGAGACTCCCTCTTGACCCTTTTTTTGTCGAATTCCTTCTTGCCAACAATGCCTTGCCTTGCGACCTAACCCTCACCACAGTTAGATTCTTGATCGCCTATATTGTCGCCTGCCGACTGCTCGGATTCGAGCCCAGCATGGCTCTTTTCAGAAAATTCTTTCTTTTTTCCATGGACAAGAAGAGTGGTTGCATTACTGGCCGCTCTAACCCCAACTATTTCAAACTTCTATCTGACGGCCCTGTAGACACCCCAAATTCGTACCCCTATTTTATATTGTCCAATAAATATTGTAAAATGGACTACTAATTATTTCTTGTATGTTTCAGGAGCAAAGGTACAAAAAAATCAAAGAAAAAGAAAGAGAAACAAAAAAAGAAACAAAATCGAAAAGAAACAAAAAAAAAAAGAAACCAAAAAGAAAACAAAAAAAAAAAAACAAAACAAAAAAAAAAAAGTCAAAAAAAGAAAAAAAAAAAAAACAAAAGAAAGAAAAACTTGAGCCATGGGTTGCCCCCCTTTTCTAACCCACTAAACAACCCACTACACATATATACTCACTCCTCATTCCAAATGACAAAAACTCTCTCTCTCATTTCCCTCATTCTCTCAATTTCTCCCAGCCCACTCCCCCCTCTCTCACTCCCACTCCGACCCTCCCCCGGCCCATTCACCCATAAAATACTCCCTCACTCACAATCACTTGCACAATATACCCCTCTCTCTCTCTCAATCCCTCTCACACACACTCACATATATATACCCTCTCTCACCCGCACACACACACACAAATATATAAAAACGCACGCACCAAAATACACATAAACATACCCTGCCGTTACTCTGCCCGAGTAACGAGCTAAAAAAGCCAAAACTTAAGTCTAGGTTCCGCCCCAATAAAAAGGCCAAAACCAACCCAAATAAAGCTGTCACTCTGCCCGAGTTGACAAGCCCCAGCCTCAAATCCAGTTCAAAATCCAGTTCAAATCCAGTTCAAATCCAGTTCAATTCCAGTCCAGTTCAATTCAAATAAAAAAAAAGACTCCCTCTCCCGTAGAGGACAGAGCGAGCACACCACCGCTCTAAAAGGTAATACCTTTAAGGGCGTATTTTTTATTTATTTCATTTGTATTTTTTCCTTTTATTTATTTTCAAAAAGTTGTATTTTAAATCCGGCACAATGTAGCCAATATAAGCCGTTGTGCTGCCCGGATTAGATTAGGAAATATTTTGTAAAAGAGCCATTATTATGGCCAAATATTCTTAAATGTGTTTGTAATTATTGGAAGGAGGCGTCATGAGTCCGTAAATAATGTAGCCACGAATGTATCTGTTTAATTTTCCCTTGTCAAAATAAGACCTTATTTATTTGCTAGATTAATATAACAATGAGCATATTTCAGCCAAAAACGCTTTGAGACCGAAAGGGCGAGTTGGGTGCCTAGCACCTTCCCAACTCGTAACTTAGCCCCCGAACCCGTTTTCTAAAATCTCTGGTTTTCTTTTCTGGTTTTCCTTTATTTTTGCCTTAAAATAAAGGTGGCGACTCTAAAAACTTTCAGATCCAGTGGGGCCACGCAACATTCCCTCTTTGCACTTTCCTGTTCTCCCTAAAAAGGGAGATACTGAATGGAGGGGTGATGTATTCTCATATCCCGGTATCCCCTAAACAAGGGATAACTTGATGCGGGAAACCCATAGCTCCCATAGCGATCCGATTGGGCCATAAGGCCATTTTAATAAATCCATAAGTGGGGCGCCGCAATATCTTTTCTTGCACTCTCTATTATCCCCCGACGTAAAAAAGGGAGAATGAGAATGGAAAGGTAATGCATTCCCATATCCTCGTTATCCACGAAATAAGGGATAACCCGACATGAGGAAACCCTTAGTTCCCATTTTGGATACAAAATCCACTCAAGGCAACCGAGGCACATTCCAACGTGCTAATATAGACAAAGACTCCTCTCGCACTTTGGATTTCGCCTTCCCCTAAACAAGGGAGGGTGGAACGGGAGCAGTGGTGTCCCGCATCCGCACGTACGCGCACCCCTAAACAAGGGCGCGCGGGCGCACCCCTGAACCTCACAAAGGGCGACTGCTGGGAGTTGTTTTATTTTAAATAAAATGGAGGGCTAGACTCATAAAATAAAACCTTTTTGGCTTTTCTTTGTTTTTGGCCGCAATATGCTCGTTATATTAATTTACGCATTTCAATAAAGTGTTCCCATTACGCCGTGGCTATATTTGTGGATATGATCCTCCATCCGGCCAGCCTGCTCCGATATCCGCTATGTGCATGTTCGAGAGTATTAAAAAAATCAATCAAATAAAAAAATTCAAAAAAAATATATATATATATATATATAAGGTGTCTAAGTATATTGGCCGGAAACTCCATTGATACCCTTAAAGCATTCGAATAGAGTGGTATCGCCGAGCACACAACGCCACGCATTGGCCGATCAAAAGCCTTCAAACACTATTATATATATATATACATAAAAAAAAATTTCGAAAAATCAAAAAAAAAAAAAATATATATATATATATATATTTTACAAATAAATTCCGGCAAAGACAACAAAAGAGTCGGGCTTTACTTCCTATTTATTTTCTTTCATTTATTTCTTTCGCCATTTTTCTTTTTTCACTTTATTCTCAGAATTTGTATATTTGTACATCTCAAAGATTCATTATGTCATTTTATTTTGGGGGCATAGGACCAAAATTTGTAATTAATAGGATAGATAGTTTCCCCACTTTTCTTTCTATTTCTTAATGTGATGTGCTTATTGCTCAAGGCCAAACTAAAAAGCCGAGAAAATCCACACAAACAAAGAAGACAAAGCCAAATTTATTTTATTTTCTATATCTGAAATAAATAAAGGCTTTACCGCTTTCTAGATACCGCACACACGTGCACGCATGTAAATATATTCCGAAACTGTTACCCTACACCATGGCCACTCTACCCCCGCATAAGCCAACGTTAGAATGCATATAGTTTTTCAGACACTTCATGCATCGACCGGTTTTTGCATTTTTGAATTGTGGGTCACCGTCAAAAAAAAATCAATCAAAAAAAAAAAAAATATAAATATACATGTCAAAAAAAAAATGCGCAAGTTCAAAAAAAAATATACATAGTAAGTGCGCACAAAAAAAAAAATATAGACAATAAATAACAAACAGGGGCTGACTTATAATTCTCAGATGCTCGACCTAGACCATTTCGATGGTGGATCCCGAAAGAGTATAGGCCCTTCGCCTCGGGACCACCAAATTCTGGGAGTCGAAAGCGTGTGGAATACGTTGGTCCTATACTCTGAGAAAGAATCCACTATTCCAGAAAAGTCCCGAGACTGTCAAAATAAAGCAAGTGCTTATCCCAATTGTAGGGAACAAACAAATAATAATAAAATATACTAATAAAAGGCACGCTTTCAAGCCCGTATAGCCTCCATCTTCCCGATACCTCCAAACCCATTTTCCTCTAAACCCGGCCCAAATTTGGAAAGGCAAAATAGTATCGGCCGATTGATAAGGAAAACAAGTGCGTAAATCGCAGGTATCACTATCATATCGCATAAGCGGCGCAGTCAGCATGTAAATACGCATCCAAGCAAGATGGCAAAGACAAAATGAACAATCCGCTACAGTCCCCCAAGAAGCATCAACCTTCCATGTTCCTCCAAATCCATTCCCCAAACACCAACCCACCCAAATGCCTATTATTACCAAAATTTAACCTTTTTTCATCACACCTCCTTATCCTACCCAATCCTTATCCAACCCAACATCCATATCCCGCCCAAAATCCAAATACCAAAAATCCACAATCCAAAATCCTTATCCAATTCAATATCCATATCCACCCATATCCCTATCCATGTAATCCTTATCCAAATTAAAAATCCATATCCCGCCCAAAATTCATATCCAACCAAAAATCCTTATCCAAACCAAAATCCCTATATTATCCAAAACCCAATAACCCTGACCTTTATCCAACCCAATACCCATATCCAAATTTGTAATCCTTATAATGCCCAAATTCCATTAACCCGTAACCCATACCGCCCAAAATCCACCATTTAATCCCTACCTTCAACCGTAAAATAACCCAATTTTCCTAAATCCAAATTAACATATACCAAAACCCAACTTTCCGCCTCGCCAAATTGGAGACCGACATCGAAGATGTGAAACCATGTTGCTTAAAGCTCTAAACCAAGGAGTTTCTAATGAAAATTTGGGGACAACTTCGGTATGATGGATAAGGCACTTCTAAAAAAAAAAAAAAAAGCTCCTCGCCGAGTTTGAGTCAATTTCTAATAAACCTCTCTAACTAGTATACTACTTATCAAACCCACTTTTGACGCCCACGATCCGTGGACTACTTTGGATATATTACCCCTATTCCTTTCTAGCCTTACGGATTTGGTCATCTACCAATCCGCCTCCCTAAAATTGAGTACCCCTATTCCTTTCTCTCTAGCCTTACGGATTGGTCATCTACCAATCCGCCTCCCTACAATTGAGGATCTCAAACCCTGTGTCCTCAACAATGTAATAACCCCCAGACAATGTGCTTTTAATAATAATATGGATGTCTTTGCTTATTCCTTAGTTGCACCTAATTTAAAAGACGCATTATTAAATAATAATCATGATAATGAGTCATTTAATAAAATGGACCCAAAAGATAAAAATTATCTCGCTTGAGCTTGCAAAGTCGGGCCGAGTACTGTGAAGAGCCACTCATCAAGAAATATCAAGACTGTCCACCATCAACCTCGGGCCGGACAATGAAATCAAAGAAATCGAATCGGCGCTACCTCCAAGGTCCGTAAAGAAAGGCACTTCATTGATCTCCTTAAAGAGTTCGTAGACATCTTTGCTTGGTCCTACGAAGATATGCCCGCCTAGATCCAAGTTTATAGTCGAGCACCTGATTCCCACATACCCTGATGCTCGCCTGGGCCAAACAAAAGCTCCGCCGCATCGCCGTAATGGTCACTACAAGTCAAAGAAGAAATTATGAAACAACAATGGCCAACTTCATCCCGTAGTTGAATACCCGACTGGCCGCCAATATAGTGACCTGCTCCAAGCCCAACGGAAAGTCGACTGTAGACTTCCGCGACCTCAACAAAGGCCGCCCAAAGATGACTCCTCCTCTCCAACATTGACATGTGTAGATGCCGCCGCAATTCACAAAGTCCGATCCTTCGTCGACTCGATGTCGGGCTACAACCAAATCAAAATGGCGCAGAAGACCGTGAGAAGACTTCATTCACTACTCCTGGGAACTTATCGTTATACCGTCATGCCATTTGGATTAAAGAATGCCGGAGCCACTTACCGTAGGGTCGCCACCACCCTCTTCCATGACATGATCCACAAAGAGATGGAGGTCTATGTCGATGATATGATCGCAGCATTCCAAATGACGCCTATGGTGCTCACATTAAAGATCTCCTAAATTCTTCGAAAGACTCGTAAAGCACCAAATGAAGCTTAACCCCACCAAATGCACATTCGGGTTACCGAGGCAAAGTCCCGATTTCTAGTAACCGAACAAGGCATCGAGATCGAGCCAAAGAAAAGTCAAAGCCATCCCGAAATGCCACAAATTTAAAAACTCCCACCTGAAGTAAAAGGCTTCCTAGGCCGGCTAGCAAGACATCGCCTGCTTCATCGACAAACCGACTACCACCGTGAGCCCCTCTTTAAACTTCTCAAAAGAATACTCGATCAAGTCTCGGGACTTGGCAAGTGCCGCCTAGCCTTCGAGAAAATAAAAGCCTACCTTACCAATCCCCCCGTGCTAGCTCCACCTCATACCCATAAACCTCTCCTCATATACTTAACCGTCATGACATCAAGCAGGGGCTATGCTCGCCTGAGAAGAGTTAAGATTCCTACATTGAAAACGCCATATATTTCATAAGTAGGAAGCTACAAGGAAGCGAGCTAAACTATTCTAAGATGAAAAAGCCGCACCTGCCTAGTCCGGCCACTTGAGGCTCAAAACCTATCTCCAGGAAGGTCCATCAAGCTCATATCCGTGATGGACCCTATCAAATACATCTTCTGTAGAAGCCATCACCGCCCAAACAGACTAGCTGTGGTCTTTTCTTCTAAATGAGTTTGACATAACCTATGTCACTCTCAAGTCTATCAAAGGGAGCCGCCATTGCACCACTTAGCCGATCTACCTCTCAAGACCGAAGATGCAACCGAGCCTCGGTTTCCTGCACGAAGGTATCCCTGAAATCACCGACCAGACACCTCGCTGGCAAATGTTCTTTGACGAGCCGCAAACAAAAGAGGCTTTGGCATAGGAATCTTGTTAATCGATCCTCGCCGACTCTCATACTCCGCCGGCTATAAGGCCGAGTTCGAATGTTCAAATAATACAGGCTGAGTACGAAGCCTCGATTGTCGGGCTTAAGAAGCTCTCAAAAGGGGAGCTAAAGATCTCGGTCTACTTGAGACTCTACCGATTATAAATCAAGTCGAAGGAAGTGGAAGACCTGTGATCCTCTACCGCAACTCTATCATGCCAAGCTATTAATACAGCTGTCATCGATTTGGTTCTATCTCGCTCCATTACCCGCCACGAGATAGAAATCAATTGGCCGATGCTCGCCACTCGGGCATCACTAGTCCGATTCCCAAACTAAAGTCCAACCATTCATACGGAAAGGTCATCCTAAGATACTGCTTCAAAATCAACGCAGACCAAGCATCACGAGCCCCGTATGTCGACATCTTAAATCCGTTTAAAAATCTTTATCCCC
>CM028378.1:138202904-138241901 GCA_013146195.2 Codonopsis lanceolata | reverse complement strand
CGATTTTTGGAATAAGGATCGGCGAGGCTTCATGATGGATTTGGCGGACATTCAAATGGACCAAGTGGCGAGAACACTTACAAAAGCGTGCAGTGATGAAAGTGAAATCTACATGATTATCTTTGGGTCTTGAAGGTTTTTGAACATTTTCTTAACTGCGGCTTTTTGAGTTAGCTTGATCTTGTTAACGGCAGGCTTAGAGGTTTTACGTATGAGGGCTTCTTAAGAATGCATTATCTCACGGCGATCTTAGCTTTTCGCGGAAAGAATGTTTCTTTGGTAGCAGACTTTGATACCTCATGCATTTTGCCTTTAAGCTTGATGTCAACATCCTTTGTAGCATAGCACCATCGTAATGCTTGTTGATGAATCGATAGGTTTGGCGAGACTTTTCTTAGGCCCTGAAAACAGCGGCCTTGCTTTCCAGAGAGGAATGTGGTGGAGGCATTGCAAAATCGCACCTCCTTTAACGATTTTTCTCCAGCGAATGATTGCTTTGCCTTCAAAGCTTCTGATTTTAATTTGAACCTTAGGGTATTTATAAGGGAGTAGCAGTATAACCAATTCCTTCTTTACCCTTGTTAGGTTTTTCGATATTGTGCGAGGAATATTACTATTCTTGTAAAATGTTCATTTTCTTGTTCAGAGGTTGCGCTAGAAGTATTTTCAGAGAATCCTAGCCCAGATTTATCTGTTAAGGGCTTCTGATCTCCAAGAATTTGATCAAAGACTGCCGTTGAGTTATTCCATGAGTTAATAGTTTTTTGCAACTCTTCTTTCTCAGCAGATAACTCTTTGGCATGATCAATAAGGCAAGCAACCTTTTCATTTAGAAACTTGTTCTCTTCTTTTAACTTGATACTTTCTCCCCGGATTCCATGAAGAGTTTTTAACTCGCTTCCAAAGATGGATTTCTCGCCTCAAACCTTCATGACTTTTTAGCTAACTTAACATATGCTCTTCGAATTCATTGAATTCCTCTAGCATGTCTTGAGCATCCTTGAGGATTTCTTCTTTTGAAGGCTCTTCAGAAGCTTGTTCAATGTTAGCTTGAAAAGGAGAATATTTAACATCACTGTCTGAGTCATAGGTGGGAGGTGACTCTAGAGCAACAAGACAAATGTGTGCCTGCTCAGGTGAGTCATTACTATCATCCTCGCCGAGTCGGCTTCAAACCAAGTGGCTACATGGTTTTCTTCTAAGTCCTAGGAAGACCTCTATGTTTAGAAAATGATTTAGAAGGTCTCCTTTTATATGCTTCATATTTAGGCTTGGGACATTTAGAAGCAAAGTGACCAGGTTTCCTGCAATTGTAGCAAACTAACTCATTATTGTGTGAGTTTTCAGCCAGCCTCTTTCCAAAGTCGCCGGTTTGCTTCTTTCTTTTTATTAAATTTTGAGAACTTTTGAAATTTCTTAACGAACATAGCAAATTGCTCGTCAGAGAGAATTTCATTCTCATTTGAAGAAGAAGTAGATGGTTTGCTTTCTTGAACAGAATTTCCCCGAGATAGCGTAAAGGAAGGAAGTTTAAAATGTTTGTCCGTTTCGAGCTTGAAGTAATTTTGCTCATAGACTGCTAAACTCGCATACAAACTTCGAGGTGTATGGAGTTTAAGTCTTTGGACTCTTTTATTGCAAGTGGTTTTAACATGCCACAAACTTCCTAAAGAAGCTAAAAATCTCATATTTACTTCTTTAACACTATATTCTTTTCCTAAAGAGTAACAACTATTTACTACCTCACAACCGTCAGTCAGGCTTTTGCCGAGTCTCCTTAGGATCTTTTCTCGAATGAGTCGAACCGTTGAATATAGTTGTACTTTCTGTTGTCCCTGTGGGTAGATCTCCTTCAAGATATTCCACCAAGGCTTCCACATTTCCTTGGCGCTTTGCATCCGATGATTCTGTTGATATGTGCTTGTGTCGTCGTAGCCGGATATAATATGAATAGCCTTGCTGCCGAGTTCAACAAGCCTCCTTTCTTCGTGCGTCCATTCGCTCATAGATTTAGGTATCTCCGAGGACCACTGCTACTTCAAAGAAGTAGGTTGGGCTTCATTGGAATATATGGACCTGTTAGAACACATTGCCACAACCGATTGTCAATAGAATTCATATATCTCATAACCTTGTCTTTCCATACTTCGAAATGGCCTTCGTCCAATATTGGAACATGGCTGGTGTTTGAAGTAGGCAAGATATAGTGAGCCATAGGATCTATTCTCAAGAGGTTAATCTTGGAAAAATGATTTTTCAAAGAATTAAGCTCTGATACCAATTGTTGGTCCCAAAATAGGCTCAATCTAGGCTAGAAGGGGGGGGTTGAATAGCCTAGTTATGTTTTTATAAAACTTTTCTTTTAAGAACACTTCTTAAGGATTTATGAAAGGTTTGAATAGAAGTGCTTAGGCAATGAAACAAATCGATTCTCGAAATTATCAAGAGTGCTATTAAGGCAAAGAACTGAAATGCTTAAACACAAAGCAGCTTAAAGTGAGAGATAAGAAGAGTTTGAATCGCGCATTAGAATTTGAAGTGGTTCGCATCGTGAATAGTACTACATCCACTACCAAAGTGGTTAGCTTTGGATTTTTAAAAGTGCACTTGTTTATCCACTAGGTTTATGATTTAGATCTCTAATGGATCGTGTACAAAATTAGTTTTTAACCAAGTGTATAAAGGTGAGAGAGACAATCAATGAATAATTGTTCTCCACACGTGCAGAATTAAAGAACAGTTTAAAGACAAACTAAATGAAGTTGAAAACGAATTTAAGATGGCAGATCTGCAACTTCAGAAAGTTTGGTGAAGTGTTAGCCTTTGTCCTTTGATCTCTTGAATGCTTGAGTGATGAAGATGAAGCTTGAGAGTTAATGCGCAAGAGTTGTTTTCAGATCTTCAACACTTGAATATATACCGGGAAGAGATCTTTTGACCGTTGGATTAAAATCAAAGATAAATCAGTCCAATGTTCCTTTGCATTGAATGCAATTGGCGCTGGGTGAAGAAATGACCCATCATCGAGATGCTGCAGAGAAGACATTACTAACAGTAGTAATGTTTCAGAATCTGAGCTTTGTTTGGAAAGTCTTCTTAGCCAAAAACGGGTAATGTCTTCGTCTTGATTTCATCTGATACCGAGCAGCTTGTCATCATGCAGAGTTGACTTCTTGAAAAAATAATCTGGTGAAGACATGATGACTAGATATTTTCAAAAATATCTAAATAGATGTACACGTGTCATTGTTTCTTGATTTTGGCCAATTTTGATTTTCCGGTATTTGAGCAGACTTCAAAGTCTGCTGGTCCTTCAAGGGCTGCTGTAGAAGCTTGCTGTTTTGCGCCTAAGAACTAACACTTAGAAACTATTCTAAATAAAATGATTCTAAGACAGTTGCCACACTAATCGGTACGCAGACCTTTTAGCCTACTGTACAATAGAATCAGAAGATGACTCAACCAAATCTAGTCATAGGAATCAACACCGCCCCCCGACCTGCCCCGCGAACCCGCAGCCCGCACGGGCAAAGCCCGAAAAGCCCATTTTTCAATCAGGTATCTAATGCATCAACCCAACCAGCCCCTAATGGGTGGCGGGGCGGGCATGCCCGCGGGCTTTTGCCCTATTTGACAACTCTAAAGATCACAACCCTGAACATGATTAGGGCCAAGTTGGAAACTTGGTGTGGTTTCTTCCGCCAGAGCGCATGAAACACATCTCCACATGACTTGATTTCAATTTGGACACTCTTCTTCCGGTTAAACCCACTTCTCAACAATAAACTTCTACTAAATCAAACGTATTGATGAGCGAAAACATATAATAACCCTTAGCCATTTATAGAATATAAGTTTTCCTTTTTTGGAGGTACTCAGACTTCCTTTTAGGCTCCATTTGTTTACGGAAAATGACTTTCGGAAAACGTTTTTCTCATTTTTCAGTATTTGGTAACCTTAGGAAAATGTAGTAAACGTAAAAGTTTTTTCGAGTCAACGGTAAATGAAGCCTTCTTTTCAGGAAAATGACTTACGAAATCATTTTTCGTAAGTCATTTTCCAAATGTTCAAGAACGCCTTCGCCCCCTTCCACATTTACACATATTTACATTCACGCACATTATTTCACTCAAAAAATAAAATTGTTTAGAAATATAAATGAAGTTTGTACAAACTATTTATAAATTATAATTTTAATAAATACTCATTACGTCCTAAAATTTGTGTCCATTATATTTGTTGAATCGTGCACTTAAAAAGATTTGCTTAAAAACATCTCACTTGATTGTCAGTCAGGAAAATTAGATTATATTTGGTCACCGAATATCATTTTTGTCGACCACTTATCTCGGTGATCTATACGTACTTAAAGTATGAGTTTATCTTTCCTTATTTGTTTAATCATACACTTGTACTAACTTTTTCCTACTTTGTGTTTTTGGTAGATGTCCTGCCATATAATATCTCACAAGATTCTTTGAGATCTTGCCTCTGCCATAACACATTTTCAAATTCAAATGTGTTCCTAACGGGTTGCTTTTGAAGACTATCTATAAATACCCATTGGAAGCATTTGTGAAGATAACAATTTTTGAAGTCAAGAAACCTTCTACTCTAAATCTCTCGGGACATTGTCTTCAAGAAAACTTTAGCTAGATATTTCTCATTGAAAATTTCTCTCTAGTTATTGTTTAGGCAAAACACTGAGTATTTCATTTCAAATTATTTAGAACTCAGTCAGTTTGTCTCACGAGTTTGATTGTTTCTCAATCATTCTCCCCAAACACCGGTCTTTTGTTGTACACTGATCCATTAGAGATCAAATAGATTTTTAATAAAATTAGTGCACTTCAAAAATCCAAGTCGACCAACTTGGTAGTGGGCGTAGCGGTTTATCGTGAACCACTTCAACGATTTGTCGGCCATTCTCTTATATTCTTGCAAGCGACTTAACACTTAAGAAGTTATTCAAGCGATTAAGTGTCGGCCGATTAACAACAATTGTTTGCTTATTTGTTCGGTTAACTTGTACTTCGGTTTCTTCTCTATATTCGGTGATCAAACATTAAAAAATTTCTTTTGAAAAGCTGTTGTGTCGGTGACCAACTTTCTTAGACTTAAGAATTTCAAAGTGTCGACCAACCGACCAATTCTTCGATTGATTGACAAGATCAAGTTTTCATTGCCAATCTTTTAAGTTTTACAAATCAACCTCAAAGTTTTTAAAGGCTATTCACCCCCCTCTAGCCTTAACTATTGCCATATGGACTTACAATTGGTATCAGAGCTAAACTTTTTGAAAAATTATTTTCCAAGCCTAACAGCTTGAAAGCTCGATCATGGCAACTCTAAAAGCTTTTCAATCAAACAATGTCACTCAAGTTCCCATTTTTGATGAAGATCACTTTGATATCTGGAAGGAAAGAATTACAAGATATATGAACAATATAGATAAGCGATTGATGGAATGTGTAAGAGGTGGTCCTATGCAACCTATGAAAATAAATACTAAAGTTGGTAAATCTTACTGCTGCAGATGATGATCTGTAAACCCTCTTGCCTGTAGAAGAAGAATATGTTCTCAAACCTCAAGCAGAATGGGTGAGGAAGACAAGATTACCGATGGAATTTGGATGCCGTACATATCTGTCAAGTCTTGTACGATGAAAACTACAAACAGATATATGACTATGTAACGCCAAAGAAATTTGGGATGCTCTTGTAGAATATGTAGAAGGAGATCAGAATACCAAGGACAACAAACTGTATGATTGCATACAAGAATTTGATGCATTCAAGAAGGACCCAAAAGAATCTTTAAAAAATGCCTACGACAGATTTCTCGAGGTAAGTAATAGATGTTCTTCTCTTGGTAAAGTTTATAGTATGAAAGATTTGAATATGCGTTTTCTTAGTAGTTTGGGAAGTAGATGGCATGTAAAAGTCACTGCCATAAAGGAAGCTAGAGACTTGAACAAAACTCATATACGTAGTCTTGTTGCAAGTCTAAAAATTTATGAAAAAGAAGTTCTCAAAACTCAAGAAATTGAGAAAAATTTTAAAGGTATATCCCTTCAAGCTGAAGAAGAAAATTCAAAAACTTCTACATCACTGTCAGATGATGACTTTGATGAAGATGAATTTGCTGCTTTTGCTAGACAATTCAGAAAGTTTAAATCTTTTAAAAGGAATTTTCAAAAACCTTCAGCAAACTTTCAAAAGTCATCATCAAATCCTCAAAAACCTTCTTCAAGCTTCCAAAAACCTTCTACTTCAAACTTTCAAAAGCCTTACTTCAAAACAAATGAAGACAAGGTTGAGAAAGATAAACTGATGTGCTTTAACTGTAGAAAGCCTGGTCACTTTGCTTCAAATTGTCCTTTTACGAAAAATGAGTACTATAAAAGAGCTCCCAGAAATTTTGAAAAACAAAAGGGTTTGGTTCTTTGAAGATCAAAATCTTGCAACTTGGATTGAAACAGTTCGAAAATGAATCTGCGGTTACGAGCAAGAAGCAAATCGTGTCTTGTTGCGAGAATCGGCAATATATGATTCGAAAATGAGTTTCCAAGTCCAAAATATTCAAAGATGCGATAATGAGTGTCAAGCTCACCTATTACAAACTCCAAGCGACAAAGGTCATCAAACGATCGGTTTGTGGTTAAGAAAATAGGAAATGGATTTTATGGACAAGGAATCATAAGTCAGCCAGAAAAGAAAGTCAAGTCAGCTTCTCAAAGGACTGCTAAAATAATTCATGATTCAAAAAGGCAGGAGGAGAAGATTGACGCAAGTGTTGATGATTTACTGGAACAAATGCAAGACATGTATTCCAAATTTGAAACACTTAAAAGAATCCATGTTTCTTTATCTGGTGATTTTAAAAAAAATTCTGAAGAAAATTGTGAGCTTAAAAAGATCAATGAGCTTTACAAAGTTCGGCAAAAGAGTTCTTTGGGCGAAAAGTCTCAATGAAAAATATGAGATTCAAGCAAAAATCTCGGATGCCCAAATTGCGACCTTGTAGAAAGAAATCTTCGGACCAATGTTGTTGACACTTACTCAAAGTCAAAAGGCTTTGTAGAAACTATCATCGGACAACGAGAAAGATCATGAAGACCAACATGGTCTTGGATACTCAAAGGATGATGAAGGCTGTGAGATCGCAGTCAAAAGGTGAACCTAAGATTACGAAAAGGACAAGGGATTAGTCTATAATGTTGTACCATTCACTTATCCCGAAATAAGAATCGGCACAAGAGGTACATTAACAAAAGGATAGGGTGAACAATGAAAGTTGTCGGTCTTACGGTCACAAACCTCTAAATCGGTCGGCTAACTCAACAACGACAAATGTCGGTCAAGCGACAAATGTCGCTAGGCGACAAAGAGGAGGATTCGGAAGAAAGGCAAGCGACAAGTTCAAGCCAATAAATTTTGTTCTTTGCTAAGACCTCTAATTTGAATCAAAAGGAATCAAAGAATTCACCTCAAATGATGATAAACACGGTTATCACAAGTGTAATATTTGCTCTACTTTTGGTCATCGAGACACATGAATGCTTATATAGATTTAAACCTCTTGACATAATCAAAAAGCCTAATTTCGGGCAAGTGCGGATACCGAAGAAAACTAACCCTTTGGACCCAAAAGTATAAAGGGTACCATGATTTAAATATTCATATTTCGGGTATGCTTAATGGTGATGATCATTCAAGCGACATATGGATATTAGGCGATGGATGCTCGGACACATGGCTGGATCGGTGAACTCCTTACTAACATTATTGCGGCAAAAGGACCTTACGTAATCTTTGGGGACAATTCAAAAGGAAAAACTATTGGCTATGGATCCATTATCGGAGGATCTATAATAATTGAAAATGTCTCTTTGGTACAAGGTGCGAAACACAATCTTCTAAGTATCTCACAATTACGTGATAAAGGTATGTGCTCATTCTCCTCCACACATTGTTTCATCAAAAATAGCCTCACCAATGAAATTTTGCTTCTTGGTACTAGAAAAAGAAATGTTTTTGCTATAGATTTACTTTCCTTAAATAGCAATACTCAAATTTGTCTGGTAGCAAATAATATTTCCAAAAATTCATGGCTTTGGCACAAAAGACTTTCACATTTAAACTTTAAGTATCTTTCAAAACTTTCAAAAGGAGATTTGGTAAAGGTTTGCCTTCCATAAATTTTCCAAGCCGACAAAAATGTGATGCTTGTATTTTGGGAAAAATAACAAAAACCTCTTTTAAACCAAAACCATGTCTTTCTACCAAAAGAACTCTTGAGCTTCTACACATGGATTTATTTGGCCCTGTAACTACTGCAAGCTTAGGAGGAAACAAGTATACTTAGTTGTTGTGGATGACTACTCGGATATACTTGGGTTGAAATGATGCAATCCAAAGATGAAACTTACACCATTCTCACTTCCCTATTCAGAAATCTTCAAACTCAAAAGGAATGTGAGATTATAAGTGTTAGATCGACAATGGTACGTAATTCAAAAATCTTGGGATGGACACATCTTGTGATGATCATGGAATTGATCATAACTTTTCGGCGATTAGAACACCTCGGCAAAATGGTATAGGCGAAAGGAAGAAAGAACATGACTCGATTGAAGCAGGTAAAACAATGATAGTTGAAGCAAATTTGCCAAAATATTTTTGGGCAGAAGCTGTCAACACAGAGCCATGTTTTACTCAGAATAGATCTCTCATAAACAAATTTCATGGTAAGACTCCTTATGAAATATGGAGAGGTAGAACACCTAACATTGCTTTCTTTAAAATCTTTGGGTGCAAATGCTTCATTCACTACAATGGTGGAGATTACAGAGGTAAATTTGATGAAAAAGCTGATGAAGGTATTTTTGTTGGTTATGCCAAGCATAGTAAAGCTTATAGAGTTTATAATAGAAAAACTCAAGTAATTGTTGAATCTATGCATGTTAATTTTGATGAATCAAGTTTATTTGAGTCTTGTAAGACTCCTGATGTTACTAACAATTTTGAAATATTTGAGACAGGAAACCGATACAGGTTCAATTCAAAATAATCCTCCATCTTCAACTCTACTACGAAACTCTAAACCTTGAGAATGAACCTAAACAGTGACACCCTTGACCGGTGACAATCCTAACCCTATTACAATAGATCGGTCGGTGACACACTTGGTTCTGAAGCCATTCAGCCAACTGACACTCACCCATCTCTACCTTTACAAATTGAGCCTCCTACTGATCTTCCTAAAGAAATTAGGGAAGCTAGACATCATCAAGTTTCAAATATCATTGGAGATCCCTTTGCTGGTCTAAGAACCAGAAGTAGCTCCAGAAATGAAACTCTTGATTCTCATGCCTTTGTCTCTTCCATTGAACCCAAAAAGATTGATGAAGCCTTGGAAGACCCTCAATGGATTGAGGCTATGCAAGAAGAGCTGAATCAGTTTGAAAGATGTAAAGTTTGGGAACTTGTGCCTAGACCCACAGATCAACAAGTCATTGGAACTAAATGGGTGTTCAGAAACAAGTTGGATGAAGATGGAAATGTTACAAGAAATAAAGCAAGGTTAGTAGCCCAAGGATATAGGACAGGAGGAGGGCATTGACTATGATCAAACTTTTGCTCCTGTAGCAAGACTTGAAGCCATCAGACTATTTCTTGCTTATGCAACCTTCAAGGACTTCAGGGTATACCAAATGGATGTAAAAAGTGTATTCTTGAATGGAGACCTTCAAGAACAAGTATTTGTTGAGCAACCTCCTGGTTTCATTGACCTTAAAAAGAAGGACCATGTATACAAGTTAAGAAAGGCTCTTTATGGTCTTAAGCAAGCACCAAGAGCATGGTATGAAACCTATCCAAATTTCCTTATGGAAAAAGGATTTCAAAGAGGTAAAATCGACACTACTCTTTTCTCTTTGAAGCACAAAGGTAATATTTTACTAGTTCAAATTTATGTTGATGATATTATTTTTGGATCTACTAATGAAATTTTGTGCAAGAGATTTGAGCATCTTATGAAAGGAAAGTTTGAGATGAGTATGATGGGAGAACTAACATACTTCTTAGGTTTGCAAATCAAGCAAACTGAGGAAGGAATTTTTATCCATCAATCTAAATACACTAGAGAGCGATCAAAAATACAATCTTCAAGAAGCCAATTCGGCAAACACTCAATGGGAGTTGAATGTCATCTAGTCAGCGATGAAAAGGGTAAGCCGTTAATACAAGCGAGTACAGAGGTATAGTTGGATCTCTTCTTTATTTAACGCTAGCGGACGATATCATGTTTGTTGTATGTATATGTGCTCGTTTTCAAGCTAATCTAAGGAATCTCATATGATTGCGGCAAAAGAATCATTAGATATTTGATTGATCTTGAAAAGTTTGGCATTTGGTATCCCGAGACTCTTCTTTTAATTCTAACGGGATATTCGATCTTGACCTTGCGACTGCGAGTTAATAGAAAAAGCACCGATGGAACATGTCGGTTCCTTGGAAGCAGGCGGTTTCATGGGCATGTAAAAGCAAGCTTCGGTTTCCACTTCAACTCAAGGCGAATATATTCTTCTTTGGAAGGCTGTTGTTCTCAATTCTTTGGATGAAAGCAGCTATTGGATTATGAAATGCCTATGGGAACTGTCCTATTTATTGTGATAATACATACGCTATATCAGTTTCTAAAAACCTGTCATGCATTCTAAAACCAAGCACATAGACATCCAGATATCATTTTTTGAAAGATCATGTTGAAAAAGGAAATGTTCAGTTAGAATATGTTCCTACTGAATTTCAATTAGCTGACATTTTTACAAAAGCCTTAAAAGCTGACAGATTTGAATTCTTAAGAGGAGAATTAGGAATGCTTATAATGTCATAGAAAAATGCATTTGGCTTGTCTAACCTATGCAGGGTATACTTCAGTTTTATGTATCAAGCTGACAATTTATACAAGTAAATGGTGACAAATATTCATTGACAACTTAGTAGGCGACAAAATTGTCGGTGACATATCTATATCTGACTCGGTGATAACACGGTGATTAGATCCTTGTCGGGTAGTCTCTAAGCCTTAAGTCAAAGGCGATCGTATCTCGGCTAAGACTTAATCTCTAATTTATTTTAAAATTCCTCATTTATTTCCGCCATTTATTTTCCTTGGAACTTCATGAAACTTTCTTGAAAAGCCAAAATGACCTTTCCACTATCCCACCAACTCGGCGGTTGAAATGGCGTGTTTTCACAAAAACGGCTCATCATTGTGATAATGACTATCGTCATAAATTGCTATTTTTATCACAAAAACCAAAATTCTGTGTACTTTATCACTACACTCCATATCTTCGCTTTTAAAACCCACTATAAGAGTCCGTACGTATCTGATCCCTTTTAAAAACACACTCACTCTCTTACTTTTCACTTATCTCTCTCTTTCTCTAAAATCCTTCTCTCTACAAACTTCATCTTCTTCACTCAAACCCTAACCCTAGAATTTTTCGGTACTCTCCATTTCTCTCAAATCCTTCTTGTTTCTTTTGCTTTCAAAAGTTCTTAACATATTTGTTAATTATTTCAGGAAATGGCTTTGAATCCAGCAGTTGGATGCCTTCTCGATGTGATATCTCTAAATGAAGAACCACTAGGGCTTGAGCTGATCCATTTACTCACTGCAAATGGATTTTACCTCTACTCTCATTCAACATTCGAACCTTCGGTTGCCGGTTGGCGAAGAATTTTTCATGGGTATGGAGGAAAACCCAGTAGACCCTTTTCTCTCATAGGTAATATCAGAGGAGTCCCCATAGTTTTTGACTCGAAAACCATCTCTGCTGCTTTTCCCGGCCTTTATGACGACGGTTCTACAACCTACACCATTCCTGATGAAACTCAGCAAGCTGGATGGATTACCATGAGGGGTGAAGTACCAGTGGAGCTTGCCTACGACAGGCACAAGCATCGCTTTGCTCCACTCCACTATGCTCTAGCCACTGTATTGGATAAATGTCTCATAATCAAGTCTGGTGGCCATGACAAGATTCGAGGCTCAAATGTTTCTCATGGAAGGTATTGTAGAAACGTGAGATGAATTGGGGGAGCTATTACGGTGGAATGTGTAAAGGTGAATATTGCCAAGTACAAGGACAACATGGAAACTGGAAATCCAAGACTAACACATCACCTGATCATAAATCAGTTCCTTCGATCCATTCCTGCTTGTCAGCATCTGCTCATCAACCTTGGTGATCTTGAACCTGTCAAGGTCAAGAAATATGTTGCTGCTGACATTAGGAGAGCTAGTATTTCTAGCAGATTTGGTCGGGAGGCTCTTCGGCTCGATCTAGCGAGGAGACCAAGAAGGACTAGGACCCAAGCCCTCACGGTTGTATCATCCGATCGGCCGGTGATGATGGTCGGCAAGCTGAAGTTGCAGCCAAGTGTTCGACCAACGAGTTCACCACCAAGGGGTCGGTCGGTGGTCGGCCAAACCGGTCGTCGGCACGTGGTCGGCCGGTGATATGCAAGAGGTGAAATCGAAAGAAGGCAACCAAGGAGGAGGAGACTAACATTGGCAGCTGATACTGCTGCAAAAAGACAAAGAAGGAATCCTGAGCTTAATCCGGTACCTTTGTCCCTTTCTCCCCTCTGCGGTGATCTGCTCCCATTTCTCCCCCTTCGATCCTAGGTCACCCAACTTGCTCCCATTAAGTTTTTCCCCAATTAGGAATCCTACTTTCCATCCTAGGCATTCCTATTACCAAGCAAATCCGTTCCAATTCCTCCAAAGCTAGGTCTTTCCCATAGACCATTTACCATACTTGTTCGGTTTCTCCTCTCTTTCCATGAGGAGAAAGAAAAGCGACAAGCCCCTGTCAACCCTATCAAATACATTGATCATAACCTTAAAAGGAGACCTATGTCTTGTATCTGTCACTCTAACCTCGGCCAAGAAGACTTAGTAGCCAACTATGGCAAGTACTTTGACCCTCTCCCTGCGCTGGAACAGATTCTATCTCTCTAATGATAGATTTGTTCAAGATGAGCCGATATACTTGGTCTGGACAATGTATAACAAGGTCCATGAATTACCCTCTCTTCCCTCAAATGATCCCTTCTGGTTGGCGGACTTGCTTGCTGAAGATGATGACCTTAACCGGGTTGGGAACAACCTCGTGACCCGGCCAAGTTAGCCCGTATCCGAGAGCGGCCAATAAATATGTCGGGATGCATTAAATCGCTATATAAACCAGACGGATGGCCTCCTATGCCAGGAGAAGCTTCCATGGACACAGCTTTTCCAGATGCTATGTCAAGTCAACCAGCCCCTTTGATTACTGAATCCATACCTACTGTTCCTTATGTCATCCCTTCTTCTGTTCCTTTTGTTGTGTCAGCCACAACAATTCCAGTTGTTTCCTCAGCTGCACCTTTAGCCATCTCCACTTCAACTCTGCAACCTATCTCTCTTCCATCCTTCACTCCAACCATTGATGCCTCATCTTCCATTCCTCCTACAACCATTGCTCTCCCCACTATACCTACATCAGTCCCAGCTTCTCAACCTTCAGTTCCTCTTCCAGTTACTCTTCCATCAGCTCCAGCGTTGTCAGTTACTCAACCAGTTCCAACTGTGTCAGTCACCCTGCCTTCCATCTCTCCCGTGTCAGTTACTCCCACTCTTGCTCAATCTATGTCAGCCTTGCCCCAACCTGTTCCACCTGTGTCAGCCACTCCCTCTTCTGCTCCAGAAACATCAGCCATTCCTCTATCAGTCCCTCTCATGTCAGTCACTACTTCCATTCCTCCCTTAACTGATACCATCCATGCCTCAATTCCCACTGTGTCAGTTGCACCTGTGGTTTCAGCTGCTATCCTTATCTCTTCAGCTGACACTGCTTCTCTTCCTCTTCCCACAGCTGACATACCCTCTCACCCAAACCAAGCCTCCCCACTGCTTGTTCTGCCTGATCTCTCTCTTCACACATCCCTCACCCTTTCTGTCAGCCCAGTGTCTATCTTCAAGCCTACTGCTCCTGAACCTTTTCAAGAAGAAGATTTTGGTTCCCTCTCCCCTGAAAAATCTGTGGACCAAACCTTCATGGACTCATCTTCTGACTCCTCCAAATCTACTTCTGAGGACGAGTCTCTTCTCAGCCCCTCTCAGTTAGCCAGTAGGAAAGCTAGAAAACAACGAAAAATTATTTCAAAGGCTTTGCTTCGTCCTACCGGCACAAAAATTGTCTTTCCTGAAGATATGTCTACCCCCTCACCTGAGCCAGAAGCCCAAATCCCAGCCTACCCCATGGATGTTTTCTTTCCCCCTGACCCTGAGGATGCTGATATTCACACCCATCAGCTATTCTCAGATGAACCTCAACCCTCTCAACCACCTGTTCAAGCTTCTGCCACCTCTGGTTCTCTGTCTCTGTCAGCTAAGCTCGACCTTTTATATACTCATCATTTGCATATGAAGTCAGCATTTACACGTCAGACACATCAGCTTGCTACACTTCAACAGCAAGTTGCCTCTCTGCTTCCGAACCTCACCCAGATCATCACCACCGAGGTGCAAGCTGCCATTGCTGCTGGTGCTCCTCGTGAAGCTCATATGGATGACTGGAGGACTCTCTTACTCTACCAACAAGAGTGGTCCAACCGTGCCTTCAATCTTTAAGAAGCAGCTATGCTTCAAACCATTCAGGAGGAGAAGCGGCTCGGTGATGCTTACATGGTGAAAACCGATTCTCGAAGGCGATGCGATGCGATGCCCGGTGACACGAAGGCGACATTGCGAGAAGAAAATGCCGAAAAGAACCGAGAACGATGCACGGGCTAAAGAAACACAAACACAAGCGAAGGAGAACAAGTGCAATAAGGCTGCGGAAGGCTGCGGCAAGAAAATGAAGGCGAAGTTGGTCCATCGGTTGAAGCGACCAAAACAACTGAAGGATCCACATCAGCCTATCAGACATTTCATCTCTCTCTCTTTACTATGAACAAACTCCTTTAAACTCTCGTTTTACTTGTACCTCACATTGGGCAGTATTCCTATGTTTTCAGTTACTTCTCATCACATTATCTGCCTGTAGTACTAACATAAATTTTGCAGGCCCTTTAAAAAGTTTTTGGCTTTCTGCTTTCAAGTGAATGGTTTTAAGCAAATAGGAGGAGATTGTTGAATCGTGCACTTAAAAAGATTTGCTTAAAAACATCTCACTTGATTGTCAGCCAGGAAAATTAGATTATATTTGGTCAACTGAATATCATTTTTGTCAGCCACTTATCTCAGCTGATCTATACGTACTTAAAGTATGAGTTTATCTTTCCTTATTTGTTTAATCATACTCTTGTACTAACTTTTTCATACTTTGTGTTCTTGGTAGATGTCCTGCCATATAATATCTCACAAGATTCTTTGAGATCTTGCCTCTGCCATAACACATTTTCAAATTCAAATGTGTTCCTAACGGGTTGCTTTTGAAGACTATCTATAAATACCCATTGGAAGCATTTGTGAAGATAACAATTTTTGAAGTCAAGAAACCTTCTACTCTAAATCTCTCAGACATTGTCTTCAAGAAAACTTTAGCTAGATATTTCTCATTGAAAATTTCTCTCTAGTTATTGTTTAGGCAAGATACTGAGTATTTCATTTTAAATTGTTTAGAACTCAGTTAGTTTGTCTCACGAGTTTGATTGTTTCTCAATCATTCTCCCCAAACACCGGTCTTTTGTTGTACACTGATCCATTAGAGATCAAATAGATTTTTAATAAAATTAGTGCACTTCAAAAATCCAAGTCTGACCAACTTGGTAGTGGACGTAGCAGTTTATCTGTGAACCACTTCAACTATTTTGTCAGCCGTCTCTTATACTCTTGCAAACTGACTTAACACTTAAGAAGTTGTTAAACTAACTAAGTGTCAGTCAGTTAACTACAATCATTTGCTTAATTGTTCAGATAGTTTGTACTTCAATTTCTTCTCATATACAGTGATTAGTCTTTTGAAGAAAATTTTCTTTTGAAAACAGTTGTGTCAGCCAGCTGACCAACTTTCTTCAGACTAAGAAATTTCAAAGTGTCAGCCAACTGACCAATTCTTCAGTTGACTGACAAGATCAAGTTTTCCGCTGCCAATCTTTTAAGTTTTATAAATCAACCTTCAAAAGTTTTTAAAGGCTATTCACCCCCCCCCCTTTAGCCTTAACTGTTGCCATCTGGACTTACAATATTATTTATGGACGTCTAAAACATTATCCATTTTCTTTTTTAAAATGTTTTTCATATCAATTATCAAATATATATTTGTATTTGTGAGATTGAAAAAAATAGACCTTATTTATTTGACACCACTAATGATAAATTAAGGGTTACTAAAGAAAAATTACTTAAAATTCAACACTATTTTATCTTCAATATGAGCATTAGTATTATAATATACTTTTTGTATTTACTCAAATATTGTTTTCCGTAACATTTTTCGTGCGTTTACCAAACACCCGAAAATATTTTCCGGCATATTTTCAAAAGATTTATCAAACACATAAAAATGAAATCCTTTTATTTTCCAAAAAATATTTTTCATGAAACAAACAGAGTCTTCGTGTGTTTTGGTAAAACTTCCTCAGTTCTGGGTAAAGAATTCACTATTTCTTTTTGAGATGATTCACTTAAAGAGCCTACTTTCAAAAATTATTGCATAAAAGTGTCATTGTATCACTAATTGACTAATAAACGTGCCATTTTTTAAAAAGTTTAACTTTTAAACGGGGATCCTTTCCCAAAACGAAGAAAGTAATATTTAAGAAGTTGATTTTTATGCCATTATGACATTACATAAACCTGAATATCCATAATGTGTTGATGATTTAAGTAAAATTATATATTGGTCATTTGGTATCTTCGTTTTGGGGGACATACAAAGAATACTTCAATAGTAGTCTCTTGTTTTAGTGTCAAAACAGGAGGGCAATTGTAGTCTTATCTCATAAAAATATTCATGTAACCCAGGGCATTTAATAGGGTCGAATAATTCTTACAAAAAAGTATTTGATGCATAATTCTACAATATATCCAGATTTCTGTGTTCGATATTGCTGCGGCTAGGATTCCTAACATAATGTTCCCACTAAAGTATAACAACTGCAGACTGTGGCACGGTAGATATAGCAATTTAGGAAGTGGCTGTGTTTCCTAATCATTTATGTTTCTTCATTCTATTTCACATGCTTCAGATTCATTTTGATTTTGTTTCATTTTTATTTGAAATTAGAAACAAAAAACACGTATAATAATTATTTCTATTTCTATTTGTGTAATGAAAAAGTACCTAAATATGTCAAACACGTCTATGAAATTCGGGAAAAGGATGAGAAGCATCCTTGTTTCTTTGAAATAGAAATGATTGTCAAACACATTTCAGTTTTCATTAATTTTTTACCAAAATTTAGAAACATAAACAAAAAATTTGAAATAAATTGTTGACAAACCAATCTTAGGGCATCTCGAACGGTACCCCTTAAGACATCCCCAACGCTAAACCTCAAATTTGGTCAGATTTTACCCTAAATTTTGTCCATTTCAGCACTAACTCCAACCCACAACCCCAAATATAATATTCCTTAGCATATGCTATTTTTATTTATTTTACTTTATTTATCAGCATGTATTTTAATTTGCTATTAACCTTTTAAATAATAATTATTAAGATTGCAAAATTAATAATTTTAGTATATTTAATAGTTTTATGTTTATAATATTATTTACGTCATTAATAATATTTAAAAATTAGTAATTTTTAACTAAATTGAAGAAATATAATTTAATAAATATACAAACACTTAAAAATACCATTAAAATATAATTTATTTATTTATTTGTATATAATATATACAAATAATTGAAAATTAATAATTAATTATAAATTATTGAATTAATAATGTTCAATAATTTAAAATACATACTATTATTATTATTAATTTATATTATCTATTATTAGATATTTATTAGTTTTTAATACATTTTAATTAAGAATATCATATTACTAATAAATTTGAGATTTAATAATTAATTAAAATTAATATATACCATTGGTTCCCCACCACTACCAAATTTGGGGTATGAATAGTGCAACCCCAAATTTGGGGTTGAACTGTTCTTTACACCGAATTTGGTAAAGGGTTCGGGGATGGGTTGGAGTTGTTTCTACCCCTAAAATGAAAAAAAAAAATGGGGTTTCCGTTGGAGATGCCCTCAGGGGTTTTTTTCCAACTCCAACCCACCCCCAAAACCTATACCAAATTTAAGGATGTGAATAGTGTTACCCCAAATTTGGGGTTGCACTTTTCATCCACCCCAAATTTGGTATTGATGGGATCCATGGCATATTTTGATTTTTAATGAATTATTAAATACTCAAAATTATTAATAATATGGTAATATTAATTTAAATGTTTAAAAACTAATAAATATCTCATTTTAGATAATATAAATAATTAAGAAATTAATAATAATAATAATATGTATTTTAAAATATTGAACATTATTAATTCAATAATTTATAATTAATTAACATTTTATATATTATATACAAATATATAAATTATTATACAAAATTATTTATCGATCACCAATTTCACATTTAAACTAAAAATTCATACATGTTAAAATTATTAAAACATTTATAAACTTAAAAATGCATACATATAACACACCACAAATAAAATAACATGCAACTTGAAAAATACTGACATATAACTTAAACAAAAACATAATTTAAAAAAATATTGACAAATAACTTAAAAATAAAAGGGCATACAACTATTAAATTTACTAATTTTTAAATATTATTGATGACGTAAATAATATCATAAACATAAAACTATTAAATATATTAAAACTATTAATTGTGCAATCTTATTCATTATTATTTAAAAGGTTAATAGAAAATCTATATATAAATATATTTAAAGTTGGTGAAGAAGCTTGAGGGTGTGACACCTGACATCATTTTGTTAAAGTTGCATTCTCAAGCTTCCTAACAAATGAGTCTTTTCAAATTTAACCTTAAATTATTTGTTTGTCATTATCTAATAACTATACTTAATTACAATAGTTATAACATGGGGTATTAACATCTTCTATATAAAACTCATAATTCTTCCTATAAGACTCCTACTATTACCAATTGTAGAAATGCTTTAGCTATTGGCTCAAGAATTCAAAAAGATTCATATATATTGTGTGTTTAACTTGACATAAACCATACCTATAAAACTTTAATGGTTATTTTGAAAAACTTCGAAAGTTGCAGCGGAAAGAGGAGGTTTATTAGTCGGCTGATGCACTGCGTTACTTTTAATCAGCTTGCTGACACGGTTGAGTGAGAAACCAATTTTTCAAGATCGATCACAGATATGAAGAATGAATTACAATCTATAAAACACCAAAATAGATGACTGGTTAAACTAACTAAGTGACACTTAAGTAGATTGAAGTTATTTAAGTGTTAGAGCAGTTACGCAAGCTGATGAGTAAATAACAAGGTATTTAAAGTGGTTCATAGTGTAAGTTGCTACGTCCACTACCAAGTTGGTCAAACTTGACATTTTGAAGTACATTAATATTATCAATAATCTAGGGCCGGTGTTTGGGGAATATGATTGAAAAACAATCACACTTGTGGGACAATCAAATTAAGATTCTTTAATGATTTGAAACTAAAGAACAACAATACAATTATTGTCTTAACAAGAACTAGAAGAGAATGAAAATGAATGACTTTCTAGTAGATGTATAAGGCTGGAGCACTTCAAATAAATAATTGCTTGAGAGAATAGAATGAATGCTTCAGTATTCTCCAATCCAGGCTTCGATGTCTTTATATAGGATTTCTGAGTTTCAATCCATTAGAGAATAATTTTGAAATTTGAATGAACCAATAATGGAGAATGAAGATCTCTCATACAATATCTTAGGGATATTGTCTATGAAAATTGATATAGATGACATCTATCAAAACACCAATAAGGAAAGCGTCGGAAAGAGAATTGTTATCAAAAGAAGTAATAAACTGATACTCTCTATTTCAACCATTAGATGTATATCTATTTATCAACTTAACTAATTTATACTCGTGCATTAAACGCACGGACATATATATTTTTCAATCAAATTATACTTAGTTAAATTATAATCAAGCAAAATGAAGATAAAAAACAAAACTAAAAGAAGAGATTATTTCAATAAATAGAAAAATATCATTTGATTAAAAATTAATATGAAAATAAAGAAATATATGTGTCAGTTGATTAACAATAATAAAATAAATAAATTGGAATGACTGCAATTTATGAAAATTAAATAAATAATTAAAATGAAAATACAAAAAAATGTGTATCACAGTGTATGGATTTTTAGTAGTGATACGTCAATTTGGATTCATGATGCATTAATTTAGAATTGTAATGCATCGCTATGAATTGGAAATAGACCAGTTTGAACGTGAGACATCGATTTAAAATCGTGATGCATTACTACGGAATGAGAATGACAATTACACAATTTTGAATCATGCATGGCAATGTATGAACTGATGCTTATCGCAAGCGTGTCCGATTCATTAAAGGTATACTCGTCCTTTCATATCGAAAATGTTTTTTTTTTAATTAAAAAAACATAGTGTACAGCGATTGAATATCTGTCAAAAGAGACCGACCCAATTTTCACCGTATTCTTTTCAAACCCTTAAAAGACAAAAAATATAAATGGGTCTGACGTGTTCATAACCCGACACATATTAATTGAATGACAAAACTTACTCTAAACAAATTTAATTGACGATGATCGATTGAAAATTGACTCAAATAATTCTATTTGTACTGATTTAAGCATGTTTATGGCTTATTTCAATATCAATAATCAATAACAATTAAAAAGACAAATTTAATCTCTTGGCTTTGTTACTTCGTCCCACTCACGGATATTAAAACGACATCGTTTTAGAGTATGTATGTATAGAACTCTATAAAAGGGGATCATCAAGGTAACTTTCCAAGTGAGATTACTTGGGCACCCTACAATTTGATGTAAATCTTATTACTTTTTGAACACAACGACAAATCAATTCATTCATGATTAAATGGCCGGTTCATTTTTTTTTTAAAGAGAGGTAACTTTGCACTTTCGAAATATTTCCTCTTTGTTAGAGGAAAAATTATGTTGCAATATTGTTTGTTTCGTTTTGTTATTTACCATTATATAGTTCTTGTTACTTGAAGTATTTGTTAAATTTTATTTATTTCAAATCGATATATTTTTTAGATCTGTCAGTCATTTATAATTAATCATGTGCATTCGTGTTTTAGATGAACTTTTGATGATTTTTAAATTTTGAATATGATGAAATAGACAACAAAATTTCAAATCTATATATTTTTGTTGGTCAGTCATATATTTAATATCAATAATGAGTATTTGTAATTTTGTTCATAATATTTCTTTTAAGAATTTTGATCCGATGAAATAGACAAAAAAAAAATTCATATATTTCATATGTAGTTATAATGAATTGTGAGTTTTTGTGATTTCATTGAAAGTATTTGTTTTAATAACTTTTAATCTGGTAAAGTAGACAAAAAAATTCATAAATAAAATCATATATATATATATGTATACATATATATATATATATATATGTATATATATATATGTATATATATATGTATATATATATATGTATATATATATGTATATATATATATGTATATATATATGTATATATATATATGTATATATATATATGTATATATATATATGTATATATATATGTATATATATATATGTATATATATACATATACATATATATATATATGTATATGTATACATATTAGTCATTCAGTTAGAATTAATTGTGAGTATTTGTGATTCCTTTCAGTGAAATTTCTTGCACAAAGTCATCCATGATTTTTCTGAGTTTATTTGGCAACAATGGAAAACTAACAGTTGTATGCATAAAAGGTTGTGTTTGGATAACAAAGCAATGAATGCAATGGTTCTAGTTCCTAGACTTTAGTTTCAAGGAGTTATAGGTATTTAAATTTGTATTATTTAATTATAGGATTCATTAAATGTTTGTTATAAATAAGGGTTACTATTTTAGGGATGCAATTTTTGGCGGGAAATTACTATTTTTAGACTACCTAGGTTATATATATATATGAGATTTTGAATCTTTACGAAAACTTAAGTTGAATTAGACTGCATTATATTAAATTTATAGGCTCTTAAACTTAAGAGGTGGTCTCCTGTAAGACGGTCTTACGGATCCTTATCCGTAAGACGGAGCCCTATTTAGGAATTCGCTGGTTAATAACTAAATATGTTAATAAAAATCATAATCATCTGTTTGGCAAGATGGATGGAAGCGTTGCTTGAAGGTTTGGGCGGCCAGAGGTTGGCGGTTTGAAACCTTTTAACTATGTAATTTGTTTTTAATTCTTTTAATGAGAATTATAAATTTTCAGGTCATAATTACGGTCATAATTACCTACGTAATTTGGTTTTAATTCTTTTAATGAGAATTATAAATTTTCAGGTCATAATAAATTAATAATATATTATAAACAGTCATAAAAATCAATTTGGTGAGATGGTTCACAACAAATTTCATAAATTGTTGGAATTTACACGGTCTAAGGTTTGAAACCTCTTAGGATTGTTTTTAAGTTTTATTAGCGAGATGTGTCATTTTAACATTGTTTACATTTACGATCAATAAAAGTGTTACTTTTAAAGTTTTATTAACCTCTTAGGATTGTTTTTAAGTTTTATTAGCGAGATGTGTCATTTTAACATTGTTTATATTTACGATCAATAAAGTGTTACATTTAGACTTGGCGTGTGTCACTTTGAGAATAAAAGTGTGTCACTTTTGGATAATTGTTTTCTTAGGTCTGATTAAGTTTTACTTAGTTACTTTAAATCAGAGTGTCACTTTTAAATATAGAATGTGTCACTTTTAAGTTTTACGTGTGTCACTTTTGGCAAAAAAAATCACTTTTCATCTTTAAATTTTTATTCATAAGTGTCACGTTTAGTATGTCACTTTTATGTATTAATTGTGTCACTTTTAGGCATTAGGTGTGTCACTTTTGGTAAAACAACCTATTTTTATAATCATACAATTTGTATCAATAAGAGTGTCACTTTTAGGGTTGGAGTGTGTTACTTTTAGGACTAAAGTGTGTCACTTTTGAGCTAGTGATTTTAACAACAATAACCAATTGAACACTACTGAAATATATCTTCTCATTCATAGAAATGTATATAATCTCAAGTGTCAATCGTTACTTTTAGGCTTGGTGTGTGTCACTTTGAGAATAAAAGTGTGTCACTTTTGGATAATTGTTGTCTTAGGTCTGATTAAGTTTTACTTAGTTACTTTAAATCAGAGTGTCACTTTTAAATATAGAATGTGTCACTTTTAAGTTTTACGTGTGTCACTTTTGGCAAAAAAAATCACTTTTCATCTTTAAATTTTTATTCATAAGTGTCACGTTTAGTATGTCACTTTTATGTATTAATTGTGTCACTTTTAGGCATTAGGTGTATCATTTTTGGTAAAACAACCTATTTTTATAATCATACAATTTGTATCAATAAGAGTGTCACTTTTAGGGTTGGAGTGTGTTACTTTTAGGACTAAAGTATGTCACTTTTGAGCTAGTAATTTTAACAACAATAACCAATTGAACACTACTGAAGCATATCTTCTCATTCATAGAAATATATATAATCTCAAGTGTCAATCGTTAAAAACACAAAACCATAACTTTTTCAAGGTAAAGTATATGTTTCTTACTAAAACATACTAAATTTACTGAAAATATGTCTAAAATAACCGAGCATTAGGAGTCTTGGAACCAAATTCCTTGGCTTGATGGAAATCGAAAAATCGTAGTCTTTTTTCTTGCCCTTTTCAATACTTCCCTTAATTCTTTTTCTCTTTCCCTTTGTAATAGAGCGAGCAGGATCTAGGCATGTAGAAAATTAACTTGAAACACGAGATGATTCATTTTGGTCCGGTAAATTATTTAAGGAAGAGTGTTACTTTTTAGTATTAATAGTGTTTTAGTATTAAGAATGTCACTTTAGTATTAAATGTGTTACTTTTTGTATTAAGAGTGTCAATTTTAACTTGAAACCTCTTAGGATTGTTTTTAAGTTTTATTAGCGAGATGTGTCATTTTAACAATGTTTACATTTACGATCAATAAGAGTGTTACTTTTAGGCTTGGCGTGTGTCACTTTGAGAATAAAAGTGTGTCACTTTTGGATAATTGTTGTCTTAGGTCTGATTAAGTTTTACTTAGTTACTTTAAATCAGAGTGTCACTTTTAAACATAGAATGTGTCACTTTTAAGTTTTACGTGTGTCACTTTTGGCAAAAAAAATCACTTTTCATCTTTAAATTTTTATTCATAAGTGTCACGTTTAGTATGTCACTTTTATGTATTAATTGTGTCACTTTTAGGCATTAGGTGTGTCACTTTTGGTAAAACAACATATTTTTATAATCATACAATTTGTATCAATAAGAGTGTCACTTTTAGGGTTGGAATGTGTTACTTTTAGGACTAAAGTGTGTCACTTTTGAGCTAGTAATTTTAACAACAATATCCAATTGAACACTACTGAAACATATCTTCGCATTCATAGAAATGTATATAATCTCAAGTGTCAATCGTTAAAAACACAAAATCATAACTTTTTCAAGGTAAAGTATATGTTTCTTACTAAAACATACTAAATTTACTGAAAATATGTCTAAAATAACCGAGCATTAGGAGTCTTGGAACCAAATTCCTTGGCTTGATGGAAATCAGAAAAATCAGTAGTCTTTTTCTTGCCCTTTTCAATACTTCCCTTAATTCTTTTTCTCTTTCCCTTTGTAATAGAGCGAGCAGGATCTAGGCATGTAGAAAATTAACTTGAAACACGAGATGATTCATTTTGGTCCGGTAAATTATTTAAGGAAGAGTGTCTGTCACTTTTTAGTATTAATAGTGTCACTTTTTAGTATTAAGAATGTCACTTTTTAGTATTAAATGTGTTACTTTTTGTATTAAGAGTGTCAATTTTAACTTGAAACCTCTTAGGATTGTTTTTAAGTTTTATTAGCGAGATGTGTCATTTTAACAATGTTTACATTTACGATCAATAAGAGTGTTACTTTTAGGCTTGGCGTGTGTCACTTTGAGAATAAAAAGTGTGTCACTTTTGGATAATTGTTGTCTTAGGTCGATTAAGTTTTACTTAGTTACTTTAAATCAGTGTCACTTTAAACATAGAATGTGTCACTTTTAAGTTTTACGTGTGTCACTTTTGGCAAAAAAAATCATTTTTCATCTTTAAATTTTTATTCATAAGTGTCACGTTTAGTATGTCACTTTTATGTATTAATTGTGTCACTTTTAGGCATTAGATGTGTCACTTTTGGTAAAACAACATATTTTTATAATCATACAATTTGTATCAATAAGAGTGTCACTTTTAGGGTTGGAATGTGTTACTTTTAGGACTAAAGTGTGTCACTTTTGAGCTAGTAATTTTAACAACAATATCCAATTGAACACTACTGAAACATATCTTCGCATTCATAGAAATGTATATAATCTCAAGTGTCAATCGTTAAAAACACAAAATCATAACTTTTTCAAGGTAAAGTACATGTTTCTTACTAAAACATACTAAATTTACTGAAAATATGTCTAAAATAACCGAGCATTAGGAGTCTTGGAACCAAATTCCTTGGCTTGATGGAAATCAGAAAAATCAGTAGTCTTTTTCTTGCCCTTTTCAATACTTCCCTTAATTCTTTTTTCTCTTTCCCTTTGTAATAGAGCGAGCACGATCTAGGCATGTAGAAAATTAACTTGAAACACGAGATGATTCATTTTGGTCCGGTAAATTATTTAAGGAAGAGTGTCTGTCACTTTTTAGTATTAATAGTGTCACTTTTTAGTATTAAGAATATCACTTTTTAGTATTAAATGTGTTACTTTTTTGTATTAAGAGTGTCACTTTTAACTTGAAACCTCTTAGGATTGTTTTTAAGTTTTATTAGCGAGATGTGTCATTTTAACATTGTTTACATTTACGATCAATAAGAGTGTTACTTTTAGGCTTGGCGTGTGTCACTTTGAGAATAAAAGTGTGTCACTTTTGGATAATTGTTGTCTTAGGTCTGATTAAGTTTTACTTGGTTACTTTAAATCAGAGTGTCACTTTTAAACATAGAATGTGTCACTTTTAAGTTTTACGTGTGTCACTTTTGGCAAAAAAAAATCACTTTTCATCTTTAAATTTTTATTCATAAGTGTCACGTTTAGTATGTCACTTTTATGTATTAATTGTGTCACTTTTAGGCATTAGGTGTGTCACTTTTGGTAAAACAACCTATTTTTATAATCATACAATTTGTATCAATAAGAGTCACTTTTAGGGTTGGAGTGTGTTACTTTTAGGACTAAAGTGTGTCACTTTTGAGCTAGTGATTTTAACAACAATAATCAATTGAACACTACTGAAACATATCTTCTCATTCATAGAAATGTATATAATCTCAAGTGTCAATCGTTAAAAACACAAAGTCATAACTTTTTCAAGGTAAAGTATATGTTTGTTACTAAAACATACTAAATTTACTTAAAATATGTCTAAAATAACCGAGCATTAGGAGTCTTGGAACCAAATTCCTTGGCTTGATGGAAATCAGAAAAATCAGTAGTCTTTTTCTTGCCCTTTTCAATACTTCCCTTAATTATTTTTCTCTTTCCCTTTGTAATAGAGCGAGCAGGATCTAGGTATGTAGAAGATTAACTTGAAACACGAGATGATTCATTTTGGTCCGGTAAATTATTTAAGGAAGAGTGTCACTTTTTAGCATTAATAGTGTCACTTTTTAGTATTAAATGTGTTACTTTTTAGTATTAAGAGTGTCACTTTTTAGTATTAAGAGTGTCACTTTTTAGTATTAAATGTGTCACTTTTTAGTATTATGAGTGTCACTTTGTATTTTAATAAAAATTATAATAAATTTTCATTTATAGTGTCACTTTTAACATTAAAATGTGTCACTTTTTGTGTTTTTAATGTGTCACGTTTGGTTTTAAATATGTCATTTAGCATTTCGTCAAAGTCCGTTAAAATTTGTCAAGTATCCCAAGGCAATTGATGTTAACGGATGGCTAACGGATCTAACAAACATTGAAAGTGGAGGGACAACGGAGCAAATAGAGCAAATGAACACTAAAAGTAAATTTTGATGCTGGGAGTGTTCAAACCTTTGACCAGTGCACGGGTAGAGCTTTAAGGGTAACCCTTCACCAACGCATCCAACCAACTTTTGTGAATTATATTAACATGTTTAGTTATTAACCCGCGAATTTTTAAATGGGGCTCCTTCACCGTCCTATACAAGTCTTTGCCTGAACTTAATGGTTTTAAGTAAATCATGCATAGTTTAACACTTGGGAACCTTGAACGACAATAATCTCGAGGGAACCATCCCAGCTTCCTTTGGAAAACTCAAATCTCTCCGTCTCTTCATCTCTTGTAAGCTTTCTGTTTTCGAAACAATTTCCGTACTGCTTTAGCTATTGATGTTATGCCTCCGAGCTAGTTATATTTAATCAATCTGTTTGTGCAGAACCCTTCAAGACAATCACTTAACTGGTACCGTCCCCGATGGAGTTAAGAACCTTCCAAACCTCGTACTCTTGTAAGCATTTTTCTTTTCGTTCATTAGCTTAATTATAATTTTTTGATCGATCCACATACGAATAATGATTTTCGACTTACATGGAATGTCAAGAACAATCATATTCATTGACCATGCAACTATAGCCTGTTGAAGATTCCCTGCAGAATCTACACAACAAGGTTCTTTGATATGGGCTTTGCCATTGTTATCAAGACAAGGAAAGCAGCACTAGTTATCGTTTAAGAGCTTCGAGAGACATTGCTCGAATTAAATTGACATAATTCATGGCTTAAGTTTTCCCATTTCTTGCTTTTCTTCGGTCCATGCTTTGGAGTTTGGATTCTGTGCTCTCTGATCACTTCTTTGGTCCAAATTAAAATGTACTCCCAGAACAAGTATAAATGGAGCAAAATACGTTGAACATTTTAATCTTCAGTTCTATATTCAAGTAAAATGAAACTGATCAAATCAGTTCTAGCCATTCTTCAAATTTTAATTTTAGCAATTTGAGGTCCGATGCTTCAATTTTGAAAGGTCTTCTAATGAAGTTTTGATTGCATTTTAGGGTCCAAATTATCACCGGTTCATACTCTAGGGTTCTAGATTTCAATTTTTGAACACTTTGATACTCCAGTCGTCCCCAAATTTTATTTTATTTTTTAAGTCTCTCTTTCCTCTTTGAATTGTCCAAAACTTAATAATTTTATTTCTACAAATAGTATTCCGACACGAATGTCCAATTTTATTTTTTACTAAAATTATGAAAGTTGACTTGTGGGTTATTTTAGTTGCACGTGTACATTAATGCTCTCAATGTCCACATATAACATGATAAGTGATAAGTCCAATGATGAAATTAGTAAATCTACACAAAAATTAATACCCAATTGAGGACAAGATTATTTTAAATAGACACTCATTACAGATGGAAGGATTAATGAATTTAATGCAATTTAAAGAATATACAATCAAGTAAAATTACAATCTTAAAAAAAAAAAAATGCTAGAGACACCGTAAAAATGTAAAATCACCCCAATGAGGTATGAAAAGGAGAGCAAAAGGGGAGCAAATGCCTCGAATGGAGTATCAAAGAGAATCAAAAGGGAAACAAAGTTTATGCGAAAATGAGTTTGAGTAGCAAATTATGCTTTTCGAGTAAGTGAGTATCAAAGCCTTCCTTTGCCCGTCCATCTATTGGGCCAACATAAAAAAACTCCCTCACTTCGTTTTTGACCATTTTCACTCAAAAAAAATGTTTGTTTTTAATTATTATTATTTTTGTATTAAAGTACATATTTTTCGCTATAAATAGAGACTTCATTTGGACATCAGATTAATTTCCTACAAAAAATTTAGTTTTTCTTTTTACCATTTTCGCTTCCTCTATCTTCAAATTTGGAGATAAAGATTGTGGGGTATGTAAAGTTATTGAAGTTTCTGTCCCCATTTGAAATATTTTTATATATATAAAAGCTTATGAAAGTCCGTCTTAGGAGTATTTTCTATAAGACAGATCCCTATGTTCCGACCTATCATGTGTTAGTAGGTTGAGCTCTAATAAAGTGGGGTTTCATTTTACAGATTAGAATCCATAAAACATCTCATAGGAGACCTAACTCTTTTTTCTGGTAGTTTATAGAATTTTTTATTTATTTTTAATGATCGAGTACAATAACTTATGGGAGAAAATTTTGCTCCCAATTGTAGATGCTTTAAGAGTACTTCAAGTTGCGCATCAAATGACGTGACAGCTGATGTGGCTTTACTGGTTCCTTGTCTTTTACTTACTAACCCAACGTTAGTTAATTTTAAATCAAAACTAATCAACTCTTAAAACCTAGGTGATGCACGGATTCCTCGTCTTCTCCGGAGGTTCTGGTACTGCTGCAAGAGGCAGAGGTCATGGGGGTTCTGGAACTCTGGTACTACTGCACAATAAAAGGATTAAATGATGTTTTCTTTTTTTTCCCCTTGGATATGGAGAGCCTTTTCGAAACTAAGTTTGACCTGTTGAGATTGATCAAATTGAAATACAAGAGGAACTGGATTTTGGTGATGAAGAGGGAGTTCATCATTTCTGAATGGTTTTCGTATCTACAAAAGGGAAAACAGAAAAAGCTTTATACAACTTAGATCTAACAAACTAACCACCTGTAGGCTATAAAAATACGTAAAAGACCTCTAACCGAATGTACAAATTACTCCTATGCCCTCTACCTAAGACATGTGAACACAAGGCAATGTTATCTCCATATATCTACACGTGATGGCTTGACAGATGCAAACTCCGCAAATCATTCCTGATATTCCATCGTTGAACACTGTTAGCTTGAACATCCATCATGCCTTCACTATGATCAATACCCCTCCCACAAGCTGAAAGGGGGGAAAAATTGAGCACCTGAAGCTTGTTCAATAGAAACCAATGAGCAACCTTTCCAAGGGATTTTGTGAAAATGTCTGCAATCTGAAACTTAGTTGGAATGTATTGGGGCTTGAGCAAACCCTGTTGAACCTTCTCACGGACAAAGAAGCGCCAAGCTCGATATGCTTGTACGAGCATGGTAGACGTGGTTGGAGGCAATAGCAATCGCCGCCGAACTATCACAAGAAATGTGCACCGGTAAAGGAACATCAACCCTCAAGATCATGCAAGAAGGCTTGTATCCAAATTATCTCACTACTCACACGCTTGCCAATGCTCGATATTCACTCTCAGAAGATCCGCCGCGATGCATTGTTTCTTAGCTAACCAAGAGAGCAAAGAAGAGCCAAGAAACAAACAATAACCGTAAATGTATTTTCTCGTCATTGGGATCTCTCCGCCCAATCACTATCACAATAAGCAGTAAGTTTCAGATTATTGGATGAAGAAAGAAGAATTCCTTGACCAGGGCAAGCCTTGATGTATCTTAGAACTCTATACAAAGCCTGTAAATGAACAGAAGTAGGTGAATGGACAAACTGGCTTAACACATGAGCAGCAAAAGACACATCAGGTCTTGTCACTGTGAGGTATAACAGTTTACCCACTAATTGTCTATACATGGTAGGATCTGTAAGAGGATTCCCATCGTAAGCCAACAGCCTTGGTATTAGGGTCTAAGGGAATAGTTAAGGGTTTGGCATTGATCAAATTTGCACAAGCAATGAGATCTAAGGCATATTGGCTCAAGTGGAATCCTCGAGATGACCTGGTAATCTCTATTCCCAAATAATATTTTATGAAACCAAGATTCTTGATACTAAATTGAACATCCAAAATAGTCTTCAAATTGTCAATGGTAGGCAGATCATTACCAGTAATAAGAATGTCATCCACATAGACCAAAACAACAAAGGAATGAAGAACCCTCGGGAATGTGTAAACATAGAGTAATCCGCATGTGATTGTGTGAAGCCAAGATGAAGAAGAGCCTCACTAACTTTGCAAACCATTGTCTCAAGCTTGCTTTAAGCCATAAAGAGATTTTTGAAGTTTGCAAACTAAGTTGGAGTTCTGAAATTTAGTATAGCCCTGTGGCAAAGCCATATACACCTCCTCCTCTAAGTCACCATGCAGAAATGCATTATTAACATCCAACTGATGGACATCCCAACCTTTAGCAGCTGCAATACTAAGGAGAGATTCGACGTAAAACCATTTTGGCAACCGGAGAAAATGTTTCTTGGTAGTCAATGCCTTCTGTTTGAGTATATCCTTTGGCAACAAGCCTCGGCTTTTATACCTTTCTATAGTTCCATTAGCATGATACTTAACCTTATACACCCATTTGCAACCAATAACTTTCTTACCAGAGGCAAAGGAACAAGTTGCCAAGTATGGTTAGTTTCCAAAGTCAGTTAATTTTTTGTCATAGCATCAATCCAAATGAGCATGTTTGATTGCTTGAGTATAAGAGCTAGGTTCCACATTAGAGTCTAATGCATTAACAAAATGAAGATGACTTGAATCAAACTGGTCATAGTGAATGAAGGACTGAAGATTATGTTTGGAAGAGGTGGAATTAGCAAAAGGCTGAACAAAATCCTTAAGTTTGACAGAAGGGACTTTAATCCTTTGTGACCTTCTAAGAAGAGGAATGGGATCTAAACTGGAATGTGAGGAATGGGATCAGAATCGGTATTGGAGGGACATCTTGCCGTAAGTCCGGCAAATGAGATGAAGAACTAGGTGTGGGAATTATAGGCTCGGATCATCAATCGCCGTGTTAAAGGATTAGATGCAGATTGGGTAGTGGGTGTGCAAGTATTGTCAATAAAAGGATAGATATGTTCATGAAAAACCACATGCCTGCTGACAAAGAGTTTCTTTGTTTCCAGGTTATATAAGAGATAACCCTTTTGGCCAGATGGATAACCTAAAAACATAGATGGAATGGCCCTTGAAGCAAACTTGTCGAATCATGGACGATGAATAACGAGACAACCAAATGATTTTAAGGAAGAATAATCAACCTTGGTAGAAAAGTATTTCAAATGGTATCTTAAACTTCGTTGCTTTTAGTTGGTATTCTATTGATGAGGTGTGTGGCTGCAAGTAAACAATAGCCCCAGAAATGTCTAGGAAGGCCAGCTTGAAACCTAAGTGCTCTGGCCATTTCAAGCAACTGTTTGTGTTTTCTCTCAACTACACCATTCTGCTGTGGTGTGTAAGGACATGAAGATTGGTGAGTGATCCCAAGGCTAGCAAGGAAAGGGGTCAGTTCTTGGTTGAAAAATTCGACCCATTGTGCATGCTCTAATGGTTTCAATAGTTGTGTGAAAATGAGTATTAACATAAGCAATGAAGGTCTGCAATGTTTTGAATACATGTAACTTGGTTGGGAGCAAATAAGTCCAAACACATCTAGAAAAATCATCCACAATGGTGAGGAAATATTTACATCCATTCATGGTAGAAATTCTATAGGGACCCCAGATCAATATGCAATAATTCAAAAGCAGTGTTTACTTTGAGAAGTACTATCAGAGAAAGATAATTTGTGTTGCTTAGCAAGAGGACAAATATTACAAAACTCTATACAATCTGTGTTCTCTTTGGAACTGGATTTAAAAACATGAGTCAGTTGTGGGATTCTCTTCAAAGTAGACAATGAGGGGTGGCCAAGTCTTTTATGCCAAAGTTCAGAAGATGAAGTGGTATGTGCAGCAAATTTCCCAGGAACAGCAGATGAAACAGAATGGTAGTTACTGGAGCCTTGAAGAATGAATAGACCTCCATGTAGACTACCAGTGGCAATGGTTCTCTTCAGTTGGTCCTGGAAGACACATGTGGTTTTAGTGAAATAAACAGTATGAGTGGATTGGGAAAGAATTGTAGGAATGGATAAAAGGTTGAACCTAAAACTGGGAACATACAGAACATTATGTAAAGTAAGATCTGTGGAAACATTTACTGAACCTTTGTGAGTAACAGTGGCACTAGTGCCATTAGGGAGAGACAAAACTATAGGCTTAGGAAGTGCTACAAAGAATGCATTAGAGAAAAGGATATGCAAATGTGGTCTGTATTTTGGCCCCGAATCCAATACCCAAGCATTCAAATTATTATGAACAAATGCTACACAATTTTCATAACGACAAGTGGAAATACCTGTACTGCAAAATGAACATTTGAGCAAGAAGCCATATGCAATGTGGTCCTCTGGATGATGTTTTTCCTTCAAAGATATCCAAAACTTGATTGAGTTGAGCCTTTAACATATTGATATCATCACGGGAACTAGCATCATTTCCATTCTTAGCACGCACTTGCATAGCCTTTGCTCCACCACCAAGCATTCGATTATTGTGAACCACGGTACTTTCAAACTTGTTTGTTTGCTTATTATTATTAGAGAGTAAGCGGGATGCCCAATAGGAAAACCATTCGGTTTGAAACAATCATTCTTAATGTGACCCTCCCTATTACAAGTAGTTGCGGTAAATTCCTTTCTTGAAAGGAGGTTTAACATAGCCACCCTTATTACCAACATGATTAGATGATTTAAAACTTGTGCCACATTTTTATTCTCGATTCAAACACATGTTTGATTGTTATTAAGCTGAAATGATTGACAAGCCGCAATAACATTATACTCGGTATATAGCCAACCCTTAACGACTCCTCTGTTTGACCATATAATAAGCTTCTCCTATACTAGGAAGAGGCTTCATTCTTAAATTTGGCCTCTAATATTAGCATAACTATCATGCAAGCCCATCAAAAATTGCATTAACTTCTTTCTCTCGCTCTCAAGCCTCGTTATTTATTGTGGATAAACAATGGATGCATATTGGAGTCTATAGCAATTTCCATTGAACTACAGTTCCTTGATTTCAGATTTGTCATCTTGGTGCTCTGTTATTCACAATTAGGCTCCCTCGGTCTCACCATTCGCCATTGTTGAATTTCGAACTCACAAAAGAGAAACTCAAGATGAATTAACCAAATTGATCGGGAGAACTTCCAAGAGAATCGGGAAAAAAATTGTTTCGAGAGAAAGAGGGTTGAAACAAAAATTTTCGAGAAAAGAGAAGAGGCTTTAGATCAAAGCTCGATACCATGTTGAGATTGATCAAATTGAAATACAAGAGGAAGCGGATTTTGGTGATGAAGAGGGAGTTCATCATTTCTAAATGGTTTTCTAGATCACAAAAAAGGAAAAAACGAGAAAAAGCTTTTATACAACTTAGATCTAACAAACTAACCACCAGAGGCTATAAAAAATGTGAAAAGACCCTCTAACCGAATGTACAAATTACTCTATGCCTCTACTCACCTAAGACATGCTGAACACAAGGCAATGTTATCTCCATATATCTACACGTGATGGCTTGACCGATGCAAACAAAGCCTCTGCAAATCATTCCTGATATTCCATCGTTGAACACTGTTAGCTTGAACATCCATCATGCCTTCACTATGATCAATATGACCTCTGCTTTATCATATCATTATATAATTCATATGCATATTGAATGAGTTTTAAACTAAATATGTATTTTTGTATAATCTACCAGAGACCAGGATTGAATTTGAAGCAAAGCGGGTTGCAGCAAACAAACTGATTAATGGTTTGAATTAAATTTGGGGAAAATTTAAAATTACTCTTTTTGATTGATTTTAATTTTTTTAGTTGGGTAAAAATTAACTAGAATTAGTCTTCTTATAAATCTTAATTCGTAAAACAGTTTCACTATCTCACAACTCAACTCACCAAAATACACGTAAGATCGTCTTACCTAAGATAGTAAAACAATCTTACGTGAAATACACGTAAAACCGTCTTAGCTAATTTTTTATCAATTAACTAATGTTGGGTTAGTAAGTAAAAGATAGGACACACTAAAGTCACATTAGATAACACATTATTTGGTACACAATTTTGAAAGCTATTTTAGAGCGTCCCTAGTAGTACTCATCTAAAAAGTTTGTCTAAAGTAATGGATCACTAAATACTATCCCAAACAACAACAAAAGCATCTACAAAGCAAATATAGCATGCACAAAACAATAATCTGTGCCAAAAAAATTAACCATGGAACAAACTGAAAAACAACCTAAAAGCATCAATTGTCATCTGAAACTCTTGGGGAGACTCGAAGTCATCGGGTCTCGATGATGGGAGCAAAATTGTGGGATATCTGCTGGTTTATTGCATACAACCTGGATAAAAGTCTAGTCATAGAACAAGGAGAGAATTGGGATTTACAGATTAGGCATCTGACACTAATGTCTAAGAAGATTCTGATGAGGTAATGCCCGAAGAATCTGTCTGGCTACTAGTAGTTGGCAGTGTATGATGCTCACTTGCCTGTGGAAGGCATGAGTAAGCAATCATGGAAACCCCAATCGCAACTGACATTCCGAGACAGCTCCATAACCACCTCTGATGACCCCTTTTTCTTGCTCTCTGTCTTCGCGCAACCTCTGCATAATTCATCAAAAAAGTAGATACGTAAATCAAGTAAACAACAAGAGGGCGAAACTTTTGGAAGTTAAATAACTGTTTCGTTTGGCACATAGCATGTGCTGATAATGCAATTCAAAGCAATGACTGAAACCTGAATCTACAAAAGCCCATTTGAAATTTCAACACACAAGCCTATATATGCATTTGTCCTCAAGTTCATTTTGGTAAAATAGGGCGTCAAACTAATAAAATAACTAGCAAAAACAAAAGAAAGGTATACGTTCTCTCTCCTATGGTAACGGAAGGGGAGAAAAGCACTAGGCATTGCCCAAAGTACAATGAAACCTAAGACTAAAGTGTTGGGGGAAAAAATAAGATCTCTAAAAATAGTCCACTCTTATGTTTATTTTCAGGTTTAGTCCCTTCACCCAAAAATTAATCAGACTTTAGTCCTTTGACCAACACATGTAATTAGAGTTAGTCCTTCCATCCATATTTAGTTATGTTCATTTTTTTTATAGGAGTGTGGTCCCATATAATTTTTTTCCAGCCCGTCTAATTTTCAATGATATTTTTGTCTTTTTTTCCTATTAACAGATGTCTTATTTTATCTTCTCTCTTACACTGTTACACATCATATTTTCTATACATGCAAAGAAAAACCTAATACAAAAACTAAAACCAGTGCTTTAATTTTTTTCTTTTTTAATGAGAATGAGAAGGGAAGAGAAAATTTTATAACATTTAAAATTATAAGAAGTAAAATGGATCCCTTATATGTCATATAAATTTCTTCACGTATAAAAATAAAAAATAAATTATGCTAAGTCAATTTAACTTAAGATAGTAAACACATGGAAATAAATATCTATGATATTAATTAAGGGAGAATTATTTTATTTAGAACTTTTCTTCACGTGAAGAAAATGTTAAGAGGAAGGAAGAAGAAAATAGAAAAAGAATATTTATGAAGTTTGTGGATTTTAATCATATTTGTTACAAGAAAAAAACAATAATAATCGTGAAATTTTGAACATGTGCTAGTCACATGGATGGAAGGACCAAAGGACTTGTTAACAAGAGAGTCCATAGGGTTTTAGCATCCACTCACACACAAGAAACTTGTTAACATCCACGCTGTCCTTATAAGAATACTTGGCTCCTCCCAGACCAAGCAGATAAAAAAAGACGGCAGAACACTACCCGATGCAAATACAAGTGTAGTTTGACTCAGCAAGGAAAGGAAAACAGAAAGAAATTACGTAATAACTTTAGGTGAACACGGAAAACAAAATGGGTAAAACTGAAAAGGAAGTAAAGAAGGAAGAACTCTTTAATTTTATTAGAGGAACTCTTTAATTTTATAAGAGGAACTCTTTACTACTCCGTATTATATATCATCAGTATTCTTCTGTAATACACAGGACATTAAATTTTTTATTTATTTATTTTATTTTATTTTATTTTATTGATAGGTAAGTGTGAGCCTTGTTGGTATGGGGATTGGAACCAAGGACCTCAAGTTCATTGCTTGAGTGCTCTTGGCATCTCTCCCACCCCTTAATACTCCCTCCGTCCCTAAATTATCGTCCTCCTTTCCTTTTTCGTCCGTCCCAAAATAATTGTCCACTTTGAAACTTACCTTTTTAGAACATTACTTTTACCACTTTACCCTTACTTTTTCACCCTACTTTAATTATGGGCCACATACATATGGGTTTTAAAGGAAACTACACATTAAACAAATATAAATAATCAAGTCAATTGTTTTTTCTTAAACTGTGCACCGGTTCAACTAGGACAATTATTTAGGGACGGAGGGAGTAATATCTTTTTTTGTAAGTATATGTTATAATATCATTTACAAGTACATTTGAAGAATTCAGTCACGAATTCTCCATTCCCTTCATTCTTATTGGAATCCATGAACCACACAGTGTAGGTCGCATTCAATGGTGGATTGTACTTTTCTATTTAATTAGATCTTACACTGGATAGCTTTTGACTTTAATATGTTGATTGAATAAACTTCGTTAAAGGCTTATTGCCTGAGAAGTAAATAAGCTTTCACCCGATAATCGGGAAAAGGATACAAATCACCAAAACTGGCAAGTTAGTGGATTTTTATGACAACTATTAAGAGTCAAAATCAAAAACACAAGAGTCCAAGTCACTGATAAGATCTACAAATCTGATAGTAGACCTTAGCGCTCTAATTTGAGTCTTAGCCGTCAAAGTCATAAAGAGAAAACTGTGTGCTCGTCATATGCTTTTTACTTTCATTTTCTGTACATATTCAATGATGTAATCCCTCTAATATATTTACATAGAAAGTTAATAATTGAGTAAGCTCGCAGATAGTATTTTGTTTGAAAGTCGGGTAACTGGATGCTGCAGGAAGAAGGCTGACTGCACCTCACACAAGGAATACAAAAGAAATTGGAATTCAGTTACTGTTGGAGTATTTTATATTATTATTAGAGATAAATTAAATGTGACTATTAAGATATTACAAGTTGTTTGGGGATAGTTTGTCTATTGGCTCTATAAAGGAATATTTGTACTTAGGATTATCTAGTGTAGAGTGTAGACAGTAGACATAGTAGACTTAGGAATTTTGTTAGCATCATAAATATTGATGATGCTCTGTTATCAATAAGAGACGAATATAACTTGAGAGAAGCTTTGTGCTTGCATGGAGTATTGCAGAATCCTTTCCTATGGTTACACACTCAAGCGTGCGGACTAGTGGATCCTTTGCAAATCAAACCTCCATATCTTACTGCTTTCCTCGTGGTGCTATTTCCTTATCCCATCATGTATCACCTCCCCACTTTCAAAAGAACAATGATATGATGTGATTTTCATTGGTAAAGGAAAACCAGGCGGATTCCATATGCGTGAAAGTAGGATACTCCAAATTTGGGGATCAAAAAGTTTTAGAAAACGTTCTTGATCCAAAAAAATGTGAATGAAAGATCTCACTGAATTGAATTGGTTCCATGAAGGGACTAAAGATTGAGAATTCTTGATCTCTCTCAATTCTAAAATAAAGAATTTAACTTGTAGAGACCCGTGGTAAATCATGGAATATCCTCTAATCTATATATCATGCAAACCAGAAAATTTTTATCCGGTTATGTAATCCATTGTTTTGCAACAATAGACTACATAAGCCTTATCCCCTGAAACTCACACACTGCCCAATCTGACTTAAAGAAAAACCTAACCACCTGATAGGCAAGAAACGTGGTCCAAGTCAAGTCTCCAATTTGATCATACAATGTCAGTTAGGCATGACCATGAAAAAACCA
>CM028378.1:138063495-138202804 GCA_013146195.2 Codonopsis lanceolata | reverse complement strand
TCACGTAATGGACTGGTGATGTCAGGCCCTTGAGTGGTCACGTCGGTGTCGTGATAGGAGGAATGCCAGACTTCTTGAGATATCTGGGCTTTGGTTGATGATCTTTGTTGGTGAGTACACAGAAGCAAGACTACCGTTAGGTCTTTGGGGTTTCCCGACTCTGACCCTCAGTGTGAGAGTCATAACAAGGTAGTATATGGTATCTGGGAGCTAGGCGTTCCACCAACTTCGGTTGTTGTATAGAGAGTAATCTCTTTGTGTATTGTCTATCACCGGCGGTATAATAAGTTTGCAATCTCAAGTTATCTTACCTTTCTTGAAGGGAAAGGCTTCCTTTTATAGTAGCCTAGATTTGGGATCATGATTGGTATGAGGGTCCCAGCGGGTGGGACTTGTTCCACTGAACTTCTTTGGCGGTTCTGAGTGGTCAGCAGTTGTGTATGCGGTGAGGATTGTAGGCGGTTGAGTAGCCGATAAGGTATGGCGGCTTGCATGGCTTGCTCGGCTCTTGTGGGGAAGGCACACGGATGCTATGTGCAGTACGGGCTAAACTTGTCTTATCCCGAGCTGTCGGACGGCATAGGTGATCCTCGACCATATGGTCGGGATCTTGATTCATGGTTACTGTCGTGCTCGGTGATTATAGTCGCTTTGCATTCGTCGGTTGGTTAGTGATTTGTCGATGATGGCCCGGCGGGGAATGGTCTTCGGCCCTTGGTGGGACGAGATCAAGTCTAGGCGGAATCACGTGGTCGGTCACGTAGGGGGACCCAGTCGGGTCCCATCAATAGCCAGAGTTTCAGTGCGGATTTATCCTTAGCTTGGAAAGTCATCTGAATATCACGCTTCGATTTGTTCGTTTCTAATCTTCGCTTGGATTCCTCGGTTCTTTGCTGTTTTTCGTATGGTCGCTAGCTTGACTTGCAGCAGTCGACCGGTATTTATAGTCGACCATATTATTGCGAGGATAGTTGAGTAATTAGTGGAATTTTTCTTGGAAATTGATCCAGTATGCATTAAATGCCGCGATGTCGAGGGGTAGGTAATCATTTGTCATGTCCTTTCCCAAAATGCGGCGGCGTCCGATGGCCAAAGCGTCGTCGGTTTGCGGTATTTTGAGCATAGTGCCCGCCGTGTCGACCGAGGTTGGTTTGGTAAAGATCCGCGTGTTTTGGTCGGCAGGACAGAATCGGGTTAACATAAAATCACGATTTTCGGTTTTCTCATTCACTCTTCTTCTAAACTCCTCAAAACACTGGAAGCAGGAAACAACCTTACATTCTCCTCTCATTTCGACACTTGCTACCGTTCTTTCGCTCTAAAATCCTAGTGTCGGGTTCGCCATTTCTTCCTCTTTTCGTTTGATACAAATTTCTCGGGTTTTGACTTTGTTTTGAGCATTTTCCGGTTTTTGCGGTTTTTCGATTGTCCTTGCGGTTCAGGTACAGGAATCTTTCGGTTTTACGTAATTCCACCGGTCCTCGCTCAAATTTACGCCTTTCCGTGCTGTCCTCGACTTTCTCTCAGCGGTACTTTCTTCTCTTTCTTTTACTCGCTCCTCTAATCTGTAGGAATCTAGGGTTAGATTTTTATGAGCACCTGTATGCGCGCGCTTTTGCCCCGGCGAACATTCTTCTTCATCTTCGCCCACTCCATTGCCTATCACGAAATATGAGAACCAAGCACGTTAGCCGAACGGCGTATGCTCGATCCCTACGACCAAAAAGTATATTCGCGAGACAGGCGGCGGTCGCTAATTTTACCAGCCGGCGGTGGCGTTCTTTGGTTAGCGGTGGCTTCTGATAGGGAAGATTTACCTACTCTTTCCGACCAAGAATTCCCGGCGAGGATATCATTTGGGGCACCAATGTTCTTATGCTCGAAACGCCACCCTCCGGTACCTCTTTAACCAATATTACCGAGAGGTGATCACCAGGGGTATAGTTGAGGCGAATAAGGCCAGGCGTGGAAAAAGCGAGGAGAGAGCTCGTCGGTGCGGGGGATTTCGGGTGAAGTCGATGGCCTTGTTCGGCGAACTTTGAGAGAAGGGAACAATATCTATCCTTCGGACGTGAAGCTGGGACGACCAATTCAATCATAGTTGGAAGATTTTGGGATGCACCCAGATAATTCGAGTAGTGCGGATGAGGCTGAGGCGGGGCGGATAGGAGTAGGTTTTATATTTCATTCTTTGATGCGGACTTCGCTGCCCTCGATCCCTCTTGTGCGACCTTTTAGAGGAAGCCGGTGCTCATCCATGACCTCTGTTGAACCTCATCGGATATTTGATCTCTTTCGCGGCTGTGTCGGTATGCCGGTTTGAGCCGACGCCCTCTTCGACCTATTTTGCGGTGACCAAGTCGATGAAGCGCCTTCATTGCAAACACCATAGCAGGGAATTAACGTTCGCCAAGCCTCTGGGAAAACCGGTCATTGGGGCGAGAAGGTCTGTTAGTAGAGGGTAGATATGGGTGGAAATTTCCGTGCCTCGCCTTTCAAATGAGGGGTCAAGTCCTCTCCCTCACCGCGACTTTAGGCAGTATGAGGAGGCTGCTGGGCTATCGAGGATTTCCTTGGAGTGAAGGGAAGGGGGCCAGCTCGAGTTTTTGGCGGAGGAACGATAAGTGTCGGCGAGTTTGTTGAGGATGGTCGGAATGACGACGAAGAGGTTTAAGTGGATGTTCGATGTGAGTTCAGTACATCGGTACCAGGGTCGATCTTGCGAGGGAAATAAATTCGGTCGGTTGCCCTCGGTGCCAAGAAAATAACTCTTCCTCGAAGGCGTGGAAGTACATATCATTACTTTGTAGCTTTTTACTTGAGTTTTCTTCTCGTAGCTTTTCTTTGATAATTTTGGACTCATCTTGATGACTTTTACGTTTGTTTCGAATATGATCGATATAGGCATGTACGGGCAAGTCAAGCGAGGCGCGACAGGGGGTGCCGTCGCCCGGCCATTGAGGGATTGAGGCGACCAAAAGGCATCCCGCAGCCCTACCGGTGACGAAACAAGGGGTCGGGTCTTGGCGGCCCTCTGTTGTGGCTCTCGCCGAGCTCGGCTAAGGGAATCCGGGGGAAAGCCTCCCGCCCCACTTGAAAGTTCGGCGTGTGGTTCCTGGCCCGCCTGTTGAAGTGCCTGATCCCTCGAAAAGAAAAAGACAAGCGATCGTGGGCGCTTTTCGAGGAAGGGACGGCAGGCGAGCAAAATACCTGCTCGTCCAGCGAGAAGAGATTGAAGGCAAGAGCAAGCGTGTCCTCCTCGTCTAGCGAAGAGCAGGTCCCATGGTTGAGGATGATTTTGTGGGGCCGACCACGGCTAGGGGACCCGGCTTGCCAAGATTTTGCGGATATCCGGTCCTCCAAAATTTTGGCGTTTGTCGTCGTGATTCCCCCATGGCCTTAAGCGAGTAGTTGTTCGAGCTCGGGTTGGGGATATGGTCGGGATTGCCAACTCTGCCCCTGGCGAGGGCATGGGGCAGGTAGTCTATCATAGGCGAGGTAATGTTCCTTGCCTGTTGTTGTTTTTTGTTTGTCGATTGTCTTTTACTAATATTCGTTGTATTTTACGTAGATGCGCTCTTTATCTTATTTGGCCACTCGGCGGCGCCTTTGCTATCGGTCGACAAGTTGATTCGGGCGAGAAGTTGACAAAGCGAGCTTGAGCTTTTGCGGGGGTCAAGTGGCCTCCACGACAAGCGAGCATGCGAGGGAAGGAAAAACCGATTAGAAGAGTCTTTGGCCAAAATAAACACTTTGAATGAAGCCAAGGATTGGTGGCTTCGCACTTTTGTTCTTTGAAAATGCCAAAGATGCCGAGGGAGGAGAGCCGTGGTCGAGAGGGAGTTGGCCGTGAGGTCGAGTTGCTAGTTTAGAGGGGAGGTCGGGGTGGGGCCGCGACCTTCAAGTCTTCGGGGGCGATGCCTTTAATACTTGAAATGTCGTCTACTATGGCCAGAGCAATTCGGCATATGCTTCGGTAGTGGCTGCCTCGGGGATGAGTCGGGCACCATAGTCGAATGGGGTAGTGAAAATTTTGCAGTGCTTTGCTCGGCAAGAGGCATGAGATGATCCCTTTGCAGGAAGAGATGGCGATCTTTGCGACGCGGGCGTTAAGTACAACATGGAGGAATGGGTGCCACCCACCCCATGAGTCGCTTGATGTAATAGCCACTTACAAAGCAAGTTGAGCAAGGCGAGGAAGTGGACTTCGACCCGGACCTCAGCTTAGACAATTCATGGGCGAGGCGAACATTCCAACCCGGCGAGTTCGAGGTTGCATCCTTGGCCGGTGGCGGCATGGTCTTCCTTCGCCTCTCGTGAGGCAGGGTTGTCAATCTCCACAGTAGCATCTCATTCTCCTGTTTGCCAGAGTAATCATAAGCGAGTGTGTGCCTTTATTTGAGAACATCTTTGTTGTTTGTAAACAATTTTTTGTTCATGTCTTAGTCACTTTAAATTTAGCTATATATGAATGAGTTGACTTGTTTGCTTTTGTCTTAGCCTTATTCCTAACTATGCTCGTGCCGAGGTTAATTAAAGCTTAACGCGTTCGAACAATCACTTTTTCTTTGTATCTTGATCCTCGGAACTCTCACTCTCGATGCGAGGATGGGAATAAAGTACTGACTTATTTATCATTTTTTGTTGGCCTTAAAGCTTAGCGAGATAAAGTCTTTCCCACCTCGTGCGAGGTTGGGATGAGTTAACTCGTTTGTCGTTTTTGTTGGCCTTCCTCGTATCTGAGGGGATAAGGTCTTTCCACCTAAAATGCGAGGATGGGTCTATTGCATCTCCGTTCGAGAATGAGAATAGGTGATTACACTATCTTTCGAGAAAATAAAGCTTATCATTATTTAGTCTTGCAAAAGGTTACATCAATGATAGTATGCCTTGAGATGATCGGCGTGCAAGGATTTTAAAGGTGTGCCATCTAGCTGGCCAACCTATAGGTCCCCTCTTTTTACAATACTAGTTATTACGGATGGACCTCCCGATTTGGAACAACTTATTTACGCCGCCTTTGCTGTGGCTTGATCTTTCACAACTTGAATCTCAGGCAGAGAAGGCTCTCGATCTAACTTTTTTGTCGTGGTGGATCTTAAGTAAGCTTCTTGTAGTTGATCATTAAGTCGGACCTCTAAGTAAGCCTTTCTTCGAGGTTATCGGAATCATTTGCTGGATAAATCATTTGTTGTTGTTGGTCGAATAAAGTAACCGAATGGTAGGAAGAGACTAGCTTTAGCCATTTCATATGTGTTTCACCGAGTAGATCCTCGTCTTGATGTTCTAATTCCCACAACAACCACGATTGGTAACTGTTACTAACCAACTTCCACTTTTCTCGTCTAAATTTAAGCCCAATGCGTGATCTTCTTATTTCACCGCTGGGCCGTTGCCTGCCCGGATGAGCTCACAGAAGACATTACGTGTTTAACGTTTAGCGATCCGCGACTTGCTTAAATTTTTTGGAGAATTGCGTCTGCGGTGGTCGGAGGGAGCCGATCATCAGAGGAAGTCAGAGGCGGCAAAAAATACGCTCATGGGTAAGCTTGTACTGATCCTCGGTTATGCTACTAGCCGGTGGCTTTTAGTCGGCCGCTACTATCACATGCACCCAATATTTTGCTTTGGGAAAGGACCAATAAGATCGATTCCCCATGTCAAAGGGCCAAGCCGCCACCTCTTTGGAGTTTGTAAGGCCAGGGTATCGCGAGGAATGTTTGCAAATCTTTGACATTTATCACACTTCCTTACATATTCCTTTGCGTCTCTACTCTCATACTCGACCAATAGTAGCAGGTGGAAATTCATTTTTGTCTGACGAGGGTCCTCGGCTCGGGTGTGCCACTTTTCGCCCTCGTGAACCACGCGCGTGAAATCATTCACCATTTCGGTCGTATGCATCGAAGGAGGGCTAGTATTCGACCGCTTGTAAAGCATGCCTCCGATAGCAGAGTATACACATGCTCGGTTTCGATGAGCCCAGGGCTTCATTCTTCCCTTCGGTAAAGTACCCCTTTCAATGTAGTCTTTAATGTCGTCGATCCAACATCTTGGAGCTTCGGCGGCGACCATAATTTCTTCATAGCTAATGGGCTGGGATCTGAGGAACATGAGCTCGATATTAGGAGGGACCTCTTCGACTTCGAGGATGCAATTTTAGAGATGATCGGCTCGGGAATTTCCTCTCTAAGGATCACATTCTAATTCCCAATACTTGAAAGCGAGTCAACGATTCTTTGTGTCAATTCTTTGGTATTTAGCCAATATTGGGTGATTTGCTTCGTATTCACCCGGTATTTGTTTTACCACCAAGCGAGAGTCATTTGTAGATCACTATATTTTCAGCCCCAAGGCTAATGCGAGCTCGATTCAGGCGATCAAGGCTTCATACTCGGCACAGGTTATTCGATGTTTTGAGCTGGAATCTTAAAGCCATGTCGATTTCTCTGAATCGGGGATACTCAACGTCAATCGGCTCTTTCTCGCTTCGCTCCTGCGGATCCATCTACAAACAAGGTCCAAAATATAAGTGGCCTTGTTTTTGTTTCTTTCGCTACCGATTCTCGGCCAAATTAAGATGTCGCTTCTATGCTCGCCCAGGGGTGATTTGTCGAGCACTTTCTTGCTTTCGCCTTACGGCCGAGTAAATGAAGTCTCGGCTATAAAGTCGGCCAAGACTTGCGCTCGGATCGTTTTCGGCCTCATAGGCGATGTCATACCTCAAGCTCTCTTGAGCTCTCTTGACCGACCACTTGACATCACGCCCGCCATATCGGGTTTATGCATAATTTTTCTCAAAGGAAAATCGGTGTACACTATGATCGCGTCTTTGGAAGTAAGCTTTTAATTTTCGCGAGCAATGATCAAGCGAGAACCAATTTTCAACTTCCAAATATCTCCTTCCACATGTAAGTGCATGAGAAGCGTAGTAGATCGGCCTCCGAATGTTGTCTTCCTCTCGGACCAAGGCTGCGGCGACGCCAGCCAGTCGATGCAACAAATAAATGTACAACTTTTCTTCGGGTATTGGGATACTGAGGAGTGGTGGTCGGCCTAGATACTCTCTGAGTTCTTCAAAAGCTCTTGTGCAATCCTTTGTCCACTCAAATTTTCTGCCCCCTTTCAATACCTTAAAAAAGGGTAGGCTCTTTTCAGCGGATTTGGCGATGAAGCGGCTGAGAGCAGTGATCCGACCATTAAGCTGTTGGACATATTTAATCGAGGATGGTACGTCCATGGTCGCCAGGGCTTTTATCTTTTCTGGATTAGCCTCAATTCCTCTCTCATTCACCATAGCAGAGGAACTTTCCCTCGTCACACCAAATGCACACTTGGCCGGGTTGAGCTTCATCTTGTTCTTTCGTAGATTTGAGAAGGTTTCTCTCAAATCTTTGGCATGGTCGAAATGCTTCGTTTTGATAACCATGTCATCAATGTGAGCTTCCACATTTACGCCCAAGCGGTCCCCGAACACTTTATTCACCATTCTCTGGTATGTAGCCCCCGCGTTCTTGAGGCCAAAAGGCATCATTGTGTAGCAATACAATCCGCCGGCTGCTCGAAATGCCGTGTGTATCTGGTCGGCCAACCACATCCGGATCTGATGATATCCTGAATATGCATCTACAAAACTCAGAATTTTGTGCCCCGATATGGAGTCCACAAGTTGGTCGATTCGGGGTAATGGGTACCAATCTTTCGGGCAAGCTTTATTTAGATCGGTAAAATCTACACACATTCGCCATTTCCCCGTTACTTTTTTTACCATAACTACATTTGCTATCCAGGTAGCATACAAGACCTCTTTAATAATTTTGGCTTTCAACAACTTCGACACTTCTTCCTTGATAGGCGTTTTCCATGGAAAAGATTCGTGCCTTTGTTGTATTGGGATGAAGTGCGGTCGATGCTCAGCGGTGCATAGCGACGTCGCTGATTCCCTCCATATCGTCAATCCTCCAGGCGAACACATCCAAGCTTTCTTTTAGTAACTTGATGATCGATGCTCGCTCTTCCTTGGGGATTTCTCTTCCTACTCGGACTTTCTGCTCGGGGAAATCGAGGTTGATCACAATTCGTCAAATCGTCATTTGGCTCGATGGGCGGTTGGTGATCAATGTCCAGGCTTTCAATGGTGATCACTTTGGTGACTATCGGGCTTTTTGTGTGCTCTTCGGTAGCCATTGTGCCAACTAGGAGGTCGCCTTTTTTCCCTTTCTTGGCGGTGGCGTCCCCTTCGCTTGTTGTTCCATGGAAGCGACAAGCTGGCGTTCCCGGCTTGTGTCTCGAGGTCCATGCTTTTGGCGTTCCAGCTTCGTGTTAAGCTGCTATGCTTGGGTTGGTTCAGAAATGTCGGTATTATTTCCTCTTACGTTTCTCGACTTCTTTTGGTCGACCTGGCGATTCGACCACTTCTCCCTCGAGGCGGAAATCACCACCTTTTCTTTTTGGGTTTTCTCCTTGTAGATATACTCCAAAGTACTTGAGGCGTCATTCAAAACCATCCCGATCCCTTTTTCGGCGAGGGTATTTAACTCTTTGATGAGCCATGGGCCGACCATTTGAAATTTTGTGCAGGAGGGTGAGCCGAGTATGGCGTTATATGGGGATGGCAAGTCGAGCACTAGAAAATCAATCTCCTCCGTTCGAGGAGTATTGGTCTCTTCCCCGAGGATCACTGATAGTGTAATGATTCCTTTGACCGCCACTTTGTGCCTGTGAAACCCTCTAGCATGCGCCGCTCGATGCGAGGTGGGCGTTCCCCGGCCCATTTCCTTAAAGCATGCGTATCTGGGATGTCCCTTCTGCTCCTGTATCTATGAGGACCCGTTTCACCTCACTATTGTGAATCCTCATCCGAGAGTCAAGGGTTGTTGTCGGCGATGCGGCTGGCTGAGCTCGCCCGAGCCGAAGGTAATTCCTCTGCTTCATCGGATCGTGGCATCATGTGAACCACATGCTTCAAATTGTAAATCATGTTTTTAGTGGGTTCCACTTGGTGCCGCCTCCTGATGTATTAATCACGTTCCTCGGTCCTCAGTTATCGGCAGAGGATTTTGATGTCTTTCGGCTCTCTCGGCCTATCTTCTTTGGTCATTTCCCCTTCGCTCAAACCTCACGAGCTCGCCTCATCTATCAATTTACGGATGGCCTTTTTCAAATTGATGCAATCCTCGGTCGTATGGCGACATCTTTATAGTAGGCACATCGTTTGTTGGGGTTGCGGGGATCTGAGTGTCTCCTTGATGGGTAAGGTCTACTAATTTTATCTGATCGGCGAGGACATTCATGATGTGCTCACGGCTAGCATTGAGTGGTGTCCAGTCAACCTCGTCCCACAGATTTTTCCCTCGATTATCCTCCTCCTTATTACTCGATCCTCGACCATATTTGTTCGAGTGGTCCTGCTCTTTCTTCTTTCCTTCTTTCTTCTCATTGCCCTCCTTCTTCGCATCTTCGGTATTGATTACCCGAATTGCGTGGGCGTACATTTCCGGCCAGAGGTTTGGTCGCGCTGACATCATTTCTGCCTCATCGGTCCGTTGTAGGCGGAGATGAAAGCACATTTAATCGATTCCTCAAAATATACGGTATACGGTCTACCATGGCCATGAACTGTCCATGTAGAGTTGGTTGGATTCATTAATCCTCTGTTGGATCCCACGTCGGTTTGCTTCTTTGGTGGAGTCTGCCGAGGCAAGCGGTTGACAAACATCTGCCTAAATTCGTCCCAACTTTCCACGGAGAATCCAATGGCGGGCTGTATACCATTTCGAGCCTTCCTTTCAATGTCCCATAAAATCTTTCCCAGGCGTCCTCCTCTTCGGGAGCAACTGCGTTCATTTTTACCTCAAAGCTTGCCATATGATCTACAGCATTGGTGAGGCCTTGGTATGACTCGAAAATAGGAATCTTTTTATCTGGGAGGGGAGCTTTCCTCATTCTTTCTTGGAGCGGGCCATTCTTGGCGGGGAGGCAATAACATAGGTTTTCCTTCTCCATGGCCTCTAATCGGCCCTTCAAGAATTTGACCTCTGCTCGGCGGCCAAAAGAAGGTTTATTGGTCGATACGTACCTCGGTGGTCGCGTTCAGACCACTCTTTGGGTACCTGGCGATTCTTTGGGAATGTGTGCGATGCCCACATGTTCTAGTTACTGTTTGCTTCTTTCCTCGGCCTAGATTCCCTTCTTCGCTCCCTCTCGTGCTCGCAGGGAGCGTCTTGGTTCATTGGGAAATGTTAGCAGGCTTTGAACACTAGGCTTGGGTGCTTGCTCGCTCGCTTTCCTAACCGGACCTTTGGGCGGGATATAGCTTTCTCCTTTCCCTTCTCTTTTGAGGTAGCGTCGTTTATGGTCGGGGTTCGCTCGTTTTGAGGCTTAATCGTAGCCGTTATCTTTTTTGGGCTCGAACATTTTGAGCTCGGCCTCTTGGATTCTCAAGGTAAGATTTACGGCGTTCCCAATTTTACCTCTATGAGGAGCTTTTCTTGTTCGGTGGGTCCATCTCCCTCGGATTCGAGGTTGATCCACTTGAGTTTCTTCGTCTACATTGTGCACGCCGGTGACCTCTTTGTTGCTTTTGAGGTCATCGGTTCTATATCCACCGATTAATTTGCTTCTTTGGTGAGGGTGGTAGTTTGTTCGCTCGATTGGTTTTGCTTGGTAGAGTCGTTGATCCATTGATTATGTATTTGTACTTTACTTGTAAGTTTCCCGGCAACGGAACCACTTGATCACGCCACGAAGACGGGGTGACTAAGCTGGCAGTCTATCACGTAATGGACTGGTGTGTCCGGCCCTTGGTGGTCACGTCGGTGTGCGTGATGCAGGAGGTACCGACTTCTTGAGATATCCGGGCTTTGGTTGATGATCTTTGTTGGTGGGTACTGAAAGCAAGACTACTGGATTAGGGTCTTTGGGGCTTTCACCCTCAGTGTGAGAGTCAGTAACAAGGTAGTATATGGTATGCCGGAGCTAGGCGTTCCCTTAACTTCCGGTTGTTCTATAGAGAGTAATCTCTTTGTGTATTGTTTATCACCATCAGTATAATAAGTTTGCAATCTCAAGTTATCTTACCTTTCTTGAAGGGAAAGGCTTCCTTTTATAGTAGCCTAGATTTGGGATCATGATTGGTATGAGGGTCCCAACTGGTGGGACTTGTTCCCTGGTCGGCTTGCTGGCAGTTCCTGAGTGGTCAACAGATTGTGTATGCAGTGAGGATTGTAGGCGGTTGAGTAAGCCGATAAGGTATGGCGGCTTGCATGGCTTGCTCGGCTCTTGTGGGGAAGGCACCTGGATGCTATGTACAGGCTACGGGCTAAACCTGTCTTGTCCCAGAGAAACTGTCGGACGAGCATAGGTGATCCTCGACCATATGGTCGCATCGATTCATGGTTGCTGTCGTGCTTTCGGCTGATTATATTCGCCTGCATTTCGTCGGTTGGTTAGTGATTTGTCGATGATGACTGACTGGGGAATGGTCTTCGGCCCTTGGTGGGACCAGATCAAGTCTAGCTGGAATCCACGTGGTCGGTCCACGTAGGGGGACCCAGGTCGGGTCCCATCAGAAGTCTTCACCTTTTTGATCTCTAATGACAGCACGACCTGAATAAATACCAGGATTCACCACACATTGGGTTAGAGTCTTTCGATCTTCCAGATCCAACTACGGAGAAAGAAAAAATCGATCAAATCAAGAAAGATGTTTTGATCAGTCGAAAAGCCTTCGTGGGAGAAATATGGACTATGGAGGCAAGAACGGACGAATGTTGCAAGGCAAGAGAAACAACTCAAGGCATTAGCGATGGTGGTGCAGAAAGTATTGAGCCAAACAGATGCCGCAAAGTTCCTTTTCTCATTTGCAGCAATTCAAGATGCCATTCATCAATTTACAGCACAATATAACTAGCAAAAATGCCCAATTTATGTATCCACTAAATCTGTGGGTTATGATTTGGAGAAGGCTCAAGATAAAAAAATTGAAGTTTGGTGTACTTTTAATTAAAATCTTATTAATTGCCCAAATGGTCCCTGAACATTAATAAGATGTACTTATTTTACCCCTGGAAATTTTGTGAGTAAACAGAAAATCATTAACGGACATGGATAGAAGGGACAAAATGAGTCAAATGTTTTAGTAAGGGATGACGATGAAGCAAAAATGACGAATCTGAAAAAAGTTAAAAACTAGAGGGACCATTTGGGTAATTCACTCTTCGATTAATTACACTAGTCAACTTTATTCCGGAAATAATAGATTAGATAAGTAGAGAAGAGGTAAGCACTTTACTTTTATATATATAATACTTAAATAATAAATAATGTAAAGTTAAATGAGTGTATTGGTTGACCTAGATTAAGCCAATGAAACCAAAAGCGCTTTTATCTTGTTCGTGCTTATTTAGTTTACTCTAGTTTTTATTTATTTTTCATTTTTTCTCTACTAACTAGTAATTAGAAGGCCGAACCCATGATTCATGAGTGGTGTCTATTTCGAGATCAACCAAGGTAAGAGCTTTCGAGAGAAAGTATTCATCTAGAAACTGAATGATGGGTTTGGGATGACTTTTGGTTTTTTGGATTTTGGTTTCGTAGCGATTTAAAACGAAGCCGATGGAACTAAAGAGAAAAAGTGAAAAACTAAGAATCAAAGTTTTAAAACTTTCCAAGAGGATGTAGCATTAAAATTATGATAGGTGTTATTAGTGCTCCTATCATAAGAGTAATGCTATAGGTACGTAAAGAGTACCAAATTTTATAATAAATGAGGTGTCACTTGATGTGGCAGTGACAACTAATGTGGTATAAAAAACAAAATAAAAAATTAAAATTAATGCATCCAGTAACACCTCATTTAGTGGATAAATTCAAGATTAATTGAATTATAACAATTGGGTCTCGGCAAAAACATCCCATGAATTGAATGGAAACCTATCATATTGACAAATTGATTTGCATTATTTGCCATTTCTAAGTTATCAGAAAGAGTTTCAGATGAAACGATTACTGATGAGTCATGATCAAGCAAGGCTAGATAGGGTATTATGTGCATAGTTACTGTGACAAGAAACAAAATTGGGATACTTTGTGGAAAAGGGTGACGGAAATACAAAATAAAAAATGAGAAATCTTGCCACCTCAACTAGTCAAAATGACAAAATAGCTGGAATATACATTGTACGTGGCCGTTGTTCCTCCACAATCCACATGCATGCTTCACTTTGATGCTAACTAGTAACTACAAACCCACCCCACCAAAGTCAACCAGCATTACATTGAATGAGACGCCATATGAGTCGCCAAGTCGGTAGCCGAAATGTATATATGTAACCAAAAACATATACCTTTTCATTTCTCATTTGTTCACATACATATATGCATGGCTACCACTCATGTACATTTCTTCTATGAATGTTCATTCCATTAGTTAATTCATGTCACAATTAAGAGTACGTTAACCTTAATGAGAATGAGACGTGGTGTATAAATTTGTATATCTTGATGCAAAATTATTCTTCAAATTTTATTTTAGATATATAAATATAGTACCGCGATATAAAATACTCCGTACATATTTTTTTTCAAATTTTATTTTTGTATTACGTTAATCTCTTTGAATCGCGATGCAAAACTGATTTTTCAAATTTTATTTTTGTACTGTGTTATATAAATATAGTACTGCGATACAAAATACTCCATCCGTTTTCAAAATATTGTCTACTATGACCCGACACACCGTTTAAAAAAAATAATTTACTGTATTACAAATATATGTGAAATGTATTGTTTCCTTTAATGCCCTTGAGTATATGACCATAATTAAAGTAGGTAGAAAAAGTAATGATAAAGTAGTAAAAGTGTTTTTCTAAAAGGGAAAGTTTTGAAATAGACAATTATTTTAGAACAAACGAAAAAGAAAAGGTAGACGATAATTTGAAAACGGAGGGAGTACATGTTTTCTTCAATTTATATATTTAAAATTATGAATGTTAACACTAATGAATAACGATATATAAATATGTAAACCGCGATATAAAATACACATGTTACTTCAATTTCGGTATAAAAAATCATGAATGTTAATACTGATGAATCGCGATACAAAATACATATTTTACTTTCAATTTCTGTATTAAAATACATCAAAATATATTGAAATTAATAATTGAACTTTGCTAAGAAATACATCAAAATGAAAATTTATGAATATCGTTCAAGATGAGATCAGTAAAAGGCTGCATAGAGAGATCGAAGTCTAGGCATGGATTAAAGTGAAGAAATAATTCATCTTGAGTCAATAATTGGCAACTTTTGTTGTGATGATATGACCCAGATAAATCTTCATTGTAAGAAATCTTCATATATCAGCTCCATATGGTTGTTTATCATCAAGTTACTTCTCTAGCTTTATAATCAAGTTCATAAAAATGAAGGGAAAAAATGATGCTTTTTTGACCTAAGATTTGTATGCATCCAAGATCATAAAGCTTGAGAAGAAACTTGATAATAAACAACAACTGAAATTTTAAATAAATCATATGGAGTGAGATAAAATAACAGTAGATAAGTTTGATAAGAAATGACAGTAGATATTTAAAGATGAAATAAGGAAGAAGAAGAGTTGTTGTCATTAATTTTTGGCTGTTGATATACATGCTTGGTAGTTTGCTTCTTTTAATGCTGGTTGTTGATATTATGTTCATTTATATATCGCGATTCATTTAATGTTGTACCGCAGTTTACATAATGTTGCATCGCGATTCACATATTTATATACCGTGGCTCGAATAATTTTCTGGTCGTTGATAGTTTTGCACCACGATATATAAATATATGAACCGCGGTGCATCCCGTCTTTATTCGTAATGCGCTTGTTGCTTATTAAGGGTATTGCAGTCTATTCGTGTTCAAAAGTGTTTTTTTCTAGTTGAAGAAAAGAGAGAGGGTACTTTAGCGATTATAAATTTTGAAAAATGGACCGACCCAAATTTTTCCCAAAGATTTCAACCCTGAGCTCTAGAGTTATGTTATGTTTGATTTTTTTGAGTCACGATTGATATTCAAAATAAATATTTGATGTACACTTTTTTTATAAAATCATTAAATATATAATTAGAACGAATTATGTGTTTTATAGTTTTAAAATAATAAATAAATATTTTTTGAGTTATCATTTGAAAAATAGTTCATTTGACTTAAAAAAGTCAAACACATGACAATAAATTTTGATACATCTTTCATTTTTTTAGACAGGCGACCTAAAAATGCATTACTTGATGAGATTTTTTTTTAAACTGCAATCATATTGATTCTTTATCACATATTAACTACATAGTAGATTTTGTAGACATAAATTTAGTTTTTTTAGCATTAAATTGACAAGAATTGTAGTCTAAGACATTTGATCGGGTGATATGGATATTAAAATTTAAAACAATGTACACTTGATTTTTATAACTTAAAATTAAGTAGAATACCAATTAATATCATGTATGATATGAACAAACAAATTTTCATACTACTTCATTATATAATAGAGATTTTTAAATTTAAATATACACCACTAGTGCATCAATATTAAATCGTTTGTAAAATATCTCAAACTTCATGCTTCATTTCCCACATAAATTACAAGTAATTTGGTTTAATGCATCATTGGTCTCTGTACTTTAGACCTTTCTACAGGTAGTCTTTGGTTAAAAAAAATTCACACCATTGATCAAAATAAGTCATTGTTGCACACCAGAAGTCTCTAGGTTGGATGCGGTTAGCTCCCATGCCGTTAAGGGAGAGTGTGACACTATATGATTTTAAGTGAGTGCAGATACGCCATTTCCACAATAGACATCCCTAATTCTTTAGTCCAAAACAAACAAAACCTCTGTTCATGATTACTCTCTCTTTTACAAAATCACAAATCTTCTGTAGGTCTCTTCCTCAATATTTCATTATCTTAGATTTGTTTGTAGCCATAACCATTCAAGTTCTAACGAAGTGGTCACTAGGGATGCATACTTTTAAGGGTAAAATAGGTCATGCCTATTTTAGCTCTTGTTTCCCCCTTCATGGTAAAATTCATATTAGACAAGTTTTGGCGTTTTTGGTATCTATATCTTTAATTAGATTTTGTTTTCCTTGGTCCTTAAGTTTAGGCATTATATTTGGAAACAAAATCTTGTTATAAATCCTTTCAACCGGGTATCTAGTCTCCTTTATTATATGGTAATAAAATCTAGAGATATGGTAAGAAGATTTTATTCCTTTCTTTAATCTTTGTCCTTGTTGGAGTCGGATTATTTTATGTGTGTAGGAGATCTCGACATTATTTATAGAGGAGGCTTGGACACGGCTGAGGTGCAGAGATTAAGAGAGAAAACTGAAGGCAAAGGCTGTGTGCTGAAACTTTGAAGATTCAGAAACTGGGTATTTTTGTCCCCTGTTTTGTAGTGCATTCACATTGGGGACAAAATACCCAGCCAGTTGACTTAACCCAAAAGGAAATGACGAAATTACCCATCACGTGCGAGAGCACGTGAGAGTTAACGTTTTTTCTTTAACAGACGTTGGAACGGGGGAGTTAATTGACACAAATGGCAACATCAGATACCAAATTGGCACAAAACTTAAGTTGGGTAGTGATCTGTGGATTGAGTGTATACTTTGGGGGGAAATTTGTATTTTGGCCAAAGTTTATCTATCTATTGGAAATGACTAATATACCTTTTTTAAAGGCCAAATTATTTTTTACCCCCCAAAGTTTTCACCAAATCCCACTTTACTACCTAAACTAAGGTTTGTCCCACTTTAGCATTCAAGATTACCATTTGTCCCATTTAACCTCTTTCCGTCCATTGCCGTTACTAAAATGTCGTTAACTTGCACGTTGTCTTCCACGTGCGAGTTATTTTCGTATTTTTCATCCAATTTCACTCCCTCACTTCCCTTTCTCTATCCTCTCTATTCTCCATCGTATTTCTCCCCTCAAACCCAGCAGCCAAGAGAGATTGAAGCTTAAAGAGAGAAAACAGATGAAAAAAAATCCCATTCTCCATTCTCAGTTATGTCTGCTCTTGCTATCTCTCTCTTAAAAATCTGACCTAGCAACCATCGCTGGCTCCAACTTCACCAAATCCTCCATCTCCGGCCAAACCCCTCCCATCTTCATTTGCTATTATCCATTCGCTCTCCCAGCACCGTTTATCCGACCCCCTTTTCAGATTTCTTCCAGCCAGATCCGACAAAGATCTCCTCCACATCCTCCCATATTTCACTTCTCCATCTATGTCAATGACAACCTATGATAGAAAGACGAAATCTGCTTGCAATCCATAAATAAGAGGAGTTTTATTCTTTTGTGAACCTATTTGCTTCCTTTCGTCTGATCTGATTCCCATGAGACTCTCTTGTCGATTTTTAATACAAAGCCGAAGTTTCTCCCCCGCCAATCCCTCAAAATGCCACCACAATCCTTTCCCCAACAATTTGCAGTCTCCTCACTTCAATTTAGACCAAACTCGTACAATTCACACTTACCCACCTCGAGTTTTCGGTTTTTGATCCGTAATTGATCGAACCCACAACTAGTTTTCCACCCCTAGTTCTACTTGGGGCAAAGCTAGGGTCTTTCCTACCACCATTTGTCATCGATTAGTGTTAAACGCTACCAAATATTCAACTCTGTTGAGACTTGTGTGAATGACAAGAATTTCGAGCTGGTTTATGTTCAGGGTACTGGGTTGAATGTGAAGCCGTTGGTTGAAAGGATAGACAAGGATGAAAGTATTGTTCGGGATGGTCAATTGGAAGGAGATGAATCGAGGGTTGGGATTGAGGTTGAGGATGGTGATAAAACTTTACATAATTAGAATCCCGAAGGGTTGAATGAGGCTGTGAGTTGTGACTGTTAGGAAGGAGTGTGCGGTGGAAAGGGAGGCATGTGAGTTGTTACAAGAGAGAGACAATAGGTAAAAAAATAAATAACTTGCACGTGGAAGACACGTGCAAGTTAACGACATTTTAACAACGACAATAAACGAGAGGAGGTTAAATGAGACAAATGACAACCTTGAATGCTAAAATGGGACAAACCTTAGTTTAGGTGGTAAAGTGAGATTTGGTGGAAACTTGGGGGGGGGGAAGTAATTTGGCCTTTTTTAAAACTCACATGATTTGGTGGCCTTTTTTTCCTTTTAAAATATTTAGGCTTCGTTTGATGCACGTTTTGAAAACATAATTTTTTTTTCTTATAAACACGTTTAACAAACTATTTTTAAATACTATTTTCATAAACAAAGTAATTATAAACACAACATATTTTTAAAACGATGTCTTGAAATATTTTTAAAGAAAAAAAGTTACATTTTTAACCAACGCTTTGATCAAAATGTTCCACAAAATTAGCACTTAATAGCAAAACATGTAATTGCATCGAGGGGAGGGATTATTGACATGCAAAAATGGTCTACTTTAGTTAATAGTGTCCACTTCTTTAAACCAAAAATTCAAGGACTACTAATAAAGAAATATTATAGCAGAGGGCCGCTAATGCATTTAACCTTATTTAAAATAGAATTGTTCTAGAATGCTACTTAGTAAGAGTCCAATATAATTGTAATGGTAGAGAAATTTCAGTCCTTTTTGTTTTCTTGTTTTTTTTAACCTTTCCCCTAATGGCCCGGTCCTAATAATTGATTCCGTCCCATTTATGGGAAATCATTGGCGACTGAACAGCAAGAAAGGAATCTTTGCAAAAATATTAGGGGAAAGCTACACGATTGGTCCCTATAGTTTCTGATTTTTTAACTTTTTGTTTCTGTAAAAAAATTCATTTGTCAGTGGTCTTCGTATCAATCAATTTCAACAAAGTTGTTCATTCCATTTAGTTCCGTTATTTTTTCTGTTAAATTAATACACATGCGTTTGACGTACATTTTAGGTAGGGTAAAATAGTCATTTTTCCTTTTAAAAGTACAAGGACCAACTGTGTAGGTGAAAATAATTATTGTTATTATTTTTCTAGTAAGGATTTTTTAAATAGTATTAAAATATTAAAATATGTATTCAATGTTAAAATGCTATTAAAAATTAGAAATTATTTAATACTAAATTATTTAAATAATATACAAATATTAATTTGTGTAGTTAAAACAATGCTACTAAATTATTCTAGCAATAATAATTATTTTAATTTTTTTCATAAGGATTTTTTAAAATAATATTAAACTATTAAAATATGTGTTCAACATTAAAAGGTTATTAAAAATTAGAAATTATTTAATACTAAACTATTTAAATAATATACAAATATTAATTTGTGTAGTTAATACAATGCTACTAAATTGTTCTGGTAATAAACTATAAGTAAAGTTATTTAAATTTTAACTAGCAGGTGTTTCGTTTTGCAAAAAAATAATTCTGCAACCTAATAAAATACTAACCCTAGGCCATTTAGATGAACTTTAGTTATTAAGGTTCAAGTTAGTCAAAATATAATATTTTTATCAAATTATTTTAAGCATGTCCACTCTAACCATTCTTGGACGCCTTATTTTTTCTTATTTTCTAAAAAACAAAAAATTGATTTTTAATGCGGGTACCCGGCTTAACCCGACGAGTTTAGTGTTCTATCAAGAAAAAGGGAATGGAGAGAAAGGTGAACAAATCTTGCAAATAAAATGTAAAATTTTAATCATAAAAAAAATTATACAACAAAGCAAAGGATTTAGAGGTGGGGGTGACGAATCTACTAATTTTCGTAGTAGATTGTGGCGGGGGTTGCGGATCTAGTAGATCCGAAGGTGGTGGTGATAGAAATCTAAGGAAGTTGCGGTCAAGATCGAGATCTATCCCCTTGCCTGGACATTATGGCGGAAGAGATAACGATTGATGTCGTCGTCACTGGAGAAGTAATCATCGTCAACAAATGCGACGTAAGTAAATGGAAGAAAAGGCGGCGACATTGATGGAGGAGGTGGGTCTAGAGATGATGGATGCGAGTTCGTGTATTTGGAATTGAGTAATTGCTGAAAAAGGGGAAAGGAGAAACCGACTTCAAGTTGTTACATGCGTAGTGTTTTACTTCTGAAGATGCATTAAAGGTATGAAGATGATGACATCAGACGGTGAGAGTGGGGGGGAGGGTATGAGTTATGTGAGATGTACCAAGTCAATATTTTGATTAGGTGCATGTCATGTGCATCAGGATGTGACAAGAATAAAACCCTTGCTTCAGTAAAGAAATATGAAAAAGAAGAAAACTATATTTTTTAAGAGACAGACTATTTTACCCTTCTACAAATGCACGTGCGTGTCATGTGAGTGTACTTAATCGCGAAAAGTTGACGGAAGGACCAATGGTGTAAAAGCCTTCAGTTTAGGGATCATTTGCGAGGTGTAGGGATGAAAAGCCAAAAACTCTAAAACTACAGGGATCAATTGTATAGTTTGCCCAAAATATTAAATTTGGATAAGTGCCATTGACGTGGAAATAAACGGAAATTTTATAAATATATTATGATTTTAACAAGTTAGCTCCGCTATTTATTTCTCCATGGATCGGTTCATAAAATAATTAAATAATATTTTTTTCTTTTTAGATTAGACTATTTAAGAAAGTGTTGATCCCATCAAATTGAAAGATTAATTTAAATAAGTGTCCTATAAGTTATTTTACTCAACTCATAAACACACAATAATTCAAGTCAATGAGATTCGTTTTATAATTGTAGACTTTTTGGGTGTGTGTATCTTCGGTTAAACCAAAAGAAAAAGTAAGAAGGGTCATATGTATTTATTGCATGAGCGACTAAAAATAACAATATCTCATCCATTATTAACTTGCTTTTTGAAACTAGTCCAAACCGATTTGAGATTATAATCATCCATATCTACTGCAACACAGTAAAAGAGGCATGAACACACGTAATAAAAGATCAACCTTTGGTAGCTATTAAAATGCGGAAATTTTCCTAATCTATTATGTTGTCCCACCTCATCTCTCTCTACAATAATCAAGCCTATCAACTAATTGATTTTAAGATAGGCCTTGATTTTGAGATGGTACTCTGTATACACGTGCAGACCTGCTCCACGTGCCATCCAACCGAACCAAAAAGTCCCCGTCGTAAGCCTCAGGTCGATCATGTTGAGACACTAAGAGCAACTCCAACCCATACCCCAAAACCCCAAATTGGGTCCAACTTTACCCCAAATCCATTCCAACCCAACCCCCAAACCCAACACCAATTTGAGACCATGAATAGTATTACCCCAAATTTGGGGCAACACTATTCATCTAACTAAATTGGGGTTGATGGGACCCATCTTTTAAAATAAAAATTGATTTTAAATACAACAAATTGATTTTTAAATACAAAAAATTATTCATAATTTATATTATGAATTTAAAAATATTTTAATTGATTAATAACTAATAATAGCTATGTAATAAATATTAATAATGTAATTTTAAAAAAAATGACATTCAACTTGAAAATAAAAAATGACATACAACTTTAAAATATTTTAATTGATTAGTATTTAAATAAATGTATTGTTTGCTTTATCATAATGTATGTGTTTGTATTTAGCAAATGGTTTGTAATTTAAAATATATTAAATTACTAATTTTAATATATAATTAATTATATAAATAATATTATAAAAATAAACTTATTAGATATAATAATTATTAATTGTGTAATCTTAATAATTACAATTTTAAATATTATAGTAGAAAATCAAAATAGAATATACTAAGGAATATTCTTTTTGGTGTAAGATTTGGTGTGAAGGGTTGGAGTTGGAATAGTGGATAGTGCTGAAACTGCCCCAAATTGGGGTAAGTTTGGACCCAAATTGGGGTTTTTGGGTTGGAGATGGTCTAAACCAATCATACCGATAAAATCAAGCTTTGATTCGTTACATGTAACCCACACACTGACCCAAAATTTCATGAATAATATTGATGCATGTCCAATAATTATAATTGGTATATTACACTCCCAAACCAATTAATTTTGAGATAGACGATAACCAACAACTATGGTACTCTTCACCATATATATTTGGCTGCCTCACAACCAATAGCCAGCTAGGAAGCAGGGTAATAACCAACGACCGGGAAACCCATCACGGTAAAACCCGGACCCATCTCCAGCAAGTGGCTTCCATTGGAGTCTAACCTTCTTTGAGGTTGTCTATTAATGGGAAGTAAACTTTCCAACTTCACAGCTAAATCAACAATCCCGTGACCCCTAGAACCGTCTTTATTTCTCAGCCGGTAGCTCAGGCGACGAACTACCCCTGCCGGTGACAGCCCATCTAGAATATCGGCTGCCGGAATCTGACACCAACCCAGTAAGGAATTCCCCACCATGAAACTTTTGGTGTATACTTGAAGGTATATGCATGAGTACCTTTGATAAAAGAAATTTGCATCTATATCCATCAGCTTTAATTTGTCACCCCATGACGGATTTGCACCTCCTTGATCATCCACCCTTGTTTTGTACACGTGGCGGCAGTGTTTATCGCCGTCCGTTATGGATTTAAATGAAGATGGTGGGACAGTGTCGGTGGTGGTGAGGATGATGAAAGGCTTAATTTGGTGAGAGAAGAGAGTTGAGGTGGAAGTGTTCTTAAGACCTTTTGCTGATAATATTGTGATTTCCATATTGTTTACATGCATTTTGTGGATGAGTTTGTTGTGTGTATTTATAAGTGTAAATGTATGTGTCTGCGCGCGTGAGAGAGAGAGTGTTTGGGAAGTTGAGAGGAGAGTGAGGGTGCAAGTTCCTTTTGTGGAATGGGTTGGAAATTTAAACCTGACAAATAATTAGTTTCCATCATTTTATGGCTGGCAAGTTTAACGAATTTTCGTGCTTTACTTGTTCAACTTGGGAGAACTAGACGACAAGGTGAGATCGTGAAATGGTAAGAAAAAGAGCGAGGCTACTAAGAGTTCAGATCTCCTATATCATTTGTGTGTATTATTAGTATATCATTTTTTATTTTTACCGTTACATCCCAACTATTGCATCTCAACCAATGATTGAGATGAAAAGTAATATATCAGTGGTCCACACAAATGATACAGAAAATCTAGATTCGACTAAGAAAGGGTTTAACAGTGGTTTTATTGGGTAGTATATAGGGATTTAACTGTACAACAATGTATTTCTTTTAAATAATAAGAGGATCTACGATGATTTGGTTTCTTTCGTCTCATGTCAAGAGACCTTCTGATTTCCACCAATTCCGGAAAAATGTGCCAAGTTGTCAATTTCCATCCTTTCCAACTGTGTATCTCTCTCCCTTCGGGTCGGCCACTTTATTTCTTTTCTTTTTTTTTTTTTTGATTTTTAGTTATTTTGTAATTCAAAAAAATAAATAAAAAAAATATATTTAAGAAATACACATTTTTATTTATAAATGGAGACTTAGTTTGATTCATTTGGACAACAAATAATTTTTTTCAAAATTTGAAGTTATTGAAAATAAAGATGGTGAGATATAAAAGATTATTGAGATTTGTGTCAAGCTGTTGTATATATATTTTTGTTTGAGTAACTTATGGGTATCAAATTGATTTTATATTTATTTTTAATGAGTTGAGTAATATATAAGGATCTAATTAGATCCATTGTTGTACATGTTCTAACTGACCACACCTCGTGCTGTACTGTACAATGTATAATATCTCAATATAATATATAAAAATATAAAAATATAAAATTAGGATGTGGTTAACCTCTTTCTAAAAAGAAAATAGCATCACACTTTAATTAGTGGTTGAGTTTGAAACTATATATGGTAGTAATTCACCAGTCACGACTCATGGGTTCCATTTTTGTAAATTATATACTCCCTTTGTTTCGAGCGAGGATTACATTATTATATTTTAGAATGTTTTATTTAAAAAGTCTATTTTTAAAAATTAAGACATAAAAGTGTTATTTTATTATGAGAAAATTATATAAATAACCATCGTTCTATTTATACGTAACCTATTTGACCAACTATATTATAATATCTCAAATGTGACCGATGTACTCAAAATAATTGGATACGATGTGATCCTTACTGTCAACGTCCCATTTAATTTTGTAACGAATTTATTGACGTGGTAATAGCGAACGGACTGTACGAATGATATTTGTCTTTGAAGAAACTTAAAAAGGTGGAATTGAAGGAAAAACGTGTTTGGGAGAAGAAAGAGATGCAATTGAAAACTAAAAATACTCTTTGTACAGTCTTTCCGTTATTCCATGTCAACAAGATCGTTACAAAATTGGATGGGGCGGTGACGACTAGGACCACATCGCACCTAATTATTGACTACATTGGTCCTATTTGAGATATTGTACCTACGAATAGTACGACGACTATTTGTATAATTTTCTTTTTTATTATTAAAGAGCTACTAAAAATATCATTTAAAAAATTTTGACTTTGAAACGAAGATTTTTTGCTAGGAAGGGAGGGAGCATTTAATTAGAGGTATATAATTTCACTTTGAAGCTCTTGTATAAGTGAGACCAACATTAAAATAACAACAACAAAAAATCATGGTAAAATAATAAAAATGTTAACCTAAAAATGAAAAATTTAGAAATGGGACAAGTTTTTTTGTTGTGGAAAGAACGGAAAGTAAATTATGATAATTATTACTTCTCTTATTCCAGATAAAGAGTCCACTATTCTAGTTTTAGATATTTCACTTGAAGAGTTCACTTTTAAAAATTAAGGTATCAAATATCATTTTATTACCAATGAACTACTAAAAGTGTAATTTTCTTAAATTGTTTGACTTTCAAGACTCTTTGCTCGAAACGTATGGAGTAAAAAAGTGAGAGAAATTTTTTTTTCTTACAATGTCCTTGGATTCACTATTTAGACAATTATTGTGAAAAATGTGGAATGTTTTCAGTTTTTCCACAAGTGGTAGCAGATAGAGCTGTCAAAAGGGACAAGAGCCTGCGGGCAAGCCCGCCCCACCATCTATTAGAAGCGGGTTGGGCTGGGGTTTTCAATACCCATTAGGATGCGAGCTTTTCAGGTTTTGCCCGTGCGGACCGCGGATAGCCCACATTTTATGGACCCTGGAATGGAATCTAGACTTTGTATTGTTATATTATAAGTAATAAGTAATTGGCACATGCCCACTCAGTAAGTGTAAGCCAAAAGGCCCAAAACCCGTAACCGTACGTAAGTCTTACTGTTACTCTTAAGGGTTTAATTGGCCAACTGGGTTATAATGAGAAACAAATGACGATTTTGTTTAAGACGTATCCTGCATTATTATTTGATGAGCCGGGGAAACAGATTCATAAATGGGTTAGTCAATTACTCAAGCTGGGGTTTAAGACTAATCAAGTATTTGATTTTTCTTTTTAAAAAAACCCTCATATTTTATTGGCCGAGTGCATTAAAAACCTATTGGAGGCAGTGAGTTTCTTGGACTGGATTGCAACACTGTTTCAAGCATGATCAAACATGCTCCAAATGTGTTAAACCAGAGCAAAGAGGTGCTTGAGAAGAAGATATACTATTTTGGATATATTAATGAATATGTAATTTTGTTATTTGAAATATTATGAATTTAATGGTTTATTTGTTGAAAATTTAAATCTATCAATTATCATGATTCTTGAATTTAAATAATTGAAAATAAATAAATAAAAATTTAAATAAACTCATTTTTTTTGCCTAATTGGTGTATATTGGTAAATAAACCCAAAAGCCCGCGAGCTTGCCCGTTTTGCCCGCGGCCCTACACGGGGCGGTTTGGGCTAGGGGTTTTCAGGACCGTTATGTTCGCGGGCTTTCCCACCCTGCCCCGTTTCACAGCTGGCTTTTCGGGCCCGCGAGCAAACTCGCCCCGCAAGCCCGTTTTGACAGCTCTAGTAGCTGAGGTTCATTAAAACTTAAAAATGAGGACCAAAGACTGAAGACTTAAGAGAACTACTTTGTGTGGAAGCAATAAAACTTAAAGTTATAATGGAAGGCAAATCGCACTATTCCACATACACACTAAACCTAGGCACCCATGCAACTTCCACTGGGGCACATAATACATATTCAAGGGAACACACATGGACTACCTCACACAAGCACTATTCTCTCACTTGCTTATCTTCAAAGAAGAGATTATATGCAGTAGAAAGAAAAAGACATGACATATTGCTTCCAAAGTGCAATTTTATTCATCACCTAATTCAGAGTTTAAAATGAGCATCGGTTACACTTTCTCCACAAGTCTTTGGAAAATTTACAAAACGTAACAGAAGTTATACCCACTAATGACGGGTATTATTCAATTTTCCCCAAGAGGTAATTGACTGAAACAAAAGGTAGACTCTGAGCACGCATCTAAGACTAAAGGGTAGAGGGGGATTCTATTCGTCGAGCATGCATCTAAAGACAAACGAGTGGAGGCTAGGGGGATTCTATTCGTCGAGCATGCATCTAAGATAAAGGTTAGAGGGGGTGATGACGCCAAGGATATATCCATGAATCTAATCAATCAGTTTGGATCGGTACCTAAAAAAGAGTAGTAAACATTACCTGGATAGGGGGTGGCCCTGCAAATCCCTTCCGTTGTGAGAGTCACTATTAGATCAATATGAGAGAGAATTGAGTTTGACAGCATAAAGGGGTAAAAGAGATTGTGTACCTTTCTGTGAAATGATAGATGTTGTACAAAATAGAGGTCGTTACGCCACGAGAGCCTTCTAGAAGGTGATTGTCTTGTTGAGGTGGACATAATACATGCGATATAGATTAGTTGACAATAATAAATAATTGAGCTTGACTGTGATACGGTCCACTTGGAATGGGCTATGCATATTTTGCGGCATGTTCGATGAAGGATAGAAAAAGGATTAATTGCGGGTTGGTCCCCTTTCCTGAAATTATAACCGCTCCATTACCGTTTTTTTCCAACCACATAAGTCCAATTTTATAATTTTTTTTTCTAATATTAATTACATAGCTTGGATACTCCAAGTTGAGGCCACCTTTCTATTTGTAGATCACACCCATACAAGTTTGGCCTCCCGACTGCCTAATCATCCAATACGCCATGCCAAGACAAACTCCTTTTGGGGCCAAGACAAACTCTTGTTGGCTTCTGTTGCTCTCCCCGGTTCCTCCGATCCAACAGCCGCGCTCGGAGGCTTGGGACTCCTTCTATACCTATGCTCGCCCAACTCGCGGTCACATCAAAAGATCAAAGATTACCTCAGGAACTCCGATCTCCGACTACATGCATTGACTCGCAAGCGAGATCTTGCGCTTTCTTTGCTTCGACTTCTCCTTCTACGATTTCTGTCCTCCGTTTCCATTGACTAAGGAGAGCATCGAACATGCATGAAAATTCTCAAACTATTCTTGTTTTTGACATGTTAATAAACATAACCCACTCTCTCAAGCTTCTGATTTGACTCACACAAACACAAACACAGATCCCCATCTTTATAACTTAGACTTCACTCAAAACCAATAAAAATCATTTAGAATTCAGAGAGGCAAAAACCGAATTGAGTGAAAAATTCAAGGGAAAAAAGAATCGATTGGTGTTTTTAACATACCTTTTCCTTGAGTAAATCTTCACTTGCTCTATTCTGCTTAAACTTTGGAGTCAAACAAAATGCCGAGTGTGTGTGCAAAATTCGAACAGGAGAGTACACTACAACAATGGCTCTTATCAATGCCCACTGCCCTATGATGCTTAGTTTCAAGACTTGCCTCCGATATGGGCGTCGTTGCCTATGACGCAGGCATCGTTGCCTATAACTTGGGCATCGTTACCTACCATTTTGGATGCATTTAAAATGCTCCAAGGAGATGTAGAGGTACCTGTGATAAGCTTGTAGATGACATTTATAAATTTGGTAAGAAAATAGGAAATGCAATGTGGCTGTCCAAACTAAACTAAATACAATGGTAGACGGCGGATGGCATCTTATGTTGTTTGAATTTGGCTGTCCTTTTTGTTTGAAATAGTAGAAAATAACAAAGTTTTCAGCGATGTCCAAAATTTTGAGCGATGCCTAATGTTTTTCCTTGCGATGCCCAAATTTGGACAGTGTCTTTTACATTGCGATGCCCAAAATTTAGAGCGATATCCAATGTTTTCATTCTGATGCCCAAATTTGGGTAGTGGCTTTGTGTGCTTGTCTTTTATTCATTAAGGGTATCTTTGATATTTTACCCCAAAAAGTGTACTTTACCGGTTGAATAAAAAGAGATTGGAGCGGAGTGTGGTTATAATTTCCACAAAATGGACCGGCCAGATTATCACCCATGGAAAAATATACTCTTGGACCGCTGTAGACACCCCAATTTCGTACCCCTGGTACGTAACTTTGGCATGCGATATCAAGACCTGTTAAAACTTAACAAATGTCAAGTTATAACAGGGTTTAAAAATGCAAAAGGCAAAGCAGGATGCGCAAAACAGTAAAATGCAGGGATTAAAAGTGGCAAAAAGAGGCTGAAAATTGAAAGCTGGCACGACCTAAAAGAACCCTTGGCGCGGCGTCCAGAATGGGTATACCCGGCGCCTATTATTGCTACAGTGTGCCCAAAGTTGCTACATGAGTGCTACAGTTAACATATTGTACCATTTCTGAAGCACGCGGTACAAACAAAAGCAGCACGAAGGGATAAAAAGAAATTCCCTCGATGTCTCTCTATCAGCCTATAAATAGAGGCCCCAGGGTTCGCTTTCAGGACACCGATAAATTCCCCAAAGCTTTCAGCATTGTAGTTACGCTGTGAGAATAGTGAGCGATCAGTGAGCGATAGTGAGTGCCCTCTCCTATAAAGCCTTGAAACTCTGCCAAAACTCCTCCAAACGTAAATCCAACCGGTTAAAGTGATCTTTAGACCCCCAGCTAGGTATCCACCATATTTCCTCGGTCCAAAAATCTCGAAAAGAGTAGTTGCTCTGCCCGAGTAAAAAGGCCAAATCCACCAAAAACAAGCAATTGTTCTGCCCGATTTCCGCCAGCAGCAAGCACACATCAGCAAAAAAACAAGCAGTTGCTCCGCCCGTTTGACGGTGCCCAGAAGCAACTTTCGGAAGCAGTTACTCTGCCCGAACCGCAGCAGCAGCAGCAACATCATCAAAGCAAAAAAAAAGACTCCCTCTCTCGAGTAGGACAGAGCGAGCACACCACGCTCTAAAAGGTGAGCCTTTAAGAGTGTTATTTATTAAAAAACTATTTTCCATCCGGCCTAATGTAAAAAATATAAGGCGTTGTGCTGCCCGGATTAATCTAGTAAATAACATTAAAAAGAGACATTATTATGGCCAAATAGTTTAAAATGTACTTGTAATTATTGGAAGGAGACGGTTGCAAGTCCGTAAATAATGTAGAGATGGATGTATTTGTTTTCTTCTCTCTCTCTCTTTAATGCTTTATTTATTTGCTAGATAAATATAACAAAAAGCATACTTTAGCCAAAAACTTGTTTTGTGAGACCGAAAGGGCAAGTTGGGTGTCTAGCACCTTCCCAACTCGTAACTTAGCCTCCGAACCCGTTTTTTTGCATTCTCTGGTTTTCTTTTTTGGTTTTTTCTTTATTTTCTCCTTAAAATAAAGATGACGACTCTGTCAAAACATTTTGGATCGCAGTGAGGCATCACAACATCCTTTCTTGCACTTTCCCGTTTTCCCCTAAAAAAGGAGAATGAGAATAAAAGGATGATGTATTCCTATATCCTGGTATTCCCTAAAAAAGAGATAACCTGATGTAGAAAACCCAAAACACTCATAGTGATCCGAAATAGGCCTTAAGGCAATTTTTATAAAGTCTGTAGTGGGGCCCGCAACATCTTTTCTTGCACTTTCCGTTTTCCCCTAAAAAATGGAGAATGAGAATGAAAGGGTGATGTATTCCTGTATCCTGTTATCCCCTAAAAAAGGGATAACCTGATACAGAAAACTCATAGCTCGCATAACGGACCAAAAATCACTGAAGTGGCCGAGGCGTATTCAATGCACTTTTTGACAACACCCTTTCCACATTTTTAATTTCGTCTTCCCCTAGACAAGGGATGATGGAATGGAAAGCGTGGTGTCCGCATCCGCACGCCGCACTCCCCTAACCAAGGGAGCGCGGAGCGCGGGGCGCGGGCGTCACCCGGGGCACCCACAGTGGCTACTCTGCTGGGGAGATCGTTTTTATTTTAAATAAAAATGGAGGGCTAGACTCAGTAACCAAAATTTTTTTTTCTTTTGTTTCTGGCTAAAGTATGCTCGTTATATTTCTTTAAGCATTTGAATATTGCATTCTTATACATCCGTGTATATATTTGTGGATATGATCCTCCATTTTGCAGCAGTCTCGTTCTAGTCACCGTTATATGTATATTTAAAAATATATATTTTAAAAAAATACAATAATTTTCCGGGCAGCAAAATAAAAGGGCCGGGGCTTTATTTTTATTATTGCTTTATTTTCTACTTTATATTATTATTCCGTTCTGTTTATTTTTATTACGCAAAATTTGTACATATTTTTATTCCATCATGTCATTTTATTTTGGGGATTAGGAAAAATATGTAATTAATAGGAATATATAGATTCCCCATTTTTTCTTTCTATTTCTTGATGTGATTGGCTGCTTGCTCGTGCTCAAACTAAAAAAGCCGAGAAAATCTACAAATAACAGCAATACAGACCATATCTGTTTTAATTTTCTGCTCTATATCTGAGAAAATGAAAAAAAGATTTTACTGCTTTTTAGATGTCACACACACGCACACGCACGTAGAAATATTCCGAACTGTTACATTACACCATGGCCAGCTTACCCCCTGCATCGGTCAACGTTAATTGCATATAGATTCTCAGGACACTTCAAAGACCGACCGATTTTTGAATCTTTGAGTCATTAGTCAGCTCCTGTAAAAAAAAAAAGAAAAAAAAAAGAAAGAGAAAAAATGATGATGAAAAAAAATCAAGCAAAAAAAAATGTGGAAGTGAATAAAAAAAAATGTCCAAAAGATATGAATAAATACACAGGGGTTGATTGATTATTCTCTGATGCTATACTTAGACCATTTTGAATGGTAGATCCCGGAAAGAGTATAGGCCCTTCGGTTGGGATCAGTCAAATCTTGGGGAGTAGAAAGGCAAGTGGAATACGAAGGTCCTATACTCTGGAGAAAGAATCCACTGTTTCAGGAATAAGTTCTGAGACTATCAAAATAAATCAGATGCTTGTCCGGTCAATTGTAAGAAAATGAATAATAATAAAATATACTAATAAAGGCACAATGTACTCCTAGCCCAGAAAGCCTTTAGCCAGCCATTATGATATCTCCAAACCCCATTTTCCTCAGAAACCTGGCCCGAATTTGGAAAGCCAGAGATAATACTGGCCGGTTGATACGGGAAATAAGTGCAAAAAACAGATCGAAAAGTATCAGAAACAGATCAGAAAAGGGCAGAATCTGTTCAGAGGGTACAGATCTGAGTAGTATGGCAGCAGAAAGTGAGCAGTCCGCTATGGGTACGGATACAGGGGCTCCAGCAGACGTTCCGACTCCGGCTATACAACAGTGGCTAGACCAAAATTTGGGTGCACAGTCTGATCGTATAATGGGCCAAATTGCTAATCTGGTGCAAAATTTAAAATCTAGTGGTGAGGTAATCTCTTCCCCTGCAATCCCCCAAGAAGCATCAACCTCCAATGTTCCTCAAAACCCAAACCCTCAGCCAAACACCAACCCACCAAATACCACCATTACCCCAAATCCAAATCCTCCACCTAATCCCTATTACCCAAGTATTAACCCTTTTTCATTATACCCTCCATATCCCTTCCCAAATACCAATATCTCCCAGAATCCAAATGACCTTCCTTTTCCCATCACCAATCCGCTCCAAAATAGCCCACATATGGACCCCAGGAGCTATAATCAGCCAGGCCAAGTTACAACCTATTTACCTCCTAATGATCCTGGCAGCCAAATCGAAACCGCCAATAATCCTTATCCTGCCCAAAATCCTTATCCTACCCAAAATCCTTATCCTGCCCAAAATCAGTACCAGATACCGCAGCCAGAAATTAACCCAGTCTTTCCTAATCCTACCAGTATGTACCAAAAACCAACTCCTCATCCCACTAAAATGGAGGCTGACATGGAAAAATTGAAAAGTATGATGCTCGAGGTTCTGAACAAAGAGAAATTTTCTACGTGGGCATTGATGCTAAAACCTTCAGCCATACTACCCTTAAGTTTCAAAATGTCCGACATAAAAAAAATCGATGGGACTGGATGTCCTATCTCTCATCTAAAATCTTACTCTACTGGCATGCAATCAAGAGGAGCTAGTTTCGAAGCCATGACCTCCAATTTTCACCTTACTTTGATAAGGGCTACTAAGCAATGGTTAATGTTAGCAGATGATAGCACCATGGGCACTTGGGACCAAATAGCAGAAGGGTTTCTAGAAAGATACAAGGACAATACTACCCCCAAAAATAAAAGAGATCTTGAGGCATGCACCCAAAAAGAAAATTTGAAACAATTTGCGGCCAGTGGAAGAGTAAAGTCGCCCAGACTTTGGACAGACCTGATCCGGCTGAATCATGTAGAATGTTCATCAAAAACCTCCAGCCCATTTACTTAGAACACATGCGGTATCTCCCCTATAGCAATTTTAAAGAAATAGTGGAGATAGGAGTCCGTATTGATGAAGATCTACGCAAAGGATCCCTAGAAATTGGTACACCTCCAAGTTCATTTTGCTATTATGAATCAGATGAAGAATCTTCGGAAGAGGTTAAAGTGGTTGAAAGAATTGCACCTGGTAAGTACAGTAATGTGCCATGGTCATATGAGACAGATGAATCTGCCAATTCTGTTGAAGGAAACAGTAATACCAACAGGAGCCTCATAGGACCTTACCAAGCAAAAAGAAGGCATTACGATGAATTGAATGCCCCAATGTCCCTGATTTTCCAAGGCTTAATGACACAAGGGGTTCTGAAACCAATGGAAAATTACAGACCTCCAAAAAAGCTATCAGACACATAGGACCACTCTCAATATTGCGAGTATCATCGTAGCAGTGGCCACCCTACTGATAAATGTTATAAGCTCAAAAGTGCCATCCAAGATCTTATTGATGGCCATGTCATTGAGAAGCCCCACATCCGTGATTAATAAAAAGTGATCAAGTATCGCCCAAGGAACAACATTGAGAAAGAATTTGAATAGGGCATAACAAGCAGAGATTGAAGAAGACACCCTTGCAATTTATGTGCTCAAGCTTTCATAAATCAAACTCTCTCTACAGCACTCAAAAGAGACAAACTAATCGAAGCTCTCATTCAATCTAAGAACTTCAAACCTTTCCTTGAAAATATTTTTCTCCAAAACATTACTAGACAGTTTCCTTCATAGCTATTCTTTTCTAGTTTCTATTTTGCGCAATCTCTGATTCTCTGTTCTTTTATTTCATTCAAATCCTTAAAGGATCACAGATTGTTGCACAAGTTTGATTCTTGCTAGATCAAACACTAGTTTTTGTTGTACATTGATCCGTTAGTGATCACTTAGCTTTACATAATCTTAGTGCGCTTCAAAATCCAAGTTTGACCAACTTGGTAGTGGACGTAGCAGTTTTAACACTGTGAATCATTCTAAATACCGTGTTCTGTCTACCTTTTCTTTTCACTATTCATAAACTTAAACAACTCCTATCTACTTAAGTGTATAATAGTTATAGTCCTGAGTTCTTTACATATTTGATCTTATATATTATACTTCAATTCAGTCCTTATACTCAAGTGATTAAAAGAAAACCAAATCAAACTCTTTTTAGTTCAACAGCTGCTACCTCCTGATTTAACAATCAACTGCTGAAAACTTCTATTTTCTGCTGCATCTTTTAAAGGTTTTCAAAACAACCCTAAAAGTATTTAAAAGGTTATTCACTCCCTACTAGCCTTATTTCATTGCCAACTGGACTTATAGGTGTTTACAAGCAATCTGGTCAATCCTCTTTAAACCTCTGCCCGTGGAAAGTTCCCCTGTAGGTGTGAGTAATCTCGGTCTCTAGAGTTAGTAGCGATTCTACGCCGGGCAGATCCATTTGCAGAACGCCGGCTAAGCGTAAATTTCTTGGATTACAAACAAGTTCTTTCCAATCGAACAAGAATTCTTGGCTGACCCGTTTCTCTTTCACCTCGCGGATACAAAGAGCAGCCTTAAGGGCCTTCAGCTGCACCCCTTCACCAAAGCTAAAGCCCCATTTGGAAGCTTTGGGCAACTTTAACTCGGTGCTCATTGTGGGTTTGATCGGCCATCCTACCCGGGAATCAATTATAACGGCCCTCCTATCCCAGGCCTTAACCTTGCCCGGGATATCGCTCAGGATCCTTAGGTAATTATAATTAGATCTAATCCCGATCCGACCAGGGGCACTTGGACTGTAGATTAAGAGTTTTCGAAGAAGGTAGATATCCAACTCAAACCCGAGCAGGTGGCAGGCCACGGTATAAGCCGGCCATCACTGCTCGGACAGTGTTCAACATTAGATCATTAGATCGCAAGGCATGACCTTGGTCTTGTGTAGAAACTTGACAAAGAAAGGGTCTAAGGGCATACGCAAATCGACCCTGAAGAAGTCCGTAAAAAACAGTATTTCGTCTCCGAGCTCACGAGATAAATCAACACCAGCATACAATTCCTTCTTGCTCGCCCTGTAATAATTGGGGTTCACCCCCCAACGAGGTGAACCAGGTGGTAACCTTGACCGCGGTATCCATAGAGGCCAAGTGTGCATCATACTGGCTCTCATCTGCGCTCATAGACCAATCGGGTTCGACGGGTGAGGAAGAGGCCATGCTTATCTCATCATCGGCCTCTCCTCATCTCATCGGCTATCGAGGCCGTGGACCTCAACCGCGGGCTATCCTCCTCGTTCGCTAGTCGGCTCATCCCAGCCCCTCGACTTCGCACACCACAGACTCAACGTCCTCTTGACCATCCGTCACCATCAACGTCCACACCAATTGAAGGAGTTTTCTCGCTACTCAACGGATCATTTTGCCCGTCGTAGCTAAAAGCCTGTCTCTCGCTACCCGTAGACTCATCACGCAACCTCATCGGGGAAGACATGTCTATAAATAGATTGAGGAAAGAAAGGTCAGACTCAGCCCAGAATGGCAAACAGTTCAGAAGGGAAAAATCCTAAGTCTAGGTACACTAAGGGGCCATCCCCGCCTACCGAGCAAGACACTTTTGGTCATCTTCCTCTATCTTTTCCTAAGGTCTGATGTTATTCTATGAATCCTACCCAGAAATGCATGAGGGAAAAGGAAGAAACCCAAAAAACGAAGAACAAAGCAAGAAGAAGAGAAAAGAACGAGATTACTTATTGTTAAGATTCAGTTGAGATTTCTTTCTGCACAAGTTCTTTCGAAGCGGAAGCAAAGGAGGATTTCGAAGCTGGGAAGTTAGACGATAATCAGAATTGAACTCACCTTCACCAGAATCGGAAAGCAAGAGGCGTAGAAACTCACATACCTTGGATTTACTTAAAACCATTAAGCTAAAACCAGCTAGTTTAAATACTTATCCAAAATCCTTAAATTCAGTTTTAAACTTAAGACTTTGTAATAAGTCTAAATCTATTTGCTTAAACATTCAGTAGATAAGATATCCTATGCTGTTTATACAACAGATACCTTTTTGAGTAGGGCTGACAATTACAACCCAAAACCCGTTAACCCACCCAATCCGACTTAAAAATCACCCAACCCAACCCGACTTGAAAATTTTCATGGGCAGAAACGGGTCGACCAGTTTCGACCCAACCCATTATCCATTTTGACCCATAATTTTTTTGTTATGCAAATGTATGTTTTTTGGTGGAAAATGTGGGGTGAGAATGGTCGACCCATTTCGACTCGCTACCCGTTCTGACCCAACCCGCTTCAACCCAACTCATTTCGACCCGTTTAATATTTGGGTCGTAATGGTCATGACCCGTTACCCGTTTCGACCCGACTCATGCCGAGCCGACCCACCAAATCGCTAGCCCTACTTTTGAGTTTGCTTAGCAGCCTACATTCTAGTGTCATTCTATCTGCCTAAAGCATAAGTCATCAGCAGCTAGCAGCTGCTGATACACAATGTCAGCACCTGCTTATACTCTAAATTTTTACTCGCTGAAAACACTGTAGTCATTTGAAAAAGATCTGACCTTCATGCACTTAGTATAAAACATTATTTTGGTAATTTTTTTCAAACAAAAGAATTATTTACATGTCATATCATAGTAGACTTTCGTGCAAGTCATAAATTTTCCTTGTATACCCATACCTAGCTAACAACTCTCTTTAATATTTCATGCTAGGAAATACTCTTTGTCTCTTACAATCTTTCAGAATTTATGAGCATTCAATGAAACATCATTTCATCAAGAAATTCAAGATTCAACCTCGCTCTCTCAAACGGCTACAATTCTGGATATCTCTATTAAACGTTTGAAGCAAGGATTGAAGAAGACACCTTTGCAATATTACGTGCTCAAGCTTTCATAAATCAAAATTTCTCTACAACACTCAAAAGAGATAAACTAGTCGAAGCTCTCATTCAAACCAAAAACTTCAAATCTTTCCTTGAAGAGCTTCTTCTCCAAAACATTACAAGACAGTTTCTTTCATAATTATTCATTTCTAGTTTTTGTTTGGAATAGTCTCTAATTCTCTGTTCCTTTATTCTTTCAAATCCTTAAATCATCACAGATTGTTGCACGGGTTTGATTCTTGCTAGATCAAACTTTTCAAACACTTGTTTTTGTTGTACACTGATCCGTTAGTGATCATTTAACATATGTATAATCTTAGTGCACTTCAAAATCCAAGTTTGACCAACTTGGTAGTGGACGTAACAGTTTCAACACTGTAAACCACCCCAAATATTGTATTCTGTCTACCTGCTGTTTTTATTGTTTACAACACTTAAGCAGCTTCGATCTACTTAAGAGTTCAACAGTTACAGTCCCGAGTTCTTTACATAATTGATCTTATATATTGTTCTTCAACTCAATCTTTATACTTACATAATCAATAGAAAACCAAACCAAATTGTTTTAAGTTCAGCAACTGCTACCTGCTGATTTTACATCAGTTGGTGAAAACTTATCTTTTCCGATATAATTTTTAAAGGTTTTCAAAACAACCCTCAAAGTTTTTAAAAGGTTATTCACCCCCTTTCTAGCCTTATTTCGTTTCCAACTGGATTTACAAGAAGAAACAGTAGCTTGAAGAAAATTCTCTCTCTAAATTTCAAAAATGGTGAAAGAGAGGAAGGCAGAGAGGGCTGGCTTTTATAGGCATTTTGGGTTTTGGGGGGGGGGGGGGGGGGAGAAAGGCGTAGCCAAACGGCTCTGACATCACGGAAGGATGCACGTGCATTAAATGTGTCGTTTCGTGAAACACACCCCTAACAAGTCGCTCCACTCAATGATGGCTCACGCTCCTTGCTGTCTTCTCTCCCTAGTACTCTCCAAACGACAAGATTCTCAAACACGCTCCAACTGTCTTCTTACCAAGGTTACAGAAGATTCTAACGTCTTGCCTTGCAGCCAAGTCACAATCAACTTCAAAATTGCACAAGTGTTGAAACCCGATGCAAAAGCAACAACACCGAGTATAAGTGCTCTCCGCTTCGAGCATAAATACTCGCTATACAAATAGTTAGGGGCCATTGATGTGCCTGACCTAAACCCGATCACGATCACGAGCGATTACCACATGCCAGTCACAAGCTCGTAAGCATGGGACCACCAAGCTTAGCGGGCAGAGCCAGTAAGGTTCCCGAGCAGAAATCATCGATATATCCCGACCAAGCCTGGCTGAGCACAGGCCTTGCCTGCTCGACCAGGGGGCCATGCCCAGGAATCACACTTATCATCACCATGCAGCCGGGTAGAGTCATGCTCACCCAGGAAAGGATCTAGTTGGGAATCTCAGGGACTTGCTCTCCAAGACAGGTCAAAAGTTTCCTTATCCGAACAAAGTACTTGTCATATCTGCTCCGACATTCACGCGGCCAGCCGTCTATCATACCTATAATTTAGGAGTTTCCTCCCCAACATATTAGCCAACTATGGAATTGAATCCCCAAGGATTCTATGTCATTGGGAGCCTATAAATACCCCTCCATAAACCCTAAACAAGGTACATACTCTTTACAGCTTCAGACCTATATCAAATTGCTTTTTAACTCTCACACAATACTTATTCTCACGTTGAACTGGTTTCGTGAGGCCAAGCCTTGCACTTCCAACTAAGGTGTTTTTCATATTTTAAGATAGGTTGTGAAGAGATCTAATCCATACAATCAAATTCAAATATCCTACGCATCAATTGGACGACCCAAGACTGTTTTTTGGATCATTATTTAGAAAAAGAAAAAAAAATTGGCTTCGAATCAAGTACGTTGACTTTTGTTTCCAATCATTATTTAGATTTTTCAGTTAGGAAAGAAGTGGAAAACTAATACTAGTGTCCTTGATCACAAATATATATATAAAGTTGGTGAGGAGCACTATGGTTGTGCCACCTCATCCTCATTTCTTAAATCTTAATTGTGAGGGCATGACTCTTGATTTCATGAAAACTTTTTGTATTCTAGTCATTAAATAATAATAATACTAAGTAATAATTAATATAATAAAGGGTATTATGATATAGGTATATAAATTAGCATAAGTCTTTTAACTAAAGACTTATTCACAACAACATTTGATAAAAACTCTAGCTAATTGGATCAAAAATTTGAAGAGTTTGATATTGTGTATTTAAGTTGACAAAAACCAATGTCAATATAGGGGGGAAGGACTTTTTGATAATATAGATCTCTAGATTTAAGCATTTTATTGATACATGCATGAGCTCATGAGTGATTGAACATATTTTTATTTGATGGTTGTGATGGAGGAGTTTTGTGTACTTCACTTTAATTTTCATTTTAATTTGCTAATGTCAATTCTTTGGGGATCCCCTACTCCAAGAGACAATTGTCTTCTTCCCGCGACTTTTGATCAGGTAGAGACATCACTAGAGAATTCTTTTTTCTCGCCTTACTCCTCATACCATAGTTAAATTTTTCAGTTTTCTTGACCATATTGATTAAAGATGACACTTTTAAATTTTCTTTGTGGGATTATAATCTTCTAGATTTGTTTTAGGTTTCTATTATATATATGGTTTATGGTTCTTGATTAGTTTTTTCGTTATAATAGTATTTTTTATTTTGGCTTTGATTTTTGATTTTTGATTTTTGATTTTTGATTTTTGATTTTTGATTTTTGATTTTTGATTTTTGATTTTTGATTTTTGATTTTTGATTTTTGATTTTTGATTTTTGATTTTTGATTTTTGATTTTTGATTTTTGATTTTTGATTTTTGATTTTTGATTTTTGATTTTTGATTTTTGATTTTTGATTTTTGATTTTTGATTTTTGATTTTTGTATTTTTCATCTACTTGGGTGATAATATATTGTTTTTAATTGATTGGGATCTTTAGTTTTCACATTGATTTTAGTTTTGTTTTGACTTTTGTACAAGTTTTTATAGTATTGGCTTTTGTTTACCCCTCCCATTATTTAACTCATTAAAAATAGATTAAATAACAATTAGCCAATTTTAAATGGAATTACAAATTATTTTATCAGATTAAATATTAGTTAACCTATTATAAATGTGACTATATATTATTTAACATATCAAAAAAGGATATTACAAATCATTTAAAGAAAGAAAAGTTAGATTTATAATTAATTAAAAAATTAATGTATTGAAGTATTGAATATGCAATGTTATATTTACTCATTTTCTTTGTGATTGATCATTATAACAATCCCACAATCACTAATATTAGAAGATATTAATCATTTTGGCCGCATATTATGGGTTTGTCGGGATGCGCGCGCGCCCTAGGATAGGGGTGCGCGTACGTGCGAAAGCGGGACACCACGGTTTTCATTCCACCCTCCCTTATTTAGGGGAAGACAAAATTAAAAATACGGAAAGGGTGCTGTCTAAAATCGTGTTGAATACGCCTCGGTCACCGAAGTGAGTTTTTGGTCCATTATGGGAGCTTTGAGTTTTCTGTATCAAGTTATCCCTTTTTTAGGGGATACCAGGATGCAGAATACATCACCCTTTCATTCACATCTTCCCTTGTTTATGGGAAAATGGAAAGTGCAAGAAAGAATGTTGCGAAGCCCCACTATGGATTTTATGAAAATTGCCTTATGGCCTATTTTGGATTACTATGAATGCTTTGGGTTTTCTATATCAAGTTATCCCTTTTTTAGGGGATACCAGGATATAGGAATACATCACCCTTTCATTCCCACTCTCCCTTTTTTAGGGGCAAATGGAACATAATAAGAAAGGATGTTGCGATGCCCCACTGTGATCCAAATCGTTTTGATAGAGTCGCCATCTTTATTTTAAGAAAGAAATAAAAAAAAATCAAAAATAAAACCAGAGAATGCAAAGAACGGGTTCGGATGCTAAGTTACGAGTTGGGAAGGTGCTAGGCATCCAACTCGCCCTTTCGGTCTAAAAAAAACAGTTTTTGGCTAAAATATGCTTTTTGTTATATTTATCTAGCAAATAAATAAAACATTAAAGAGAGGGAAGAAAACAAATACATCCACATTTACATTATTTACGAACTTGCAGCCGCCTCCTTTCAATAATTACAAATATACTTAAAAATATTTGGTCATAATAATGACTCTTTTTAGTGTTATTTCCTAAATAAATCCGGGCAGCACAACAGCTTATATTTTTACATTGGGCCGGATGAAAAGTAGCACTTTTTATAAATAAAAACCTTAAAACTTACCTTTTAGCGGATTAGGGTGTGCTCGCTCTGTCCTTCAGGGAGAGGGAGTCTTTTGTGATGAAGTGGTGTGAAGATTCAAGCAGAATAACTGCTTCTAAAAGCTGCTTTTGGCCTCGGGATCCAGGCGCCGGGTGGAGCAACTGGTTGAGATTTGATTGATTGATTGTTTGAGGGAGGCGAAAATCGAGCAGAGCAACTGCTTGTTTCTGGCGGATTTGGCCTTTGGATTCGGGCAGGGCTACTGCTCCTTTTGAGATTTTTGGACCGGGGGAATAGGGTGGAAACCTTGCTGGAAGGCTATGGCTCACTTTGACCGGTTGGTTTTGAGTTTGGAGGAGATTTGGCAGAGCTTCGAGGCTTATAGAAGAGGGGAACTCTTTCTCTCTCACTTCGTAAACTCTCAGCGGTTTGAGACGACGTAAAATTTTGAGTGTGTGAACTGTGTCAAATTCACTGCCGAAGCCTTCCTTTTATAGGCAAAGAAAGACTTTCCTTTGTTGTTAAGTTTGATCTCTTTGTACTTCATCGGTTTATACCGCGCGCTGAGAGAATTGTACCAAGAGCAAAGTGCTACAGTGACTTAGCACAAAGCTAGCGCCGCCTTATAGCAAACTGGGTGCTGAGCCCACTTCTTCCATGGGTGGCACCTGGTTTGGAATTTAGGGTCTTTTTCGCACTTTGGCCCCCCTGCATTTCACTGTTTTACGCATCCTACTTTGTCTTTTGCACCTTTAAACCCTGTAACTTGACATTGGTTAAGTTTTAACAGGTATTGATATTTCATGTCATGTTACATATCAGGGGTACGAAATTGAGATGTTTACAGAGCCCCTCAACGATGGAGTCTACAGGTAACCCGCAGCTTACTGAGTAGGCGAACATCGTTGATAAGAAATAGACTCCTAAATTTCGTGGAAATTAAGATGGGGAGTGATGCAACAGATAGCAGTTATAATGCAACAGTTTATAATGCATACCAAATCTCACATATCCTAGACATGTTTAGTCGATTATAGCATGTTTTCGAAGTTTTTAACCAGATATGCAATAAAATGCTCTGATGGTCGCACCTACTAGGTAGGCTGCCTACGTATCCCTTAATAAAAGGAATCAGAGCAAACGTAGTTCGGCCTCAAGCAATCAAACAACAACCAGGTGGGATGGATGGTGTGTTTCGCCCAGCATAGTCAAAACTGGTGGGACCTCGGATGCGTTTTTCCTAGCATAGGGAAAACGATGGAGCTTTTTGAAAATGAGCTTTTCCCAGCATAAGGAAAGCGGTGGAACCCTTTTTAAAACCACCTTTCCCTAGCATAAGGAAAGCGATGGAACCCTTTTTTAAAACAGGCTTTTCCCAGCATAGGGAAAACGATGGAGCTTTTGAAAATGGGCTTTCCCCAGCATAGGGAAAGCGATAGAGCTTTTGAAAATGGGTTTTCCCCAGCATAGGGAAAGCGATGGAGCTTTTGAAAATGGGCTTTCCCCAGCATAGGGAAAGCGATGGAGCTTTTGAAAATGGGCTTTCCCCAGCATAGGGAAAGCGATGTAGTTTTTGAAAATGGGCTTTCCCCAGCATAGGGAAAGCGATGCTACTTTTTCAAATGCCCTTTCCCCAGCATAGGGAAAGCGATGGATCCTTTTTTTTTTTCAAAACAGGCTTTCCCCAGTATAGGGAAAGAGATGGAAGCTTTTAAAACATGCTTTCCCCAGCATAGGGAAAGAGATGGAATCTTTTAAAACAAGCTTTCCCCTACATAGGGAAAGCGATGGAAGCCTTCTTTTTTTCTTTTTTCTTTTTTTTTTCAAAAAGAACTTTGAATGTGCATATGTGTCATCCGTTTCTTAAACATGTTAAGACAAGATAAGGCAAAGTGATGGAAATGTAATATAAGAGCTTGAGATGTGGCTTCTGGTTGGCTTTGAAGGGTTATGAGTTTAAGAGCTGATTGTGATATTTGAGATGGAGGTGGGTGCAGTTTAGGGTTGCTTTTCAGTCTTTTGACTAGTGCATCATTCAAAAAAGGAATTCAATCAGGATTAGTGAGCCCTACTAATCGATGCCTCAGAGGGACCACTTTTTTTTTCTTCCTTTTTTTTTGTTGCTCTAACTTTTGTCTAGGCCGCCCTTTCAGGTTTTCAACCTAGCGAGCTTTTACCTCATAGGAAGCCGGTCTTTCAATGCATGTGATGACAACCCGCTTATTCTTGAGCGATCACAGTTTTGTAGCTTCTTCCTTTCTTCAGGCGAGATGGAAGGACAACTGTTTCTGGAGATGATGAGCCTTTATGTATCCAATGAGTTTGGTGGGAGAAGCCCCAGGATGACTCGATGAACCATATTTTGTAAGATGGAACGGGCAAGTTCCTGGAGATATTAACTGGAGACAGCCCCAGAAAGACTCGATTTGGAGAGACCTTTTGTAGGAGACAGAAATGAGTATGCTCAAAGAAAAAGGATGACTCTAATGGACAAAAGAAAAGTCATGATCCAGAGTTTATTGCCGAGTATCATGAGTTTCATGGACCCTATTTAATGTTTATATTTTAATGATTTTATGGGTCTTTAGCTAGAAGTTCTATCCTGGACCCAGATCACGTTATAGCCGATTGAAACAAAGCTATAGATGGCAACTAGGTTGGGGTATAGTGTTTAAGTATTTGGGATGGATTAGCTTTAGGGTTGATGATTTGATTGGCCTCTTGCTTAAAGGCATTTTGGGTTGTGGATTTGGTTATGGGTCATGGGGTTGTCCAAGAGTGATATATATATATATATATATATATATATATATATATATATATATATATATATATATATATATATATATATTGCGAGAGAAATATTTTGAGTAAATTGCTCAGGAGAGGTTTCTTTTCTTTTCCTTCTCCTCCTTTTTTTTTTGATTTCCAACCTTGCTATTTCTTTCTCTTTTTTTTTATTTTTTTCTTTGCAAGAGAAATTTTGAGGAAATTGCTCAGGAAAGGTTTCTTTTCTTTTTCTTTTTGTTTTGATTTCCAACCTTGCTCTTTCTTTCTTTTTTTTTTCCTTTTTTTTTGACTTCTCGGGGCAATTTGGGAGAATGTATGAAGAGATATCTGTCCTCTCTCTCTCTTGGGATAAAAAGGTGGTCACTCTTGATGGATATACATATAAGGGTAGAGCAGCCCCAGTTTTGGGAAGCTGGATCTTAGAGATGGTTAAGCTTTGGCATATGGTGGTAACCCCTAGTGTGCCATTTAATAGCTCGATCGCAATGGGTCGAACTTATATTTTTAATGGTTTGTGGGACCATATTACGAAATGACTCATTATCAACCCGTGTAGTTTTATCATGTTTTTACATGAGTCGACTCGTCATTTTTATATAACAGATATTTCGGCGATATATGGTGCTCAAAGATCGAGAAGAAGACACTACAAGTTAATATAGGAGAAGCAAGAATTTTATCAGACTTGAATATAGATAAAAATATCTTTGGAAAGTTCGTTTTGAGGACTTGGTTGGACTTTTGAAATAACGGAGACCGAATGGATTAGTGAGGATACTCTTGCAAGGATGTGCTGTAGGCATCAATATGGGCAAAAGAGATACTCTTGGGGTTTGAAAGCCCCTAGTCCTGAATTGTTGCGCGTGATCCTTGAGTTGCCTAGCTTTTCTGGATTTCCCTGCTTTCCAAACCTTTCTGCTTTCTTGGCTTCTTGGTTTTCCGAGCTTTCCTTTCTTCCCTGGATCCCTATCGATCTTTTTTTTTTAATTTTTTTTGAAGTGGTAGTCCCTAACATCTCGAAGTAGGACTTACTAATTTTTTTTTGAAATCAAGAATGAATGATGCACTTATCAACTGGTGATGCATTTATGAGAAGTTAAGAGAGAAGAGGAATTTGGAGATGGCAATTGAAAACAATGGTGAGGGGGGTTTCCCGTCTTTACATGTGTTTGGAAACAAAAGAAAACACATAGAAAAACCTCTTTTTTTCTTTTGAACACTATCTTTTTTTTATTTTGGAAAACGATTTTTTTTTTTGAAATGAGATGTGATAATTACGTACCTCTGGACAATCCTCTCAGGAGAATAAATGATTGTAGTCAAACTTTTTTTTCGCCCCTGCAAAATTGTTAGTGGTACCAAAGAAAAACAATAAAGATCCCAATATCTATGAAAACTGACGCTGAATTGGAAAAGAGTTGTTTCCTGGAGATTTTATTTGACAAAAGGAAATTCAAAGGTAAAAAAAAAGGTTTTTGGAGGCTTATACACAAGGGTATTCTAAGGTTTGACAAGTCTTAATGGCTTTTCATTGTCCTTCCCTGAGTGGCCAACAACTTCTTGTACTGAGTTCTGCCCAATCCGAATTTTTTCTCAATGTTGTTCCTTGGGCGATGCTTGATTAGTAACAATCAAAGGTGCGGCTTCTTAATGATTTTATCATTGATAAGATCTTGGATATCATTCCTGAGTGAGAAGCATTTATCGATGATATGGCCACTGGATTGGTGGTATTCACAATACTTGTTGCGGCTCCATTTGGCAAGTAATGGGTTTGGAGGTTTGTAGTTTTCAAGGCGCTTAAGGACTTCTTGTGCTATTAACCCTTGTAGGATCTGTGACATTGGGGCATTCAATTCATCAAAGTGCCTTTTGTTTCCTTTGTAAGGTCCTATGAGACTCTTGTTGGTATTACTGCTTCCTTCAACAGAATTGGCAGACTTGTTTGTCCCATATGACCATGGCACATTACTGTATTTTTCACCCGGGATTTTTTCTACAGCGTTGACTTCTTCCGTAGATTCTTCCTCTGATTCAGGATAGCAGAATGAACTTAGAGGTGTACCAAATTCTAGGGATCCTTTGCGTATATCTTCATCAATACAGACTCCTATTTCCACTATTTCTTTGAAATTGCTGTAGGGGAGATACCGCATGTGTTCCAGGTAAATGGGCTGGAGATTTTTGATGAACATTCTGCATGAATTAGCCGGATCAGGCCTGTCCAAAGTCTGGGCAACTTTTCCCTTCCATCTGGCTGCAAATTCTGCAAATGTTTCATTTTCTTTTTGGGTGCATGCCTCAAGATCTCTTTTATTTTCAGGGGTAGTATTGTCCTTGTATCTTTCTAGCAACCATTCAGTTATTTGGTCCCAAGTGCCCATGGTGCTATCATCTGCTAGCATTAACCATTGCTTGGCAGCCCCTATCAAGGTAAGATGGAAATTGGAGGTCATGGCTTCGAAACTAGCCCCTCTTAATTGCATGCTAGTAGAGTAAGATTTTAGGCGGGAGATAGGGCATCCAGTCCCGTCGAATTTTTCTATGTCGGGCATTTTGAAACTTGAGGGTAATATGGATGAAGGTTTTAGCGTTAATGCCCGTGTAGAAAATTTCTCTTTGTTCAAGACCTTTTGCATCATACTTTTTAACTTTTCCATGTCAGCCTCCATTTTGGTGGGAGGGGGAGTTGGTTTTTGATATATGCTAGTCGGATTAGGAAAGGCTGGGTTATTTTCTGGCTGTGGTATCTAGTAAGGATTTTGGGCAGGATAAGGATTATTAGCGGTTTTGGTTTGGCTGCCAGGATCATTAGGAGGTAAATGGGTTGTTACTTGGCCTGGTGGGTTATAGCTTCTTGGGTCCATATGCGGGCTACTTTGGTGTGGGTTGGTGATGGGAAATGGAAGGTCATTTGGATTTTGGGGGATATTGGTAATTGGGATGGGATATGAAGGGCATGATGAGAAAGGGTTAATGTTTGGGTAATAGGGGTTTGGTGGAGGATTAGGATTTAAGGTAGTGGTGGTATTTGGTGAGTTGGTATTTGGCTGAGGATTTGGATTTGGAGGAACATGAGAAGTTGATGCTTTTTGAGGGGCTGTAGGGAAAGAGGTTCCCTCACCACTGGGTTTTGGACCTTGTATGAGACTTGCTATCTGACTTAGCTAACGATCATTTCGTGCATCTAGATTTTGGTCTAGCCATTGTTGCATAGCCGGAGTTGGAGTGTACCCTGGAGCCCCCGTATCTGTACCCTCACGCTCATTCTCTTGCCATTACGCTTTCGGATCTGTACCTATCTTGCGCTGCCACTTTACATTCGACCCCATTATTTTCTGAACTGACTTATGAGCCTGTACCCCGTATCAACCGACCAGTACTATCTTTGTCTTTTCAAATTTGGGTCAGGTTTCTGAGGAAAATGGGTTCAAATGTATCAGAAGGGCTGGCTGAAGGCTTTTTGGGCTAGGAGTACAGCGTGCCTTTATTAGTACTTTTTTTTAATTATTATTCAATTTTTCCCTACAATTAACCGTTCAAGCATCTGCTTTGTTTTGACAGTCTCAAAACTATTCCTGGAACATTTGATTCTTTCTCCAAAGTATAGGACCTTTGTATTCCACCTGTCTTTCGACTCCTTAAGATCGGACTGATCCCAGGCGAAGGGCCTATACTCTTTCCGGGATCCACCATTCAAAGTGATCTAAGTCGAGCATCAGAAAATAATCAATCAGCCCCTGTGTATTATTTTTAATACTTGTGCATTTTTTATTCATATTTTTTTTCCATCATTTTTTTTCTTGATCTTTTTTTTTACAGGGGCTGACCAACGATTCAAAGATGCAAAAATCGGTCGGTCCATGAGGTGTCCTGAAAATCTATATACAATATAACGATGGCTTATGCAGGGGGTAAGCTGGCCATGGTGTAGGGTAGTAGTTCGGAATATATCTACATGCGTGCGCGTGTGTGCAGTCTCTAAAAAGCAGTAAAGTCTTTTTTTTCAGATATAAAATAGAAAATAAAACAGATATGACATGTCTTGCTGTTATTTGTAGATTTTTTCGGCTTTTTAGTTTGAGCACGAGCAAGCAAGCAATCACATCAAGAAATAGAAAGAAAAAATGAGGAATCTATCTATTCCTATTAATTACAAATTTGTCATATCCCCAAAATAAAATGACATAATGAAATAAAACATGTACAAATTTTGCATAATAAGAATAAAGCGAATTGAATAATAATATAAAGCAGAAAATAAAGTAATAATAAAAATAAAGCGAATGGAATAATAATATAAAGCAGAAAATAAAGTAATAATAAAAATAAAGCCCCGGCCCTTTTGAAAAATATATAATTTTAAATATACCTGTAATAATGACAGGAACGAAACTGCTGCAAGATGGAGGATCATATCCACAAATATATACACGGATGTATAGGAACGCAAATATTTAAATGCTTTAAAGAAATATAACAAGCATACTTTAGCAAGAAAAAAAAGAAAAAAAAGTTTTGGTTACTGAGTCTAGCGCTCCATTTTTATTTAAAATAAAAACGATCTCCCTAGCAGAGTCGCCACTGTGGGTTTCCCGGGATGCGCCCGCGCCCCGCTCGCCCTTGGATATGGGTGCGTGTATGTGCGGAAGCGGGACACCACACTTTCCATTCCACCCTCCCTTATTTAGGGGAAGACAAAATTAAAAATGCGGAAAGGGTGCTCTCTAAAAGCGTGTTGAATATGCCTCGATCACCGAAGTAACTTTTTGGTCCATTATGAGAGCTTTGAGTTTTCTGTATCAAGTTATCCCTTTTTTAGGGGATACCAGGATGCAGGAATACATCACCCTTTCATTCACATCTTCCCTTATTTAGGGGAAAATGGAAAGTGCAAAAAAAAAATGTTGCGAGGCCCCACTATGAATTTTATGAAAATTGCCTTATGACCTATTTTGAATTACTATGAGTGCTTTGAGTTTTCTATATCAAGTTATCACTTTTTAAGGGGATACCAGAATATAGGAATACATCACCCTTTCATTTACACTCTCCATTTTTAAAGGGAAAACGGAAAATAATAAGAAAGGATGTTGCGATGCCCCACTGTGATCCAAAACATTTTGATAGAGTCGTCATCTTTATTTTAAGGAAGAAATAAAGAAAAATTAAAAATAAAACTAGAGAATGCAAAGAACGGGTTCGCAGCTAAGTTACGAGTTGGGAAGGTGCTAGGCACCCAACTCGCCCTTTCGGTCTTAAAAAAACATTTTTTTGGCTAAAGTATGTTGTTTGTTATATTTATCTAGCAAATAAATAAAACATTAAAGATAGTGAAGAAAACAAATACATCCACATTTACATTATTTACGGACTTGCAGCTTCCTCCTTTCAATAATTACAAATATACTTAAAAATATTTGGCCATAATAATGACTCTTTTTAGTGCTATTTCCTAAATAAATCCAGGCAGCACAACAGCTTATATTTTTACATTGGGCCGGATGAAAAGTAGCACTTTTTATAAATAAAAACCTTAAAGCTTACCTTTTAGCGGATTAGGGTGTGCTCGCTCTGTCCTTCAGGGAGAGGGAGTCTTTTTTGATGAAATGGTGTGAAGATTCGAGCAGAATAACTGCTTCCGAAAGCTGCTTTTGGCCTCGGGATCCCGGCGGAGCATCTGGTTGATACTTGATTAATTGATTGTTTGATGAGGCGGAAATCGGGCAGAGCAACTGCTTGCTTCTGGCGGATTTGGCCTTTGGATTCGGGCAGGGCTACTGCTCCTTTTGAAATTTTTGGACCGGGGGAATAGGGTGGAAACCTAGCTGGAAGACTATAGCTCACTTTGACCGGTTCGTTTTGAGTTTGGAGGAGATTTGACGGAGTTTCGAGGCTTATAGAAGGAGGGGAACTCTTTCTCTCTCACTTCGTAAACTCTCAGCGGTTTGAGACGACGTAAAATTTTGAGTGTGTGAACTGTGTCAAATTCACTGCCGAAGCCTTCCTTTTATAGGCGAAGAAAGACTTTCATTCGTTGTTAAGTTTGATCTCTTTGTGCTTCATCGGTTTATACCGCGTGCTGAGAGAATTGTACCAAGAGCAAAGTGCTACAGTGACTTAGCACAAAGCTGGCGCCGCCTTATAGCAAACTGGGCGCTGAGCCCACTTCTTCCATGGGTGGCGCCTGGTTTGGAATTTAGGGTCTTTTTGGCACTTTGACCCCCTACATTTCACTGTTTTAAGCATTCTGTTTTGTCTTTTACACCTTTAAACCCTGTAACTTGACATTGTTAAGTTTTAACAGGTATTGATATTTCATGTCATGTTACATATCAGGGGTACGAAATTGAGGTGTCTACACATATAAATTGGTTTTTATTTTGCTCTTGATTTTAGCATTTTATTTATTTTTGGTATTGAATTTCTTGTGTGTTATTTATTGTGTATTATTCATAAAAATATTTTTAATAAATAAAAATCTCTACATATTTGTTTAAATTCTATTACTTACAAGCAACACTATCAAAAGTATTTATTTTATATAAATATTAACGTATAAAATAACAAGTATACTTAATTTTATCTTCATTTTTTGCGTGGGGTAATAATTCCACATTAATCCAAACCAATCCATATTCTCCCATTTTTAATAAGATTGCGACTAAGAGCATACAAGTACTATAATGACCTTCTCCATGGGTCTTTGACAACCGTGTGTAGAGGTAGAATCGGTGATTGAACAAAATTTAAAAAAAAAACGAATATAAAATATGATTTCTAAGGACATAGAATGCGGACTCAAAACTCTCATTAATAGAAAAACACAAATTGTGAAAATGAAATGCAAAGAGTCTTTGGAGAAAAGAGGATGAGAGAAAGAGAAACAATAATTTGGTTATAATTAAGTTATTAATGTGACATTAAAATGACCATCAATTTCATTCATTACGGTATTGAATATGTACCATTTAAAAGGAAACATTAAAATTCTCTTAACTATCTCATGTAAGTATATTATAACAATCATTTACTTTTTATTTGAGTACTATAATAATAATTATAATAAAATGAACATAATCAATTACAATTTCTTAATTAACCAAATGGAGATACGTTCAATCACTCATGAATTCATGCATATATCAATAACATACTCAAATTTAGAGATATATATTAGCAAAATGTCTTTCTTCATTTTATTGGCATTGATTTTTATCAACTTAAATACACAATATTAAACTTTTCAAATTCTTGATCCAATTAAGTAGAGTTTTTAGCAAAGATTTTTGTGAAAAAGTCTTTAGTTAAAAGACTTATGCTAATATATATACACATATATCATAATACTCCTTATTATATTAATTATTACTAATTATCATTATTAGTTAATGACTAGAATACAAAAAATCTTCATGAAATAAAGAGTCATCAATTGAGATTTAACAAAAAAGGGTAAGGTAACACAAACATAGTGTTTCTTACCAACTTTATATATATATATATATATATACAAATTTGTAAGATTTTTGTAATTCCGTTTATAATTAAATGAGATTGGAATACCATATCATATGCACATTTATATCATATACTATATTTTATAAAATAAAAATATACCATATATTTATAAATTTAGTGAAAAAAAAATAAAAATCTACCCATACTGATCACGGGTTACACACTAGTAATATTGATAAAGAAAGTTTTAAAATTATTAGTGTTGACATTATCTTTATTAAGTATCAACGCATAACTACATATATACTACCAAGTCAATAACTCCCCCCCCCCCAAAGATACTCCCATCAATGCCCTCTAGACAACTAGTCAACACTAAACAACTATTGCTCCCTTAAATAATTGCCCTTTTTATTTTTATTATTTGTTTTAAAATAATTATTTTTTTTTTTTAAAATTTTGTTTTAAAAAATATTTTTATAATTTTATCATTATTTTTTTACCTATTTTACTATATGGACATATGCTCATGCGCATTAAAAAAAACTATACACTACACCAATAATTATAATACATTCAATTATTTTTTTTTTAACGATGTATCAAATAAAAAAATCGATTATTTAAAAAAGAAAAGAGTACAACTTAATGTGTGACGTAGTACTCTGCTCCACAAAACCTCTCCTCATGGAAAGTACCAACCAGAAATCCACTCCCCATACTCTATAATTTTCCAACAATACCACTAATTTGTAACAACCAAGAAAATTCAAAAACTAAGTGTGAAGACTGAAGAGCACATAGTTGGAACTTCTAACATTCTTACTATTAATTAACATATTTCATTATTAATGTTAACATGGCATCAATATATATAACATGCCCACCATAGCAACTCAATTGAACATAAAGCTAGCTAAAGCCTATATGCATAAACCCATCTAATAAACTTAATTTTATCATTGGGTCAAGCTTGTTCCTTTTGTTTTGGGGTCATCAAGACTCCAAATTCAGATCCAACCAATATTTAACTTACTCCAAACTTGCATCTTACCACATCTTTATCTTTACAACTGACTCATCCACTGTGCATGTCGGGTCAGGCCCACATTTGAAAAGCCCGCAACAGTATGCAATCAAGAAATGGACGGCATTGATTGATCTGTCCCACAATCTGAAGGCTCAGATTTGACGTTAGATCCGTTTATTTGTACCTCATCTCGCTCCTCCTCCACGTCGCACCGTCTCACGCGCTTCACGCCAATGGACACCCCAAACAGCCGCGGACTCTCCACTGCCTCCGTTCGCTCGGCGGCGCCACCTTCCGTTTCGGTCGCCGGGAACAAATCCATCGCTCTCCCTTCCGGTACTCCAACAGTCTCCGACTCCGTCTGGCTCGATGCGAAATTATTCATCAAATTGAAGACGTTATTACACAAGCCACGCAGCCGGCTTAGCTCTCGGTTCAATTGAGCGTTCTCTTTTCTTAGCCGATCGTTTTCTTCTACAAGCTCCGGCGCAGTAGTGCAGCTTGTACCGCCAACAATAGTAGCGGTCGGCGATGACGTGGACGACAATCCTTGTTCTTCACCGGAATTAGCTGGAGATATTACTAAAGCCACTGCCGGAACTGCCACGGTTACTGTCTGCGCAGATGGCGACGCCGAACCTACCGTGACTGTTGAAATTTTCCGGCGATGTATGTCCCGGAGTAGACATTTCTGGCCCCGCTTGAAGCAATCGTTTGCGAATTCCCACCGATCAGGCACAACTTTCCGAAATCCCTAAAGACAATCAGAATACCAAAGAATAGAATAAATAAAAAATATTGAAGTAATTATTATTGAAAATAAAAATTAAAACTTTAACAAAAATTTATTCAAATGAGGTCCTTACGTAAGTGTTTAGCTGGCGAACGAAGCTCGAGAAATTATTATGCTTGAAATATTTAGGAAGCAAATCTCTAGCAAACTCAGCCGCTCGCCAAACGATGAAGGCGGTCCCATCCTCGTTCCACGAAATCAAGTCATCGACTGATGGATCGTCGACGAGCTGATACGTTTTAGTTAAAAACGGTGTAGGCATAGTTCTCTGGGACTCTCCGGCTGTTGAATCGCCGGTCTGCTCGACTGGAACCGGCGCCATTAAATCCGATGAACGGATCAAATAACCTAAAAAAAGTAATTTTATGTAAAGTTTTCCACGTCTGTCGTTGTTAATCTAACGATACATTCTCAGACTCAATTAAAACTGATCTAACAAGATGAATCATCGACGCAACAACAAATTGTTTGTGTTCCATTTACTCAATGATTTTCTGACCAGAATCGGCTCGCGGATGCATGTTACATAATTAGATTACATTATTCCCCCTTTACTTGGAGACAAATTTAAATTTTCTCAGCAAACAAATACAAAATCCACTTCAAATGATAGAAACCGGTAATTTAAGACAACTAATTTATGAAAATATTGTTAATTACCTGCAAATATAAGCTTCTTCTGGCAACGAATTTGCTTAGCCAATAAGACCAGCAACAGATCTAACAATAACAGCCTCAGGGGATTATCCTCCGCCGCCGGCGACGTGCTAGTAATCAAAAGGGAGAATAATTTATGTCGTTTCTAGAAGGTTCTGGGGGAGGAAAAGGGAAAGATCGAGTGTTCGAGAAAGGGAGAGAGAAAAAGTGTAAAATAGAAAAAGTGTAGGCCCCAGAAGTTGGAATGCTACCTGTAGGTTGGTTTAGTTAGTCCAGACTTTTCTCTCAGCACTAAAGCCTTGCATTATAGATTTGTACTCTATGAAAAATGATTGTACTTTTGATCTGGCGAAATTTAGAAATGTTTTTGGCATTTTCTAGAACCGGAAGGTTCTGTAATTCGATGGAAAAAGTAATGCGGATAAGGATCGCGATTCGCGAGTGGTCAAAAAATTACTAAACGAGGTGTTGGTGGTGCCATGTGGCAGCTGTAGAGACTGCAGAATCCGAAATTTCTGGGAAAATGGAACACTGGGTGAATTATTTGACCATCCGAAGACATGCTTATATAAAATTATAAATTCCACACATTTTGTTAAACTTTTTCCCGATCTGTTTCCGGATAATTACTCTTTTAAGTAGAAAAACAGTGGACTATACTATTTTGTCATATTTTATTTTAAAAATTTATATATATATATATATATATATATATATATATATATAATAAGAACTGTGATTTTCCCGTCTAAAACTCAAGTCATGTATTGGAAACTGAAACACTTTTGTTTTTGTTATTTTTTCTTTAGTTTTTATTCTAACATTTAATATTTTTGGATAAGTTGACATGAATATATTTATACATTTCTATTAACTTTACACACACCCAAACTACTGCTATTCTCAGAACAATTCACAATATCATGTTGGACCTTTTGTTTTCCATCACTTATTTATAAAGTCTGTGGATGTTCTTTATGAATGTTCAATCAATCTTCTGCAAAGTTCAAAAAACAAAAGTTTGTCATAAAATAAGCTTTAGATATTTTGAACCCAAATTTTTTTACTATAACTAATATGGCTTTCATACCAGTCATCCTAAGAGACATCCACAAACAAAAATCTGACTCGATTCTTAAAGCTAGAGTTGCAAGGAAATGATTAGTCTCAACTGAAATAAACAACGAAGTTGTTAACATAGTTGAATTGTAAAGTTAAATATTTTTGATAAGCATGAAGAATGAGGTTATATTTAAAAAAATAAGAAATGTAATAGATAAATTTATCAGTTCAGATAAATTCAAATCTAAAAATTTCAGCTATGTATTCTTTCCAAAATAACCTTAAGAAATCTATTTAAAATTTTACAATATAATAGATCTCAGACAATAAAATACAATATTTATCTTTAAATGATGTTTTTACTAAATATTTGAATTTATTTTATCAGATTTGATAAATTGAATTCTCAAATTATTAGATGTGTATTTTTTTAAAACAAACTTTTAAAAGTTGTACAACAAAATAGAAAGTAAAACAAAATGATAGAAACTCAATTCTCAACTCAATGAAAAATTAAAAGGATTTGAATAATCTGGGGAGAGAGATCGTTAGGATTTCTTACCGAAGGTTAGGTAGATGAAATTTTGAAGTGTGGGAATAGACATCAAATGAAGGATTCTAGATTAATGGTTATAAATGAAGGGTTGTATTTGTTAGATGGTTGATGTTGAATTTGGATAGTGTTGAGGTGGTGTATTACTTATATTAATAGCTTAAAAATGACAACTTACATAGCATGGGGCTTAAGGGCAGAGGTGAGATTTTAATGGGCTGAGGTTTATATATAGTAGGCATTTTAGTGATTTTCAATGGAGTAACTTTTTTTATTTCTCATTTTGGAAATAGTCATAAGAAAATAATATGAGAAATTGCTAGCCGATATCTTTTCTCAAACATTTTTTTCTCTCCAGTCCAACGTTATTTTTTCAACCGCTAAACTCGATCAAATTTTGAAATATTGTTCCTAAAATGCCCAGATCATCTCCTTCAACAGCTTCGGCGCCCAACAGTTTGGATTCAAAAATCATCATTGTTGGGCAACGAAACGGGGATCGACCTAGAGGAGGAAGAGGAAGAAGAAAGCTTACGACACAGGAGAAGTAAGAAGAAGGCATATAACATTTAAACAGGTTCATTATGATTTTGCATCGTGGTGCATCAATTTTGTAGCACGATGCAAAATTGGATTATGTATTCCCTCCATCCCGGATAAATGTTCCAACTTTCTATTTTGAGATGTCCCAACTAATGTTCCTAAAGACTTTTGGTGTACAAATTTTCTACCATTTTTTCGAATATATTTCTTCATTAATACTATCATTATTGCAAAACCTAGAGAGGGAGTGAGTGTAATTGGTACATAATTAAAGAGAAAGATAGTGTGTAATGAGTATTATTGTCACAACATATTTTACAACTAATAATTAATTACATTTTTTAATCCTTGTGTTTTGTCCATTACGAACATTTATGCGGGACGGAAAGAGTAATTAAACTTGATGCATCGCGGTGCATAAATTTGGTACAACGTGATGCAAAATTGGATTGAGTGATTTAAATTGATGCACCACGGTGTAAAAATTGATAAAGAGCGGTGCAAAATGAGATTAAGTAATTAAACGGATGCATCATGGTACAAAAATTGTTGTAATTCAAATTGATGCATTGTGGTGAAAAAATTGATATAACGCGATGCATTTGAGTGTGTAATTCGTAGCGCGCTTCAAGCTCAATAAGGATATCGTTGTATTTTCGCCCTCAAAAGTGACCTTTTTCGGTTTAAAAAAAAAGACAATGAATTGTAGCGATTGAAAACTTTGAGAAAGGGGCCGACCCGAATTTACCCCAAAATAATATCGTGACTGAATAATTTTGTTGAAGTTTTTTGAATGAGATGTATCAAAGTCTTTTGATTTATTTAGTCCATATGAAAATAGTAGTATGTCCGGATATTTTTGTGTTTGTTTCTTTAATTTAATAATCTTATATAAATTATGTTGCATAAAATGTTGCTTCATAACAGTATAATATTAGTGATTCTAATAAATCATATGTATCGGCGACGGTACATATGGTGGTGAAAATGATGGTGTTGCAGCAATAAAAATTTCAAATGATCTTTTGGTTAATGTATCCGATAATGTAATCCAGTCAATGGTTGAAATTAGAAATGCATCATTTTTGGAATTTTTTTTATGACGTGACATATTTTGCAAGGAAGAGCTATACATACCCCGACGCATTATGTTGTTGACACTAGAAATGAGTACATTGTTTCTAACAATCAATGAGAAGGAAGAACTTATTTGTGTACATATTGTATGTGTTTGGCAGATAAAAACACAAGTTTGTTTGAAGACATTCATTCTATGGAGTTTTTGAATATTATAAAGTGTTCAGAATCACCCAACCATAAATTAAGACTTAAGATTGATGTTCCAGTGATGTTGAGAAACATTGTCCATGCAGCAGGGTTGTGCAATGAAACAATACTAATCATTAGCAAGCTAGAGAATCACATTGTTAAAAGCATTTTTTTTGAATGGAAACTATGTTGGAGACAAAGTGTTTATACAAAAAATGTCATTATCTTCATCAGATGTGAGGTTGTCTTTCAAATTCTAGAGAAGGCAATTTACATTGGTAGTATCGTATGCCATGATAATTAACAAAAGTCAATATCAACTATTTTCATATGTAGAACTCTTCTTGAACAAACCAGTATTTAGGCACGACCAGTTGTATGTCACAGTTTTTAGGGTAACAAACCATTCTGGATTGAAGATATTAATATCTGATGAAGATGGAAAACCAACAAATAAGACAACAAATATTGTGTATAAGGAATTTTTCCAAAATATATAATATTACCAATAAAATAATGTATTTATATTTAAGTAGTTACCTCAAACATTACTTCTCTTCATTTATTCTTTTGATTTACTTTTTCGTTTTGTTTGAATATTATTTAATTTTAAAAAAGTTGTTCGTGCGTTTAACGCACGGGTGTAAAACTGGTTTATATTAAAAATGAGTCATTTGACTCAAAAGACCTAAGCAACGATTACGTGCTAAGCACACCAACATCTTGGTCATAAGCGAATTACGTGCATTCATCATCGTGCGAGCTCAACTCATAAACGAACAGAGATAGATCTGTGGCCACCCCGATATATCAAACAAGAAGCCTTATTCCTGTCGTCTGGGGTTCAAGTGAGCAAGAGTCATCCTGCTCGAAGGAATGTTTAACGGTTGTCCAGAACGTGTGTAGTTAATGCCTAGAAATCCGCTCCTATGTTTCGGACGTGGTCTTAAACGTGTCCGCCAATTACGCTCGCTGTGAGTGCCCCGGATTTTCACATTTTATTTTCCTTTAAAGGAAAACAAAATCAAAACGTTTTAAGGCGCATGGAATATGTCCGGCCTCATTGTGAACTCAAAATGTGATCAACAAAGTCGTTATCTTTATTTTAAGGAAAAACAAAGAAAAATCAAATATAACCAGATTTGTAAAAGGGTTCGTAGGCTAAATTACGAGGTGGGAAGGGGTTAGGCACCCAACTCCCTCTTTCAGTCTCAAAATAGTTTTTTGGTTAAAATATGCTTTTTTATATTTATTTAATAGATGTAATAAAACATATATATATATATATATATATATATATATCTGTACATATATTATTACAAACTTACAGCAGTCTCCTTCTTGGAATTACAAATACATTTATAAAATTTTGGCCATAATAATTGCTCTTTTTAGTGCTATTTCCTATAGAAATTCGGGCAGCACAACTGCTTATTTTTCTAACATCAGGCTAGTCTAAATAGCACTTTTATATATAAAAACTTTAAATAGCCTACCTCTTGAAACGTGAGGGTTTTTATCCTGTACCAAGCTCCTTCTAGTAGATTTTAGGGTGCGCTCGCTCTGTCCTTCCGGGAGAGGGAGTCTTTTTGATGTTGTTTTGCTGTTGCGGGGATTCGGGCAGAGTAACTGCTTCCGAAAGTTGCTTTTCGGCCTCGGGATCCGGTCGGAGCAACTGCTTGCTTTTTTGTTGTTGTTTGCTTGTTGACGGCAGAAATCGGGCAGAACAACTGCTTGTGTTTTGCTGATTTGGCGTCTGGATTCGGGCTGTGCAACTGCTCCTTTTGGGATTTTTGGATCGGTGGAATAGGGGGGAATCCTAGCAGGGTAACTAGGTTTCACTTTGGCCACTTGGTTTTGCTGTTTGGGGGAGATTTGACAGAACTTCGGAGCTACAGGAATAAATCTCTCGGCGTTCTCTCAGGAGAGCGATCACTCACTGCGCGGTGAAAATGTGTGTATTCTGAGTGCCGGATGCCTTTATTTATAGGCGAGAATCCTGGCTTCCTTCGTTGTTAAGTTTCATTCATTGAGCTTCATCAGCTTGTATCGCACGTTGAGAAAATTGCACTGAAGACAAAATGCTACAGTGCATTGAACACTATTGGGCGCCACCCATGGAGGGGGTGGGCGCCGCGGCATGAGTCATTGTGGGTGGCGTCATGCTCCTTTCCTTCCTCTTTTTGACACTTTGGTCCCCTGCATTTAACTGTTTATGCATCCTGCTTTTCTTTTGTATTTTTAACATTGTAAACCCAATAACTTGACATTCGTTAGTGTTTTAAGAGTTCTTGATATCTCATGTCAAGATTATATATCAGAGGTACGAAATTGAGGTGTCTACAAAGCCTCTCAACGATGGAGTTTACGAGTAACCCGAAGCTTATCGAGTAAACGAACATCGTTGATAAGAAATAGACTCCCAAATTTCGTGGAAATTATAATGGGGAGTAATGCAAGATGTAGCAGTTATAATGGAACAGTTTATGATGCAGTTCAAATCTCACATACCCTAGAAATATTTAGTCGGTTATAGCAGGTTATCGTAATTTTTAAGCAGATATGCAATAAAATGCTCTGATGGTCAGACCTACCGAAATAGGATGCCTACGTATCCCTTTCTCAGGAATCAGACCAAACATAGTTTGGCCTCATGCAAATAAACAAGCTACGATGCGGAAAGATAATTGTAATATTCATTACAACCTAGTGAAAATAACGCACATCAAAATGTAATATCCATTGCATTATCACATAAATCATATGTAATATATATTGTATCGCCACAACACTTAATGCATTATCGATTGCATTATCGCAAAATCAGATGCAATATCCATTACATCGCCACAACACTAAATGCAATATCCATTGCATTATCACAGAATCAGATGCATTATCCATTGCATCACAACGCTAGATGCGATATCCATCGTATTATCACAATACCAAATGCAATATCCATTGCATTATCATAGAATCAGATGCAATATCCATTGCATTGCAAAGACCAGGTGCAATATCCATTGTATCACCACAACACTAAATGCAATATCCATTGCATTATCACAACACCAAATGCAATATCCATTGCATTATCACAAAATCAGATGCAATATCCATTGCATCACAACGCTAGATGCGATATCCATCGCATTATCACAACACCAAATGCAATATATATTGTATTATCACAGAATCAGATGCAATATTCATTGCATCACAACGCTAGATGCGATACCATCGCATTATCACAAAACTAAATGCAATATTCATTGCATTATAATAGAATCAGATGCAATATCCATTGCATCACAACATTGGATGCGATATCCATCACATTATCACAAAACCAAATGCAATATCAATTGCATTATCACATAATCAGATGCAATATCCATTGCATCACAACACTATATGCGATATCCATCGCATTATCAGAAAGTCAGATGCAATATCCATTGCATCTCAACACTAGATGCAATATTCATTGCATCGCCACAACACTAAATGCAATATCCATTGTATTATTGCAAAACCAGATGCAATATCCATTGCATCGCAACACTAGATATGATATCCATCGCATTATCAGAAAATTTGATGCAATATCCATTGCATTGCCACGAGGCTATCACCAAAGTTGATGCAATATCCATTGCATCACAGAGACCAAATGAAATATTCATTACATTATTGATCAAGACCAAAGCAAATTCAGATGTAATATTCATTACATCAACCATAGTGAGACCAAATGCAGCCCCAGGTGTAATATCCATTACATCCATTAGGAACCTAAGGCCAAATCTGTTGCAATATTCATTGCATTACTTCAAAATTATATGAGTTATCACAAAATCAGATATAATATCCATTGCATTATCACAAAATCAGATGAAATATCCATTGCATCACAACGCTAGATGCGTTATCCATCGCATTATCAGAAAATTAGATGTGATATCCATCGCATTACATCAAGACCGAATGCAATATCCATTGCATTGCCACAAGACTTTCACCGAAGTTGATGCAATATCCATTGCATTATCACAAAGCTTATTACCAAATCCGATGCAATATCCATTGCATTACCATAAAATTATTACCAAATCTGATGCAATATCCATTGCATTATCACGAAATCAAATGCATTATCCATTGCTTCATAACAAGATTAGATGCAATATTCATTGCATTGCCACGAGACTAACACGAAAATCCGATGCAATATCCATTGTATCTTTACGAAACTTGATGCAAGATCCGATGCAATATGCCTTGCATCACTATGAGAGAAACTTAAGCTAATATTCGATGCAATATCCATTGTATCACTAACAGAGAAAGTGTATCTAAATATCTGGTGCAATATCCATTGCATCACCTTGAGAAAGACATTAACTTAGAATGCAATATTCATTACAAATTAAGCGAAAACTAAATGCAAGCCTAAAATGCAATATTCATTGAAAAATAAGTCTTAAGCAATGCCATTTTTTCTCAAAAAATACAATATCCATTGCAAAATCAAAAGAGTTTTTTTTTTCTTTCAAAGAGTTACACTAAAATATCCATTGTAATGTTAAAAGATATACATTTTTTCAAAGAGTGACACTGCAATATCCATTGCAATGTTAATATATTTTGTTCAAAGAGTAACGCTGCAATATCCATTGCAATGTCAAAAGATTTTGTTCAAAGAGTCACACTGCAATATCCATTGCAATGCCCCTAATTTTTTTTAAATGTCACGTTGTAATATTCATTGCAACGTCCAAAAGTTTTCATTCATGTCACGTTGTAATATTCATTATAACGCCCAAAGTTTTTCCATGAAAGTATGATGCGATATGAATATGATAATCGAATATGATAACCAAATATGTGATGTAATAACAAGATGCAAGCTAAGATAATATGCACATGGAAAAAACTCTTCTTCTTTTTTTCTTCTTTTTTTTTTTCCGAAAAAGTTGAATTTATTACATGGATATGTGCCCATTGTTTTCTTCAACATGCTAAGACAAGATGGGTCAAGGGATGCAGATATGATAAGAGAGATTAGGATGCGACTTTTGGTCATGAAGGGTTATGAGTATAGGAGTTGATGGTGATATTTGAAATGAAGGTGAGTGGGCACTTTTCAGTCTTTTGGCTAGTGCATCAATCAAGAAAGGAATTCAATCATAAGATCAGTGAATCCTACTAATCGATGCCTCGGAATGACCACTTTTTTTGTTTTTTCTTTTCTTTTCTTTTCTTTTTTTTGTTGCTCTAACTTTTTCCTAGGCCACCCTTTCGGGTTTTCAACCTAATGAGCCTTTACCTCATAGGGAGCCAGTCTTTCAATGCATGCGAAGATAAGTCGCTTCTTCTTGAGGGATCACGCCTTTGTAGCTTCTTCGTTTCTTTTAGGTGGAGATGGAAAGGACAGATGTTTCTGGAGATGATGAGTCTTTATGTATCCAATGAGTTTGGTAGGAGAAGCCCTGGGATGACTCGATGAACCAAAGTTTATAAAATGACATGGGAAAGTTCCTGAAGAGATTAACTGGAGACAACCCCAGAAAGACTCGATTGAGAGAGGCTTTTGTGGGAGACAGAAATGAGTATGCTCAAAGAAAAATGGATGACTCTAATGGACAAAAAGAGAGTCATGATCCAAAATTTATCGCTACGTATCACAAGTTTCATGGACCTTATTTAACATTTATCTTTTGATATTTTTATGTGTTTTTTAGCAAGGAGTTCTATCCTGAACTCAGATCACGTTATAACCGATTGAAACAAAACTATAGGTAGCAACTAGGTTAGGGTGTAGTGTTTAAGTATTTGGGATGGATTAGCTTTAGGGTTGAGGATCTGATTGGCCTCTGGCTCAAAGGCATTTTGGGCTGTGGATTTGGTTTTTTCTCGAAAAGGTGATCAGAAGCGATCATTGGCTAGCCTTCTAAGCTATGAGTTTGGATGAGAATTTGGTTTCTGGACCTGATTGTAGGTATGGTTGGGAGCTCGGGTTTTGGCTTTGGTTGTGGGTTATGAGGTTGTCCAAGAGTGATTGGTATTTTTTTTGTTGCGAGAGAGAGATTTTGAGAAATTTCTCAGGAGAGACTTCTTTTCTCTTTTTTTCTTCTCTTTTTTTTTATGCATAGGCTCCTCTTTTTTTCTTTTTGAATTTTCAACCTTGCACCCCTTTTTTTATGCATAGGCCCCCCTCTTTTTTTTTTTTTTTTTTTATTTTTGAAGCAATTTGGGAGAGTGCTTAAAGAGATATATGTTCTCTCTCTTGGGATAAAAAGGTGATCACTCTTGGTGGATATACATATAAGGGTGGAGCAGCCCCAGTTTTTAGGAAGCTGGATCTTAGAGATGGTTAGGCTTTGGTATATGGTTTTTTAGGTATTTGGAAGGTTTGGTGTATGGTTGGAAGTCCCTAGTGTGCTACTAACAGCTCGGTTGCAATGGGTCGAAGATGACCTTTCACCAAGACAGAAGGTTGCCTTATCGAACTAACATTTTTAATGGTTTGTGGGTCCATTTCTTTGAAATGACTCATTATCAACCCGTGTAGTTTTATCATGTTTTTACATGAGTTGATTCGTCATTTTTTTTATATATATATAACAAATACTTTGGCGATAGGTGGTGCTCAAAGATCAAGAAGAAGACTCGACAAGCTAATATATGAGAAACAAAAGGTTTATTAGACTCGAATATAGATAAATACCTTTGGAAAACTCGATTTGAGGACTTGGTTGGACTTTTGAAATAACGGAGACCAAATGGATTAGTGAGCATACTCTGCAAGATGGGCTATAGGCATCAATATGAGCAAAAGAGACACCTCTGGGTGGTTTGAAAGCCCCTAGTCCTGAATTGTTGCGTATGACCTTGAGTTGCTTGACTTTTCTGGATTTCCCGGCTTTTCAGACTTTTTTGTTTTCTTGACTTCTTGGTTTTCCGAGCTTTCCTTTCTTCCATGGCTCCCTATCGGTCCTTTTTTTTAATTATTTTTTCATGTTTTCTATTTTTTTTTCATTTTTTTAAGTGGTAGACCTTAACATCTCGAAGTAGGACTTACAGATTTGTTTTTTGAAAACCGATAGGGAACGATGCACTGGTCAACTAGTGATACATTTATGAAAGGTTAAGAGTGAAGAGGAATTTGGAGATGGCAATTGAGTACAATGATGAGGAGATTTCCTGTCTTTTCATGTTTTGGGAAACAAAAGAAAACACATAGAAAATACATCTTTTTTTTAGTAGATTAAAGCATTTGACCGAACCCGAAGGCTGCCGACGTTCATCATTTCGAGGCTCAGGTCATCATAGTTCTTCTTTATCAGAGAAATTTTCATTTTGCTAATCTTTTTTTTTTTTTTTTGAATTTGAAAGAGTTGAGTTTTTTTCTTACTTGGAGAGAACGAAATCTTTTTTTTATGATTTTTTTTTCGAAAAGAAACGATCGTATATTTTTTTTTTAAAGGAAAAGAGAACTAAGTATTACACATATTTTTTTTTATTAGCAAGCCCCCCCCCTTTTTTTGTGATCTTTGAAATGAGATGTGATGATTACGCACCTCTGGATAATCCTTTCAGGAGAGTAAATTATAAATAACCAATTCTTTTATTTTTCAGTCCCTGCAAAATTGTTAGTGGTACCAAAGAAAAACAACAAATATCCCAATATGTATAAACACAACACAATATTTAAAGGAAAGAAAACTTTTTGTTTTTGATGGTTTTTTTTGAAAGGTGGAGTAACAGGAAAAATGAGTGCACCAAACGGTAAAAATGGGCAACCCAATGGATAAAATGGACCCAACATTAGACAAAATTATTCAAAATAAGGAATGAGTCACGTAGGAAAAGGCTGGGCGCAGCCCAAACTCAATGTGGGAGCCGCGCCCACAACAATTGTGAATGTTCACTTTTTCTTTTTTGTCCATTTTGACCTTTAAACTTTTCCCCTTTTGTCATTTAGCCCCCTCCGAATTTCCTTTTTTAATATTTAGGTCCACTTAACGTAATAAAATTTCTTTGTTTTGTTTTGTTTTTTTTTGAAAAAATGAATAATTTTTTTCCTCTTTTTGATCTATTTTTTTTTGTTGAACATTTTTTTAAAAACGAAATTATTATTATATTTTTTCTTTAATGAAAAACGATTTTTTTTTTGAAAAAATATTTTTTCTTTTGATTGGAAAACATGAGATTCTTTCTACTTTTTTTTTTTTTGAGAAGAGATGATTTTTTTTTTAAATTTTGGAAGAGTGACTCTTTTTTTTAACAAATGAATTTTGTTTTGTTTTGAATTTTTTTTTAAAATCTGAAAAACGAATTTTTTTATTAGAATTGAAAATTATATACATATAAGAAGCCAAATACATATAAAAGAGAAAAGAAAAAACAACAAGCATATTGATATTAAAGGAAAGAATATATATATTTTTTGATATAAAAAAATGCAAACATGTATGGATGTACAAATAATATGATAGAATAAAAGAATATTTACATATTTTGCACAGTATAAATAAATAAAGTAGAATAATAATAATAAAAGGAAGCAAAAATAAGCCCCTTGTTTTTTTTGTCCTGCCCGAAATTCTATTTTAGTCTCTTTTTTTATTTTTGATATTTTTTATATTCACAACGATACCCGAAACGAAGTTGCTGCAAGTTTATGGTTATTTGCACAAATATATATATATATATATATATATATATATATATATATATATATATATATATATATATATATATATATATATATATAAATGCAATATTTAAAATACTAAATAAATATAATAAGCATATTTGGCCAAAATAAAAGAAAAACTTGTTTCCCCCCCCCTTTTTTTTTTGTAGAATATGAGTCTAGCCCTCAGTTTTTATTTTCTTTAAAATAAAAACGTCCCCAGCAGAGGCGCCACTGTGAGTGCTCCGGATTTTTACATTTTATTTTTCCTTAAAGGAAAACAAAATCAAAACGTTTTAAGACACGTGGAATACGCACAGCCTCATTGTGGACTCAAAATGTGATCAACAGAGTCGCCATCTTTATTTTAAGGAAAAACAAAGAATAACCAAATGTAACCAGATATATATATATATATATATATATATATATATATATATATATATATATATATATATATATATATATATATATATATATATTTGTACATATATTATTACAAACTTGCAGCAGTCTCCTTCCTGAAATTGCAAATACATTTATAAAAATTTGGCCATAATAATGGCTTTTTTTAGTGTTATTTCCTATAGAAATTCGGGCAGCACAACTGCTTATTTTTCTTACATCGGGCTAGTCTAAATAGCACTTTTATATATAAAGACTTTAAATAGCCTACCTCTTGAAGCGTGGATGTTTTTATCCTATACCAAGCTCCTTCTAGTAGATTCTAGGGTGCGCTCGCTCTGTGCTTCCGGAAGAGGGAGTCTTTTTGTTGTTGTTTTGCTGTTGCGGGGATTCGGGCAGAGTAACTGCTTCCGAAAGTTGCTTTTCGGCCTCGAGATCCGGGCGGAGCAACTGCTTGCTTTTTTGCTGTTGTTTGCTTGTTGACGATGGAAATCGGGCAGAGCAACTGCTTGCTTTTTGCTGATTTGGCGTCTGGATTCAGGCAGAGCAATTGCTCCTTTTGGGATTTTTGGATCGATGGAATAGGGCGGAACCCTAGCAGGGTAACTAGGTTTCACTTTGGTCACTTGGTTTTGCTTTTGGGGGAGATTTGGCAGAGCTTCGGAGCTAGAGGAATAAATCTCTTGGTGTTCTCTCGGGAGAGCGATCACTCACTGTGTAGTGAAAAGGTGTGTATTGTGAGTGCCAAATGCCTTTATTTATAGGCGAGAATCTTGGCTTCCTTTGTTGTTAAGTTTCATTCACTGAGCTTCATCGGCTTGTACCGCGCACTGAGAAAATTGCATCGAAGACAAAATGCTACAGTGCATTGAGCACTATTGGGCGCCACCCATGGAGGGGGTGGGCGCCGCGCCAGGAGTCATTGTGGGTGGCGCCAGGCTCCTTTCCTTCCTCTTTTTGACACTTTGGCCTCCTGTATTTCACTGTTTATGCATCATGTTTTTTTTGCATTTTTAACATTTTAAACCTTGTAACTTGACATTCAATAGTGTTTTAACAGGTCTTGATATCTCATGTCAAGATTACATATCAGAGGTATGAAATTGGGGTGTCTACAGTCGCATAGTTAAGGTTCTCATTATGGCCTTCATGGCCAATCCTATATAAACTCCTCTGACTGAAGAGTAAAGGTACGTTCAGTTTTATAGGCCTAAACTCTGTCAAATTGGCATGCCACCTGTGTGTTAGCTAATTTTCATATCAAAATGCATTTGCAGGGTAAACATATGCCTAGTTCACGAGATTTGCATTGTTTGACAGGTTTGGGTTAAAGAAATACAAGCCCATATGTCCTAATTCTTAAAGCCCAGTGTATCCGAATATTGGATTCATCAGTTGATTCCATTACTGGGAATCGAACCCGGCTCTCCTAGATATCCTAAGAAATAAATGAGATTGTTTGATTTCCAGTTAAAGTATTATCGGTGAAGAGAGCCGAGCAGAGGATGTAATTTGTTTTACCCATATGTCTCTTCTCGTTGAAAAAGGGTTGGTGTTCGAGTCTAGATCTTAATTCGTATCTAAGACCACGTGGTGTGGCAAACCAGTTGAACTGGTGTCCTTGCTTGCAAAAGTGAGCAGGGGTTGTATTGATGTCCTTGCTTGTGAAGGTGAGCATCGGTTGTAAAAAGTTTGATTGAAAAATAAGTGAAATGCGACCTTGGATCTCAGTTTATGCCTAGGTTTTCAAGTGGTTTGCGAGCTTGGATTTTAAGTTATGCCTAAAATCTAAGCAGTTATGTGAACTAGTTGCTCAAACATTCCAACTCGGTAAATCGAGCAGGCATAAAAGTTGAAAAATTATGCAACAGAAGATGTAATGATATCAACACAAAACATAAAGTTATTACAGAAAATATAAATTGTTCATGACAGGAAAAAGAAGTGTAATGGCGCGCAGACTGAGAAAGAAGGCCTAATTATCAGAAGGAATTTCCAAGGGTTCCATTTCAGAAGCATTCCTCCTTTCCTCGGCTTTAGCTTGCTCACCTTCAATGACGACCACCTCACCATCATCCCCAGCAGAATGAGAAGCCATAGTCGTAGCCTCCTGAGATCGGGCCATCCATATCTGAGTCATCAGATCTGTCACTGTGTTTTCAGCGACCTCAAGTGGATTCTAGGCAGGTAGACCTTTCTAGACATCAGATTAAGCGAGCAGCACAAACTCATCTTTAGTGTATGGCACCATTGCATGACCAGGGAAAGCAGAGGAGCATAAGGGCGTGTTAGTATCCCATTCGGAAAGCAACACGGGTTTCACTTCTATCCCGCTGCTCGCTATCTGCGGAATGACATGATTTATCCCTTGGAGAGAGTAGAGGTAGGTCTCATCATTGACGTGAGCATCAAACTCAGCAAGGGCCTTGTAATCGGCAATAATGGCTTGTCTCTGCTCGTCGCTGGGCTGGGATAGCTCCTCCCTTAGCCTTTTTTTCCGCTCGTCCACTTCAACCTTGGCTGACTCACTGTTGTCCGGAGCTCTTTCCTCACCTCACTAATGTTCTTGATGGCAGTCTCTTCGGACTTTTTGGAGAATTCGAGGTGGGATTCCAAGGTTTTATTTTCCTCTTCAACCTTGGAGAGCTCTGTCACCTTGGCGGTAACATCTTCCTCGCTCAGCTTCAGTTCAACTCGGAGAGTGTTGACTTGTTCCTCAAGTTTATTTTTCTCGGCAATCAGCGAGGCGGAAGTGGTGAGATTTTCCATGAGTAGGTCGTAGAGCAGCTTAGTCTTTGTGGGCATCTGAAAATAAAAAACACAAGTCAGGGACAGAACATGCAAGGCTTATTTACTTTTATGAACAAAGAAGATAGAGGCTACCTCGGCCATGCACAACCCAACCTCCCCGATCAGGACTGAGCTCGAATGCTCATAGCTCCTTTTTCGGAGGGCACCGTGGTATAACCTTTTCATCACCTCGAGTCCAACCGTGGCGGGGTGACCACTGCGCTTGTATACGTTAAACTTCTCAAGGTCCAGAACGTCGGCTATCTCAGCGATCAGTTTGTCGGCCTTCTCGCGAGACTTGAGCATGTGAAAATCTTCGAGCTATCTTCATGGCTTGTAGGAAGCTCGAGGTATCTTCGAGCTACTTCATGTCTAGAATTAATTTAGAAGGGAAAAAACGGTCAGGAAAATTCAAGCAAAAACAATGTACAAGGGAAAGATATAAAAGCAAGCATACCACTCAGTGAGAAGGAAAGAGTACAACTGTTCCCAACCCACTCACAGTCAGGGTACTAGTTGGGGAACCTCCCCTCATGACAGCTACCCCAGCATAGGTGGGGGCTCTTCTGCGTCAATAGTGAACTTGGGGTCTACCCCTCTACGGGCCAAGTGCGTACCCCGGTCAGGCGAAAGTGGGTGGGGTCAGACGTAAGGGCTTCCCAGTCAAGCACCCAGTCTTGTCCGCCTTTGCCTTCTTTCACGTCGAGCAGAGTCCTAAATTCCTTGGCTATTTTTGGTTCGCCAGCTCGGAAAACATTTATATCATATTTGGGGATCTTGATGTCACTTAAGTAGGGGCAAAGGGACATCCTACCCGAGACTCAACAAGCATAGCTTTCCCGTCTAGGCTTCAACTTAATTGGAACTGTCGCTCAAAAGCTTGAAGTAATTTGGATTGGATCGGCACGTGATGTGTCAGTTCTTTTTGTCAAGTGAGAACAGGAACAGTTTACGGAACAAGATCATATCGAGATCAAACCCGAGCAGCCTGCAGGCTACCGTATATGCGACTAGAAACCTCACTATGGTAAGGGTTAGATCGCAAGGCAGGGCATTGTTATAGTGGAGGAACTCGACTATAAAGGGGTCCAGGGGACACCTTAGGTTGACGAGGTAGAAGTCAAAATAAAAGACCATACGGTCCCATTGGTAGTTGTGGCAGTTTTTCTCGATATCCAAGTGGAAGGCTCTCACTTGGTAGTCTTTCAGGTCAATTTCCAGGGAGTAGAACCAGGCGGACACATCCTCCTCGTTGGTCAGGTCATCCCACTTCATCAAGGTCGGTTCATCCACCACGAGTTTTTGGCCTTTTCTGTGAGTAGCCCTTTTCCTATTTTCTTCAGGGATGCTTGTGCTCGGAGACTCAGATTCAGATCGTCTATCCTCCCCGTCTGACACTTGCTGGTCCCCAACATGTGCATTATGGTCCCTGCCTTGCTCATCATCAACGTTGGTATCTTGCTCGTTGGATGCAGTTAGAGACTCTTGCTTAGGGATTTTGGGAGCTTCATTGGGGGCCATCAGGGTTTCATCCTTAGTCTGCTCAGAGCTATCTGATTCCACATCAAAGCTTTCCTCTTTCTCGCTTGAAGCTCCATGATCGTAGTTGCATCCTTCGTTCTCTGAGCCGCTCTCATCACATGAATACATCCTACAAGAATCGAGGAACAAACATTAATTCTTGCATGGGAAAACAGGCATGAACGAATAGGTAGAACCCTCGACTAGGGTCTGACCTCTCAAACCAATGAGTAGGGCACCAGCTTTTAATTTCCTCGATTCCTACCGATGTGTGTACTCGGGTCGACACAAAATTCAGAAAAGAAATTCAAGATGAACCCAGAAACTCTAAATTTTAGAAGGGGGATTTATGGCAGACGACATCAAAACAGAAAGCAAGGTAAAGAGAAGTCATGAACTCTCAGTGAACCCAATGTTAGGGTTTTAGTAGAGATGAAATGAAAATTAAATAAAGATAGAAAAACGATTAAGGATGAGGAGTTACCTGTTGTAGTGGTAGATCTTCGACTGAGCCTTCTAGTTTGGTTTACTGCCTTGACGCTTCAAATAAGCACCGACGATTCAAAGAAGCAAGGAGGAAAGAAGGTGATTCGTAAGTTTAAAGAGTTTGTGAAAAGAGAGGAAGGGAGAGGAGTCGTTGTTTTTATAGAGTGAGTGAAGGGCAGAATGGGAATAGAATTTTCCACACATGACTTCCTGGACACACGACGCTGGAACCGAGGCGTCACATTTAATGCCACCTTGGGAAAGATGTACGCATGTAACCTTAACCTAAAAGCGACGGCTGCACACTAACATCCCATCAATACGTGCGTATCACATTCCTTCTCTTCCAACTGTTGAAGTGATCCCTTATGCATCCATGATCCATCATGCTCTCCAAGCCTTACTCAGATCAATAATGATTAAGTCTTACGACGGTCATACAATGCATCCTTCATGAACAAAACATTGTGCTTCTCGCTCCGAGCACGTGTGCTCGCTAGACAAGAAGCAAGGGGCCATTGAGCCGCCTGGCCCGAAAGGCCTAAGCAACGGTTACGTGCCAAGAACACCATCATCATGGTCACGAGCGAATCACGTGAGTACATCACCGTGCGAGCTCAACTCATAAGCAAGCAGGAATAGATTTCTGGCCACCCCAACATATCAAACAAGCAGCCTCCTACCCGTTGTCTTGGGGCCAAGTGTGTAGCGAGCAGGACTTTATAAGTGAGCAGAGTCAGCCTGCTCGAAGTAATGCTTAACGGGATCGTCTAGAACGTGGATAGTTAATGCCGAGAAATCTGCCCCCACGTTCCGGGCGTGGCCTTAAACGTGTCCGCCAGTTACGCTCACGCAGTTAAGGTTCTCATCATGGCCTTCATGACCAAGCCTATATAAACTCCTCTGACAGAAGAGGAAAGGTACATTCACTTTTATAGGCCTAAAGTCTATCAAATTGATATCTCACCTATGTGAATTTTCACACTGGAGTGCATTTACAGAGTAAGCCCCTACCTAGTTCATGAGATTTACATTGTTTGACATGTTTGAGTTGAAGAAATACAAGCCCAGATATCCTAATTCTTAAAGCCAAGTGTATCAGAATATTTTGGATACATCAAAAAAATTATGTTTACAAACATGGATTCTTCGAGTATTATTGTAATTATAACGAGCTCTAATGTTAATTATATATCTCTTAATAATAAGACTTTTCAAACATAAACTCTTTGTCTGGAACAAACAAAGTATTTTTTTAGAAAAATATTTATTATCACTTTATCTATGGGTGACAAATCGGTCATGCTGGGCTGTTATCGGGGACACGATAAGCACAAACATGAACACGGCACGATAAGCTTATCGTGGCTAATATTAAAACTCGAACACGATACGATAAAAACACGATAAGCACGACACGACACGACATGACACGATAGACACGATAAGCAAAAAAGCACGAATTATTTAGTCAGGCTCGTTAAGCTCAATAAACATTATAAAATATATATTTTTGATTTTTTAATACATATTTTAAAAATTTATCAGTATAAATAGTCAATTAGTTTAAAAGTCTTAAATTTTCAAATGATAAAACTATGAAATAATCATGAAAATAGTTCGAAAGAAGTGAATAACCACTAGTAAATTTTTAAAAATATATTTTAGTTATCGTGCCTTACCGTGCTTATCAAGTCAGCCTGATAACAACCCATTTTTTATCGTGCCTTATCGTGTTGGCCTTATAATGACCCGAACCCGATAAGCCTCAGACCAAACCCTATAATTTCGTGTCGTGTTCGTGTCAGTCAATCGTGTCGTCCCTCAAACTGCCACCCCTAACTTTATCCTTACATTTTCTTTATTTTAATTATAGCCACATACGTAAAAGCTTTGAATTGAAAAAAAATGGTTAATTTGACCATTGTACTTTGACTAATTTTTACATTTTGTCACTGTACTATTTTTCGAGCAAAATTATTATTGTACTTGAAAAGAGATGTAATTTCGTCGTTATCACTAATTGTCAACCGATTGTTAACAGAATTAATTTCAGTTGCCTCCTGTAACATTCTTTAAAATGTAGGAAAATACTTAATTATAGTTGAACTTAAAAATTAAATGATTTTATGGTTCTAAATACTATAACTCACTCACAATTGACAAAACCTATTTAGGGGCTAAGATTAAATCATTTTAAAATATTTATCGGTTGAGATTTATCACATGTGTGGATGTGATTATCCTTATTATTATTAAATTATTTACTAAATTATTAAAGAATTATTAAATAAATAATTATTAAATAAATTTTTAATTAATTTTTTTAATAATTTACTGAATTATAAAAAATATTTTTTAAAAAATAAATTATTAAAAAATATTTAATATATTAATAATAACTATTAAATAAAATATTTAAGACATAAACCACTAAATAACATTAAAAATTGTTTAAAAATTGTTCTTATAAAAAATAGAATTATTTATTTAAAAAAGGAGCTCAATTATTACAACACCTACAAAATACTTAATATAACACTTTTTGTTGTAAAAATATTATATTACCAACAAATACAAAAAAAGGAATTTTTTTTTTGAACATCGTCGCTGGCCATCAGCCTCTGCCCAGCCCAACCCAGGCCAATTGGCAGCAGCCTAGCCCCACCCCCAACCCAACCCAGACCGATTGCCAATAGCCTAGTCCCGTCCCCATACCAGACCACCTGCTGCCTGGGTAGTCCCTGCCCCAGCTCGCCTGCTTCCTTGGCAGTCCAACAACCCATTTTTTTTCATTTAATTATAAAATGGTCAAAGGGCAATTTGGTCTAATTTTTTAAGAAAGTGTTGTATTAAACAATTCATAGTTGTTGTATTAAGTATCAATGAAAAAAAATTAACACATCACACTTTTCATGGTGCCTATTATAGGTTGAATTGCAAGTTTTATTTTATTTTTTGTAATTTATCTTTATAATTCCAATTAATTTATTATTATTATTATTTGATTCATTAAGACAAAATGTATATATTAATTAATTTAATTTTTTTCTCTTATTTTTTTATCAAGGCAATATATCATTTCTTTTTATTTTTTTGTTTATATTTCATTCATTCTCTCATTTTTTTTGTTTATAAAAATCTTTTTTTTACCCTTTATACGAGAAAAAGAGGACCCCCTTAAAATTTAAAAACCAAAAAACCATCTACCTTCTAACATCAACGATCATTAAGGATCTTCCAATATATTAATAAACCTTAGATGATGCGACTGAAATTAATTCCGTTAGAAATTGGATGACAGTTAGGAATAGTGGGGAAAGTGCATCTCCATTAAAAGTACAACGATAATTTTATTTGAAAAATAGTACAATGTTAAAATGTAAAGATTCGTTAAAGTACATTGTCAAAGTTAACTAATTTTCCGTTTTATATTATATCAATATTTATAATAGAGTCAATCACTTTTTCGTAATCTTTGTGTCAAGTCAAATAAGACGATTATTCAGGTACGGAGGGGGTAACCAATACATGCATACTGTATTACCAAAATATATCCACCCTGAAAAAACATTCCATATTTTCACTTTTATTTGTCCTCAAAATATAGTATTTTTCTTCAAATAGTAATACATTTGTTTGTTATTACTGTTTTGTTTATTTTTTTTAGTCAAATTTCAAAACAAATATTTAGTTTATATATTTTTTTATTTCTTCAAAATCATTGAACACATAATTTGTAGTATTAAAAAATATACATCAATTTTTTGGTAATATAAATTACGTGTAATATGATTTTGAAAAAAAAAACATGCGTTAAATTTTCATGAAAAATCAGTTTGACTTCTTTTTTTAGGAAAACACTTTATCATTTCACCCTTAATTTTTCTTCCTAATTTATTAAAAGTGACATACAAATATAGGTTTTAAAGAAAATACATATTATAATAATCTTTATAATAAAATTAATTAGTTCTTAACTTCTTATTAATTTATGTATCAAGAAAAACAATATACATTATCTAGGAACAAAGAGGGTATAAAACGTTTAGACATGGCCTATTATAGAAAGAGTTAATCATAACAGAACATGTTTGCATTTTTCTTGATACTTTATTGCACTTCAAATTTGATTAAAGAAAATAGTATGTGTGTCATTCTATAATTGGACGATGGACATTAGTATACTTTGTAGTTAGTATATTGTACCGAACATATACCGTAAGTCTTTTCTTTTAGAGCATCTCTTAGTAGTATAAGATCGAAGTTGTTCTCACTACAACAAAAAGTGTTTTTAATGATGTCTGATTTTGTCCTTAAATTTAGTTTTATAGGACATCTTCTTTGATAGAGCGTAAACTTAGTCATCCTATCTAAAGGGATAGCGAAAAATTATTAGGACACTTGTGAGAAACTTAATAAAGTATAAGTGTTAGAACGCCTTTAATCGTCCCATAAAAAAATGTTTTAATATCTCTTTAAAACAATGGTCTATTGCATCATAATATAGTAGCTTGATAGGACGAGAAAAAACATCGTTATATATCAAGTTGATAGGACGAATTTTCTCGTCCTAATATATCATCTTGATAGGACAAATTTTCTTGTCATAAGATAGCATCTTGATAGGACGAATTTTGTCGTCCTAATATATCATCTTGATAGGACAAAGTTTATCATCCTAATACCATACTGTGATACGAAACGTTTAGGCATCTCAATATTAATACTTGATGGGACGAGATTGAGCATCTCAACATTAGATTATAGGACAGCCACGCCCCTACAATTTTTGGAACTATGGCGTCCTAAGAAGCACTTACATTTCACATATTAGGACGATCTATGACGTCCTAATTGAATTTAAAAAAATGTATCTTACAAAATAATGCTTTAAAAGTTTCGCATATACCACTATAATAAGCATCAATATTTACACGTCACTAAAAAACATACACTTAAAAAGGAAAATTAAGACATTTGAAATTAACTTTTTAATATTAAAACATAATAACGTAACGTCATACAAATTTATCTTTAACCAGTATATCCAAAAAATATAGTCTAATACTTGAACATCCACTAACCAACATCTTCTAAGTAAAAAACATAACAAAAACAAAGTTGAACCTAAAATCTAAACATAGTAAATAAACACTAAGAGCTAATAAAGATAATTGTTCCATAAAACCGAAAAAGTAATCATGTATTCGCAACTTAACGCTTTCATCCACTACCACCATCTACAATTTGACAACATGTGTAATCAAGTATATGTGTGTGTGTATATATATATATATATATATACACACACACACACACACACACACATATACTTAATTTACATATGTGTTTATAACATGTGCATAACAACATATCATGCAGTTGCATATAGTAAATTACTGAGTTATCACTCACCCCGTTCTTTTTATTTGTTTTCCTTAGATCCCAACCAGACATGGAGTTCGAGGTGAGGCCGGCGAGGCACTCGTGTACAGCAGATTGTCTTTTGTTATATAGCTCCATAGGAGTTTGTATTTGTATAGTGTGAGGATGGGTTGTTGTTATGTAGAGTTATATAAGCTCTACTTTGTGTACTTTGACGTTACTAGTCTTGTACTATCTTTTGATGCCAGAGTTTAACTTCGTGCATATGTATTATATTACACTAGTTGGTTGGTTGTGGTGTTTATATTAATCACATGAGTGACTATATTTTATCAGGTGATTTTATTAGCCTATTATTAGTAGTGGGGGCTTTGCACGTGTTTTGTGGCATGATGTTATGCACATGTTATAAACACATATGTATATCAAGTATATATAAATGTGTGTGTATATATATATATATATATATATATATATATATATATATATATATATATATATATATATATATATTAGTATTATGGAAACGTTTATTTATCATAAACAACATAACCAAACATACTAGTACAACATACCGTAGCAAAATTGCAAGGCCATGCAACAGCTGCTCCAATGACATCTCCAATTGTCACAAATAATCCATAAGGCCTGACCTTACGTTCATTTCTTTTTACCGGTACTTCAATGTGTACTTGGCACCAATTTGGTCCAATTTCTTCGCCACTTACTTCTGTGGTGGGGTCTAAGCTATGAAGTATGAACCCATCCTTTAGCTACAATCTCAGTCGGATCTATTATACTTTTGAGGTAAACCTCGATTCCCTCCTAAATGTCAAATTCAATAAATGTTTAAAACAAAAACCAATATAATCAAACAAATGTTAAGCTACTTTAAAGACATGTAAAGATAACTAGAGTTATTCGTTGGTATTACATTCAACAAGTAAAAGTAGTCGGTTTAGTTTCACAATATCACAACTCTCTTTTTTTTAAATACATTTTTTTAATTTAATTTAATTTTTTCATCCTAAGGGGGGCATGTGAAGGGATCGAACTTGAGACCTCCCACATTGTGAAGGTCCATATCTACCACTGGGTCACCCCCTTAGGGGTATCAAAGCTCTCTTGACTTGTCTTATTTCACAAAACCAGATCTCAGATCTTCTCTCTACATATAAAAGTCAAGGTTGTTTCTTACAAATTAATAGATGGACAAAAATAACTCTTCACCAAATAAACCCCCCACCATTTAATTAAGGACAAAACAAGTAAATTTATCATGACAAAAATAGCCCCAAATATAATAAATCACTCACCATTAATTAAGGCCAAACAAGTAAATTTGTCATAGACTAATTAAATCTATTAATAATCAAATAATAATTTGATCCATTGACTTGTACATATTTTAAAGTTAGGTCATACAGTTTAGAATTGTATTTATTTCGTCTTGTATTTTTGTTTTCTTATCATTTTCCCCCTTCGACCATTATCGTTAAAAATGCGTTCAATATTTTCTAAAATGACAAAAATACCCTAATTCAGTTGAGGGACTAAAACTTTATTTGAAACTAAAAAAATAAAATGATTTTACTTTCTTAAATATGTTCAGTAAAGACATTATAGATGTATATGAAAAATTGTTACTATAATAATAGATTTGTTGGTGAGTATCGAGATATTGAGAAAATATGTAGTGTGTTTAGTTATTACCGTTGAATAATTTAAGAGAAATGAGTTAAGAAAATGTGTCATAATGTCAATAAGATGAAGAAAATGAATAACCAATTGATGAATGTGTGCGTTTTGTTACAAAAGAAAGCTAAAATCTATAATTTACTTATTTGAATTTTTTGACTACTACAAGCAGCCTTAAAAACTTATCATACTGGTCCTAACTTGTAGATATTACAAACAAACACCACAATTAGTACTCACAAATGGGTTACTTTGAAGGAATGAGTCAGAAATTAGAAAAAGAATTCAAATCAAATCAAAAAATAACTTTTGGACTAATGATGAAATTTAAAGTGGTAGTGGTGGTGCTGAATACTGGTGATGAGTATATGAATGATGGGGTTGACGGAAGAAAGTGCAGGATACAAAATTAATTAAATAAAATTTAAATTTCATTTTTTGGAGTAATGCATTTTAAACTTTAAATTTAAATATAAGACAAAGTATAACTAATTTTGGATTATTGAAATAATTATTTATTTTTTTAATTAGAAAAAATATTTTAAATACCAAATGGCAAACTAAATGATGAAATTATAACCAAATCTCACATTGTACCACAAGCATAATGACCAAAATAATCCTCATGTATGGAAGCTAAAGATATTTTATTTCTCCGTTTTAGCAAGGCAATGTGAACGCGTTTCTTTGTGGCGGTGATTGCAGGATTGCTGGTGGTGGTGGTTAGGGGTGGTGGTGGGGGCGATTTGTAAGCATGACAGTGGTGATCATTTAGGTGGAATAGGACATTGAAGAAAAGAGTAAGGAATTAGACAAACAAATAAGATAAAATCAAATTTTGATTTTTGGACTAATGGTATTATTTGAGATGGTAGTGGTGGTAATGGTGGTGGGTCTATGAATGATAGGGTTGATGGAAGAAAGTGAAAGATAACAAAATAAATTAAATATATTCTAAATTTAATTATGAGACAAATCATAATGATTGCTAGCCTTACAACTAATTTATAACTCCTTACAACTAATTTTTCAAGGGAAAAAATGCTTTGTCTAAAACAACTTTGCGGTTCTTCAAATCGTAGTTGTAAGGAAAGTAGTATAATTAGTTGTAAGAATATCATTTTCCTTACCATTTCTCTCAATTCAACCCCGTCTCTTTTTCTAATGAATTCATCGATAAGGGTTATGAGTTTTTGTTAATCGCATATTTTTACAAGGATTTTTAGTAAGTATAGTTTATAGCCTCTGATTTCTACTTTAGGCACGACTTTTGCAGGGGAAAGAATGAGGAAGATCGGAGATGGAGTTTGGCTAGAATCGAAGGAGGACATCGCCAAAGATGTGATAGGCGTGACCGAAGTGGGAAGGATTTGTGCTGGAGATGACGGCTATTATGGTGGAGCAAGAGATAGGAACTTGCACCGGGAGAAGAGGGAAGGAAAGGGTGTGAGATTAGAGGTTTTACTTTTAATACATTTACCCTTAACCAGATAAGGGAAATGACATTTTTGCTCCGCACGTGGAAGACCACGTGCTATTTAACGTGAATATTCTAACGTCCATCACGAGGATGGTGGAAAATGAGAAAAAAAAAATGTAACGTCAGATGTCATTATGACACAATCCTTCGGTTGAGGTGCATTATACGATTTGGTGAATACTTTGAGGGGAAATTGTAATTGGCCATATAATTATTTTTGGATAATTGAAATAATTATTTTTTATTTTTTATTTAAAAACATATTTTAAATACTAAATGGTTAATTATACAGTGAAGTTATAATCAAATCTCATTTTTGCCCCAAGTAAAATGACAAAAATAATTTTTACGTGACATGCACATACCATTTTCCGTACGTTACTATTTTTAACGCCCATAGACGGGAGGGGACAAAGTGTGACAAATAAAAAAATAAGGTATGAAAGTGAGACATTTCGTAGGTTGAGGTGCAATGTGAGATTTAGTGTGTACTTTTGGAAACTTATCATATTTTGGCCCCATCAAAATTAGTCTAAAATACACATTGCCCTCTAAGGTATCCACCAAATCCACTTTGACCTTCAACGTAATTTTGTAACATTTTTATATTTCATATCAAATTTGGTGATTGGGATATCACGTGTGGTAATCGTAGTGATAGAAATGGTAGCGAATAATGCTAAAAATCGAGAATTTGCTCTAATCAAACCATAAACCGTATCAATGGTGCCAAGGATAAATTTGTTGGAGTTTGAGCTAGGGACGATGAAGACATATTGAACCATGGCGTGTCTCATCATTGTTGTATACATTTGTGATAAGTTCAAATATGAGTTTTGAAATTCAGGGTGTATGCTTATGCATTGTGCTGTATAAGAGAGAAAGGGAGAAATGAATTGTGGTTTGATCATTTAATATTAGCAACTATGTCGGGTTTAATTTTTTTGTAGGTTCTTATTCATGGCGGCCTTGACACTTGAGTGTTATTTTTTGATCTTGAGTTCTATCTCTCTAATCTCTTATATGATTTTGTACTATTGTTTATTTATTTTTCTATATAAAAATTTGAATAAAAGATTTATACACTTTTGAGTTTTATCTCATTTAAAATTTAAATAAGAGGTCAGTGTTAGAAAAAAAAAGCTGAGAAAACGTTGTCATAGTATAAAAAAATGAAGTTTCTCTTTGGATTGGTAACATTCGTAGTGGCTAGGGGGTAAACTAGAAAAAAGTTATAAAATGAGATATGAAAATGACACAAAACTTAGGTTGAGTGGTAAAGTGAGACTTTATAGATACTTTGGAGGAATTTTGTATTATAGAATGCAAGTATATACTTTAGGGTTGTGAGTTTAATTTCTATAACACAATTTATTATTTTCTAAAGAGAGTCATACATTCTAGAAACAACATAAACAAAGTCTTCACAACAATGTGTTTATCTAAGATAGTAAGTTTGAATTGTTTTCAATTTAAACACCGATAAAAGTGAATGAATTCATGTTTCACATTAAAAAAGAGATTTAAAAATAAGAAATAAAAAATACAAATATGTAGGATAAGTTTTATACACTAACTAAAAGCATACATTATAAATGACTGAAAAACAAAGTATCGAAAAATCACACAACAACACAATTTATAAGTCTAAAAAACTATAAAGATTAAAACACAAAAAAAAATTAATAATTAAAAGTAAGCAGAAAAGTGAAGGGACTAGCAAATCACTTTAACAAACCATTAACATCACGTGCGTTCACCACGTGCAATGCACGTGAACTTTACTAGTAGCATAAAAAGCACAATGCTACTACTACTACATCATATTAGCAGGATAGTTAAGTATTGCATTGCCAAGATGCCACACAAGCTAGGATATAGAAACACTCTAGCGTAAGAAACAAGGGACTTTATATATATACAGTACAATTCAAAATTACTAATTAATGTCACACAACACATCTCTCTTTTTCCTTCACATTTATTTCTCAATCTTCTTGACTAGAATGTATATGGAGGAAAATTATAATACTCTTGAGGATAGTAAGAATAAAAGTAAATCAAATATTATCGTAATTTGTTAGAAGAAAATGAATACAGATAAAAATGATTAAAACAATAGAATTTAGTTACCTGAATAGGTTGAGGTTGGTGGCCTATCCTACGATGATCTTCGGATGCACCACCAACACTTACACTTGAACCATTAGAAGCATTTGGACAATTCGCATTACCTCTTATCTCCCTTAGCTCAACCCTCACTTCATCCATTTGACTACTCAAATCCTCATACGATTTCTTCAATTGCATATTCTCTCTATGAGATGCAGAACGACTCGGAACTTCACCCCAAACATCAGATGTGCGGACACCTAACCCATACATGCGTGCACGACTTTGTGGATCTTTTCCTAAAATTGTAGAAAGCACATCATCAGGCTCAGGTTCATCAAGTGACCCCTCGGGAAGTTGAGATTTTAGCTCTTGCATTTGCTCCTATAAAATAGGGCATACAAAGCATATTAACTATCTCAGACAAGAGCCATATTTGTAATTTCTTCATGAGTATCTCAGATAAGAAGTTCTGTAAGAAAGAACGGACATGTTTCCTAGAAAATAGTTTAAATTCTCAAAATACTATAACATTAAAGGAAGAATATGAACAAGGTAGAGATATAAAATACATACAATTGCTTTTGAAGCTTCTTCATTTTTTGAGGCTCCATCTTTAGAATAAAATGCGACAAAAAAATCCATTCAAGATGGATAATATTCCAATTCTTTTTTCTATGCTAAAAAAACATAAATTCTTTAGGGCAACTAAGGTAAGATAATAATTGCAAACGAAGTTCAGCGTTGGGATTATTGTACCTTTTATTCGTGACTTCGAGCATAACTCTTTTTGCCAGTGACTTGTATCATTTTCTTATTTTCTCGATTTTCTTGATTTTTTTTTGCTAATTATCTAAAAATGTAAAATAAATTAAAGGGATATTTCAATGATGAGAAGCTATCAAAAACATTAGAAAAAGTATACATGAACTTCCTTCTTATTCCACTCTTCAACAAGCTTTGTCCATTGTGCTTGATGAACTTTTGGGGGGTTTTTTTTTAAATTTGCTCTTGAAATGGCAACATTGGATCGTAATACATTTTCTTTATACTTCCTCTCCAATTCCTAACCATCTTTCCAAAAGATTGTAGTAGCCAACTCTCACAACCAGGGGGAAGATCAAACCTTGACTATAAAACAAAATTTAAGAAAATTTAGTTTATCAAAACGAAATCTAATACTCATAAATAAGCTTTCTACTTACATCTAGCGTATCCAACATATCCTTTTTCATTTCTTTGCTAACTTCATGCCATTGCTTATCAACCGAGCAACATCCCCCTGATCTCGCCATTGTTAGGAATTTCTCATTGAAAGAATTCATGTTGTTATTTCCATTGCGTCAGTAAGACGGTCTTACAAATATTTTTTGTAAGACGGATCCTTCTTAGCCAACCCACCGTGTGTTGGTGGGTTGAGTTATGAGAGAGTGGGGTTCCGTCTTACGAATTAAGATCCATAAGACCGTCTTACAGAAAACTTACTCTTTAAATTAAGGATGAGTCAAAAAAACACTTGGGTTTTAAAAGAAAATTGTCGATTAATGTTTTAAATCTAAAACTACATCATGTTTATACACAAACGTAATAGATAAACACTTGGGCTTGTTTCCCATTTTTTTATGAAATAGCTCCTACAAGATTATTTGATATTATTTGATATTTCATAATATAACACAACAAATGCCTTAATATAACACAACAAATGCCTTAATAGACCACTTTATGAGGTCTTCGGAAAAATCCCCGAACATGGAGTCGCGATATCTCAATTTTCTTGTAAATCATTAAAACTGACCAATTGATAAAAAGTTAAGAAGTTGGCTTAAGCAATGATTAACTTAAGAGGACCCTTAATCTGAAATCTCTGTAGTTGTTTGAAGTAGGCCTAGCAATTATGACACGGAATACGTTAAATTTTACAACATTTCATTATGTTCTGGCAATTTTCTAACGAATTGTAAGAATTGTTGAATATTTCCCGACATATGAACAATGTGTCGAATAGATACCGATTCTTATGAGAAAATGTCGAAAAATTCTCCAACACTTTAAATTGGTAAAGCATCGCAAAGTTCTGATATTAAAATAAAATGTCGTCAACTTTCCGATAAATATGTTAATTATCGTTTATTTTCGACAAATATATGGAAGTGTAGGGAATTGACTACGGCTATTTCAAACGTCAAGAAAAAAAGTGTCAGCAAAACTAAGTTTTCTTTTATTTAGTGCTTTTAGTCTTTTTATGGGATGCCTACTTAAAAAGTATTATCCCAATGGCTTAATGAGATGCTACTTAAAAAGGGTCCTATAAACCTTTATGATAATAGTGTCAAAGAATTGTGTCCTATTAGGTATTATGATAATAGGAGCCTATAGAAAGACATCTTATTAGGTACACCCCTAATAGGTCCCAATGGCCTATTGAGATGTCTACTGGAAAGGTGTCTATTAGCCCTTGTGGTAATAGGGCCACTAAAGTCATGTGTCCTATTAAGCATAACGGTAATATGACCCTGTGGCTTAGGCGTCCTTTTAGGCCTTTTTATGGGATGCCATTGGAAGGCGTATTAGTAAGTCTTGTGCTAATAGGACACAAAAAGTAAGGCTTCCTACTAGACGGTACCATAATAGGACCTTAATAGTTAGACACCCTATTGCGACCTTTATAGGATGACTTTTTAGAAGCGTCCTATAATATCTTCTTTTTTTTTTTTTTGTAGTGCTAGTCTTTCTTTAGTCCAAAAATCCTCGTAAATTTTTATCATTTTTGCATTGGAAGGGTTAAAAGGTGATCTATTCTCAGTTGACAAACATTTCCTTAACATCTCCATTCCAACTTGTGCTTCATGACCAAAATGTAAAATGGAAAGAACAACAAAGGCATGCATCGAGTCAAAGAGTATTAAGCATGCTTGATGTAAGGATTTAGTAGTTCCAAAATAAAAGAAAATGTCAAGTGCAATTTCATGCAAGATGACGGTTGGATTTTATCAAAACTAAGAAAATCTTTTTGGAAGGTGACACTATTAACACTCCTTTATAAACCCACAAATTCAAAGAGACTCTTACGAATGACTCGACTATGCAGATAAATACAAAAAAAAATTAATACAAAAGTAGATAATTAAAATTACTCTAAAAACAATAAATATAAATAAAATCTTTTTGGGGTCATCCTCAAATCACAATAGCATGGAAATTCATATTTGCCTCAGGAAAATGCTCACCACATGTGCACAGACTCACCCATAAATCATACTGACTTACATTCTAACTTGCAACCGATGCTAACATCTCCGTGTGTGTGTGCTAACTAGTTATATAAATTTTCTAACTTAAATAGTTTTATTAAGCTAAGCACAACATTCATTTTAAAAATCATATTTTCCATAAAAACTCATGCAACACAGAGTATACAATCTACCATCCGAACCCGGTCTATTACTGAAAAAGAGAACACAATGGATTTCAAGTACTTATACATCCATCCCATGCACTTTCTATGTATGGCATACAAGGCTTTCATATCCCAGTTAGTTACAATAGCTAAGATTATGCTAACATAGTGAGTTTTGGCGAATAGTATGAATATATGAAGTGGGGATCAATTTACATGTATTACAATCAAATCAACAAACACAAGCAACTGGCAAACGAATCAATAGGACTTTATTAAGCTTGTAATGTAAGGCCTTGGTGTTGGGAGATACGATGGAAATGGAATATAATACAAAGTGAAAGAGCAAAACTACCCTTTTCCCCATTTGCTTCTAAACATGTAGAAGTATTTCCCATTAGGCTAGACCTGCAAAGACCACAAGTGAGGATTTTCCCCCAAACTTGCTTTATTCAATACAATACACTAAAAATAACTAGTGATCCTTTCTTTAGATGATCTTTCCTAATATATCTATATCTTGAAAGTTATGCTTTCATTTGAAAATTCTTGTTCTCTTATTCTTTCTCATTATCCTTCGTCGTACCAATATTTTTTTCTTTTTTTTTTCTTTTTTTCTTTTCCATCACTTTTTTTTTGATTGAATACGACGAAGAAGAAGAAGTCCTCAGGAAATCATCTATATAACAATGGTCCCATTACATTAATTCCCACCCACATCCTACTCTCTCCAAGGGTAGGCTAAAGTGTATAAGCTTTAAGGGTTAGGTTAATGTGGGTAAAAGAAATGAAGTCGAATGGGGGTTGTCGTTTGCTTAGCATACACCATTATTTTATTCAACTCAAAAGGGGACACTAGAGATATTTTTAGTAAGGTCAGAAAATATTCAGGCTCAAACGATCCAAAGATGGTCTAAATCATATCCTAATGTCAGAATTACTCATGCTAGTTTTTAAGAAAATAAACACACATAAAATATCACATCCAATATGAAAGTTGTGGAATTGAAGATTTTAGCATCACTGGATTTCACATAAGCATTCGCTAGAAAAGAGGTAGGGACAATCAAGACTAACATGCAGTCATGGTTCAAAAGTGTGCTTGAGATATATTAGCAAGAAAAATCCAAGGGATCTAACTATCATGCAATTGACCCTAAGTTACAATTCAATGCAACAATCATGTCGGGATGGCTATTCATCATATTCTTGTGCATCAAACTATTTTTTGCTAGAATAAAATGTGCACTATAAACTTAGTAAAAATATTCAAATGTGTTCATAATCATGACTAGGAAAATTAGTGCACAAAAGGTTTGGAGAATGTTAATATTTTTGCAAACTCGAGTGAGTTCCAGAGTGATCTATGAGAAAGTTATGTGGTTCCTTGCACTAAATCATCATTGGCTGAAGTATCCACATCAGCACTCGAGAATTAAAATTAAAATTTTTAATTTTTTAATAAATTTTTTAATTTTTTAAAATAAAATTGGAGATAATTGATGACCCAATTGATGATGGGTTCCTGAAGGAACCAAATATTATAGTATTTTGGTCAAGGCAACATCTTTGAAAATGAGCAAACATAAAAAAAACAAGAAAATAGAGAGAATAGAAGAGACGATAGATGAACAAAAATTGTCCTGAACCCTAAAAAATATAGCACAACTCCACCACTTCTTAGGCTGGGTCTTGCAAAGACACTAGACTTAGAATCCCCCCCTAAACTTAAATTTTATTTTGTCCTCAAAATTAAGGGTTATCCCACAAGGGGGTAAAAGAAGGGGAAATATCATAAAGATATACCTGGTCCGCCTAACGAAAGAGGAAGAAACTTGTGCTTTGACTCATAGTGAGTCGGGACGAAATAACGAAGGATGAAGGAACTCGGGTATGATATTGGGTGGGTAGTCATGGAAAGCGGCCACATTTCTTGCCACCCGTTCTGTCCAACTAAAGAAATAATTCTAGTTAGTGCACATTTGCGCGAACTGCTGTTGGGTCATCTGTTGGTCAAACCCAAGCTCTTCATGTCTATTGGAGATGACCTCCAAATGATCCACCTCCTCCTCAATATTAGCCTCCTCATGAAGCTCCTCACGTGGTCCCCTCTCACGTGGCTGGCGTGGGTGATCGAAAGTAGAGCCGCATTAATGTCGGGTGCTGCCCAAACTCTCTTACAATCTAGAGTCGAGACGACTCTAGCCCCTCCACATAATCCTGTGATTAAACTAGGGAAAATGAATCCGAGTTCGTCCTACCTCTAATGAGGGTCTGAATCTGGGCATTGATCAGGTGCCCAACATCAGCAGACCCATCGGTCAGGATGGTGTAGATCAAAACGGCCTTAGGCTATGACACCGTGTGCTAGAGGCTGGAAGGCATAAGGCGTGCACAGATAAATTCGAACACGACCTTGGTCGCGTTTGTTAAATGGGTCTCGTCCATGATGCGGGGGCCAAATAGTGGACCTTGACGATAGGTCCAAGCCATGTCAGGAGTTGCGATCACCGCATTAACCTCCTTAAGAGAGATGGGACGGGCAAGGTGGACACTGTAGTGATCAGTGCCCTCCTCGAAATTAGGAGTGCCAAAATAATGGTTAATGATATAGGTCGAAAAGTTGACATTCCTATTTCTGGCATTACTGGTGTTAGACACCACACCAGTTGGGGAGACACGCTCGTTGGCATAGAATTCACGGACAATGGCCACGATGGCCACTCCCGGAGTCACAAAAAGAGCTGCCCATCTTCGCTGGGCGAAATAGGCAGGGTGGTTAAAGTCTTGAAACTTAAAACCCCTCTCGGGACTATGCTTTTGGAGAGCCTTCTAGTGTAGCTCTCCGACGCCTCGAATGAGACGAACCTAAAGGCATCATAATTTTGCTCCTATTCAGAGCGGGAAGAGGACGGTCCGATATTCCTACGTTTAGGGGCTATGGGGGAACACTAATAATATCTCTCTAAAAAAATAAAAATCAGAAAACCCACCATAGCACAAAAAGCATGCACGTAAACAATTAAATACGCAACTATCACCCTAGCATGCAAAATTTTGACAAATCAAAATTTACAAAAGAAAAAGGGATAGAAAATACTTGGTTTGTGCACAAATACAATGCGATGTTGGACGTGGCCGGGATTGTCGAAGCTTCTCGCCGGAAACAATGGGGGCAGCAGTTCTTCAAGGTTCCAATGGACAGATGATGATGATGGTAAAGAATGGAGTGGTGGAAGATTGAAGTGTAGCACCATGGGATTGAATCTTGGTAAGGGTTTCAACTGAGCCGTCGAATTCTTGAGAGAGAGAGAGAGAGAGAGAGCAGCTGCCGGAGGACTTGAATTGTTTGATTTCTGGTGCACTGTTTATGAACAGCGGCAGCCTACTTATAAAGAGGGCCTTGCGGCCGCAAGGTGTGTATAACTTGCGTCCACAAGGGTCACAGTAACTGCGCACTGATGCTGAGGTAGGGCTTGCGGGGGCAAGGTACAGTGCTTGCAGTCGTAAGGGTCCTGGACCATCTGATTTAAATGAGGCCTTCTGGGGGCAAGGGTTTGGGGCCTTGCGTCCGCAAGGTTCACAGAAACTATGTTCCTTGGGAGGCTGTTACGCATTTTTGCACTATCTTCATTTTTGTCCTTCCGTTACGTTCCATTAGGGTCGTTTCTTTCCTGCACTCTGAAAATTCTACAAACCTAAACTAAAATATTAGATGACTTATAAATACAACACTAAGATGCTTTTCACCTCCAAACTTAAATTATGCCATGCCTGGAAAACATTTAATTTAAATGCTCATAATCAAATAAGATGGAGAAAAACATATTTAACTTACACTACAAAAGCAATTAAAAATTAATCAAAGTGGGTTGCCTCCCAACTAGCGTGCTTGTTTAACGTCTTTGGCTCGACCTAACTTCAAACCTATTCTCTTGGGGGTTCAGTGTCAGAGAGACGAATAACTTCAATTGTCTTCTCTACTGACATGGATTCAAAATAAGGTTTGAGTCGGTGACCATTCACTTTAAAGATCTCATTGGTCGTTAGGTTCTTTACAACAACTGCTCCATGTGGATATATTCGTACTATTATAAAAGGACCAGACCATTTTGATTTTAACTTTCCTGGGAATAATCTTAGTCTAGAATTAAAAAGAAGAACCTTCAAACCTGGACACAATATCTTTTGATTAATTCCCATATCATGATATCTTTTGGTCTTTTCTTTATACATTTTAGCGTTCTCGTACGAATTAAGCATATGCTCTTCTAACTCATTTAGATGGAACAGACGTTCTTCTCCTACCAAAGTTAAATCAAAATTAAGAGTTTTAATAGCCCAAAAGGCTTTATGTTCGATTTCCACTGGAAGATGACATGCTTTGCCATACACCATCCTATAAGGACTCATTCCTATCAGATTCTTATACACAGTTCGGTATGCTCAAAGAGCATCATTGAGTTTTGGTTTCCAATCTTTTCTATTTGGTCTAACAGTCTTTTCAAGGACTGCCTTGATTTGTCTATTACTAACTTCAACTTGGTCGGAAGTTTGAGGATAATATGGAGTGGTCAGCTTGTGAGTTACACCATGTTTCCTAAGGCACACATTCATCATGCAATTGGTGAAGTGTGTTCGTTGGTCACTAATTATAGCCTTCGATATTCCATACCTACTAAATATTTCATCACACAAAAACTTGACAACTGTTTGACCATCATTGGTTCGGATAACGATGGCTTCCATCCATTTGGACACATAGTCCACTACAACTAAAATATATTCACAACCTTTAGAGACTGGAAAAGGACCCATACAGCCAATACCCCATGCATCAAAAATTTCTATTACCATATTATAATGCAAAGGCATCTCATTCCTTTTACTAATTCCTCCAGTCCTTTGACACTTATCACATGTCTTACAAAATATTTCAGCATCTCTAAAAATAGAAGGCCAATATAAACCAGATTGTAAAATCTTCCTAGCAGTTTTACTACTACTAAAATGTCCACCACAAGAGTATTCATGGCAGAATGCCAAAATACTTTGTTGTTCTTGATATGGAATACATCTCCTAATTAAAGAATTTGAACACACTTTGAATAAATAAGGATCTTCCCAAAAATAATGTTTAGCATCTACCAAAAATTTCTTTCTTTGATGGTAATCAAAATTAGGATTTATGATATTTGCTACATGAAAATTCATGAAATCAGCATACCATGGTTCATGATCTTTAACTGCAAAAAGCTGTTCGTCAGGGAAGTCTTCATTCATGGACATTTTATTGTCAAGAAATTGACGTTTAAGTAAAGGTGAAAATTCTAATCTGGACAGATGATCAGCAACGACATTTTATGTCCCCTTGTTATCCTTAATAGTGATATCAAATTCTTGCAATAATAATATCCATCTAATAAGCCTAGGCTTAGCCTCCTTTTTGCTCAAAAGATATTTTAAGGCTGCATGGTCTGAAAATATAATAACTTTTGCTCCTAATAGGTAAGGACGAAAATTTTATAACGCAAACACAACTGCTAAAAATTATTTTTCAGTGGTGGTGTAATTCAGTTGTGCATCATTTAATGCTCTACTTGCATAATGTATTACATGAGGTTTCTTATCTACCCTTTGACCTAACACAGCCCCAACCGCGAAATCAGATGCGTCACACATGATCTCAAAAGGGAGAGACCAATCAGGACTGGTCAATATGGGTGATGTTGTTAATTGTTCTTTTAACAAATTAAATGCATTTAAGCATTCTTGATCAAAAATAAATTCTGCATCTTTTGCCAATAGATTGCATAGATGTTTACAGATTTTTGAAAAGTCTTTTATAAATCTTCTATAAAAACATGCATGACCTAGAAAACTTCTAACACCTTTGACTGTAGTTGGATGAGGTAATTTTGAGATAACTTCGATTTTCGCTTTGTCTACCTCAATTCCATTATTAGACACAATATGTCCTAAAACAATTCCATGTTTAACCATAAAATGGCTTTTCTCTTAGCTTAGGGTCAAATTGGTTTCACAACATCTTTTGAGAACCGATGTTAGATTTTATAACCAATTATCAAATGATTTCCCAAATACTGAAAAATCATCCATGAATACTTCTACACACCTTTATACTAAATCGGAAAATATTGAGATCATATATCTCTGAAAGGTGGCATGGGCATTACATAGCCCAAAGGGCATTCTTCTAAATGCAAAGGTTCCAAATGGACATGTAAAGGTATTCTTTTCTTGATCTTCCGGTGCAAGTAGAATTTGATTGTATCCCGAAAAACTATCAAGAAAATAGTAATAATCATGGCCAGCTAATCATTCAGGAATTTGGTCAATAAAGGGTAAAGGAAAGTGTCTTTCCTTGTGGTCGCATTTAATTTTCTTAAGTCTATGCACATCCTATAGCTTGTTATAGTTCTCGTGGGAACTAACTCATCTTTCTCATTCTTCACTACTGTAATTCCCGATTTCTTAGGAACTACTTGGACAAGACTTACTTATTTACTATCAGAAATTTGGTAAATTATACCCGCATCAAGAAGCTTAAGGACTTATTTTCTAACTACTTCTTCCATATGTGGGTTAAGTCTCCTTTGACGTTCTCTAGAAGGTTTGGTACCTTCTTCCAAGTGAATTTTATGCATGCACATAGTAGGACTTATCCCCTTTAAATCTGCTAAGGACCATTCTATGGCTTCTCTATGTGTCCATAAAACTTTCAAAAAACTTGCTTCTTGTTCTTTCGTTAAATCAACAGCAATTATAATGGGTAAAGTTTTATCTTCCCCAAAAAATGCATATTTCAAGTGGGGTGTGGTAAGGGCTTTAATTCTAATTCTGGAGGAGATTCAATAGACGGGGTGAACTTTGGAACTTCAAGTTCCACTTTTTCAGTTTGAGCATCCTTAGGAACTTCAAGCTCCTCTTTTTCAGTTTGAGCATCTTTAGCACGGATCTCTTCCTCTAATTCCTCAATATCGAATATCATATTTGGAAAATCTATATTATCCAAATCTCTTCCAAACATCACTTGTTCTAACTCGTCTTCCTTTAAATCTGATTCAAATATTTGGGCTGTAAGGTTTTCTATTTCATCAATTGAAAAACAAGCGTTCATATTGCTCGGTCTATTCAAAGCATCAAAAACTGAAATTTCTACAGTCTCTCTCATAACTAACATTGACAGCTTACCATTCCTCACCTTAATCATTGTATTGGTTGTGGCCATAAAAGGTCTTCCTAACAAAATAGGAACTTCATTATTTGTACATATTTTCTTTTCCATCTCTAGAACCACAAAGTCAACGGTATGATCAACTTATCAACTTGAACTAAAATATCCTCTACTATTCTTAAGGGATGTTTGACCGAACGGTCGACTAACTGTAAGGACATAGTAGTGGGTTTTAAATTTCCCAATCTTAATTGTTTGTAGACCGCAAAAGAAATTAAATTAATACTTGCACCTAAATCAAACATTGCTTTCATCTTTTTCGAATTACCCAAAGAAACTTGGATATTAAAACTACTTGGATCTTTTAATTTAGGGGGAGTTCAGGTTGTAACACTGTACTTACGTTTTCAGAAACAATTATTTTTTCGTTCTTTTCAAATTTGTGTTTCTTAGAGTGGAGATCTTTGAAAAACTTGGCATATGATGGAATATTTTTAATAACGTTGAGCAAAGGAAGATTAATATTTACTTTAGACAACATATTATAAATTTTCGTAAATTGTTTGTCTATTTTGTTTTTCATCAATCTACTAGGAAATGGAATTGGGGGAACATATGGTGGAGGTGCACCATATGGTTCCTCAAGAGGTTCTGCCTCTTTTCTTTTTCTTTCTCTTGTTCTTGTTCTTTTTCTTGTATTTCTTTTTCTTCAACTTGAATTTCTTCACCAGAATTACTTACATTATCCGGAACATCAAACGGAGTAGGATTACCTACCTTTTCACCAATGACTTTTCCACTACGCAGAGTAGTGATTGATTTTGCTTGTTCATTTTGACTAGGGAACTTCCCTTCTTCTCTACCTCTCATTTGAGCCACTCAGTTGCCAACCTATCTATTTGTGCCATTAATTGCTTGTTCATAACACCCTGTGACTCTTTAAATTCATGGTATTGTTCCGCATCCACTTTTGCTTCTTCAATTTGAAGTTATCCTTGTTATGGAAAATGTTGAGGTCGCAATGGCTTATTTTCTCCCCATGGGAAATTGAGATGATTTCTCCAACCCAGATTATACGTGTTGGAATAAGGATCATTCATTTGTTTTGGAGGATATGAGTTCATAGCATTCACCAGTTCAGGAAACTAAGTACTAGATGGGAAAAAATTAGTAGCATGATTATTTAGTCCACAAATAGCACACACTTCTTGCATTTGAGAGTTATTTTCAAATTTTAATAATAAAGCTTCAATTTGAGCTTGCATCCGTTCCATTTTAGCTTCATTATTATTATTATCTTGAATTTGATACAAACCCTTATTTTTACCTCTAGTGCTTTTCTGTTGAGAATTAGCACCTAACATTTCAAACAAATCTTCTAATTCAGCTTGTGTCATTCCTCTAACGGAACCACCGGCTGCACTGTCAACCATGGTTTGAAGGGCAGAAGGAAGCGCTTGATAAAATTGAGTAACTAAAACATCTTGGGGAATATTATGATGGGGACACATAATTTGTAAATTTTTAAATCTATCTCATGCTTCAAGGAATTTTTCACTTGATTCAGTTTGGAAGGCAATAATTTGTCTTCTATAGTTAGATAGTGATGCATGCTGATAGAATTTACCCATAGCAAGTATAGTGTACGGATCAATAGCAAGTATAGTGTACGAAAAGCAAGGGTCGAACCATAGAGACAAGAAGTATCTAGAGCGAGTAAACATGTAACAATTAAACTAAGGGGGGTTTGGTTTATTTATCTAAATTATTCTACTAGAAAGTGAGTGATCTAATTAACAGTTTATTAAAGCAGCAAACACAGTTTGTGAAGATCTAATGGAAGAGAAGAATCTAGGAATAGAGATTCACTTGTATCTACTCTAATGCTATTTTACTTAATGTATCAATCAATTAATCTTGGGTTTGTTCACGAAAGATTGGTATAGGTCGTCAAATTATAATTCAGTCTCCATCCTAAATAATTCATCCGAGTCTATACCCTTAAAAACAAGAACATACGAATTTCCGTCTGTCACTGAGAAACATATATATGAACCTAACCCTAACTTATCACTCTCATGCATCGATATGTTTAATTTATCACAATGGTGAGCCAGTGTACGACATATGCATATGGTCGTGCAGTTATCCGCACCTCTTGGTCTTTAACTACGGCGATACCATTCATTAGGAAAAAGCCAAATAGCAAAGAGATTGATAAACACTGTGATCAACAAGATTTGATTGAATAAAAATATATAATAAAGTAGAAGATTCGATACAAATTACCTCTAATTCCTAGATATGAGCGGTTAGTTCATCCTTGAAGATGAACAGATCGATGGGATGAAAGAATACATGAGCGATCTTCTAAAACTATGATTACAACAATAAAAACTCTAAATTACACTCTAAATTCAGATTGTTTCCGACCTAGAACCTAGGACTACAAGGCTTGTATTTATACTAATGTGTACAGGGTAGGAGATAGAATTAGGGTATAATTCCCATCATTGTGAAACGGAAGGGCTTGCGGGGGCATGCGGCCGTAAGGCCTTAGGCTTCTCTTGGGCTCACATACTAGAGACCTTGCGGGGACAAGGGTTGATGACCTTGTGTTCGTAAGGGGTTTTGAATTTTTGATCCATCTTCTTTTAATCTTTTAGCGCTTTGCACCCTTCCTTCAATTCTTCACTTAAAGCCTTGTAAATTCCATAATTCTACCTAAAACCCTAAATCTCACAAATAAGCTCCAAAACACATATTAGTAGCCAAAAGCTTCGTGGAATTGTTATTTTTAAGTTGTATAAATACCCAATAGATGCGTATAAAACACATCTATCACTACTACTTCAAAGGACAAAGGAAAAGATAAAGTTGAAAGAGTTTATACCAAGAATATAAATGAAGGTAGAAAAAAGACACCTCAAGTAGCTGAAAGTGAGAAGAAAAAGAGAGGAAGGCCCAGGAAGATTGTGAATGAAGGACGAAGACATGACTTTTGTGGACTTTATTTTACACCAAGTGGAGGGACCTTTTATATGGCAAGTACTAATAGTGAAGCGCTATACTTGTTTATTTTTTAATATGTCAAATAACAGCTTTTATACTTGTTTGTAGACCCCAGGAGCATCTAAAGCTATCATTCTGGATACTTATCAACCAGCAAGTCAACCTCAATGCACTCCCTCACACCAAACTACATCAAATGCAACAATCCCACATGTTGTGTAACAGTTAGTCAAAGAACAAGTCAACCTCAATATGATTTTAGTAACAGTTAGTGTTTTTGGCCATGTGCACTTGTTTTGGATAGTTTGTAGGCCAAACTGATTTGGATAGTTTGTGTAGTTGGTTTGGCCATGTGCAGTTGGTGCAGTTGGTTGTAGGCCAAAGTATTTTTTGGATAGTTTGTATAGTTGGTTTGGCAATATGCAGTTGGTTGTAGGTCAAATTGTTTTTGGATAGTATGTATAGTTAGTTTGGCCATGTACAGTTGGTTGTAGGCCAAACTATTTTTGGATAATTTTTGTAGTTGGTTTGGCCATGTGCAGCTGGTTGTAGGCCAAACTATTTTTGGATAATTTGTGTAGTTGTTTTGGAAATGTGTAGGCCAAACTTTCGAATGAAAAAAGTGTTTCTCTGGCCATGTGTAGTTGCTAATTTTTTTTACCATTATGTGAGTATACATAGATTGGTACATCAGGTGATGTTCAAGTTCTGTTCTTGAATGAAAAGTGTGTTTGTGTAAATGGTATGCAAGGACGTTTCCTGGTAGCAGTGCTTGTTTTTGGAAGGTGGCATGCCCCATTAATCCAGAGAGTTCATCTTGGTCTCTCTTGTATTTGTCACCGGTTTCACTAGTTGTAAAATTTGCAGCAATAACCATTAAGAATTTTAGTGTCGAAATACACAAACTTATATTAAGTCGAGCTGTAAATGATCAAAGCTAAAGCCACACCACTTGGTCTTGCACAAAAGCAATGGAGAAGCAGTGTCACCATACAAACAACAATTACAACATGAAATGTTATATAGAACCATACAACACCATTACTTCATACAACATGAAATGTCAATTACAACATGAAATGGAGAAGTGGTTTCCACTAACATTAGTTCACCATGTTCTTAGGCAACTTAAACATAATAGCACCATTTCGACTCAAAATATCATATAGAACCATACAAACAACAATTACAACAACTATATTCCTACCATTCCAATTGCTAGTAACTTGAGATTTCAACATGGCAATTTCCATATTTTTCTTCACCAGCTCTACTTCAAGCCTTTTCACTTTCTTTTTTAGTGTCATTTTCTTCTCTTTGCTCTTATGAAACTTCACCCGAGTCTTGGTCAACTTCTCTTTCAATTGAGTAACATCTTCACACATTATAGTTGCTTCATTTGCCCATTCAAAAAAGCCACAAGCTTTGGACATTTTCTGTTCAGACAAAATAATTCAAATCATATTTTCTCAACCCTGAACAAACAATTCATATCTTTTTAAAGAAAAAAAATTCATAATGACAAATATAAATGAAACAATCATATATTTTCAAAGAAATCAAAAAATTTACATCATATATTTTTAAAGGAAAAATGAAAAATAATTCACAATCACAGTGAAAACGTACGTACACTGTAATTTGGGCATCCATAAAATCGTTTTCCAGGGTTACTATCGGTGCGTGAGGCCTTCAATTGAGTTGGAATGTTGTAATCGAACAATGGAGGCGAAGATGTAGCACGTGATTGGGCTGTCAATGATGAAGTCATCAATCCCTTTTTCGATTCACAAAGTCCGAATAGGGTATGGAGATAGAAATTATTTAGTTCTTCAACTATCTAAACTAAAAAAAATGGTAAGAATCGAAGAAAGGTCTCAAGATGGGTACATGGGGGCTACAATAGTGGAGGGAAGGAGAAGGAGGGGAAGAAATGGATGACGGAAGAAACGCAAATGAGGGCTTGACAGTATTGGATGTGGATGTGCATATATCAACAAAAACCATGTGTCGTGCATGCGCTTATACTGAAGGGTAGATTTGTGATTTCATTTTTTTACGGTGATATTAACAGTAACGCCTTGAGGGGGGGTATCTCATAACGAATCTTGAATGGAAGGACCACATCTAATTAAAAATAAAGGGTAAGACCAAACAAAAAAAGTGAAAATGGAGGGACCAAATAATTATTTAATCATTTATTATACTCTACTAGGTTTCGTGCCCGTGCCCATGTCACGATATCAGTATGAGATGTGATCAATGTATGTAGTGAGTAATATGCAAATAAATCAATATATGGTAGTTTGGAATTTGTAGGGGTCGGATCAATGTAAAGTATATACAGAAATGAGGACATCCCAAAAACTAAATAAATAACACATTTTATTGGTTGTAAAGTTTTGTAACTCGTCCAAAAAGAGTATAATTAGACATTCAAAAGCATTTTATCTCTCTCTCTCTCTCTCTCTCTCTCACACACACACACACACACTAACTCAGCACCTGCTAAATAAAATAAACTCAAAAATGAAAATCTCAACAAAAAAAAACCATAAAACAAATTGAATGAGACAGAGTAAATTAACATAAAAAACTATTCAAAATTGAAATCACAAAGATTTCAGACCAATAAGGGAAACTTAGCAAAAATTTTAAAAAAAGAAAAAAATTAAAATACAAATGTTTAAAATTACAAAAATTAATTATAGCATTTACGAACAATTTTTTTTTTCAAAAAATAAATCCAGGCGGGATAAAAATTAATTTTTTTTACAACCATATACTATGATTTACCCGTCATTGATCCAGTTTAAACAAATAAATTAAAAAAATATCGTCATCCTCTCTCATTTAGACACACCAAAATCTCGATCTATATATACACTGTCTCTCCTTAAGCTCTCTCATCTTTTTCTTTCAACCAAAAAAAAAAGTGTGTTATTTTTATTTTCTTGATAATTTTGAAAATTCATGGATGGTCAGCCATCGGTGGGTGCATCTCAATATCATTATCAACCAATTAAAAGATTTTTATAACAATCAATTAAAAATTTATAAACGAACAAAAAAATTAAAAAATAAATACAAGCCGGACAAAAATTAAATAGAGATTCAGTAGATTACGATAACAATCAATTAAAAATGTATAAACTAAATGTTTGTTTAATCAGTAAATCCTACTAAAATATTAAATCCTAATAAAACAATAAATTTTAAATCAGTAAAACAGTAAATCCTAATAAAACAATAAATCTTAAATCAGTATAAAAAAATACATAAATCATCCACTGATTTTTTGCATCTCCAATACTTGCTGCTCATCTAACCTTAAACGGTGGAAAAGGGTAAGCTTGAATATCATAAGAAAAATTACCGAGTAGTCAACAAAAACATCAATTCTAAAGCATTAAGTTTCATTATCTGCATGAACAAACACACTTATGATCTCTCTAGATAATTATGTGGTACCTGATTCTAGCAAACATGAAGCAGATCTTTAAGTATCATACATATTTATTACTTCCCTTAATTTTGTGGATAGCAATCTGTCAAGTTGAATATCGAATATGGTATCCAAATTCAAGTCGAATAGCCTTCTGAAAGAATTTTGAAGAGAAATGGGGACATAGGCACCTTCCCTAAACAGTCACCTTACTATCATACACATAAGCATGAAGTAATGAGCTTTCATGGATGTCGACAGTGAGGAGAGAGGGACACATACAGCCGGCTGAGAGGAGACTGTCGTAGTATAGTGAGAGAAGGAGAGAGAGGGTTGCGAAGGAGAGAAAGTGGGGGATGTTGGACAACCGATGTTCACACATGTAAACTCTAAACTTGATCTAAGCCGTTTGATCTTGGTAAAAAAATCAATCTCAACCTCTGAATAGTTTTTCCCAATTGTACACATGTTTTGGGATGTATATTGTAATATAGATTACTTTTATAAAGTATTATTGACCTCAATAAAGTAAAGTAGGATTAGTTGGAAATAGACGTGTCTAGATCACATTACACATGTAATTTTCAGGCTATATATCCATGATTGATATGTGTCATTTGACTATGTTAGTATACGCGACCATTGGTAGGTCTAGTTACGATTAATGTAACGAAGACCGCTTTAATCTTATGTCAATATAGTTAATGGACGAGATTATTCAATTATCCCCATGACATGATAACAAATGTTGAGCTCAGTATGGTCAAAACACTCATTAGATTACACTTGTGGTCTAATAGGAGATTGTTGGATTAATTTATTTTTAATTTTATATTAATCTAGTTTGGAACCATATATATGTAAACTATTAATATGTGTTATCATCTATGAAAGAATAAATTTTAAGTGATCTAATGACGACTGGATGGATGCTGCATGACTCTCCATGCAAGAAGTAGTTATTGCCGGGTTAGGCCGTTCGTAAATGAGATTAGTGGAGTGTAGGACCAAAGAGGAAAATTTACAGGACAAAGAAAAGCAAAGAGATGATTAATATTGATTATTGACATGAGAAGCATCTAATTTCCTGTCAAGTTTATTATTTGTTGAATTTAAGCGGGTGCATCACAAAAATTCGTTCCAAATAAGTATTTTAGCAACAATAACTCACATCAATAATCATCACAGACACAGTAACGAAAATAATCAATTAATTAATCACGTAAGCCCGTGTTTTCATCTCCTTCCTTGATCTGTTTTTGGAACAAAAGTGTGAAGACTTGGTCAGAATATGTTTTCCCTCTCTCCTATCCCTTTTCTTTCTGAATTATTAATACTAAAATTAGGACATACATTCATTCATTCCAACAAAAACGCTTGACCTCAAAATGTTCCCTTAAAAACACTATTACAAGAAAGCTGGCAGATTAAAATTGTACATTCTCTACTTGCTTCTTTTATCTCATTCTTGGATCAAAGGGGGCAATTTTCCAGCTCCCTCGAGTTTTTGTTTTCGAGATTCAATTTCCAAATTTATTTTCGAGATTCAAGAAGGAAGAAGAGAGAGAGAGAGAGAAAAAAAATGGCTTTCAGTGGTACTCAACAGAAATGCAAGGCTTGTGATAAGACTGTCCATTTCATTGAAATGGTGTCAGCTGATGGAGTTGCTTATCACAAGACCTGCTTCAAATGCAGTCATTGCAACGGGAAACTTGTGGTAACCCCCTCCATCCTCCATATCTCTTTTCTTTTTTCCGTTAAGATAATAGAATAGAACCATATTGGGTTGTGAAAAGATATTTCACTCAAGAAAAAGGAAAAAATTACATATTTGTTGGATGTTGCAGATGAGCAACTACTCCGCCTTGGAAGGAGTCTTATATTGCAAGCCTCACTTTGAGCAAATCTCAAAGGAGATAGGAAACGTCTCCAAGAAACACCAACCATGTGAGTTTCTATTTTTCTTCAAAACAATTGCTCCGATCTGCATCTCTAAATTCAGTCATCAAAAATTCTTTAATTTCCCTTTTTCAACTAATTGTTTGTTTTATGATGATCAGCCGGAAAACAAGGTGAACTGGTACGCGCGCAAGTTTTTCTCACCCATCTTCCTTTCAATATTCTTGAATTTTCTTATTTTCACACATTAACCAAATCATGCTCACGTAGAATTTGTTTTTCCATGTTATTTACAACAGTCTAGGACTCCTAGCAAACTCTCTTCCATGTTCTCTGGCACCCAAGAGAAATGTGCAGTTTGCAAAAAAACTGTCTACCCACTTGAGAAGGTATCCTTTTCTTTTTAACCTGTATACCTTATTAGGCCTGATATAATCAAAAAACGAAAACAAAGAAAGAAGAAATAATCATTAAGCCATATTAATACGACTGACTTTTTTTGTAGGTAACCGTGGAGGGAGAATTTTTTCACAAGTCATGCTTCAGGTGCTCCCATGGAGGCTGCAATCTTACAACCTCCTCCTATGCTGCCCTAGATGGAATTCTCTACTGCAAGCCCCACTTCTCTCAGTTGTTTAAAGAGAAAGGCAGCTACAGTCACCTCACAAAGACTGCTTCCTTGAAGAAAAATGGCGCTTCAATTCTCCCGGATGAACAAGAAAATGTAGCTGGAGAGGAGGAAGCACAACCAGATGTAGACGAGACAAAAGAGACATAGTAATTTGTGCTCGCTCGACCATGCTCGTGCTCTAATTAATTTTGATTAGAGTTGCTCGGTCTCATTCTGCTTGAGGCCTTGATTTGAAGGATTTTCATGTTTTAGACTAAGTTTAAGCAGATCCAGTTTTGGTTTACAAGCATTTTAATTTGTTGTTTGATTTGTGTTCCAAGCGAATTGGCTAATGGAAAGAGAATTGTTGTTTTGATCAGAATATTGTTCATAATTACTCTCTAGAGATTATGGCATTTGTATGCACATGTTTTCTTATGAACTAGGTCAATTTAAACTGGTAATAACAGTAGAGATAACCTTTTCCATTAATCTACGGTAAATGATTAAATGAACAGAAAGAGAACAGAAGCAGATGGTTGGAAAAAAGGGAAAGCAAATATAACAGTGTTTAAAAAAGTTTCACAATAGGTTTAGGGGTCTGCAATGGATTAAGAGTGCCAATGAAGATGACCATTGATAATTCAAATAGGGTCAAATAATTTAGAATTGTTATTCGAAATAATATCCAGGAGAATTCTTAGTGATTGAAGTCATGGCAATTTCTCGATTTGACGGAGCACGATTCACCATCATCCATAACAATTTCTTCACAGAGGAGTGATTGAAGTCCTCCTTTATCGAGTTTGCGCGCCATTGATGTCAAACTCCCCTAAATGCCACAAAGTCCTCAATAGCGTCAAAGCACTTTCCTATGGGATTGACAACTAATTCGGAAAGTGAGCTCCAATCAGGCGTTGAGTTTTGCACGATTTTGGTGAGTTTATCCTCCATTTTTTTTTTCAATTGAGCTTCCATTGAATCAAATGTAGTTAGAACAGAGAGGAGAAACTTGAACTGAGTCTCAGAGAGAATTGGGAGGAAACTTACGAGTTACGACCTTTTTTCTCCTCTATTATAATAAGAATAAAACATTAAAAATTGAGACTCAACCAGAACAATAAATTAGGGACGAAGGGAGTACTACTACTAACAACCAGAAGTGAAAGATGGCAGTTAAATACTTACTAAAAAGTGAAAACCCCGTATAACCCCTCCTCTCTACTTGGATAGAAAGACCACAAATTAATTAGGAGGTGGCAATTCGTGTTATCGTGTTTCATTATTGTATTTTCATATTATATATCGATAATTATTATTTTGACTAAATTAACAATTTCGTGTCTTTTGTGTTCTGTTTCGTATCGTGTTGGTCTTATTGTAGCATTTGTCTATGTAATCATGTCGTGCTGGTTCATGTTATCGTGTCGTGTTAGTCATTACCACCCAATAAATGATTCGATTCGATTCGGTTTAGGCTCAAACTGCAAATATAGACGTCGTTCAGCACATCCAAAATTGGAAAAAACTAATATCACGAATGGATGATTGTGATGATCAACATTCTATCCAAAATGCTTCACCAGTCTTCCAAAACATAATCGAGCCTCTTCTGTATGCCATCGTCATAAAAGCCTCATACGAACTATTTTCATTGAGATGTGAACTCAATACGGTTTATGAATCACAAACGAAAAATTTGTCCAACATGCTTCACCAGGTTTCCAAAACGCAATCCCCCACACCTAAGCTGTGCTTCTCCTCTAGCATATATACCAGACCAAGGACTCAAAAGCAAAATCTCTTCACCCTCTCTTTTCTATATTTTTCAACCCCAAAAAAAATTCCAGCTAATCATACATTGAAAAATTCAAGCAAGAAGTAGTTCCCGACAGGCGATCATGATTTCGAGTTGTTTGATGAAAACACAGTATCTCATCAATGCTTAACAATATCATTGAAATCAAATGCAACAAGATTCAATACCCTCACAATGGATGTCTCTCAATTTGCTCAAGTGTTTAAGAGGATATCATATCAAAAGCACTAAATTCAAAACAAAGCATGCCAATACCATATGCTTGCTTATATGTCAAATCTCCACCACTTATAAAATGAAATCCATGCAAAAATCAAAGGGTCTTTTCAATGGTTGTAATGTGGTTTAAGGTAAAGGTAGGAAAAAGGAAAAGAAGGTGTATAAGTAGTCAAGAAAAATGCAAGAATTTATGCATGACAATCACCAATTGAAAATCACCTTCAATCTCCTTCTTCACAAATTTAATGCCTTCTCTTATCATTTTATTCTTCCAATCATCAATTTCACATATTTTCAACAACAATTCAAGGGAGCCAACAAGTCACCAACCAATGTTTCAATTTCACAAAGATGAATCTTACATGAACCTTCATTTCTTTTCTTTTTTCAATTTTTTTTTGCTTGCTAGCTCTCCATTTTTTTCTGACTGCTTTGCCTCTTTTTTGCATTCTTTCCTTTTCTTTTCTTTTCTTTTTATAGATGAAGAAGAACAAACATGCTATTGTTTTTCTGCTTCACATTTCTCCTTTTTTTTTCTTTGCGTTTCTCCTTTCCTCAATTTCCTTGTACCCACATAAGTTTTCAAATGACAAATCCAACTTGACAATTGACAAGCAATCCATTTACACTTTTACTTGACAACGGGTTCAAAAAGTAGGATAAAACAAGGAAAGGGATAAGGTTTAACATGTTATGCTCAAACAAAGAAAAAGGCTTATGCTCAACTTTGGCTTTCTAAGGGTAAACATAAATGGGAAGGCTTCAAAGAAGGCCAACAACGGTTAAACATGTTGGAAACTTGGTTTCCAATAGCTTGAATAAAGCTAAGTCATGTAATATGAAGTGTGGGAATATTCCCACATTGGGAACAAAATGAAACAAGCTCTACCTTATAAGGTAGAGCTTTGAGGCTTTACTTTCAGGCCCTTGGGCCACTACACATTTGTGTAGGAGGGAAGACCTACCTAGGTGTAGGTCCAAACGCGCACGCCGCCCGTCCCGACTCGACTCGGCTGGTCGGTCGGCCGGCCGGCCGGAGAAGTTTAGCCGCCAGGAGACAGTTGTGTCTGTTTCAGACACTCAACCGCTCCCAACTTCCATCCCTAAACTACCACTTAAATACTGCTTCAAACCCAGTTTTTTGGTGCTGAAAATTCTCCTTTTCTGCACAACTTTCTGCCCCGAATACAGAGATTACAGCAGCGTGTTAGATTCGCCGGTGACTAAAGATCGGAGGATTGCCCTCTTCAATCACGTAAGTATCCTGAAACCTGGGAGACTCATTGGCATACCCCGTCCAGTCTGTATGCGGGCCAGTTTTTGTCTTAAGGAAAGAGCTTTATTGCTCGAGGATATTTGTCATTCTCTTGTGCACACACACTCTTGCATTACTGGGAACTTTAAATCAGCCATACCCCTTCCTACAAAACCTAGGTGCCCTAATCACTTTAATCCATGGACTCATGAATGTGGTCTTGAAATGCACAACCAAGCAAGTTCTAGAATGAAACATACCATGTTTGATACCCACATGGAAGAAAATTAGAGCCCATTATGAGTAATGCACTTAGGCTCAAACGCTCACATAAAATGGGCTATGTGTATCAAATCTTGCACAACTTCATTCAACTTTATCGTCAAGATAACGAGACACTCACAATTTGAATCAAGAAAAATATGTCAATCACACCCGTCGCCTTTCATGCCGCACTAACCCAAATTAACAATGCACACCAACTGGAATTGTCATGACCAATAATTTTGAATCAAAACACGTCATGTCAACCCTTGGGATCAAAATGCCCCCACCATCATAGAAATTTCGGGAAAAAAATTGCCCTAAAACCTCATAGGCAAGAGAATCAAAACACTCCCCCCCACACCTATTTCCTACTGATGTGGCAAAAAATATCAGTCATGCCGAGGGTGTCGAAAGTCGTCGAGATACATGAGTCGTTCGTTGACTGAATTGGTGATGAAATCATCGTTTGAGTCGGATACCTGGCTTTATGTGGATCTCTGCAAAATAAGCACAGTGAGTGGTGGGGGATGTCTCCCAAAACCCTCGGCGTGATAATCAGTCCAGTGTATAAAAGCGGGGAGGCGCGTAGCCAGGTGTGTGGAGTGAAGCGTGGAAGAGAGAGAGCCCCCGTACTATGAGATAGTATGGTTTATTTATACCTGAGGAGTTAGGGTTGACTTGTCATGCATGGGCCAGACCCATGGTATTCAATAGTCCTGTAAAGTATAGTGGGCCAGTGTAGTGGAAAGCCCCCTCACCCAAGCGAGGCCCAAAAGCCTTTTGAGGCAGATTAAATATAGGCACTTCAGTAGCCCCCTGGTCCTTATTCCTTGGGATTTATCTTAAGGGTAAGGAGTATAATTTTCTGACATACAGAACATCTACTCAACAACGAGATACTCGAGCGAGAGGATAAATAAAGGTCGACCGCGAGATGCTCAAGCGGGAAGATAAGATAAAGCTCGGCCGCGAGATGCTCGAGCGGGAGGGTAAATAAAGGTCGACCACGAGATGCTCAAGCGGGAGGATAAGATAAAGCTCGACCGCGAGATGCTCGAGCGGGAGGGTAATGTACCTCTACGTAGTGAGGGTCTTCAAGAATCCGAGCAACCTCACTGTGGTGAGAGTCTTTTGGAAATCCGTATGCTCAAGCGAGAAGCTCAAGCGTGGGATGTCCAAACGGGGAGCGTAACCGCATAAAATAAATCCAGAAGCCTCACCGTTGTGAGGGTCTTTGAGAAATCAAGCAGCCTCAACATGGTGAGGGTCTTCAAAAGTCCGAGCAGCCTCACTGTGGTGAGAGTCCTATAGAAATCCATATGCTCAATCGAGAAGCTCAACCGTGGGATGCCCAAACGGGGAACGTAAGCGCATAAAGGAAATCCAGAAGCCTCATTGTGGTAAGGGTCTTCGAGAATCTGAATAGCCTCATCGTGGTGAGAGTCTTCTGGAAATCCGTTTGCTCAAGCGAGAAGCTCAACCGTGGGATGCCCAAACAGGGAGCATAAGCGCATAAAGGAAATCTAGAAGCCTCACTGTGGTGAGGGTCTTCGAGAATCCGAGTAGCCTCACCATGGTGAGAGCTTTCTGGAAATCAGTATGCTCAAGCGAGAAGCTCAACCGTGGGATGCCCAAACGAGGAGCGTAAGCGCATAAAATAAATCTACAAGCCTCACCGTGGTGAGGGTCTTCGAGAAATCCAGTAGCGTTAACATGGTGAGGGTCTTCAAAAATTCGAGCAGCCTCACTGTGGTGAGAGTCCTCCAGAAATCCATATGCTCAATTGAGAAGCTCAACCGTGGGATGCTCAAACAGGGAGCGTAAGCGCATAAAGGAATTCCAGAAGCCTCACCGTGGTGAAGGTCTTCAACAATCCGAGCAGCCTCAGCGTGGTGAGGGTCTTCGGAGTGATAATAAGAAACTCGGGCTCTAGCACGAGTGTAATCTGAAGCTCGAGCTATGGCACGAGTGTAATATGAAACTCGGGCTATGGTACGAGCATAGGGTGCGCGGGCACAAAATGAAAACATGAAGCTCATGTTATGGCACGAGCAAGACGTGCACGGGCACGGAGCAATAATGATCCGAGACTTCGGTACATTGCGCGAGCATGGCGCGGGCACAAGAATAATAAGCTCGGGCTTCGAGCGTGAGCGGCGTGGGGCATGAGAATAATGATCTGAAGCTCGAGGCGTGGCGCAAGCGTGCGAACACGATAATAATAACATGAGGCTCGAGGCGTAAGCGCTGAGCATGGCGTGCACGAGAGTAATGATCTAAAGCTCGAGCTGTGGCGCAAGCGTAGCGTGGACGGACACGATAATAATAACATGAGGCTCGGGTTGTGGCGCGAGCATGGCGTGCACGGGTATGAGAATAATGATTTGAAACTCGGGCTGTGGCGCGAGCGTAGCATCGAACATAAATAATAACATGAGGCCGGCGCGTGCGGCGTGGCGTGTCTGAACACGATAATAATGACATGAGGCTCGGGCTGTGGCTCGAGCATGACGTGCATGGGCACGAGAATAATGATCTAAAGCTCGGGTTGTGTGGCATGCGAGCGAAATAATGATCTGGCTCGGGTTGTGTGCGCCTTGGCGTAGCATGCAGAGCACGATAATAATAACATGAGGCTCGGGCGTGGCGCGAGCATGGCGCAGCACAAGAATAATGATCTGGCTTCGCAAGAGCAAGCGTAGCATGCACGAGCACGATAATAATAACATGAGGCTCGGGCTGTGGCGCGAGCGTAGCATGCGCGGGCACGATAATAATAACATGAGGCTCAGGTTGTGGCACGAGCATGACGTGCACGGGCACGGGAATAATGATTTGAAGTTAGGGATGTGGCGCAAGCGTAGTGTGCACGGGCACGATAATAATAACATGAGGCTCGGGCTGTGGCGCAAGCCACGGGCACGATAATAATGACATGAGGCTCGGGCTGTGGCGTGAGCATGGCGTGTACGGGCACGAGAATAATGATCTGAAGCTTGGGCTGTAGAACGAGTGTGGCATGAGCACAGTGTGCCTGGGCACGAACTGGACTAAGTGATTGGTTCTGGCCAAGGCTTTGAGCGGGCAGGACAAACGTGCTTGCCTAGCCTAATGCACTAGCGCGAGTGTAATCTGAAGCTCGAGCTGTGGCACGAGTGTAATATGAAACTCGGGATGTGGTACGAGTATAGTGTGCGCGGGTACAGAATAAAAACATGAAGCTCATGTTGTGGCACGAGCAAGACGTGCACGGGCACAGAGCAATAATGATCTGAGGCTCGAGCTGTAGTGCGAGCATGGCGCGCAGACACGAAATAATAATCTGCTTCGGGCGTGGCACGAGCGTGGCGTCTGCGTGCAGAATAATGATATGGCTTCGGGCGTAGGCGCGAGCATGGCGTGTACGGGCACGGGGTAGCAACATGAAGCTCGGGCTGTGGCACGAGCGTAGCATACACAGGGCACAATAATAATAACATGAGGCTCGGCCTGTGGCGCGAGCATAGCGCATCTGAGCACGAGAATAATGATCAAGCTCGGCCGTAGCATGCATGGCGTGCTGACGGCACGAGAATAATGATCTGGCTTCGGGCGTAGTGCGGCGTGCGCGCACGCACGGGATAATAATCTGAAGCTCGGGTTGTGGCACGAGCGTGGTGTGCACGGGCACATGTTAACAACATGAAACTCGAGCTGTGGCGCGAGCGTAGCGTGCACGGGCATGATAATAATAACATGAGGCTCGGGCTGTGGCGCGAGCATGGCGTGCACGGGCACGAGAATAATGATCTGAAGCTCGGGCTCTGGCGCGAGCGTGGCTCGGGCTGTAGCACGAAGCGTTGCGTGAGCACAATATGCCGGCACTAAGTGCTTGGTTACTCGCCAAGGCTCGCCTAGCAGCATCTAAAGGCCCCTATCGGGGCATGGCCCAACTCTGAACGGCGATTAGCTAGCTAACCGGGCTTGGCCCTGTTTGACGTTTGTACGTCGAAGTTGTTGCTAGTATATCAACTAGGTATAGAGATATACGACTAACAGTGTTGCTCGGTCACTATAGGAATCCGAGGTAGTTAGTCGCTACCTTATGGGCATGGCCCCTACCGCCTGGCGGGCATCCCAGTACCTGAATCGGGCATGGCCCTATCTTGCTCACGAAAAAGATAAGATATGTCCACAAATACTCGGGTATAGTGGAAGGTTGACCGGGCACGGCCCTATCTGCTCGGCTGGTGAACAAATCTTGTCAAGCAATCCGAAAGCAATTTGTATAAATAAGCATATTAACAATTTAATGAAAGAACTTGCCTTTCTATTGATAAAATGATAGTGGCCCCAACAGGGCTGAGGGTCTTGCATGCTCGTGCATTAGGCCGTCCGAATGGTTGTAAAGATATCTGAGCTTTTCTGTTTGCAGGCAGGCCCCCTACTTTCCGACTGCAAGTGTTTACCTTGAGGTCAGGAAGTAATTATGGTTACAGCAGTTTTCCTTCTGAGGAAGTCTGGGTTGGCACCAAGAGTGTGCCTAAGGCGCTTAGCGCGAGCGGAATCAACTTTAACGAGGGGAGTGTCATGGTTCTCGTGGTTACCAAGGCTTAGTTGACTTGGTTTGAGTACCTGAAAGTTTAGTGCATCATTTGCGAAGCAAATATGATCCCATTTTAAATAAAATTGGGGTATGTATTATGTATTTAATCTTATGATAATAAGATGGTGTACATGCTAGCGATTTATGTAAATGACAATAAATAAATAATGTTATTAGCATGATTGAGGAAAATAACATCAATATCGATATTATGTGTCACATGCGATCAAAACATGATTTGTATAGAGATTTCATGTGCGAATTTAGGCATAGCGATGAATAAAGCAGTTTCATTAACATTTGTCATGTGTGGGCAAATAAATAATAAAATATAGAGTACAATTAACTCCATTGATATGTCAAATTTGATAAGTGAGTGAATATGCACTTTCTTTTTTCACGCGCGGCCGGGGATTAGTAAAATCATAAGGTGCGTTAAGGCGGTGTCATACATATGGTCGCAGATGCAAAATATATTTAATTCCATGCATTGGTGTAGTATAGCATAACATGCATCATCATGGTGGATAATTTGATATAAACATAGTATAGTTATGAGCATAAATGTATTATAATTACTCTTATTTATGTCGTATAGCAATTGTCACAATTAAATGTCATGCTAATCACCAATTAATAATAATTTTAATCGGTTACTATAGTTATCATGTCAAGTCGTCATGTCATATGTATTTATAGCATGGTAATTTATTTGTTATTATAGTTATCTCGCATAGCGCCGAGTTTTAATCGTCAATTATTAATTTTCATAATCAATAGTTTTAAAGAAATTAATGTCCCAAAATTATAGCTCAATCACGGCATATACATATTACATGCATATTTTACGTAAGTTATTGGTGTCTCATGCTAATTTGGAGCAATAAAGTAATAATGCATGTTAATTTCAATATTCAAATCATGCTCTGTTAAGTAATGATGTAATGCAACAAATAAAAAGAAAGTCATGTGAGTAGAATATGTGAAATTGGAGGGCAATAAATGGAAAGAATGCACCTCGATGGAGCTGGGCAAAACTTATTGAAGCTGAAGGGTCTGAATAGAATTTATGGAAACCTTGAGTAGCTGAATGGAATTTTAATAAAGTGTTAGACATTATGGAATTCATGGGTTTACTTCAGCGTATTGAATACGCATGACTCCTGTCTCTAACAAGTTTTCAACCGCTTCAACCATGGACCGACGGCGCGTATGAAGTCCGATGAGGGAGATTTTTGCGGCGTTTACTTCGTCTGGTCTGTGCAAAACCATTTATGTTGTTCGTTTTCTGTGTTTGTTGCTTGAAAAAATCTGATTTGGTTGGCCGAAGTGTTGCCGGCGCGTGATGAAGGCGGGATGCCTCGAACAACTCGCGGCGGTGCATGAGGGAGCGCTTAGACTCCAATGGCAGTGATTTTTGTGTCACCTTGCTCGTCTAGCCAAGGCGAATCCATGGGTGATGTCAGATTTTCAATACGCGCTTCCTTTCTCCGCTGTAGATTTTCAATACGTACTTTCGTTCTATGTAGAGTTCGTCTTGGCCTTCGATTATAACTACGATGGATCAAACTGTACTCGAACTTCACTCCATCGTTATCAATTGAGGCTGTGATTGGGATAAACGAAAAGGAATTGTTTCCGACAACGGAACCAAACTGATGTGGCAAAAATATCAGTCATACCGGGGGTGTCGAAAGTCGTCGAGATACATGAGTCGTTCGTTGACCGAATTGGTGATGAAATCATCGTTTGAGTCGGATATCTGGCTTTATGTGGATCTCTGCAAAATAAGCACCGTGAGTGGTGGGGGATGTCTCCCAAAACCCTCCGGCGTGATAATCAGTCCAGTGTATAAAACAGGAGGGCGCGTAGCCCCCGTGTGTGGAGTGAGAACTGTAGAAGAGAAAGAGCCCTCGTACTATGAAATAGTAGGGTTTATTTATACCTAAGGGGTTAGGGTTGACTTGTCATGCGCGCCCATGGTATTCGAGTCTTGAAAGTATAGTGAGTGAAAGCGCCAAAAAAAACCTTTAAGGCATATTAAATATAGGCACTTCATCTACATTGCCCTCAATGTAGCCAACACATGCCTACAAATATAGAATAATGGAAATGAAAATCTTGACTTTTCCAACATGAAACTTGACTATTTTGAGTGGACTCCTTAGCAATTGAAAGCTTACAATACACAACAAAACTGCTCTTGCACCACTCAAGAGCCCAACACACAACCAAAAGAATAATCACCGCACTAAGAAATGGCCGGCAAATCAATTGACCCCAACTGTCCACGCAAAATACCAACCAAAATAACTCAGAAATTGAGAATTCAATTCAAATAGCATTGATGGCAAGAGAGAACTTGAGTGTGAGTGTGTAGATTAGAGAAAAAGAATCGGCGATGGTTGATGGTAGAAGATCGCGAGCAAGCCGGTGGAGATGAGAATTCCGACATAAACTGAGGCAATTGAGCTGTGGCGGCTGCAAACTGGAATTCCATGGAAATAGCGATGGCGGCGGTAATGAGTGAAGGAAAAACTCGGATGGAGCACCAATGTTGGCTCACCGTCGATTGAAGCTGGCAGAGAAAGGGAGGTGGTACGACACTGACTCGAAGGGCAGGGAGTGCGGCAGTTGAAGAAGGCCCATAATGCCTAGTCACCAACTGGAGACGACAGAGGTACTAGCTTAAGAATGCGGCGGTTGCAATTGGTTCTGATGGCTGGGCGAGAAAGAGAGGCAACGGAACCTACTATAGGAGAAAAAAAGAAAGCGATGAAAAAGAGTTATGGCTGGACGGCTGAAAGACTCGTCGTATTGAGAGAGAAAGAGAGATATGCAAAAGGGACGCGCTATATAGCCCCCATTTGCTATGGGCTGACAACCCCTAACCAAATTGTCAACTCTCCTTTTTGCCCTTTCCATTAACCCTCCCTCCCCAACTAATTATACCTCCCATTTTCATCCCTTTCTTCTCGCAGGGTGCACCAGGCATTCCCTCTCCCTCCTTCCTCCCTACCCTCCCCTTCTCATCATTTTCTTCTCCCAAGGTGCACCAGCCATTCCCTCTCCCTCCTTCCTCTCTACCCCCACTGCCTACCTCCCTGTTTTCCCTCTCACTCCCTCTTCCCCTCTCGCCCTTCTTCTTTTTCTTCCCATCAATCCCTTTCTTTTTTTCTCAATCCTCTCCCTCCTTTCTCTCTTCATCTGGAACAAATTTTTTTTTATTTCAAATGTCTGAATCTGGTTTTCCAAACAAAACTAAGTTTTTTTTTTAAAGTTATATTGTTCGGTCAACCTGAACATTCGATTTTTTTTTTTGTTATTTTACCAATATGATTGTGGGGAAGATTGGAAAAAAACAAATGAATAAGGGAGGAGTGATGAGAAAGGAGGGGAACGTATAAGGACGAAAAAAGAAGAGGGGACAGGAAGTGAGAGAGGGGGAGGGATGGAGAGAGAAGGGAGGGAGAGGAAAACAGGGAGGCAGGCAGTTGGGGGAAGGAGGAGGGAGGAGGTAGAGGGAACAGTTGGTGCATTGTGGGAGAAGAAAGAGAGGAGAGGGGAGGGGGTATGATTAGTTGGGGAGGGTTAATTGAAAGAGCAAACTAGGAAGTTTACAATTTTGAAAATTTTTGGGGGGTCAGCTTATAGCAAATGGGGGGCAATATAGCGTGTCCCTATGCAAAAATTACATAGAAGACTTGATCACGCCTTAGAGCATACATAATGGTTTCCTTTACCACCATTCTAAAATCTTTTTTAAAGTTGTTCACCTTCTTTGATACCCACATAGACACCCTATCAAACACTTTATCCTTAAAATTAACTAATTAACCCCCAAAAAGTTGGGTGATTTTAACGAACACTAAATTATTTCTATTGGTGGATATTTATGTAGATGATAATGTGAAAATCTCATTTGATGATTTATTTTCATAATCTTTTTCCATTCCTAATTTCTATTAAATTAGGGTGTGTGTTTTTTTTTTACACTTATCATTCCTTTTTTATTATTATTTATAACTTAAAATTACGAGTATATTGGTAATATTAAAAAATGCGACACGACTTCATTTAAATAAAAGTAAACATATAAATATTTTTTAAAAATATAAATTTAAAGTATATATATTTTATCACGATTGCCGTAGGGAAATAAAAATAAAAATGGGAGAAATATATTGATAGTTATGTTGTTAGTTAAATGATGTCAATAATTTATAGGGTTATAGATAGTGCTCATTAGAGTTGAAACTTTTTAAAAGGGTCTTTAAAAAGATTTAGGAGTTGAATTTTTGATTGACACTTGGCAAGAATCCGATGGTGGAATAAGAGATGAAATACAATTTTGGAATAGAGGATCCAGACTCGTATCTTAGGGTGCAACCACTATGGATGCTCTTAAGGCAACCAGGACATTAAAAACAACCAGATTTTTATTACCCACTCCTATAAAAAAAACTTTTCATATTCTCAATGTATTAAAGTATGCTCAATACAACATTTAATTTGAGAGTAATTAATATAAGCAATTTTGGTAAAATGTGGATAAATTTGTCTTGAAATCCTAAAATGTCATTTATTTTGGGAAATTTTTTTATTGCTAAAACGTCAATTATTTTGGGGCAAATGAAGTAATGGTTTTACGTATGCAACTGTCACAGTTAGGGGGGATGCTTTGAGAATATCGCTAATACCAACGGACGATGGAAAGTTGTAAGTTCAATAGGCAACAAATAAAGCTAGTGGGGAGTGAATAACCTTTTAAAATTTTGAGGGTAGTTTTTAAAAATTTCAAAAGTTGCAGCGGAAAATACAACTTTTGTCAGTCAACGCTGATGAATTGAGGATTTCTTAGAAGATACTATCAGTGGGAAAGAAAATATTAGTCAGGTAGCTAACACAGTTTGATATGTTTTCAAAAGATCACAAGTTATAAAGAATGAACTGAAAAACAATTTACAAAACAATTAAGTGATCAACTGATGAAACTCACTGACTGACACTTAAGTAGATTGAAGTTGTTTAAGTGTTAGGATAGTTTGTGTAAGCAGAAGAATAAAAGACAGGTAAGTTAAAGTGGTTCACAATGTAAACTGTTACGTTAACTACCAAGTTGGTCAAAATTGGATTTTTGAAGTGCACTAATATTATTAATAATTTAGGTGATCACTAATGGACCAGTGTACAACAAAGACCGCTATTTGTGGAGTATGATTGAAAAACAATCACACTCTGGGACAATCAAATGATTCTTTAATGATTTGAGAGAAGTAAGGAATAACTGAACACAAATTATCTAAAACAATAACTATAAAAGAATAATGGTTTATGACTATCTAGTTAGAGTTTAAGGCTGAGACATTCAAGTAAGTATTCTGTTTGAAAAAGTATCAATACTTCAGTGGTTTTTTCAAGTGGTTCCTGTGAATATATATAGAGATACTTGAAGTGCAATCCGTTAGAAATGTATTTAAAATTTGAACATCTCCAATAATTTGAGAGTATATCTTTCACAAGACATTTATCAGATATTGTAAGATAGATCTTACTAAGAGAGCTTCTTCAATGCACACACAAAGAAATCAGTTAGTACTAAGAGTGTTTTTCCATAAAAGAAAACAGACTGACATAACTTATTCTAAAAGCAATTCTGTCGGCTAACAAAGATAAGCTACAACTAAAATCAAAGATAAATAACTTATAGCATGTGATCAGCCGACTTAAGCAAATCTAAACAAAACATATTTCAACAAAAGCCAAGAGCGAAATTGGATAACAATGTTCGAAATTGAATTGTTTTTGGGAGAAAGCAGTCTATGAAACTGAAAAATCTGTTCAGGATCCAAAAACCGGGAAGATTAATGAGAGAATCTATCACTTTGTTCTAGCAACGGTAAGATATAGCCGCAAATCTTTGACTTTAGTTTCTTTGCTCCCTTATCAAGCGATTTAAGTTGAATAAATTTACTGAATGGGTTCTTGACACCTTGTAGCCTGTAGGGATCATTGAAGTTTGGTGTTGTTGGAGAAGTTTCCATTGATTTTGCAAATTATGCTGAGGCCACAAAACTGCAGCTGAAGTGCATATATTATAAGGAATAATTGTGCGCCAATACTTTTTGGTAGAAATTCAATCATTCAAGTACTTTTTTTTTTAAACCGCAAAAATCAATTTTTTTTTCCAAAAATACCTACCGCACGAAACACCATCCTCGCATTTTTACCTTTGCTCACCCGTTTACTCCCTATATTTTTTATCTAGCGTACAAACCCCTCCCTCCTCTCCCTATGTATTCTACTTTAATTAAACCAACTTGATATCTAAATTTCATAATAAGAAGAACACAATAATATTTTGTAATATGTATACATGCGTTGATCATTTTAGCACACATCTTCAATACATTTCTAGATTGCCCATGAATACACAAAAATAATAGTACAAGATCTACATAAAACAAATAATGAGTTTTGAAACATGCATTTTACCCGATCCACCCAACCAGGAGGCAAGAAAGCAATGCAAAAGGTCCCAAAGCCCTCCCTCGATGTGGGCTTCAGAATATTTGATGTGAGTGTCGAAGTCTTTGATATGAGCGTCGAATTACCATCAATCATATTCTAATGCACTGATTCCCACTCATTGTTTTCTTTTTGTGCATCGATGCCCAAATTTAGGCAGCAATTTTTTACATTGCGAAGCCCAAATACATTACGATGCCCAATTTTTTAATTGCGATGCCTAAATTTGGACAGTAGCTTTTAAGCGACGCCTAAAATTTTTGACTGACGCCTCAAATTTGGACAATGGCTTTGTGTGCACGTATTTCCTTCATTAAGGGTATCTTCGTTATTTTTTTTCCCCAAAAGTATACTTTAGTCGTTGAAAACAAACATATGAGACTTTTCCGGTTATAATAAGCATGATAGGGGACCGGCCCGATTATCACCCTTTTTAAAAGTCGACCTCGTTATGAGGTGGGCTTAGCGGGCTAGACCCGTACACGTCATGAGTTAGAGCAGGGTGGGTTGATCCACCAATTTATACGTATGTATATATATATGTGTGTGTGTGTGTGTGTTTGTGTGTGCACGCGCGCGTGTTTATATATGTGTGTTGATATTAGATATTCAATGTGGTATGTATATAAAACTTAAAAGTGCGTATATATCAATAAAGTATCACATATAGTTTATTATTCCTCAAATCCAAGGGCCTTAAATACTTGAATCCCTTTAGTTTAGATTAATTCAATCCAAGCTTCTAGTTCTAGGTTCAAAAGCTTGAATCCCATTACAACTTGATCCTAAACTTAATTTACCATTTTAATTTCATACTCCAAATTATTTATATTTATGTAGAAGGAACAAGGATCATATATATTTACCAATTTGTGTTAGCTTAACTTCCTTTCAAATAGTTAATGTGCACTTATTAGTCAATATTTTGTGCTCGTATAAATTTTTTTCTATTTTATCTGATTCTTTAACGTAAATTGATGTGATTTTTTTTTTGATGTAGGTGGAAAATATTTAAGACCGATTTTTTTTAGCTGAATTCTTTAACGGTTGGGCTTAGAATTATCAAAAGTCCAATAGTCATGAAAGATTATTATTTTTTTCGTTAAAACTCTTGGCTCTTTTTGTAATTAGTTAATTCCGAAGGGGGGTTTAGTGAAAATATGGTGTTAAAGGGATAGTCGCAAGAAACTCCATGTTTTTCCCTCGATCACTCACACGCGAGAACTGCTTAGAGCTAGCTATTAGTACATGCCTTGTTTGTGGTAAACTAGACTGAGAATTGTGTACATAATTAAAGAAGAGTCACTCAGGTAATCCCATACTAACTCTTTGTCTGGTTTTTGAGATGGAGAGAGACAATGAATGAATGAGAAGCCACACTAGGAGTCTCTAAGTTAGATTTGAACTACAATTTCTTCCTTTGATCCTGGCTTTGAAGTGCTCCTAGAAATGTGCTTCACACAGTTTGGTCATAAATGGAAAGGTGGATCTGTTTCTAACATAATTACTTAAGGTATGGTCTCTCATTTATCAATTCCTCAATTGACTTCCATTTCCAAGCTATGCCCATCTTCTCTCTTTTTCAACAACAACAATTGCAAGTTTAGTTTTTACTTTTTATGAAGATTGTTAATTCAAGAATGTATTCTAAGGGTCACTATGTGTTGAATTGTTTCTTGTACTCTTACATTCATTACATGCGAGTGTATAACCCGTGCTCTGCACGGATAGTTTTTATATTTTTTCGCATTAAATTTATTAAATATGGTACACACTTATTTTATAAGATATATTATATAATATAAATGTATCAATTGAAACATAAAACGGTATTTCAATGTCATTTAATAATAAATTAAATTGCTAAAAAAACTTGCAAATTGGTAAAATGAAGTTTAAAGGTTGGTCAATTAAGATAATAATGATTATGTTCACTTTATTATTATCATTATTCAAATAAAAAGTAAATAAATAATTCGGTTACATAAGTTTGTAAGTAATTTTTTTATGATTGTCTCTTAAATGAATTTAATTGTCATTTTATTGTCACATTAACAATATAACGAGAACCAAGTTATTGTTTCTTTCTCTCATTCTCCTCTATCTAATGACCCTTTGCATTTCCATTTTGGCGAGATCGAGCTGCTCATATGGATCGGTAGAGATACCAATAGTATGTTTTTCCTGCTGTTCTGTATATAAAAGACGATTGGAATTCGTTCAAATTATTTCCGATTAAAACTTTTAATCCTCAAAAAAATCAATAAATTACATCAAGAAATGCAACAAACAAACCCCGAAGGAAAATATAAGCAATAAAGAAAGAAGCTTTATATATATTATCATTCAAATTGGATACTCCACATATATTATATGACTTTAGTCTTAGATAACAAAATTAGTATAAGGAGCTATAAAACTAATCATGAATCCCAAGCCCAAATAATTTTGACACGGAATTTAAATTCATATTAAAACAACATTTTCCGAAAAAAGATTTTGAAAAGTTAAATCCGCCACAATTTTCATGGAAAAGAAAGTAACACAATTTCATTTTGTCCATCAATCAGTGATTTCTACGAATACAATCTACGTTTTAAAATAAAATTGAAAGAAAGAAATATTTTGTAAATAGCAACTGCCAAAACAATTCCGACTACAACCAATGGCTTCAGGTTGAATGAATCAAATACCAAAAACACAATTGAAATTTTAGTCAAAAATTATAAACCAAAATTGGATTCAAAAGACACAAAAATCAAGAAAATTATGCATAGCAGAACCCAAGTGTAGAAAAACTCAGTTCACATGTATAGCACATATAAGATAACACACTCATTTGGATACAGAAAGAGAAAATGAAAGAGAAGGGGGAGGAATTTTACAATCGGATCTTGCCGTGGGGTTCTTGAATGGAATCAGTGGGGTTCGATGTTGGCTCGATCCAGGTCCAATTCAGAGCTGGAAGAAAATATTTTAATCTACAATGATTCATTTACATATAAAATACACACCCATTTGGATACATAAAAAGAAAAGGATCGAAAAGAAAAGGGGGAGGAATTAATTCGGGAGTTTTTCATATATGTTCACTGCTTACTTTTGAACGATTCGAAGTATTAATCCATTTTAAGGCATAAAAGTGACGTCGAAGAGAATACTTGCTTATGTGTTGAGATTTTATATTTCTTAGTTTGCTGCCAGATTCTCTTCTTCTGTATATGGTCTAAATTTTAGATGCTCCTTTGATTTCTATCATATCATTTGTAATTAGTGACTAATTACCTTTCAAGAAAACTGATCTAGAGAAATCTATATATATAAAATAACACACCCATTTGGATACAGAAAGAGAAAAGGAAAGAAAATGGGGGAGGAATTTTACAATCGAATCTTGCCTTAGGGTTCTTGAATGGAATCAGTAGGGAGGTAATCTTCAATATTGGTTGGATCCAAGTTCAATTCAGAGCTGGATACTTTCTTTCATATTAAAAGAGATAGAAACAATTTTGTCAAAGTCATAAAACACATATTTGAAAGTTACAGGATAGAGAGAAACTTACAGATTTTACAGAGAGGCGATGGATTGAGAGAGTTGCTTTCGGCGACGGCGGCTTGAGGGGAGGCGAGATGGCGGAGGCTGGAGTTGCAAAGGAAAAAAGCGGAAGGAGTGATGAAGCCGCAAAAGAGTAAGTGATTAAAACAAAAGTAGAAAATCGTAAGAAAGAGGGAGGCGAGAATGGGGAGAGACGGTAGTCCTTTCGTTTCCTGGCTCAAGCTCCTAACTATTGTTTATTGTGAAGAGTCTTTAGATAAACATCTTTATTATTATATATAACTATAACTTAATACCCATTATCATAATAATTTTTAATAGATATTGTTATAAGATAATGGCTATAATATAAAGAATCAAACATGGATGCATGAGAATCAAACTTTATTTAAAGGGGGCACAACCATAGTACTCTTCCCAAACTTTATATATATATATAGTTCATGACAATTCGACTTATTAGATAATTTCCTACCACTATCTATGAACTTGTGCTATCATGAATGAATTACATTTTAGAGCAATATGTTAAATTAGTTGTGCTATCATATTTAATATAGCCCAAAGAAATCTACGAGACTAGTTTTGATAATTGCAGCTATCTTGATTGTCAAATAGTTTCAACGGTTATCATAAAGTGTAATGTTATCGCTAATCTATTTCTACTACAAAATTGTGAATTGTCTCTTAGAAATTAATATATGGACAAAAATAACATTTCATCTAATAAATCATCCACTATTTATTTAAGGACAAACAAATAAATTTATCTTCTTTACTATAAAAACGTGAGTTGTCTTTTAGAAATTAATGTATGAACAAAATTAACCCTTTATCTAATAAATTATCCACAATTTATTTAAGGACAAACAAGTAAATTTTTCATGAGAAAAAACAATATTTGTACAAAAGTAATGTTTAATAAATCACTCCCCATTGAATAAAGTCAAATAAATAATTTATTATTTTCTAATCAATTCCATGAATAATAACCAAAAAAGTATCATAATAAATGATAATGTCAAATTAGTAAATTATATCTCTATCTATCTATCTATCTATTTCTATTATAAAATTGTGAGTTGTCTCTTAGAAATTAATGTATGAACAAAATTAACATTTCATCGAATAAATCATCCATCATTTATTCAAGGACAAACAAGTAATTTATCATAATAAATGATAATGTTTGTAAAAAAAATAACCATAAATTTAATATGTTATGAGCTAATCAATTACATGAATAATTACAAAAAGAACTCTAAATTTAATAAATCACTCACCATTAAATAAGGTCAAATAGGTAAATGATATCTCTATCTATCTATCTATCTTCTTTACTATAAAAGTGTAAGTTGTCTCTTAGAAATTAATGTGTGGACAAAATTAACCTTTCATTTAATAAATCATCTACTATTTATTTAAGGACAAAAAGTAAATTTATTTTCTTTACTATAAAAATGTGAGTTGTCTCTTAGAAATTAATGTATTGACAAAATTAACTTTTTCATCTAATAAACCATCCACTATTTATTTAAGGATAAATAAGTAAATCTATCATGATAAAAAATAATATTTGTACAAAAGAAATGTTTAATAAATCACTTTTTTTTTGTTTAATAAATCACTTCTCATTGAATAAGGTCAAATAAATAATTTATTATTTGGTAATCAATTCCATGAATAATAACAAAAAAATTATCATAATAAATGATAATTTCAAATTAGTAAATTCTATCTCTATCTATCTATCTATCTATCTATTTCTACTATAAAATTGTGAGTTATCTCTTAGAAATTAATGTATGGACAAAATTAATCTTTCATCTAATAAATCATCCACCATTTATTTAATGACAAACAAGTAAATTTATCTTCTTTACTATAAAAATGTAAGTTGTCTCTTAGAAATTAATGTATGGACAAAATTAACCTTTTATCTAATAAACCATCCACCATTTATTTAAGGACAAACAAGTAAATTTATCATGATAAAAAATAATATTTGTACAAAGGTAATGTTTAATTAATCACTTCCCATTGAATAAGGTCAAATAAATAATTTATTATTTGCTAATCAATTCCATGAATAATAACAAAAAATATATCATAATAAATGATAATGTCAAATTAGTAAATTCTATCTCTATCTATCTATTTCTACTATAAAATTGTGAGTTACCTCTTAGAAATTAATGTATGAACAAAATTAACCTTTCATCTAATTAACCATCCACCATTTATTTAAGGACAAATCAGTAAATTTATCTTCTTTACTATAAAAATATGAGTTGTCTCTTAGAAATTAATGTATGGACAAAATTAACATTTTCATCTAATAAACCATTCACCATTTATTTAAGGACAAATAAGTAAATTTATCATGATAAAAAATAATATTTGTACAAAAGTAATGTTTAATAAATCACTCCCATGGTGGATCAAATCAAAAATATTCAGCAGGTGTAGGTGGAACATTATAAAGATGTTCGAACCTGGAGTACCGAACATCTTTGAAATGTTCGATAGGCTCTAGTCGAACATTTCAAAAATGTTCGGTATTCCAGGTCCGAACCGTATACGATCTCTTTTTTAAGAAGAAAAAATATTTTTAAATAATTTTAAGCAAAAAAACGTTTTAAATGCTTATCACAATAATCATATTGACTTTTTTTCATCCATCCTTGATTTTTTCACACCCAATGTTGAACCCCTAGGTTTTTTTGGGAAGTTAAAGAAGGTTTTTGGCTGTGGAAGAATGTTTTCACAACAAAGAAGGGGAAGATGAAAGATAACAAAATATGTTTGAGAATAAAAATGTATATTTGTTGAAGGAAGAAGAAGGGTTTGAAGAATAATGATTTGGGACGAATAAGTATGTGTTGATGAGTTTAGTTAGAGATGAAGAAGATGAACATTTAAAAGTTGAGAAGAAGGGATATATTTATTTTGGGGTAAGGGGTTTACTTAGAGGTTTTTTGGTTTAAAAAATAGGAGGAGTCTACTTATTAGCTGCAAGGGTATAATTATCCTTAGAATAAAAATATTTTTGTTGTCGATTATTTGGAGGAACAGGGTGTTTGACTTGCCTTTATGGGCTTTGTTCAATTGGTTAAGAGCTAGTAGATTTGGAACAGGACCAAAGATCAAGTCCTAGCAACTGCAGTGTGGGGATTTCATCCTCTTGTGGGGTGGCTCCTTCTAGGGGTTTCATCCTCTTGTGGGGTGACTCATTGTAGGTATTAGGCACAGATCCTCTTAGTCACTTAATCGCTGAGTCACCGTGATCTTCCTCTTACCATGATTTTCCCTCTCACCGTTATTTTCCCTCTCACATTCTCATTAGGCTGAGGTGGATGTCTAACTCAATCACTCTTAAAAGCGCTTCTCACGCACACGTTTCAATATTATCAAATACTCTCTCTCTAGCCTCTGCTTTCTGCAGATTCTATTCTATCATCCTAAAAGGACACAGTAAGAGAGTTCGTTTCCTGGAGCGAAATCTTACAATACCCATTGAATCTGATTGATTGTTATCAACTCTAACTGATTAAATTGATGTCTTAATTTCTCAAGAAAATGGATGGTTTCTTTCTCGCCACCAGTACCAGCTCAACCTCCGGCAATGCTTGTGGTTTTCGATTGTGTGTTCCTTCTTTTTCGAATTTAAGAAACTATAGGACTAACATTTCTTTATTACCTCGGAAACCCAGAAATAAATTGTTAGTTTTTACTGCATCGGAAGATGTACCTGAGCTTGATAAGTGGGAACAGATGGAGCTCAAGTTCGGCCGCTTGATTGGTGAAGATCCCGAACTTACCCTCGCCAAGGTCTCTTTTCTCTCTCTCTCTCTCTGTCAATTTTTTACTGTGTGGATTTTGCGTGCGTGTGTTTTTCAAAATTCTAACTTCCCCTTTCTATGTATTTGCGTAATAGTGTGGGATGTGTCTGTGTGCGCTTGAGTAATTTTACGGGTTCTGTGTGTATATGTGTGTGCTTTATGTTTCTAGCTTCCTTTTCTATTCGTGTATGCGTATAATTTATTTTGGGATGGAGGGAGTAAAGAACTGGTATATTGGTTGCAAAAACAGGATAAAAGGAAGTTATTTGAATTTATTGCTTTGCTTTGAGTGCTCATTATTTTTTATTTCCAATGAATAGTTTGATACATTTTTATCTTTATGTTAATTTTTCTTCTGTGGCTTGCTCAGATAATTGATCAAATATGGATATGGAACTCAGAAATGCCTTTACTTGGAAACCGAGAAATTTATTTTTATTGCTTTGCCTTGTCCAGGTAATTGGTCGAAAATCGAACCCAGATTTGTCATTCTTGGATATCGAGAAATCATACAAGAACAAGGATAACGCAGGGTTCAGTGAGATAGAGGAGCTTCCATTGGATGTGTCCGATATTAGAAAACCATCAACAAAGGGTAAATCAGGAATTAGTGAGATAAAGGAGGTTCCACGTGATGTGTCTGATATAAGGAAACCATCAACTGTAGTGAGTGGATTAAATTTGGTGAGGCCGGTACCAAAGAAAGGAGTTAGATTTGAAACAAATGATAAGCCGAGTCCAAGAGCTCCTAGTGTAAAGAGACCGAGTCAACCAGTTGCAAAGACAGTGGATGATTCTCGACAGAGTAGTCCTGGCATAAGTTTGCGTAAGCCTACTAGTTTCTTTGAGGATAATGTTGGAGCGAGAAATCATTGGGGTTGAGTGAGGAATGGAATTTATCAGTAAAAATGGGAGAAAGTCAAAACCAAGAGAGGCTTAGTGAAACTATATTGGTGAGGAAGCCTCATGCGTATGTTTTAAAAAACGAGGAAGAGGCTTCTCAAAAAGCTGAAGCAACAGTTACGAATGCTATCGAAGAGAATAATCCTATGGAAGGTGGAGCATCTATTGATGTTACGCTTTTGCAAAAGCCTGAGATATTGAATCTCGATCTGAATGATGATCAGAAACAAGACGGTTCTGCTAAAGCAATAGAAGAGAATAACAGTATGGAATGTGGAACATTTAATTATTCGCTTTTGCAAAAGCCGGAAATTATGAATCTCGATTTGAATGGTGATCTGAAACAAGAAGACCCTGCAGGCCGAACACAGTCTAAATCTGATATATCAACAGAGATGGTTCATGCGAAAAATATCAATCTTGACCAATCTCTTGAAAGTGGGGACACCTTGCTGTTACGAGATCATAGTTCTTCCTTGCAAGGACAACCTAAAAGGTAATCCAAGCCACATTTTTCTTTCTAGAATTTTCCCTGTTTCCTGTACTCTAGTCACTTACTTCTTACTGTGTTATAGATTAGACCGTTCTGTGGAAAGAAAGTCCACAAAGAGCGGGATGGTTACGAGTCTTGTGAATCTGGAAAGTTCTAGTAATGGTGTCGAGCATGAGAATTTCTCTGCAAAGCAAACCATGAAGGTGTAATTATTAATTTACTTTCAAGTTTTAATCATAGTGCTTTTAAATGAGAGGTAGCCTGCTTATGAAAAATTCTGAACTCTGGTTCCCACAAATATTCAAGGAACCTGAAGTTACTGATTGGGCAAGGGCTGAAAAATTGATTAAGGTGGGAGAACGGGAAGTCGTAGAATTGACAAGAGCTAGCATCCAAGGGTTTGCTGTAAGTGCACCTCTGTTTTATCATTTCTCTCTCCTCACTTTTGTGGTTGTTATGATTTTAGATTTTGTTGTATTTGTCTTCCAGGTATCTTTTGGCTCTTTGATTGGGTTTTTACCGTATCGCAATCTTGCCATGCGGTGGAGGTATATAGCCTTTGAATCTTGGTTGAGGAGGAAAGGGTTGGATCCGTCTAAATACAAGCAAAATCTAGGGATTGTTGGAAAATATGAAGCTACAAGTCCAACAATGTTTTTTGATTCAAGCTTAAATTCAAAATCTGATAGTAAAATTGTAGTCGAGGGTGAAATATCCCCTGATACGAAACTTGAAGATTTGCTTGTGATTTACGACCAAGAGAAACTCAAACACTTGTCGTCATTTGTTGGTCAGGTTTGAATAATTTGATTTGATGTGAAATTTTGTGATGATGTTAATTTTTGTTGTAACTTTGAGATGCTGATATTATGATATTACCAATGTTTGCAGAAAGTCAGAGTATATGTGGTGTTGGCTGACAGAGAATCTAGAAAACTAATATTTTCTACGAGGCAAAAAGAGAAGGAAGATTCAATTGAAAAAAAGAAACGATTAATGGTGGGGAACTTATCAATTTTGGTCTCCTATCTTTCCCCATTACGCAACAATGTAATTGGTATCCTCTTATGCTATTATTCATTGCAGTCTAAACTTAGCGTCGGGGATGTCGTGAAATGCTGCATCAATGATATGACTTATTTTGGAATTTTTGTTGAGGTAAAGGTTATACTTTCTCAAGTCTCATGTCAACATTATGGATACTTACAAGGTTTTACTCTTTCTTCATTTTGCTTTTTCTGGGATTTCATAGTCGATGGCTTTCTCTGTTAATTTCATCCATCTTCAGTTTCTTGTAGTGGGGTCAAAATAATGAAAGTATCACTCAATCAACAATCTATGGTTTATAATTTTGAACTAATATCATAATGTAGGTTGAAGGAGTACCTGCATTAATTCACCAGTCAGAAGTGAAATGGGATGCCACTTCAGATCCATTGGCAAATTTCAGACGTGGTCAGGTACTCAAGTATTTTTGCTGATGGAAATGTATTCACTATATATGTGTGTGTTTATTATAGATTCACTTTGCATATAATCGGGGGGTGCATCTGTGAAATAAGACATTGTTTGCCTGTTGATCCAATGTTTCCAGTCGTTGGACACATATTGAAAGTTATGTTTCACAAGTTCACATTTTGATAGTCAAAGCTAGGAGAAGACAGGCTCTTGTACACATGCTCTTTTCATTTTTTTTTTGTTTTTTGGTAACAATATCGAAATTATAGAGAGATTTTTGGTTGTTCGCAGGTTATAGAGGCAAGAGTTCACCAATTAGATTTTTCACTGGGACGTATATATCTATCTTTGAAGGATATAATGGTAACACATTTTTTTAAATAATATATAAATATATATTGGTGTTTTTAGTAACATATAAATATACATGACGTTTTCATTACTGATTATGAAGCTAATGATTAAGATGTTAAACATAATGACCGTCATCTTCTATGGCAGCCAGATCCACTGATTGAGACCTTGGAATCTGTAGTTCGCAATCAGGCCCCCTTGGAAGCTCAAGCTGATACAGAGGTTTTTGTTTTCACACGTCTTTCTTTTTGAAGCATCCTATTCTCTTAATTGCGGCAGTCCCAAAATTCACACCAAGAACCTCATTTTGAGATTCTGTTGCCACCCCATCCCTTCCCCCCCCCCCCAAAAAAAAATCCCTTTAACTTTCACTTAATAGGATGAAAATGTACATGGAAGCTCGTGTTGCAAACTGATTTTACATCCTACTTATGGATAAAGTAGCCATCTAACTGCTTTTATAAGGGTGAAACTTAGTGCAAAGAGCTGCGTTGTGATGCAAGGTCGCAAGTTCGAACTAAGGAAAATGTCTCCCTCTGCTTTGCAGGGGTAAGGTTACATACGTTAGAGTTTAGGTCCATCTCAGACTGTGCAGTCCTTTTCACTTTGCTATTTTATACTCCCTCTATCCCAATTGAAGAAGTACACTTTCCTTTTCAGTTTGTCCCAATTGAAGAGGTACCTTTCCTTTTTGGGAAGTTAGTTTCCTTTAAAAGCCTTTCCTACCTTTTGAGTTTGTGGTTGAGAATAATCATGCCATATCAAGCTTGAAATTGTGGCCCCAAAATGAAAGGGTACTTTTAGGAAGTTAATGCTTATTCGACCTTTTTCTTCCAACTCAAAATTTGTGTGGTTTTAGCTTGTGCTGTTCTGCCAATTTTTGTGTGACTTAGTATTGCGTAAATATAGCAGTTCTAGTATGGAGAATATATGGATCTGTCATCATTACTGTTCTTGCTGTTCTGTGACCAGCCCCCTTTTGTCCTTTCTTATACCCATCTTTGAAGCTTCAAAATTTGTTTCTTGCTTCCTTTTTAGCTTGAATTTAAGGTGCGGAGCAAATCGATAGAACCCTTTTGTATGGCTTTGTATCGCGACTAATGACTTGATTTCTAGAAACTTATCATCTGAACCTTTTGGCCAAAATACGAATTACCCCCCAAGGTTTTCACCCAATCCCAGAGTGGTACCCAACCTAAGGTTTGTGCCAAACTCATGCATGACATTGCAAATTGTCCCATTTTGCACCCTAGCCCTAACAGGCATTAGAAAACTAACAGAAAGTTAGCATGTGCATCTCACATGCAGGGGTAATTTAGTCCTTTTCTTCATTATTATCCCTGCAAATCAGTCTATAACTCGTTTTACCCAAATCATATTAAATGAGATTCAAGAATAAGCACAAATTCCAATCACCGGTGCATAGAAATTTACAATTTCTCAACAGTTGAGATGGGCAGTAACAAGAATTGCAAATGAGCAGAAAATTTTCTAGGCATTGATTTCACAAAATTTAAGCAATTAATTGAAAAAAATTTGGAGCAATCTTACTTGAAATTGTGAGATGGAGTTCCAAAATCCAAGTACTTGTACGCCAATTTTGGGCCAGCCGCGAAGAGTGTGGGGTAGAGAGAACAAGCACGGCCGGACTGAGTTCCCAAGAACTCGTTGGAACTGGAATTGACAACCGAAGTTAAAGGACTTGGCCGGTGCAGAGAACGGCCTAGAACAGAAGCTAGGTTAGTTGGATCTGAAGCAGGGATGATCGGAGTTGGATGAATCGATCAGAGATGGAATGGAGATGGTGGCTGGATCGAACAGAGTTGCTGGGCCGGACAGGGGCGATGAACGGGGAAGGCGATTCAACTGGCACTGTTGAGGGTCGGGGTTGGAGACGGTGATGTCGGATCTGTGATGAATTAAAGAAAAAAATGAAGAAAATGACTAAATTAACCCTGCATGTGAGATGCATATGCTAGCTTCCTCTTAGTTTTCTAATGCCCATTAGGGCTAGGGTGCAAAATGGGACAATTTGCAATGTAGTTTGGCACAAACCTTAGGTTGGGTACGACTTTGGGATTAGGTGGAAACCTTGGGGGTAATTCGTATTTTGGCCAAACCTTTTTGTTGCATCAAATCAAGGGTCAAATATATGATGTATCACAAATATATTGAAACATACCGAGTAATATTTAGGGCATAAGTTGTCAAGATATAGTTTTCTGCTTCTGGTTTGTACAGAAGTTGTCTTATAGAAGTTTTCTTTACATCGATATTAGAGTTGATGACAATATAATGACACACATTTCTTCACAACTCTTATCCAGAAAGGGATGGTGTATTTTTAACATGATAGTCCTTTTATACTCTTTTTGAACTGGCACAATATATTAGATTAGGGTTCCGCATTGTTATCTTATTATCTTTCTTATCCTGGTAGTGTCATTAGATGCGTGGGGAAGTTACCAGCTACTTACATTCCAACAGAATATCCTTTTAAATGAGATTTTTTGAAACTAGTTTTTACTGATACACGATTGACTTTACAAATGTTCTTGCACCTGTATTTTGTATGACAATGGCTTATACTCATTTCTTTTCCCGACTAAAAACACTCAACAGTGGAGTGATGTAGATTCTCTTGTCAAAGAACTACAGCAGTATGAGGGCATTCAATCCACATCAAAAGGCCGATATTTTTTGAGTCCTGGCCTGGCTCCGACATTTCAGGTACCTGATAGCCTTACTTATCGATATTAACTCCTGCTATGTTAAACAGAATGTGATTTGGGATGCTTTGTTTGTAAGCTGCAATGCTATGTTTCATGCCATCCTGGGTTTGAGTTGACCTGATTTCAAACTCTGGGCAGGTTTATTTGGCATCCACCTTTGAGGATCAGTACAAATTACTTGCTCGTTCTGGAAACAAAGTACAAGAGGTAAAAGAAGTCATATTGGCATTGGCATAAATTTCCAACATCTTTAGATGGCACTTAGACCTTGCTAGCTTTCTACTAATCAGTATATCTACTTGACCATATTTATTAAAGAAGCCTATCAAAAAAAAAAAAAAATTGGAAATAGATGATGGCAAGGGTACTCAGGCAAAGACTTTGTGGTCTTCGGTTCTAATCTCCACATCAACAAGGGGCCACACATACTTTATCACAAAAAATAATAAAGGAAGCCCTTGAGAACCCTTATATCTAGAGTTATAAAGAATCAAATGATGAACTTTTGATGACTACAATATCTGGTTTATCTTGTACATTGAATGTCATACCTCTCTCTCTCTCTCGACACGTTGACATGAGCTTCATTGTCTGGTATACTACATGGAAGTTCCCGTCTTATTGAATGTTTAGAATAATATAATAGGACAAAAACTTAGGTAAGACGGTCTTACGGATATTTTATGTAAGACGGATCCTTCTTACCCGACTCAACATGTGTTGGTTGGTTGAGCTGTGACAGGGTGGTGCTCCGTCTTATGCATAAAGATCCATAAGACGATCTTAGAGGAGACTTTCCCATAGAATAATGAAGAAAGAGTTCGTTGTTTTGTGCAGGTGATAGTTAAAACTTCTCTGAATAAAGAGCAGATGAAGACTGCAATCCTAACGTGCGCCAATAGAGTTACATAACCATCTTTTGCTAGTTAGTTCAAGTGTAGGCCCAAGGTCGACAACAATTCATGTCTGAGGCTTGATAATCAGATATCAGTTCAACACAATGCATGACCAAAGAAAAATGAATCATTTTTTTTTTTCATTTTTATATAGTTTTCTTGTATGATTAATGATTTGTGTAATGTGTATTAAGGGGTCTAAGGTTTGTAACGAAGTATGGTTTATTGCTGACTTCAAGTAATTGGGATGAAAACTGAGTTGACGAGTTGCTTTTAGATAGAGCTACTTGTCGAATCATATTGATAATCTGGTTGATGGAATCAAGCACGGATGAAGGGATGCTTTTACATATGACAATTACAACTCGAACCCGTTAACTTACTAAAATTCGACTTGAAACTATTCGACTCAATTCAACCAGTTAATTTAACGAATAACTTGTTTCAACCAAAAAATATTAATGGGTTGTGTTAGGGTCGGGTTAAAGCAGATTACATCCGTTGTCTATCTTATCTCGATAGTTTTTACTTTATAAATATAAGAATTTTTTGGAGAGGAAATCAAGGTTAGGATGGGTCAATCCGTTTAAATTCGATTCATTTCAATACAATCTATTTTGACCCATTTGATACTTAGGGTTTAGTAGTTTTGACCCATTATCTATCTCAATTTGATCCAATCCACTCATATTTCCACCTGGTCCGGCAATTAGGATCCACCCTGGGACCGGGACTCAAATCAAAGGTAAAAATCTATTGGTTTGTCTTGTCAATAAGAAGGATAAGATCGTGATCAAAGTTTACCCAATTCCACCCCATAACGAATAGACGTGGAAAGCATGTTCGATAAGATCGTGATCCACGTGAAAAACATTTAATAGTTCCATCAATGACATGACCTTTTCCTTTTTAAAAAAAAGCTTAAATAGTAATTTGATCATTTTATTTTCTAACTTTTATCGTTAACCTTATTTTATTTATTTTTTCTTTTCAATTTAATCATTGTACTTTGATATAAATAACACGTTCATCACTACATTCACATATAAAGGTGGCAAAAATTTATCCAATCCATTGGGTTATCTATTATATCCATTATAAAAGACTTATTGGTTATTATCCATTAACAATTGGTTAATGGGTGTTAATGGATATTATCCATTAACACCCATTAACAAAATGGATAATTATAGATAATTAACCGGTTATCCATCGGATTTATCCACTAATATCACCACTGCCACCGCCTCCACCCACATTTCCCACCTCTAAACCACCACCGCCCACCGCCTAACCGCTAACTACCACTAGCCACCGCCGGCCACCAACCACCGCCCATCGCGCCACCGCCCAACCGCCATCACCACCCACCGTCGGAAACCGCCAGCTCTTTACTTAAAAATAATAATAATTAAATACATAGATTACCATTAGCGAGATTTGAACCTGAACCAAATTGTTTTACAACAAAGCTTGTTACCACTAGACTAAACCACTTTTTGATATATGTTTGAAAGTTAATATAAATATAAACAAGTAATCATAAAAATTATTGATTATTATGAACGTATTTGTTATTTGTTTTGGATTAAGAATATTTGTTTGTTATTTATAATTTATAATTATAATAAATATAAATTTTTAATTTTTTAATAAGGTATTTGACTTTTTTATTTTTTCTTACTTTTACATAATCATTTATTAGTGTCAAATCAATAAATACGTATATTTTTTATCTCACAACTATGAAGACTATTATAAAATTTTGACAACTTTATATATATTAGGTGATAAAAATAGTGTCGCATTGCAAATATCACTTTTTCTTTGAGGTGTAAAAAAAAAGGAAAGAAAAGATAAATATCAAAATTAAGAAAATATCTTGGTCATTGTTGAACGTGAGGCCCATTAATTTTTTACTAAATGTGAAAAGTTGGTGAAAATATTATAATTTATGAATATTAAGGTATTAACTTATCATTGTGTGTATGTGTGTGCATGTGTGTGTTTTTGCCATGTGTGTGTGTTTTTTTGGCATGTGTGTGTGTTTGAGTGAGTTTGTGTGTGTATGTTATGCTTAGTGAATCATAATATAAGTAGGCAAGTAATACTCAAAACAATAAATGATATTCCTTATTGGATATTATCCGATAATACTCATTTATTAATGGATAATATTGATGTTATCCAATAACACTAAGGTTAATGGGTGTTATTGGATAATATCCAAAACTACCCATTAACTATATTGGATAGATAATGGTTTTATCCAAATTAACCGGTAACACCCAATTGCCACCCCTATTCACATATTTGGATTAAAAGTTTAAATCTTTTAGAAAAATCCAAAAATATCCCTACTCCATTTGCGAACTACGTAACCAAATATTGAAGACGGGTTTTGGTTTCACAAATTGAAAAAATAATCAAACCAAACCAATCGATATATTTTTATTTATTTATTATTATTATTATTATTATTATATATATATATATATATATATATATATATATATATATATATATATATATATATATATATATATAGTCAAATATAGTAAAATTCTGCCAAAAATACTATTCTAAAATAGAACCCCATTTACAAAAAATATTTAATAAATTTTATAATTAAATGATAAAAAAATTAAATAGCTCATTGGAACTTGTAACATGAATTATTGCATCCTAAGCTTTGTGAACCAAGAACACAACTTTGAAAATAGAAGTCTTAAACAAAACTCTTTGATTTCCTCTCCCCTACATCCAACTCTGTCTCTCTCTAATTTCTCAAATAATCCTCATTTTCCTCTCTCATCAATTTGAGCCAGATCTTGACTCTCTCCCTCTTACCTTCACCAAGCTTTCGATTTGACAATTTATATTGCTTTTTAAGTAGTTAAATATTAAAACTTGAACACACACAATGTTTATTTGTTAAATTAGTATAAGTAGTGAATAAAAAAAATAAACTTAAAACACACATACACTTAAACACGTGTAGCAGTTTTTTTTATAGATAGGTTCTAAAATCGCTTTTTTATAGATACAATTATACAAATGTAATTTACATCAAAGTAAACACATTGCCAAATTTAATTTTTTTATATTTGTTTGAAAAGGCTTTTAATTTCTAGATTAACATCTTCTAAAATTATTTTTTCTCTATTCTTTTAATTTTGTGTTTTTTTTTGTTTTACTTGAATTTAATTTAAATAAAAATATATTTGACCGTGCGTTTAAACGTAAGGGATAAAATTAGTTTATTAACTATTTTGAACATTTAGATCAACTATATATATATATATATATATTCTTCCATTGTTTGCGTTTATTTTAGAATTTGTATTGTTTTTTTTATGATAATTTGTTGTTAGTAAGTTATTTCTTAATTTTGATGTTAATTCCAAATTTAAATCGTATTTTTATTGTTATTTTTAATGTTGGTTAATTTGATTAAAAATAATTTATATAAATCACAAAACCGAACCAATCCAAACCAAATCAAGTGGTTCGGTTTGGTTCGATTTCAAGCATTACTTGATTCAGTTCGGTTTGTGATTTTTGAAACTAATCGGGGACAATTCGATTTTTTGGCACAAACCAAATCAAACCGAACCACTTACGCCTCTAGTTTTAAAGGTCTACTTGTTCTCTCAAACAACATCTCAAATTGACATTTTATGGAGTTTAAAGTGAGAAAATGAAACTCTCATATGCTTTTTCTTCCTCAATCTCTCTCTCTCTCTCTCTCTCGTTTTATTTCAATCTCATTTTCAGTGATTACCCTTGTTTTCCTCTCTTCCATTCCACCGCTCCCCCGTCCAACCACTTCTCTCTCTCCTCATTATAAACATCCCCCCAAAATAGACACAACCTTCAAACATTCTTCCTCTTTTCTTTGATTCAATACATGAGTTCTAAACTTTTTGTAAGTTAATAATCTTAAGCCCTAAATCTTAAACTTCATGATAATCACAATAGCATACAAAATACCCTTAATCAATTTACCTTATGTAGACATGTTGCTTCTAGTAATTTGTCCTTGATCCGAAATCTGCAGTATAGAGAAGCAGAGGCAGAATATGGTTTCTCCCTTCTGGCCTAAAAAAACCTTAATGAGTTGATTTAACGTAATAGATGAATATGATGGGTATTACATCTCTTTTATAGGCAAATGGAGGACCAAATTCTTATTAGGGTTTTAATCTCAATCGTCCATCAAGGTGGAGTTTATTTAGGAAACTTACCTTTTTTACAAATCAAAATTTATTGTAATTTAGTAATTTCCAAATCAACCGTGATTCTCACTTATTGATCATATATATATTTTCTTAACCTGCAAGAAATATATCTTACAGTCTCCCACTTGGTCAAAGTGATAATCTTTTAAGGTCTTTAAAGATGGTTAATTATTACTTGTGTTAAAAAATCATAAGGTGCGCTTTCCATAATTACTAAATTAATAACATGATGATTAATGTAATACCTTTGCAAAACAAGCTATCCATAAGAGTCATAGCGGTTCCATATTATCAGGTTTTCAACATGGTTCCTTCCATGTACTACAACATAAATAACTTAGTTTACTAGGCCTTTTAAGCAAGGGTATAAGGGTCCAATAATGTTCTTTCTTCAAAAACTATTTCTGTTATCAATTATCCATTCACATAAAGTATATGAAATATGGAAACAGAAATGAAATTCAGAATGTCATAAATAAGAGCTCAATAGAAGTTCAATGTATAAGCATAATAAATGGTAAATTAATAATCAGTCGCTCTATCTAGACCCATACTTAAAGTATGTTCATGAAAAGTCTTAGAGGTAACCCTTCGTAGTGCATCCGCAACCATAAGTGTTGTTCTTATATGCTCAATAAACAACCTGCTTTTCCGAATTGCTTGTTTCACCGATAGATACTTAAGGTCCATGTGTTTTGTCCCTTTAGAGTATCTATCATGCTTAGAGAAAAATACTGCTGCATCATTATCACAATAGAGTTTCAACGGTCCAGAGACAAAATTCAAGTCTCTAAATTTTGAGATAAAATTTCGTAGCCATAAGCAATGATTTGTAGCTTCAAAACAAGCTACAAATTCAGCTTCCATCGTGGAATTAGCAATAATAGACTCTTTTGCACTTTTCTATGAAATTGCTCCTCCAGCTAGTAGAAAAACATAACCAAAAGTGCTCTTTAAAGTGTCTTTGCATCCAAAGATAATCGTAATCGAATAGCCAACCAACTTTAATTGATCTGACTTCTTGAATGTAAGACAATAATCCTTCGTACCCTGTAAGTATCTCAAAACTTTCTTTCCAGCTCTCCAATGATCCATTCTTGGATTTAATTGGTATCTTCCCAACATACCAACAAAGAAAGCCGATGTCGTCGTGTGCAAACTTGCGCATACATCAAACTTCCTACTAAAGAAGATAGGTATGCTTTCCATTTGCTTACGCTCCAATTCATTTTAGGACATTGATAGAGACATTTGTAGAGACCAAATTTGTTGAGGAACTCCCTTCCGACTTGGAGGAACCATTCCAATCTTCCAAATCTTTCTAAAACTCTTTCGATGTATGTTTTCTCGAGAGTTTAAGTAATCCACGTGATCTATCACGGAATATTTCTATCCCAATCACATAGGAAGCTTCACCCATGTCCTTCATCTCGAAGTTTTTAGAAAGATAAGCTTTGGTTTCATGCATTAAGCCAAGATCACTACTTGCCAATAATATGTCATCAACATACAGAACCAAAAATATGAACTTACTCCCACTGATCTTGAGGTATATGCATGGATCTACAATATTTTTTTCAAAACCAAAAGCGTTAATGGTTTCATTGAATTTTAAATACCATTGTTCTGAGGTTTGTTTAAGTCCATAAATGGATTTCTTAAGTTTGAGACCATGTCTTCCTGTCCTTCCAAGGTAAAACCTTCAGTTGACGCTTGTAAACTTCTTCTTGTAGCTCACCATTAAGAAATGTTGTTTTCACATCCATTTGATGTAACTCTAAGTCATAATAAGCTACTAAGGCCATAATACCTCGAGAGAGTCTTTCTTTGACACATGAGAAAAAGTCTTTGTAATCTATGCCATCTTTTGAGTAAAACATTTGGCTACAAGTCTAGCTTTATATCGCCAATATTGTCATGACAGCGCTTTGGTCTTATAGACCCATTTACACCCAATCTGCTTTTGTGTCCTTCCCAAATGAGTTAGTTCCCGCACTTGATTATTCGCCATTGATTTCAACTCATCCTTCATGGCATCAATCCATTTATCGAATTATTACTTGTAATGGCTCAGAATAAGAAACCGGGTCTTTCATTATCCCTATGTCAAAATCGATTCTTGTAGATAAACAACGAATCATCATGGATAGCACGCGCTTTTTCTCATTATCGAGATCTTCTCAAGCCTTGCCTCGTGCTTGTTCTACAATTTCTTCATTAGCAATGATTTCATTAGGTAAGTTATGGCCGATGTGGATATGTGGCTCTTCATCGCTTATCTGCTCAACGATGAATGGAGCCATAGTGATCCTTCGACGCTTAATCGGTTCAACGATGGAAGGATTCACATTGTCTGCTTGATTCGTAATGGATTGTACTTATCTTCCACAAATATACTCCCACTATCATGCCATCATCAATTAATTTGACATTACCAGTTTCAATTCGCAGCCTTTGTTGTTAGGACAATAAATTATATACCCTTGGATTTTTCAGAAAAACCAATGAAATAACCACGTATGGTTTTCAAATCCAATTTGTTTGCTTGAGGATTATATACCTTCGCTTCAACCGGTCGTCCCCAAATCTTGTGTGTTTTAAACTAGGTTTCCAATTTTCCACACCAAAAGGGTCTTTGAACTGCTTTACTGAACCCTATTTAAAATATATACGGCCATACGAAGAGCATATGTCCACAACGTAATGGGCAACTTAGCATGACTCATCATGCTTCTAACCATTTCCAAAGCGTGCGATTTCGCCTCTTCAGCTACACCATTCTCGCCATGGAGAATCTGCATTGTGTATTGAGCTACAATTCCAAGTTGTTCGAGGAGTCCGCAAAAGGTCCGGATGTTGTCCCTGTTTCATCATACCGCCATAAAATTCTCCACCTCTATCGGACCTTATGATTTTCACTTTTCTCTCTAATTGCCTCTCAACCTCGGTTATGAATATTTGTACAAAATTCACGTATTGAGATTTGTTATGCAATAGATAGAGATAATAGAACGTGAATAATCATCTATAAAGGTGATGAAGTATGTTTCTCCCCAAACGTTGGAACATCAAAAGGTCCACAAATGTCTGTATGTATTATTTCAAGAAGCCGAGAACTTCTTCAGGCTCCTTTCTTTGTGTGTTTTGTTGTTTTGCCTTTAATACAATCCACACAACTTTGATAATCAAGAAAATCTAGGTTCGGTAAAACCCCATCTTTTACTAATCTTTGAAGTCGCATGGATATATGTCCCAACTTCCGATGCCACAAGAGTGAAGAGTCCTTTTTCATTACATGATGTACAGCTTCCTTCATTATGATGCAGAGTCAATTGGTTTCGTAAGGATGGAGAAAACAAAGTAAATTTGTAAAACCATCCACAAGAATTCCATAACCAAATTTAATAGAATCTTTATATAAATTGAAACTTCCAGCATCCAAATCAAACATAAATCCTTGTAAATCAAGTTTTGAAACCGAAACTAAGTTATGGAAATAGATGGAACATAAAGAGTTTGAAATAAATCTAAATAATGTCCTTTGCAACAAGACGATACGCTCCAATAGCTTTCGACAGAGCTTTATTGTCGCTTCCCACAAATAAAAAGTTTTCGCTTGGGTTTATGATTGGGTTGTAAGGTATCCCCGCATCGAATTAGAAACATGAACATTAGCACTGTATCCAACCACCATGAATTTGAAGGCACATTAGAGAAGTTACATTCTCGAAAAACTTACGAATCCCAAAGGATTACCTTTACTTTCAAACCATTACGACGCTTTCACAATCTTTCTCGAAATGTCCGATTTCTTGCGTAAAACGACAAACTTCTTCTTTCTTTGCCTTGACTTGAGGGGTTGGACGTTATTATTCATTTTGGGTGGTGCTCTTTTTCTCGCCTTTTCCAAATTTTTCCCAAACTTATGATTTGCTCCTTGAATTGTGAGATGCGCAACATTAACATTTGTTGAGTTAGCCTTGCTTCCTTTGAACTAGCATGTTAGATAGTTCATTCACCGTCCACTTTTCCTTAATGGAATTATAGTTCACTTGAAAAGGGGCATACTGTGGAGGAAGAGAATTTAGGATAAACTGGACAAGAAAATTCTCATCCACTTTCATTCCTAAATTCTGAAGCTTAGCTGCAAGATTTTGCATCTCAATAATATGATTGTGCATTGACCGTGCACCATCAAACTTCATAGTAGTGAGTTCGACATTAATTTCCCCGCAAGGGACTTATCTCAGCCTTAAAGCGCTCGCAACGGATTCCATGAATTCCTAGCCACTTTCGCTTCGGAAGAGAGGTCTTGATGTTTGCAAATTGTCATTGTCATGAACATAAGGCTCAATCTATACTTTCTCCCACGCTTTATGGAGATCCTTATCCTCTTTGGAACTTTCATAGCTTAATGCATAGGTTTTTCGCTTGGAGTGCAAGATCGAGATCAAGAACACCCAAAGTGAATTCAACGCTCACGCCATTCGAGAAGTTGGTACCATTGAGAGAGGGTACAGATGAAGCATGCGAGTGCAAATTAACGAACAAGAGCCGAAATATAATAGAGATATACAAGAATTAAAAAATTGTCTAAATGTACATAAAGAAGATTCTCCTATGGGTAGAACTTCCACTAAATTAATTATGAGTCATAATTCCAATTTAATCATGTGTACAAGAACAAGATAAATATCTGTGGACATTTTTCTTTTCTCTAACACATAATTTTAATGTTGTTCAAACATGTGGATCAGAATCACATGTGGGTGATTACCGCTCTAATATGTATGTACAACGTAGAAGACTCATCAATAAACATTAACATTAAATAACATCAATTTAATTATCAATTATCACCTGGTGATAATTAGACTTTATACATATCAAAACGGTTAGTGCGAAAAACATAATTAATTTTTCTTAAAATAATATAAATTCATAAAATTTGAAGAAAAATTTTGAAGGCCAAAATA
>CM028378.1:137993779-138063395 GCA_013146195.2 Codonopsis lanceolata | reverse complement strand
CACACATTGTTTCATCAAAATAGCCTCACCAATGAAATTTTGCTTACTGGTTCTAGAAAAAGAAAATGTTTTTGCTATAGATTTACTTTTCCTTAAATAGCAGCACTCAAATTTGTCTCGTAGCAAATAATATTTCCAAAATTCATGGCTGTAACAAAAGACTTTCACATTTAAACTTTAAGTATCTTTCAAAACTTTCAAAAGGAGATTTGGTAAAAGGTTTGTTCTCCATAAATTATCCAACTGACAAAAAATGTGATGCCTGTATTTTGGGAAAATAACAAAAACCTTTTTAAACCAAAACCATGTCTTTCACCAAAGAACTCTTGAGCTCCTACACATGGATTTTATTTGGCCTGTAACTACTGCAAGTTTAGGAGGAAACAAGTATACATTAGTTGTTGTGGGATGACTACTCCAGATATACTCATGGTTGAGATGATGCAATCCAAAGATGAAACTTACAACATTCTCACTTCCCTATTCAGAATTCTTCAAACTCAAAAGGAATGTGAGATTATAAGTGTTAGATCTGACAATGGTACAGAATTCAAAAATCTTGGGATGGACACATACTGTGATGATCATGGAATTGATCATAACTTTTCAGCAGTTAGAACACCTCAGCAAAATGGTATAGCTGAAAGGAAGAACAGGACTCTGATTGAAGCAGGTAAAACAATGATAGCTGAAGCAAATTTGCCAAAATATTTTTGGGCAGAAGCTGTCAACACAGCATGTTTTACTCAGAATAGATCTCTCATAAACAAATTTCATGGTAAGACTCCTTATGAAATATGGAGAGGTAGAACACCTAACATTGCTTTCTTTAAAATCTTTGGGTGCAAATGCTTCATTCATTACAATGGTGGAGATTATAGAGGTAAATTTGATGAAAAAGCTGATGAAGGTATTTTTGTTGGTTATGTCAAACATAGTAAAGCTTATAGAGTTTATAATAGAAAAACTCAAGTAATTGTTGAATCTATGCATGTTAATTTTGATGAATCAAGTTTAATTGAGTCTTGTGAAACTCCTGATGTTACTAACAATTTTGAAATATTTGAGACAGGAAACAGTACAGGCTCAATTCAAAATAATCCTCCATCTTCAACTCCTGCTACAGAAACTCTAAACCTTCAGACTGAACCTAATCACCACCGACAATCCTCATCCTATTACAATAGATCAGTCAGCTGACACACTTAGTCCTGAAGCCATTCAGTCAACTGACACTCACCCATCTCTACCTTTACAAACTGAGCCTCTTGCTGATCTTCCTAAGGAAATTAGGGAAGCTAGACATCATCCAGTTTCAAATATCATTGGAGATCCCTTGCTGGTCTAAGAACCAGAAGTAGCTCCAGAAATGAAACTCTTGATTCTCATGCCTTTGTCTCTTCCATTGAACCCAAAAAGATTGATGAAGCCTTGGAAGACCCCAGTGGATTGAGGCTATGCAAGAAGAGCTGAATCAGTTTGAAAGATGTAAAGTTTGGGAACTTGTGCCTAGACCCACAGATCAACAAGTCATTGGAACAAAATGGGTGTTCAGAAACAAGTTGGATGAAGATGGAAATGTTACAAGAAATAAAGCAAGGTTAGTAGCCCAAGGATATAGACAGGAGGAGGGCATTGACTATGACCAAACTTTTGCTCCTGTAGCAAGACTTGAAGCCATCAGATTATTTCTTGCCTATGCAACCTTCAAGGACTTCAAGGTATACCAAATGGATGTAAAAAGTGCATTCTTGAATGGAGACCTTCAAGAACAAGTATTTGTTGAACAACCTCCTGGTTTCATTGACCTTAAAAAGAAGGACCATGTATACAAGTTAAGAAAGGCTCTCTATGGTCTTAAGCAAGCACCAAGAGCATGGTACGAAACCCTATCCAAATTCCTTATGGAAAAAGGATTTCAAAGAGGTAAAATCGACACTACTCTTTTCTCTTTGAAGCACAAAGGTAATATTTTACTAGTTCAAATTTATGTTGATGATATTATTTTTGGATCAACTAATGAAATTTTATGCAAGAGATTTGAGCATCTTATGAAAGGAAAGTTTGAAATGAGTATGATGGGAGAACTAACATACTTCTTAGGTTTGCAAATCAAGCAAACTGAGGAAGGAATTTTTATCCATCAATCTAAATACACTAGAGAGCTGATCAAGAAGTATAATCTTCAAGAAGCCAATTCAGCAAACACTCCAATGGGAGTTGAATGTCATCTAGTCACTGATGAAAAGGGTAAGCCAGTTAATACAACTGAGTACAGAGGTATAGTTGGATCTCTTCTTTATTTAACAGCTAGCAGACCTGATATCATGTTTGTTGTATGTATATGTGCTCGTTTTCAAGCTAATCCTAAGGAATCTCACATGATTGCAGCAAAAAGAATCATTAGATATTTGATTGATACTGAAAAGTTTGGCATTTGGTATCCCAGAGACTCTTCATTTAATCTAACAGGATATTCAGATGCTGACCTTGCAGCCTGCAGAGTTAATAGAAAAAGCACCAGTGGAACTTGTCAGTTCCTTGGAAACAGACTGGTTTCATGGGCATGTAAAAAGCAAGCTTCAGTTTCCACTTCAACAACTGAAGCTGAATATATTGCTGCTGGAAGCTGTTGCTCTCAGATTCTTTGGATGAAACAGCAGTTATTGGATTATGAAATGCCTATGGGAACCTGTCCTATTTATTGTGATAATACTTCTGCTATATCAGTCTCTAAAAACCCTGTCATGCATTCTAAAACCAAGCACATAGACATCAGATATCATTTTTTGAAAGATCATGTTGAAAAAGGAAATGTTCAGTTAGAATATGTTCCTACTGAATTTCAATTAGCTGACATTTTTACAAAAGCCCTGAAAGCTGACAGATTTGAATTCTTAAGAGGAGAATTAGGAATGCTTATAATGTCATAGAAAAATGTATTTGAATTGTCTAAACTATGCAGGTATACTAGTTTATGTATCAAGTCGACAATTTATATCAAAGTAAGTATTTGTCACCAACCATTAGTGAAAGAAGCATTTGTCGACCAAGAGTCGACACATGAAGCTCTTGTACAGCAAAGCTTCTCAGCTGACAACCTTCAGCTGACAAAACTTCTCTTCATTCCTTGATTGATTTGTTATAAAAATGTCAGCCAGTAGCTGACAAACATTCACAGCTGACACTTATTAGCTGACAAATTGTCCACCGACATATTTTCTCAAGATACACACGTTGATTAACAACATCGTCTGTAGTTCTAAGTTTTAAGTCAAAGCTGATCGGATCTCAGCTAAGACTTAATCTCAAATTTATTTAAAATTCCTCATTTATTTCCCCGCCATTTATTTTCCTTGAACTCGCGAAACTTTCTTGAAAAGCCAAAATGACCTTTCCACTATCCCACCAACTCTGGCGGTTGAAATGACGTGTTTTCACAAAAACGGCTCATCATTGTGATAATGACTATCTGTCATAAATTGCTATTTTTTATCACAAAAACCAAAATTATGTGTACTTTATCACTCCACTCCATATCTTCGCTTTTAAAACCCACTATAAGCATTCGTACGTATCTGATCCCTTTTTAAAAACACACTCACTCTTTCAATTTTCTCTTACCTTATCTCTCTCTCTAAAATCCTTCTTCTTCTTCTTCAAACCCTAAAAGTCTAAGTATATTGGCCGGAAACTCCATTGATACCCGTAAAGCATTCTCAATAGAGTGTGGTATCGCCGAGCATACAACGCCACGCATTTGGTCAATCGAAAGCCTTTCAAACACTATTTTAACCTCTAAAATCTTTCAGTACTTCTATTTCTCTCAAATCCTTCTTCTTTCTTTTTTGCTTTCAAAAGTTCTTAACTTGTCTGTTAATTGTTTCAGAGATGGCTTTGAACCCAAAGAATTGATGCCTTCTCGATGTGGTATCTCTCGAATGAAGAACCACTAGGCTTGAATTAATCCATTTACTCACCGCAAATGGATTATTACTCTACTCTCATTCAACATTCGAAACTTCAGCTGCCGCTGGATCAAGAATTCTTCATGGGTATGGAGGAAAACCCAAATGACCCTTTTTTCTCTCATAGGTAACATCAGAGGTGTTCCAGTTGTGTTCGACTCAGAGACCATCACTGCTGCTTTCCCCGGCCTCTATGACGACGGCTCTACAACCTACACCATTCCTGATGAAACTCAGCAAGCTGGATGGATTACCATGAGGGGTGAAGTACCAGTGGAGCTTGCCTACGACAGGCACAAGCATCGCTTGCTCCACTCCACTACGCCTAGCCATCAGTATTGGATAAATGTCTCATAATCAAGTCCGTGGTCATGACAAGATTATCGAGGCCCAAATGTTCCTTATGGAAGGAATTGTGGAGAATTGTGAAATGAATTGGGGAGCCATTCTGGTAGAGTGTGTGAAGGTGAATATTGCCAAGTACAAGGACAACATGGAAACTGGAAATCCAAGACTGACACATCACCTGATCATAAATCAGTTCCTTCGATCCATTCCTGCTTGTCAGCATCTGCTCATCAACCTTGGTGACCTTGAACCTGTCAAGGTCAAGAAATATGTTGCTGCTGACATTAGGAGAGCTAGTATTTCTAGCAGATTTGGTCAAGAGGCTCTTCCACTCGCCTAGCAGAGACCAAGAAGAACTAGGACCCAAGCCCTCACCGTCAGATCATCAGTCACCACCGATGATGGTCAAGAAGTCAAGTTGCACCCAAGTGCTCACCAAGTGTTCACCAACAAGAGTTCACCACCAAGGGTCGGTCTGTGGTCCAAGGATTGGGTCAAGACGTGGTCGCCAACCTGATATGCAAGAGGTCAAGTTATGAAAGAAGGCAACCAAGGAGGAGGAGACTAACACCGGGTACTGATATCGCCGCAAAGAGACAGAAGGAATCCTCGAGCCGAATCCGTGTACCTTTGTCCCTTTCTCCCCTCTACCGCACCTGATCCCGCCCCATCTCTCCCCCTTCTGATCCTAGGTCACCCAACACTGCTCCCATTAAGTTTTTCCCTCCAATTAGGAATCCTACCTTTCATCCTAGGCATTCCTATTACCAAGCAAATCCTGTTCCAATTCCTCCAAACTAGGTCTTTCCCATAGACCATTTGCCATACTGCCTCTCCTCTCTTTCCATGAGGAGAAGAAAACTGACAAGCCCCCAGTCAATCCTATCAAATACATTGATCATAACCTTAAAAGGAGACCCTATGTCTTGTATCCTGTCACTCCCAATCTTAGTCAAGAGGACTTAGTTGCGAACTATGGAAAGTACTTTGACCCACTCCCTCTGCTTTGGAACAGATTCTATCTCTCTAATGATAGATTTGTTCAAGATGAATTAGTCTACTTGGTCTGGACTATATATATCAAGGTTCATGAACTCCCTTCTTTGCCCTCAAATGATCCCTTCTTGGTTGGCAGACCTGCACTGCCAGAAGATGATGACCTTAACCAGGACTGGGAACAACCTACTGTAGACCCAACCAAGTTAGCCCGTATCCAGAGAGCAGCCAATAAATATGTCCAAGATGCAGTGAATACTGCAAATCAAGCTTATATAGAGCTACACAGACGGATGGCCTCCATGCCAGGAGGAGCTTCCATGGACACAGCTTTTCCAGATGCTATGTCAAGTCAACCAGCCCCATTGATCACCGAATCCATTCCTACTCTTCAATATGTCACTCCTTCAGCTGTTCCATTTGTTGTGTCAGCCACAACCATTCCAGTTGTTACCTCAGCTGCACCCATAGCCATCTCAACCTCAACTCTTCAACCTATCTCTCTTCCATCCTTCACTCCAACCATTGATGCCTCATCTTCCATTCCTCCTACAACCATTGCACTCCCCACTTTACCTACATCAGTCTCAGCTTCTCAACATTCAGTTCCTCTTCCAGCATTTCCATCTTCCATCCCGTTGTCGGCCTCAACCAAGTTCAACTGTGTCGGGCCACCCCCGCCTTCCATCTCTCCCGTGTCAGTCACTCCCACTCTTGCTCAATCTATGTCAGCCATGCCTCAACCTGCTCCACCCGTGTCAACCACTCCCTCTTCTCCTCCAGAAATTTCAGCCATTCCTTTATCAGTCCCCTTTTTGTTAGTCACTACTTCCATTCCACCCTTAACTGATACCATCCCTGCCTCGATTCCCTCGTGTCGATTGCACTCAGAGTTTCAAATGCTATCATCATCTCTTCACCGACACCGCATGCTTCTCTTCCTCTTCCCACACCGACATACCTTCTCACCCAAACCAAGCCTCCCCATGCTTGTTCTCGCCTCGACCTCTCTCTTCACACATCCCACACTCTTTCTCGGTCACCCGATCTATCTTCAAGCCTTCATCGCTCGAGCCTTACCATGAAGAAGATTTTGGTTCCTCTCCCCAAAATCTATGGACCAAACCTTCATGGACTCATCTTCTGACTCCTCCAAATCTACTTCTGAGGACGAGTCTCTTCTCAGCCCCTCACAGTTAGCCAGTAGAAAAGCTAGAAAACAACGCAAAATCATTTCAAAGGCTTTGCTGGTCCCATTGGCACAAAATTGTCTTTCACGAAGACATGCCTACCCCTCACTTGAGCCGAAGCCCAAATCGGCCTACCCCATGGATGTTTTCTTCCCCGACCACGAGGATCTTTGCTATTCACACCCATCGGCTATTCTCAAATGAGCACGAACCATCTCAACCACTGCTCAAGATTCTGCCTCGGTTCTCTGTCTCTGTCCTAAGCTCGACACATTATATACTCATCATTTGCATATGAAGTCAGCATTTACACGTCAGACACATCAGCTTGCTACACTTCAACAGCAAGTTGCCTCTCTGCTCCCAAACCTCACCCAGATCATTACCACCGAGGTGCAAGCTGCTATTGCTGCTGGTGCTCCTCGTGAAGCTCATATGGATGACTGGAGGACTCTCTTACTCTACCAACAAGAGTGGTCCAATCGTGCCTTCAATGCTGAAGCAGCTATGCTTCAAACCATTCGGAGAGAAAAGCTCGGTGATGCTTACATGGTGAAATGATTCTCGAGGAGCGAGCAAGGCGATGCACGATCGGCCGGTGACACTGGTGACATTGCGAGAAGAACATGATGGTGAACAAGAACTAGAACAAGAACCGAAGGCGTGCACGGCTAAAGAAACACAAACACAAGCGGTGAAGGAGAACAAATGCAAGAAGCTGAAGTTGCGGCTGAAGCGCGAAAATGAAGGCTGAAGTTGGTCCATCAGTTGAAGCAGTCCAAAACAACTGAAGGATCCACATCAGCTTATCGGACATTTCTCTCTCTCTCTCTTTACTATGAACAAACTCCTTTAAACTCTTGTTTTACTTGTACCTCACATTGGGCATTACTCCTATGTTTTCAGCTATTACATTATCTGCTTGTGGTACTAACGTAAATTTTGCAGGAACTTTAAAATTCTTGGCTTTCTGCTTTCAAGTGAATGGTTTTAAGCAAATAGGAGGAGATTGTTGAATCTTGAAATTAAAAAGATTTGCTTAAAAACATTTCACTTGATTGTCGACCAAGTTAAATAGATTATATTTAGTCGGTGAATATCATTTTGTCGACCACTTATCTCGGCTGATCTATACGTACTTAAAGTATGAGTTTATCTTTCCTTATTTGTCTGATCATACACTTGTACTAACTATTTCCCACTTTGTGTTTTTGGTAGATGTCCTGCCATATAAAATCTCACAAGATCCTCTAAGATCTTGCCTCTGCCTTAACACATTTTCAAATTCAAATGTGTTCCTAACGGGTTGCTTGCAAAGACTATCTATAAATATCTATTGGAAGCATTGGTGAAGACAAGAATCTTAACAGTTTTTGAAGTCAAGAAACTTTCTACTCACAATCTCTCAGACGTTGTCTTCACGAAAAACTTTAGCTAGATACTTCTCATTGAAAACTTCTCTCTAGTTATTGTTTAGGCAAAACACTGAGTATTTCATTTCAAAATTATTTAGAACTCAGTCAGTTTGTCTCACGAGTTTGATTGTTCCTCAATCATTCTCCCAAACACCGGTCTTTTGTTGTACACTGATCCATTAGAGATCAATTAGATTTTTAATAAAATTAGCGCACTTCAAAAATCCAAGTATGACCAACTTGGTAGTGGACGTAGCAGTTTATCTGTGAACCACTTCAACTGATTTGTCAGCCATTTCTTATATTCTTGCTAACTGACTTAACACTTAAGAAGTTATTCAACTGATTAAGTGTCAGCCAGTTAACAACAATTGTTTGTTTACTTGTTCAGTTAACTTGTGTTCGAGTTTCCTCTCTATATTCAGTGATCAAACATTAAAACAGATTTCTCTTGAAAACCGTTGTGTCAGCCAGCTGACCAACTTTCTTCAGCTTAACGAATTTCAAAGTGTCGACCCGACCAATTCTTGATTATTGACAAGATTAAGTTTTCATTGCCAATCTTTTAAGATTCACAAATTAATCCTCAAAGTTTTTAAAGGCTATTCACCCCCCCCCTCTAGCCTTATCTGTTGCCATCTGGACTTACAACCATTGAAAAGTAGATACTTGACTTAAGTTTGAATATAAAGCATATGACTTTAAGCAATGCATTCCAAAATCTTTGCCCACTGTAATCAAATTACAGTAATTTAAAAATCTGGTTGGGTCTCCCTCTTTTTGACATTTTATCAAATAGTTGCCGTTGATATCTCAAAAGTGGCTTCAAAGCTTTCTTCTACTCAATCTTCCATTCCATAAAGATATGTAGATATATACTGAAACATCAAAGCTGGCCTAGATCACTGGAATGTACTAATCACAATTCAAACCAACCCAATCCCAAATGCTGTGAGAATGCCAAAGATCGGAGCAGATAACAATTAACAAAATCGAGAAGAGGATTGTTAAAGAAAACCTTTGCTTTTTTTCTAACCCACTGTTGTGGGTTAGAAAACCTTTACTTTTTTCAGAAATGGGGGTCGTGCAAGGATGGGAGAGGCGTTTTGCGAGGCCGTTGCATACGTGAATTCAGCTGATAGCAGGCTCATCTACCTCAGGCTCATCTACCTCAGGCAGCAGGCTCATCGCCATCCCATGCTCTGTCATCATCCTTACCATTACCTCTACTGCCACCTTTCGCCTGATTCTTCGAGCCGCCGACCTTCCGATCACTGAGAGAATCCTCATCGCCGGAAGATATACTAAGCATCTCCACCTCAGAATCCTCATCGTCGTCGAGGGATTTACGTTGCAGGCTTGTTAGGGTTTTGGTGTTGTTGAGGAGGAAGAGGACGGTGATTGGAGGGGGGTTGGACGTAATTGAGAACAGGCTTGGAGGATCTGTAATTGAGATCTCGGGTGGCTTGCTCCTTCAACGCGATCTGTAATAGCTCGTCTTCGTCACTGTCGCTTGACATTTTCAGAGGGGTAACAGGGTGCCAAAGGCGCGGGCTAACAGGGTGTAGAGATTCTTGAATTCCTGCCGCTTTCGAGTGTACGTTTGATTGAGGTACCATTGGCGAGGTGGTTACGAATCGTATAGGAAAAGAGAAGGAAGACGCGGATGAGAGATATGTGGAAGAGAGAGAAAGAGATAGAGATAGATAGAGATAGAATGATCGTGGAGATAAAACCGGGAGATAAAAACGGTTATGATGAGATTAAATCCCGGTCGTTGATTGTGTTTCGTAAAAATCAATCCTGGCCGGTAAATAGCTTTTTCAAAAGATTTAATCATGACCGGTAGATATCTTTGTGAAAACAGATCCTGGCCGGTAATTAGCTTTATGATCTGTTTTATATAATAGATGTTGTCGCACTATCTCTTTCCAAATAAAGAGTCTGGTTAACATTTAGTCATTTAAGCCGAAGAATACCTAATTACAGTGTAGAGTTTCGGGTTTGACTCGAGGTTTTTAATTAAAGGTTTTTATTATGTTTTTATCGGTAGATATTATCTTATTTTAAGGTAAGGAAGACTATGTACTATTAATTCTGATCAGTTTAATCACATGATTATCTTTTAAATATTCATGTTTGACTTGTATCCTTGTTATTGAAACGTGTCTATCATTATCGATGTACCTTTATTATTGATTTGATTTTGAAATTGTTTCATGATAATAATCAGTGGATTTTCTAGAAAAGCTATTGTTTTAAACTGTCTGATTTAAAAATTGATTATCAAGGATGGTTTAATGAGACTAATCAGGGGACGGTCCGAACAATCTAATACTATTATTGGGACTCATATTATTGAGTGCCCGTGTGATTCGGTTGGTTGGCTCTAATAATGAGCACATGCATTTGATTGGTTATTTTTGAGATGTTACGCAGCCGAAAACTGATTAATATCCTGAATTATTATTTGTGATCAAATGATTATTTGGTAACACTTGGTATCTTTATTTGAGTTAATAATCTTTGGTACATATTTTTATATCAAGGGAATTATATGTTTTGTTCTATTATGTGGTACAATATACCTCCCTTTCTTGCTGGGCTCATAAGCTCACCCCCCGTTAATTTCTGATTGTGCTGTTGAGATTTGATCGGGATTCGGATAGCAATTGTGTACTTGTGTGCTCGAGGTTCATCGGAGTGCTTGGTTTTGATATAAAATATCTATGTATTATTTTTGGGCTTTATCAGAAATTGTAATAAAAATCGTTTGTATCATATTTGATATTTTTGAGATAAATACTATTTATTTATTTCTTCCGTTGTGAGTTACATGTTTGTGATTGGAGTTATTTTTGGATTGAATTTTTGAAACACTCGACGGATCAGGTCTCGTTTGATCCCGGGATCAGGGTCTTCACAAACTTGGCCTTACTTATTGCATTCCAAAACACAAATTCTTTCCTACATTCAGATCTTTAAAATTGTGCAAACACAATTCCAAACTTGTGTCAAAACTGTTAGATCGGACAATGAGTTTGAATTCTTTAGTGGTGCAATGAGTTTGAACAACACAACTCCTGTGTTGAAACTCCCCAATAAAATGGGAGAGTTGAGAGGAAACATAGGCATCTCCTTAATGTTTCTTCATCTTTTTCGTATCATATCGAAAACATGATTTTTAAGCCCAAGTATAACACTTATTTTCGTGATATTAAAATGGAAGAGAAAGAATGTGAGTTTATCTTAGCGATAAGGAAAACCAAAAAAGATAACCTAACTAGTTGTCTTCCCTCTATCCCAAAAAAAAAAAAAAAAAGGTTTAATTTTAATCATTTAGTTAACTTGATTAAATTTGTATCCAATAAAAATTGAGGCATGATATTACTAGTATAAGCTTGTGATATTATTACAAGCTTTAGTATTAGTATCGTTAGATCAAATTTACTTAGATCTTTAAACTGTTAGTTCAAATATGTTTTTTTTTAAAATAATGACACAAACTTTCCAAATCATCACAACCTTATTCATCTAACGACTCTAACACTAAAGTTTAAAATAATATCACAAGTTTTAGCCCGTAATATAATTTGTCATAAAAAAATTACTCTTTTTTACAAAACTAATTTTTTTTGCTATTAATAGAATTAAAAATACTGTTCAAAAACTAAACATTGATTAATTAAAGCATCATAAAGGTTTATTAAATAGTATCGATTTTGTACTCCCTCCGTCCCTAAATAATCGTCCTAGTTGACTCGGCGTACAAATTAAGAAAAAACAATTGACTTGATTATTTATATTGGTTTAATATGTAGTTTTTTTTTAAAACTCATGTGTATATGACCCATAATTAAAGTAGAGTGAAAAAGTAAGGGTAAAGTGATAAAAGTGATGTTCTAAAAAGGTAGGTTTTAAACTATATAATTATTTAGGGATTGGCGAAAAAGAAAAGGAGGACGATAATTTAAAAACAGTAAAAAACGACAAAATGAGTATGAATTAGAGACTTTGAAAAGGAGTAGCAAAGATGGAAGATGTTGGCATTCCCCGTGAAGATAAAATTCCCACAATCCACGTTAAGACACTTGCATCTTCCCAATGGTTCTGAAATGGAGGAGAAAGAACATGAGTTTATCTTAGCGATAAGGAAAACCAAAAAAGATAACCTAACTAGTTGTCTTCCCTCTATCCAAAAAAAAAAAAGTTTAATTTTAATCATTTAGTTAACTTGATTAAATTTGTATCCAATAAAAATTGAAGCATGATATTACAAGTATGAGCTTATGATATTATTACAAGCTCTAATATTAGTATCGTTAGATCAAATTTACTTAGATCTTTAAACTGTTCGTTCAAATATGGTTTTTTAAGTAATGACACAGACTTTTCAAATCATCACAACCTTATTCATCTAACAACTCTAACAATAAAACTTAAAATAATATTACAAGTTCTAGCTTATAATATAATTTTTCATAAAAAATTTACTCTTCTTTACAAAACAAAAAAAAAAGATATTTATAGAATTAAATAAATTGTTCAAAAACTAAACATTCATTAATTAAAGCATAATAAAGGTTTATTAAATAGTATCGATTTTGTAATATTTATGGCAGAAAAGGACAAAATGAGTATGAATTAGAGACTTTGAAAAGGAGTAGCAAAGATGGAATATGTAAGCACAATGTTTCAACTATTTTAAGAAGTTGTCGTTCCCCGTGAAGAAAAAAATTCCCACAATCCACTCTAAGACGCTTGCATCTTCCCAATGGTTCTGAAATCTGCAGAAACCCTCAGAGGTTGGTGTTTATTGTATAGTGTAATAGAAAAGGAGATGTTTACATTTCAATCCCGAGTACCTTATTAAATTTCAAATGAAATGGGAAAGTACCTTATTGAGTGATTTCTTCATTTTCTCAACCTCCAAATATACACCTAAGTAGGCAGGCACTCTAAGAAATAGCTCATGCTCATGCTCAGATAATTAATGGCCTCAGCAAGTATGCTTAATTAATGGCCTCAACAAGTTTGGGAATCTCTAGGGGTCTCTTCATGAATCAGAGTCCTTATAAGCATTAGGTGCTGCAACAAGGACACGTAATAGTTGGATCCTGTAAGCAAATTGATGTGTCCCACAAACGACACCTGATTGGTCATATGATATCAACCCCCCCAATGCTTCGTGTCTACGCAGAATCTTAACGGCCAATACTAACGACGTCTCACCGTCCAAACATATACAGCAAACCCAACCAACAAGGATTCCCAAAAAGGTCAAAAATCCAAAACATAACGGTTTTTCTAAACGTCCGTTAAGTTTTCTTAAATTTTGCGGCCTATATAGTTCACACTCCGCTCTTGAATCGAGCATCGTCGCATCTATAAGACCATCTCCAACCCAAAAACCCCAGTTTGAGTCCAAACTTACTTCAAGTTGGGGCAGTTTTAGCACTATCCACTATCCACTATTCCAACTCCAACCCTTCACACCAAATCTTACGCTAAAAAGAATATTCCTTAGCATATTCTATCTTGATTTTCTACTATAACATTTAAAATTGTAATTATTAAGATTATACTATTAATAATTATTATATTTAATAAGTTTATTTTTATAATATTATTTATATTATTAATTATATATTAAAATTACTAATTTAATATATTTTAAATTACAAACCATTTGATATTATTTATATAATTGAATATTATTTCAAGTTGTATGTCTTTTTTTATTTTTAAGTTGTATGTAATTTTTATTTTCAAGTTGTATGTCATTTTTAATTTCAAGTTGTATGCCATATTTTATTTTCAAGCTGTATATCATTTTTTATTTTTAAGTTGTATGTTATTTTTTATTTTCAAGTTGTATGTCATTTTTAAAAAAATTACATTATTAATATTTTGAATTAAATAATAATTTGGTCCCTGGACATGTCGAAAATCAATGTTTTGGTCCCCGGACAAAAAAACAATAGAATTTGGTCCCTGGACATGTATTTTCAGACCAATTTGCCCCCCCCTAGGGACCAAATTCTAATGGTGGGAGGGAGCAAATTGGTCCAAAAATACATGTCCAGGGACCAAATTCTATTGTTTTTTTGTCCGGAGACCAAAACATTGATTTTCGACATGTCCAGGGACCAAACATTATATTAATCCTAATATTTATTACATAGCTATTATTAGTTATTAATCCATTAAAATATTTTTAAATTCATAATATAAATTATGAATAATTTTTTGCATTTAAAAATCAATTTGTTATATTTAAAAATCAATTTTTTATTTTAAAAAGATGTGGGTCTCATCAACCCCAATTTAGGGTTAGATGAATAGTGTTGCCCCAAATTTGGGGTGATACTATTCATGGTCTCAAATTAGTATAAGGTTTAGGGGTTGGGTTGGAATGGATTTGGGGTAAACTTGGACCCAATTTGAGGTTTTGGGGTTTGGGTTGGAGTTGCTCTAATACCAAAGCAGCTGAATTCACATCTCCATTTTCGAATTCTCCGTTTCTCTCTCCTCTCATCGCCAACCATATCGTGAGTCTCTCTCTCTCCATTGACATTGAAGCCCTAATCTCTGTTTTCATGAATAGATCTGATCTCTCTGTGTGTGCTGGAAATCTGCATTTTGATCCTTATATATGAGAATGTTGATTAAAATTGCCGATTTTATTTTGTAACTTTGGCTGTTTGATGATCCAATTGATGCTTTGCTCGTTTCAGTTTACATAATCTAATCGCCTAATTTAGCTGATTATGGTTGAGTTTGCTTATAAATGTGGTTGCTACGCTTGATTACAAACCTATCATCTTCCCAATGCACCTATGCTTTTTGTGCATCTTCGGCCCTTGCCAGCTGCCAGACCCACTCTGAGGAATGATTAGAGCTGGTACAAGACTCATTGGTGGTATCTTTCTTTTGGAATTGAGATGATTTGCATCTTCCCAATGAGCTGAAATAAATGTCTGCAGAACGCCCCCCTCCCCCAGCCCCCTGCCAACGCTGAGTCTCTGTTTACGATATTAAACACACCCAGCCGCCCACAAGTTTCTCAAACACTTCTCTCTCTCTCCATCAACGGCCCCATCCAAGTTTCAGCCGGCTCCAGTCGTCTTCCCCACATGCGGCCGTCGCCCACAAGTTTCTTTTCAACCTTCTCCCAGCACCCTCCCCCTCCTCCTTCAATCCAAGCTTTTTACACCCTAATCTCCGTTTGTCTTCTCCTTTTGCCAACCCCCGGTTTTGGAGCCCCAGCGAAAGGCGGAGCCACACATCTCTCCATTACTCCAGCCTCTCCAAGGGTAAACTCATTGTTCCCATCTCTCTCTATTTCTCTATTATCTCCTTTTGTATTTCTCAATTTCATTAGATCTGCTTTTCATTTCATTTCAAGGTGAACGGATGCATCATGTATCAATCGATCTATTTATATCTACTTTTTAACTGTTTATTTTGATGATTTACCTTCTCTGCCTTGGATTTTAGTCTTTGATTTATCACATCTGTGCTATTTTCAGATGTTTATCTGCGTAAATATATTCGATTTTTTGATTTGTCGTAGCGTACAGATGATATGTGTAGTATATTAAGGATTCAACCACATAGACACTGTTCGTTTTTATTCCAGAAAGAGTGAGTTTTGGTGTGTTAGCTTTAGATGTGTAAAACATTTTTTTTTGTTTTTCCTTTATGCCTTATACAGTCTTCTATTTTGCAGTATTACCATTTACCAGACATAATATCCTCCTCTGCAATGCTCAAATCCTCAATAATCTACAATTTTGGTTCCAAATCTATGAATTGGTTGGACTTGCCGGCTAGATGTGATGGATATACTCAGCCAAAGCCTGCATTTCTTCCTGTGAAATGTAATGTATTTTCCTCTATATGATTGAACTTACGAATCTGTCTTGGCGAATTTTTGTTTATATATTTAAGAAACTTTGGCCCCCTTGTGCAAATCAATGACACGAATCCTCCTTGTGAATCAGAATGAATTTCTGCAAAAGGGGAAAAAAATATTTTTTTAAAAAAAATTGGGTTAAAACGGGTTGACCCGGCTAAACCCAACCCAATTTTGACACGACCCATCCGACCAGTTTACTATTTGAGTTGTAACGGGTTGCACCCATTATCCGCTCTAACCCGACGTGACCCAACTATAGGCCTATTTTCAAGTCATGATTTGCAATCAGTTGAATTCAGATTTGTGCTGCTTATGGCCCCAATATTGTTCGACCGTGGTTTCTCTGTTTAAAGGTTCGTCGTTAAATCCTTTACTTTCAATCTCTTGTCAATTATACTACTCATTTTATGTTTCCACCTTCTAATAGAATGCAATAATCTATTGTTTAGTTTTGTATTATGATTATATGCATATATAATTGGATTTTGTTTTCTAGAATCAGTTAGTTTAATATAGATTTATCAGATTTGATTTATACGTGTTTTGTTTGATGGAACTCTTCGATTCTCATCTTTTTCACTCCATTACTTTTACTTGGATTAAATGTTGGATAGATCCCAAGGAGTGAGAGAGATGACAAAGGCACTCAAGCAATGAACTTGAGGTCCTTGGTTCAAATTCTCATACCAACAAGGGGTTATACTTACCTATAAAAAAAAAAAACAACATACTAATTTCATTTGATTTTATACTTTATATTATCAAATGAAATTTTATCACAACAATAACTTTACACCAAAATTATCCAATATAATTCTCAGTTCTAGTCTTTGACTAAAAAAAACTTATTGAACATAATCCAACAAAATCATTCGCGCCATTGATTTGAAGCTAGACCTATCTTTTTTTGAGATGATCAACTTAGGCATATCTATTATAACTAAAAGTATTTTATTATATATAACCTTAATTTAAGTAGTTCCTGAAATTTTCTAAATTTCCTAATTGATTTTAATCTATGACTATGTCAATGTTTAATATTAGTGTCCATAAGCTTAAATGTGATACTATGTCTAAAAATATTTTGTTTATTTTTGCGAAGTATCTACTGAAGCCCCAAAATTAATCCCAATTGGAGTAAGACCACAAGGGCGTTAAAATTTCTTACCAACTTATAACCCAACTACATTACTATTTTTTTAATCTTAATTTTAAAGTTATTTATGTAGGCAACAACATTAAAAATTTACTCTCTGAATTTGAAATGCATGCTTGTGCTTTTAAGTACAAGTTTACTAACTCAAAAAATTGTGCATCCTATGGGTAATAACCTAGTTGCAATAAAATTTCAAATATCTAGTCTAGCCTAGTGTAAATGGTAGTTAGTGGTTTTAATTGGCAAGGGTTTTCAAACCTTGCTAATAACAAATATTTATTTTAAAAATAAATAACATATAATGGTATTGGTGGTTAAAGGAAATCACACATTTTTTATTTTTATTTTTTTAATGTCAGTGGGGATAAGTTCTATTCCATCAACCTCATACTCAACCTCAACACCGGCATTTTATCGAAGCCGGTCAATGTCCGATATAGGGACATCAAGGGGCTTCTCGTCAGTTAGCTTCGCGAATAACAACTTCGTCTCAACCGCCAGACGATCATTGGTTAGTTTTTATTTTTAATGCCAACTTTTCTTTGGCAATAGAGCTTTTCTATTCCAAAAACAATTATTACCTATGATCATCTTACTAACTAATTGTTTTTATTTATTTATTTTTTGTTTTTTAAGCCGACCCTGAAGGAGAAAGCTGAGATCGAAAAGGCGTGGCCTATAACTTTCCGGGAATGAGACAAGTATAAATATGTTCCACCAAGGGAAAGTTTTGTCCCGATTGATTTTATCATCGTGGCTTGGAGCGTCCGAAAACACAGAAAAACATTGCTAAGTGAGTGTATTTTTTTTTTAATTTTTTTTTGGAATTTTTGAATTTATGAATTTATGAATATTTGAATTACTTTAATTATTTTTTTATGTTGTGCAGTATTTTCCCATTGATTTCAAGTGAAAACAAATGTACCTTTGACTTGTTTGTCATAAGCACAAGTATCGAGACGATGCAGAAATGTGGGTAGATAGCTACACAAGTAAAAAATTCAAAGATGATTTGACCGTCCTCGATATCTATGAAAACACATTGAGAGAGTAGAGCGATGATAGGATGGTGATCTACTACAAAAAACCGGATGGAAGAATTTGATAAATAATTTTAGGATTCAAAAATTTTGTTTATTATGTAATTTATTTTCAACTTATAATTGGGGGAATAACATTTTTGAAAGTTTTTTTTATGCCAATATTTTTATAATTGGGCAAATACCCAAATCTTTTATATCTAACCTTATTATGCCGCCATGTGGTGAATTCTTTGTGTACGAAAACTTCTGTACAAAATGGGGGATAGATGTGTACAGTGTATTGTCAATTTTATTTTTAGTTATTATCAAATTGTTGTGGATAAATATAGTTACGGAGCTAGATAATTTTTGGGTAATTTTAATCTGTTTAATAATAAACAAAACAGGTGATATAAAGAATGAGGGTTTGAGCTAGTTGTTATCAAATTGTTGTGGATAAATTATTATCTTTTTTAACCCACTACATCGTTCAGTAATTGATTGTATTATAAATATTGGTGAAATGTGTGGTTTTTTTTAATACTTTCAAATATGTTACCATAATTAAAGTAGAAAGCAAAAGTAAGGGTAAAATGGTAAAAAAAAATTTCTCCCATTGTCTTTCTTAATCAATTTTCAGCTTTTTTTTTTCTTGAATTAAAACATATATTTTTATCTCTAAATAGAGACTTGGTGTGTTTCATTTGGACATCAGAATAAAATTATATAATTTTCTTAAGTTTCTAGTCATTATTAATTAGAGCTGTCAAAACGGGTTAGTGGGTTGGGTCAACCCACGGGTCAAGAAAACCCACCATATAACGGTGTGGGACGGGTCAACCCATCTAGGTGACTGGTCAATAAAACACCAACCCAACCCAACATGGGTTGTGGGTTAAATGAGTCAACCCACCAATTTTTTCTACCTAAAGACTATTTCTTTTATTTTCAATTTTCCAATGTTCTACACAACACAGTTTGACCAATTATCTTGCATTGATAAATTCCTGGTCCAGGAAGGGAGCAAATAGACAACCAAAAAGTAGGTTTGCATTATAACATTTCAATCTTCTAACTTTCACAAAACCATAACATTATAATATTTCAATCTTCTTTCCACCAAATGAGCATAGCTCAAACCCAGAGATAAAATATAGGAATGATCGAAGAACAACCATTAGTCTAACCCTATAATTACTCCCAATGTGCAATGGGCTCATATCCGTGCCTTTTGTTCATTCGTTCAATTAATCTATAATAAACGCATCAATAACAGAGAAAATCAACAGAACACACTTGTGTTGCCATTAAAAATAAGAACCCATTTCATATCATAAAATTCATGCCGAAATTTTCATATAACCAGTCATAACTCACAAGCATTTATTGCAGATTAATAGAACGGGAGAGAGGTTGAGACTTGAGAGACGGCGACCGACTTAAGAGAGTGTGTTAGCCGGCTATGAGCGCCATCAATCTCGCCGAAGATGAAGAGTCTCCGCCAATCGCCATGGTCGCACTTTATCGCAAACTCGAAGGTTGAAGCCGAAGGTAATTTGGGATTGGGAAAGTAAATGTTGATTGTTAATTTGTTGGGTAATGTAAATGTTTTGGAAAGGTAAATAGCAAAGGCCCATTGCATGCGGCAGAGCCACTAAGCCAAGCAGTGAGACGTCAATCTCACAAGTCACAAATTGAAAATTGTTTGTTTTTTAACTTTTTAATCATAAACGGGTTCAGCCCATTAAAAACCCGCCCCAACCCATTTAACCCGTGATCCATATGGGTCCAACCCATATGACCCACTTTTTTTTGGGTTGCCAATCTCTCAACCCAACCCACTATTTTAAGCAACGGTTTGGGTTGACCCAACGGGTCCTGACCCATTTTGACGGCTCTATTATTAATGGAGATAAAGATGATTGGGTATCAAAATGTGTTGTATTTTGTGCCACCATTGAGAATATTTGTTTGATTTTGAATCAAATAGGTATCTAATGGATTATTTTACAGAACCCCTAAATGTTACACCTAAAAACTCTAATTACCACACTACTTAGAATGTCCAATTATCAAAATACCCTCCATCAAATGTAAATAAAATAAAAACCTTTTTCAAATTAACAAAATGCCCAATTGAAAAAAAAATTGAATATTAAATTAACTCAAGTCTAACAAACAGAAATTGTATACCGATGAATTTTATACCAAAGTGTGGCATGTCCAAGGCGTTGTCGTCACCGAACTTGGGATGCTCTTGCTCTGTATATTACTTTTGGCCTTCCCCTTGACAACCCAAGTACATCAAGATTTCTCTCTGTTGCTGCAACTTCAAATTATTCCTGTGATATCAATTATGCTTATTCCATTTTCCTACAACCCTCCTACTCAACCATCTTCAACTGGAATACAATCAGCAGAGGTTACTCAAAATCCAAGAATCCCAATAAGTCAATATCTGTTTTTGTTGACATGCTTCGAAATGGCTTTTCCCTGCACCATCCGACGCACTTTTCTTGCCAAGGTGTTGACTCACTTGCCGGAGCTTCGCTTGGTCCGCAGACGACCACATTTTGGAAAACCGGGTTTGTGGCAGATAGGTTTATTAAAAATTCGTTGATTCATATGTATACTTCCTTTAAGAACATCGTATGTGCGCGTAAGCTGTTTGACTAAATGCCTAATAAGAACTTGGTTTCGTGGAATTCTATGCTTCATGGTTATGCCAAGTGTGGGAGAATATCTTTGGCGCGGGAGGTGTTTGAATTGATGTCGGAGAGAGACGTTGTGTCCTGGAGCTCTTTGATTGATGGGTATGTTAAGGAAGGTGAGTTTCGGGAGGCGTTGGCTGTTTTTCAGAGAATGCAGGTCGAGGGACCAAAGGGGAATGGCGTTTTTTTTCAAACAGAGGGCGGTCTCACGGTTGGGGATGATGCAGAGGTGAAGGACCAAGAGATTTAAAAAGTCAATAAAAATCGCCACTTTTTTTAAAAAAAAATTGACAAAAATCGCCACTTTTTTAAAAGAAAATTTCAAAAAAGTCGTCAGGAGTTTTTTAAAAAATTTTAAAAAGTCGGCACTTTTTTAAAAAAATTTTTGACAAAAATCGCCATGTTTTTTTAAAAATTTTGAAAAAAGTCGCCCATTTTTTTAAAAAAATTTGACAAAAAACGCTAGGTTTTTAAAAAATATACGAAAAAATCGTCATGTTGTTTTAAAAATTTTTAAAATCGCTAGGTTTTTTATAAAAAAATGAAAAAAATCGCCAAGTTGTTTTAAAAATAGGTAAAATAGTCGCTAGCCTACAAAAATGTCAGGTCTGAAAAAACGTCAACTTCCTTACAGTTTTCTTTTTCTAGTTTTTTTTTCTTCTTTAAACATGGTTTTTAATATCGAATATATATATATATATATATATATATATATATATATATATATATATATATATATATATATATTCGAAAAGAAGAATTCGAAAAATTTGAAAAATCATCATGAACGTTGTTATTCGGATTGGAATTCCTTAAATAAATTGTTGGAAAGGAACAAGTTTAAGGTTTATAATTAATTGTGAAGGAGGATTTGATATATATTTATAGGAGGATTAATTGAAATTTCTTTATATAAAAGGATAAGAATTAATTAGTAATTAGAGTTTAGGGTTAATTGTAACTCTTTTTTATAAAAGGAGTAATTAGTAATTAGACTATTTAATGAATGTGGTATTTAGTGTTTTTTGTGTGTCATTTAAGACCACTCTTATTTTATTAGTTTTTAATGGATTGAGTTTTATTTTTGGTTTGATTTTCCAAAACCATTGTACGTTGTCCGAGTAACTTAGGCTCCGTTTGTTTTACGGAAAATTATTTATGGAAAATGTTTTTTCCATTTTATGACGTTTGATAACTTTAGAAAAATATAGTCAACGTAATATATTTTCCAACTCAAGCGAAAATCAAACCTTCTTACAAACCTATCATCTTCTCAATGCCCTTATGCTTTTTGTGCATCTTCCCAATGACCCTCTTTGAGGAATGATTAGAGCTGGTACAAGACTCATTGGTGGTATCTTTCTTTTGGAATTGAGGTGATTTGCATCTTCCCAATGAGCTGAAATAAATGTCTGCAGAACGCCCCCCCTCCCCTAGCCCCCTGCCACTAAGTGCTGGCTTTCCTTTTGGAATTGGGCGGTATCTTTCCTTTTGGGATCCAAGTTGTCGTTTCCTTTTTTTTATATAAATTAAAAATGTATAAATCATGTGGTAGTGGTAGACATAATACCCCCTCTATTTTAAAAATAATGGCCCCAATATTCCCACCAAACTCCAAAAGACAAGTGCTTTTATTTCTTTGACAATCTTCTTTCTTAAATCATTATTCAAATCCCAGACTTGAAAGCATTTAAACTTTAATTACCACCATCTCTATTTAAATGTCCATTAAATAAAAAAAACAAGTATTCTTACCACCAGGGAATTTCATATAGAAATTAACAATTACATAGATTACCTAATAGAGTATAAGTAAAAACAGAAAAAACAAAATAATAAAAACCAAGGTTCTAAAAATCGTTAGGCGGCACACTAGCACCTAGTGCCTAGGGGACTAGTCGGGGCGTAATCGGGGCCTAGGCGGAGCCTAGAATTAAGACATAATTACTTTTTTTTTAATAGATAATTTACATCAAAGATCAAACACATTGACTACATTTTTTTTGTTTGTCATTTTATTAAACACTTGTCTATATTTGTAAAATGAACAAAAATATACAAACCTACCATTAATCCCAATTCTCAACAACCCCAAAGCAATAAACAAACCAAGTTTAGAACTAAAAAAAAAAAATTACTCCACCTACCTACTGCCCCTACAACCCACTGTCTAACATATTCTCTCTAATCCTTTCTCATTCTAAATTATGAGTCTCGAGACAATCTTTTTCTTCTTCATATTTTTTCTTCTTCCTTCTTCTATCTATCTGGCAGACCGGCAACCCTTTTTTCTTCCTTTCTTTTTTTTCTTCTCACTCCCTCTCCGGCAGACCGACTCTCCTTATTTTTTCATTATCCAATCTATTTCCTCCTAGATCTAACCATTTAATCTATCCCCTCTCTTATCCCACCGAATATCCACAAAATCAAACCTCTTTTCTTTCTACCTCCCTCTCTGCCTCACCATTACCACTCCCCCTTCCTTCTCCGGTCATCGCATGTCACAAAATCAAAGCTACAAAATAAATTAAGGTCGGCGAGGTTTGGTGTAGGCGGCGACTAAGAAAGACGTGGCGGTAGAGAGGGGCCTAGCGTCTAGGCGGGGCCTAAACGGAGAGTTTTAAAACATTGATAAAAACTGAACATAAAGTTTTTTAAAAAACGTTTAAATACAAATTGTCAATGAACTGGGAAATGAAGAGTTCATTGAAAAGATCATTGAAATTAAAGAAAGCAACGGAAAATAAGGTAAATAATTACCATATTTTTGAATATTTTTCTTAATATAACATAATTAACTAGCATTAAAACTTTAAATTTATTAATAGCAAATATCACCAAATTATTTAAAAATAATGACTACAATATAAGGTTAAATTTTAAAAGAAAACCAGCAATTTAATATCATTCCACGGTTCAAAAGAAATTATATGGCGTAAAAAAATTAGTAGATAGCATAATTAACATAATTACCCTGTTTTGAATATTTTTCTTAATAAAGCATAATTAACAAGCATTAAAATTTCAAATTTATTAATAGGAAATATCATTGAATTATTTAAAAATAATGATTACAATATAAGGTTAAATTTTAAAAGTAAAACCAACAATTTAATATCATTCCACGGTTCAAAAGAAATTATACGGCAGAAAAAAATAGTATATAGCATAATTAACATAATTACTCTGTTTTGAATATTTTTCTTTATATAACATAATAAACAAATATTAAAATTTCAAATTTATTAATGACAAATATCACCAAATTATTTTAAAACAATGATTACTACAATATAAGGTTAAATTTTAAAAGTAAAACCAACAATTTAAAAGAACAAAAAAATAGTTAATAGGTGAATAGTACTTCATAGGGTTCATTAACAAATTAAAAATTTACAATACACAATTCAATTTTTATTTTTTTTCAAATTTACTATTCGTATATATTACATCGATCTACCTTTTTTTTCTGTCATATAATTTCTACCATTATAATTTATTTTCAACTTATTTAATCCGTTTTAGGTAAATCCGTGATTGATAATATTGTTGCATCACATATTCCAGTTCCATCCCACTTATTTAATTTTGAGATGATTGAAATTTCTATTTTACCCCTCTCCATAGTTATCACTTATCACTAGACGAAAATAAAGATGGAAATAAGAGTATTTAATCTCTTATTGGTATCGGGCATCCTTTATGTATTTAGTATTTTATACTTCATTCTTCTTATATCAATTACATAAATACCTCCACTATGTAGCAGAGTTGTTTTCTCTGTCTATGAATGAATGGCCCCAAACTTTGCCCCTTTCTTGTTTTATTATTTTTGGTCCAGAGAAAACCAACCAACAATTTGGTGGACCAAATATAAATTATTTTCCACCAAATCAAGATACACTTCCAACATTATTGGAGAGGGCCCATTGCAATTGTCATAACTAAAACCAGTTCCTACAATGGTTGGCACAACTCTTAACTTTTTCTATCTATCTACGTGACCACGTTGATCATATCTAGTCCCCCGAGGCATAGTCGAGTGGTAAAAGGAGGGGGACATAAGATGCTGGAGGCATGCAGCGTGGGTTCGATACTTGGTGGAAGCACTTTGCTTTCTTCTGAGGTTGGACCTTGTATGTGTTATCAGTTGCACTGTTCTCAAATCCTGTATCATTTCGAGCACATCTCGCGATTTTCCTGGTAGTAGCAATGAAGGACCGGAACTACTACCCCAGGATTCAACCTGGTTAAAAAAAAAAAAAAAAACAAAAAAACAAAAAAACAAAAAAAACAAAAACAAAAAAACAAAAACGTTGATCATATCTATATAAACATAATTAATGCTGCAATTTGTATGAAACCATTGTGGTATTTTTGTCACAAAAAATGTCACAGATTCTGATCTGAATCTCACGCAGCGTGTTAGTTGCCCACTACATAATCTACATCTTGGAGGGACGGAGTGGCGGTTCAATTTTTAAATAAGCACACAAGATAGCCACTGACAGACACATATACAAGAACCATTCAGAATATATAGTACATATATTTTCAATGGCTATCGGGAAAAAACTCGTAATGGACTCGTTCGCTAAGATGAAACCATCGAACCTAGGTCCATTTACGTCTTCAGTCATAAAAGGGATTTGCCTGCAAATGTTGGTAAAGGGACCTAACCTAAGTCCTCTTACGTGGAGGGACACGTGGCCTCCGGCTCGACCTTGGGGGACCCACAACTCAGTTACCATCTTCGGTGAAAGGCTATACTCCCAGCAAGGCAAGCGACCACAAGAAAGCAAGCTCGACGTTTTGGTCGCCCCGCGGACTGACGAGGACCAAGCAAACACAACCATACATGGTCCAATCTTATGCTCGACGATTGACCTCCCCATGTGACACAACGAAACAATCTAAAGGAACTTTTTCCACGAGAAATTCCTATCAAACAAGCCTATGACGGTTTAGGGTTCACTGTGGGGATTTTTAGAGAGAGGGGGGGGGGAGTTCGATTTGGGGCACTAGAATCTGCCATCAACAGCAAAACAACAGTAGTATTAAGTAGCGCACTTCCAATTTTTTTTTATTGAAGATTCTCCAAAAATTTGCCATCAACAACAGTATGATGGCAGCTTTCCATTTTCTCTCAACATACTAGTAAATCGCACTTTTATTAGTACATAACTGCTTTTACACCCGTGTATTAAACGCACTGATAAATATATATTTTTAATTAAATAATAGCCAAGAAAAATGAAGAAGAAAACAAAAATAAAATAATAAATAAAGGAAATGTAATGTTGGGGGAAACTACTTGACTAGAAATATATTACATTTTTCCAAATAATTCAAAATGATTTCAGTATATATAATTCATTGGGCACAAACGAAAAACCGGCCTAAAACAAAAAAAATCAATCTACCCGAATTGTGTTTGACCTAATGTCATCATTGACAGAAATCGTGACTTGTTTCTCTTCTATTTTTGAATCCAAAATCTTCAATGAACAATTATCAAAAAGACAACATAAAAAAAAAATACACTTGTCACTCTAACAGATGTATCAAGGGCCCTCTCCCGCTTCTAAATTTGATAAAACCAATTATCGCCTCCCTACCCTAAAGTAGTGTAACCTAAACCTCATCACCAGCAATTAACGCACTCATAACCCTCTCTATGGTCCACTGCCACACAAAAGCAAAATATAAAATTAAAGCACAGAACAAATCATTTATTAATGAACCAATTCCTTTCAAATATGAACGTATCAAATGACGTTACCATATAGCAAAAGGTATAAATTGCAACAGACGATTAAGGAAATAAACGTGATTCATCTGCTGATAAGAACAAAAAAATTCAGAAATCAGATTCAAGAGCGAGCGTACAAGTAGAGCCTCTGCTACCATCAAAACTCTATAAACTTCAATATAGATTAAGGGTTTCATACTCTAGCCATGTCTCGGATAAAAGCCATTCACTGACATCCCACCATCAACACAAATTATCTGGCTAGTGATGTAAGATGATGCAAACAAGCAAAGGAACGCCACGAGAGATGAGACTTCAGTTGGTTCACCAAGATGCCCAAGCGGAGTATGGTAAAGCACTTTATCCAAATATTCTTTGTTACTCAGAACCTGAAAATGCAACAGATCAACTACAACACAAATAATTTGATTTTTCATTTAGATAAGAAGGAGAACTACAAACACATGACACAAATATGCGTATATATATCGTGAATCAATCATTTAAAAAGGGATTGGACTCAAAAAAACAGTTTTTCTATTTCAATATTGATTCCCAGGTAAAAAATCTATGGAAAATGTGATTAGTTCATAGTAGTGAAAACTGAATGAAACTACTCTGCACTAAGCAGAACAAATAATCAGGGGGAGCAACTTAATAACAGTAAAATACTACTCCCTCCGTCCTTAAATTATCGTCTCACTTCTCAAAATAATTGTCCACTTTGAAACTTACCTTTTTAGAACATCACTTTTACCACTTTACCCTTACTTTTTCACTCTACTTTAATTATGGGCCACATATACATAGACATTAATGGAAACTACACATTAAACCAATATAAATAATCAAGTCAATTACTTTTTCTTAAACTGTGCGCCTGGTCAAACAGGACAATTATTTAGGGACGGAGGGAGTATTATGTCAACAGGCCTGACAATTACAATATATTACCCATTAATCAGGGATTTTTTGCCGTAACCCGAGAAGCCCGATTCCCTCCGTTGCCAGTTTCCAACCCCTCTCGTCGTTATCGATCCCTCTCTCTCCCCGTCTCCTTCTCTGCCTCCCTCTCCTGTGTTCGTCTTCTCTCTTCTTTCTCCCCAACCGTATTCCCCGTTTACCCACACCACTCTTCTCAACAACAAAACCCTCTGCCGTCGTCGCCGCCTCCATCTTCACTCATCGGCGGACGAACCCCTCTAATTGCTCATTCGTGGAGTTCTTAATCATAGCATCAATCAGGTATGTGGACTTCGATTCACTCTCAGGTATGATCCGAAGGAAGTAGTAATTTTGTTAGAATTTTGTTTTTGTTAGATTTAAGGTTAAACTGGTAATCACATACGCAAGTAGACTGGATCTCTGTACTCTCAGTAGGTTGCTCATACTTGTTTTCTATGCCATAATTTTGAACTTTCCTCTTCTTGTGTGTGTAAAACTTCTGATCAGTTGGACAACAGTTAGGTAAAGATTAATATTATACATCCCGTTTCATTTAATGACTGTCAAGCATTCATAATTATTTTCCCCTTAAAGATTGTGATGATATCTTTAGGTTTCTATTGTAAGTTATATTTTGTTGATTGCCCCTTCAGTTGGGTTTCCTTTTGATATTTCTATCTTTCTTAATCACTTTGGAACAGGGAGCTGATTTGATGAGCAAGTATGGGATTAATGTTCCCAAAGGTGTTGCAGTTTCGTCTGTTGAGGAAGTCCGTAAGACAATTAAAGAGACATTCCCCAATGAAAAGGAGGTAATTGAGCATCACTAGTTTGTTTTCCAATAAGCTTCTCGAGATTTATGAAAAAGTTCAATCACCATTTGGGAGGCTATCATTTTGGCTGAAGAATTATTGGAAAACTAAATTCAAGTGTGTCCAGTTTCCAATAAGCAATATAAATGCAAAAATGCTGATTCTGGCTTTGGTGCAGTTAGTGGTTAAAAGCCAAATCCTTGCTGGTGGACGGGGACTTGGGAAGTTTAAGAGCGGTCTTCAGGGTGGAGTTCACATTGTTAAAGCTGAGCAGGTTGAAGAAATAGCTGGTACTGAGCCTTTTTCTACTCTTCATTTATTTTGGTAGTATCTTGTTGATTTCTTTATAAGTGGTCATTCAATTTCCCTAATTTCATGCTGTTGGACAGTCGGAGAACGTAGAGTTCTACTGAATCAAAGTTATTGGATGTCAAACTTATTATTGGGCCAGTGCACTTTTCTAGATTTTTTTTTTTGCAAAAAGTTGGTCGGTTAATAGATTGCTTTACATGATTTTTCTAGGTTTCCCAACTCAATGAAGCATTTGAAAAACTTTTAGAAGCCAATAACCCAGTGCAAATAAAACCCCCAAATTATTTTATCAAAGTCTATACTAGTTAAGATGTTGTTTAATTGTTTTTTGCTGTTACGTGTACCTGGTTTGAGTTTACATTCTATGCTCCTCTTTCGTTTTTGCTCTCACAATCTCACTGGCAATTTTTTGGACGATGAATCAAATAGTTTTGTGGAGCCTGATTCCCTCATTGATAAGCACCGACTGCTGTCTGTTAGAATCACATGTTAAACTTATATTAGGTTGGAGGTCCCAATTAATGTCTTGTTTCTTTTTTGTTTCCGTTTCCCCTATTAGCATGGTAATTGATGTTGATATTATGACTCAAAGTTACCTTAACAACCATAATAGACCAATAAGGATATCGTTGCCCAAATTGTATCTGCAAGCATTGCTGCCTTCTGTTGACAGGATGGTCAATTGGCTGGGGTTATTGGTGGTAGTGGTGGAATGAAGATAATTCCAGCAGTAGCACAAGTTTTCATCAACCATTTTGTCTTGGGGATGAAACCTTCAGCAGCTGCTGTTGAGTCTCCAAGAGTCTATCACAAGGTAATGGGTTGATTTGCAAACTTCACTTCCTCGTAAAAGAATCATATATATTGATTGTCTTGATTCCTTGCAGCTACTACCGAATGTGGTTACATATGAAAATTGGACAGTCCTGGATGGTTACCATATTGAGCTTTCAGATTATAGAAAGCATTTCTTGGAAGAGAGGTCACGAGTTGAAGGTTGTAGCAGGCGAACGAACCACCAACTACTTTCTTCCTCCAGCTGAACTCGACACAGCTGAACTGGACGTTTTATTCAATTTTATTCAATTTTAGGAGCTGATCACCTTCCTTATGGACGAGACTTTGATACTCACCAGCCAACTGGACGTTTCTGCAATGGAAGAATCCCTGTTGATTATCTTGGTAATTTAATTGATTAATATGGGTTTCTTGTATTCTGTTTGGTTCTTAAGAAAAAGGAGGAAACAAGAAGAAAAATGGGTTCTTGATTGTTTAGGTTCTTGTTGGTTTAATTCTTTAAAATGATTAACGAAATTCTAATGCATAATAGTTTAATCAATTTTAGGAGTTGAATTAATTTTTCCAATGGATGGTTTTTATGATAATTTAATGATTAACATAATTGTGTGTTTGTAGTTGAGATAGTTTCAGGTAAACCAAGAATGTTATGTTTGGCACTAGTGGATTGTGAGATTGAAATTATGGGTGTTACCGTTTGCTCTTTTGATTTTTACATTATTGCACTAGAGATGCTCGATGAAATGTTCAATTTTATGCTGTAATGTCTTCATTATATTGATTCAGCATTGCGTCTTGGACTTCCATATGTTTTTTAAGGGCTTTTTATGCTGTAAGGGCTTTTTTTTTTCTTTCTATATAAATGTAGTTTTTTATGGGAATTTGTGGGTCAAAACGGGTTGACCCATTACCCGTTTCGACCCGTTACCCGTTTCAACATATTTCATATTTGGGTCATAATGGGGTTCGACCCGTTTCGACCCGACCCATACCCGACACGACCCACCCAATCGCCAGCCCTAACCCAACACAACCCATTAATTACCCATTCCAACTCGTTAATATTTATTGGTTGAAAAGGATAACTCGTTTCAATCCAAAAATATTAATGAGTCGCATACAACGGATCGGACTATTGCCCGTTTCGACCCATGACATTTATCCGCACGCAGGGAGTACTAGGCACTTTCTAATAAACAAATTGTGTGCTGGATTTATGAATAGAATCCTCTTGACAAGTTTGAACGAAGATGTAGAAACCTATAAATGTGTTAGGACGTTGCTCTTCCTTGAAAGAAGATATGAAGGATAACGAAAAACAAAACAAAGTAGTTAATGAAGAAAGGCATAGCCAAATACACGAGTAAGAAGTGATGGCAAAGGGGCAGGGTAAATGGGAATCCCATCCCATCCCTAATAGGTCCAGAATGGGAATCAAGTAAGTGGATGGGACTGCATCTTTTTTCCCAACGGGAATGGGAATGGGAATGGCAATGTATCACATTTATGCCCCAACCATTTTATTTTATTTTGATACGTTAATAAAAAAATTATTAGAACATTAAGAAGTCAACGTTCACTTCCATCATAATATTGCTGCAAATTTTATAATAATTTTGATTTTTAAATTTGTAATAGAATTATTTATCCAAGTAATTGTTGACGAGTTATGTTGTACTCCCTCCATTCCTAATTAATTGTTTTGTTTTTCTTAGTACATAATAATAGTAACAGTCTTAAAAAATAAAATTACATGACTAGCAAATACTTTTTTCGTTCTGGGCAAGTAGTTATTCTTTTATTTTGAGACGTTTCATTTAAATAATTCACTTTTAAAAATTAAGATATAAAAATTTTATTTGATTACTAATAATTTGCTAAAAGTAGCATTTTCTTAAAAAATGTAACTTTCAAACAGAGATTTTTTGTCCGAAACGGAGGGAATACAAAATTGTAGAGATTCAAAGAACGAAACATACAAAAATAGAGTTAGAAAATATATCTACTCCAAGAAATATGTTGAGCAAGATGATATTGAGGGATATTGGTTTGGCCGGCAAGGCATGATTTGGTCAGTGAGGCAATTGAGGGAGTTATGGAAAGATGTGGGTTTGGCATAGGAAAGGAAGGTGGCGTCTGGCGTGTGATATTGGTTTGGCAGGGAGTGGGAGAAGCTTAAACAAAATGGTAGGATGAAAATGGAGGAATTAGTGGGACTCTTCCTCCCTTTTTTGCCTTTTCTTTTCTCTTTCTTTTGTTTCGTTTGTTGCATTTTCTTTCTTTTATTTATTTTTAATGACAATGATACTAATAAAAGTAGCAGAAGAAATATAAGCACGTAATTACAAAGGGGTACGAGATAAGGGTGTCTACATATCCTTTCAGCGGAGGGGAGGTGGCCGACAGTGGTGGCTGGAGCCAGAGATCGTCGATGGTGATCGGAAGCGGTTGGCGTTCGGTGCATGTGGTGGTCGTGGGTAGTTGCCTGCAGCGGCGACCAGAGGTGGTTGTCGACGGCGGGGGTGGTGGATCGGGAGTTATGGTGGCGGTGGTGGTGGTGATGGTGAAAGAAGTGTGAGTTTTTGTGTATTCAAATTATTAGGTTTTAGTATATAATTAATTTTATTGAATTGGGGGATTTAGGTTTGTAATTCAATTCAATTCAATTCCAATTCAATATTATAATTGTGTACCCAAACACCAGAATTGGTTTTGGAGTAACCAATTCCAATTCCAAGCCATTGAATTGGTGTATCCAAACACACCCTAAGATTATTACTTCATTCGTTTTCAAATTATCGTTCTCTTTCCATTTTTCGTTCATTCTAAAATAATTGTCCTCTTTCAAAACTTTCTATTTTATAAAAACACTTTTACCACTTTACCCTTATGTTTTTTACATACTTTAATTATGGTTATATGCTCAAGGGTATTAAAAGAAATCACACATTTCATTATTATTTATAATACATTCAATTATTTTTTTAAACAGTATGTCGAATCAAATAGGAAAATATTTTGAAAACGAATAGAGTACTATGTTTTGTATGTAGACTATTTTTTGGAGTAAATTAAAAAAGAAAGTATTTTAGGACAGAAAGAGTATGATAATTTTTTCTTCCCAGCATTTCTTTTAATTACATTAAAGTTGAAGTTATATTGTATGAATGGAGATTAGATAAATAAACATTAGGTAGAGGTACGTTGCAAAGATCTAAGATAGCCTGCATGAGCATGAGCTGGAAGGACCTTAGAAACACAGTGCTAACGTATAAGAGATATTCATAGGGCCTGTTTGATTTAGCTTATTGATATGTGCTGATGACTTATTACTTATTACTGATGACTAATAACTAGTGATGTTTGATTTAGCTTTTTAAAAGTGCTGGTTAACTTTAATAAGTTAGTGTGTGTGTGTTTGATTAATAAGTTGAAATAGTGTTGAAATCAAATATAAAGATTAAAATAGTATCATCACAAAATGTGATTTACATAATAATAATAATAATAATAATAATAATAATAATTATTATTATTATTATTATCATTATTAATATTAATATTACTTTTAATCGTATTATTATCATTATTATTTATTTTATTTATTATTATTGCCTTTATTATTATTATTATTATTATTATTATTATTATTATTATTATTATTATTATTATTATTATTATTGTATTAACATTAATATTACTTTTATTATTATTATTATTACTTATTAATTTTAGCATTGATTTTATTATATTAATAATAATATTAATTTTATTTATATTATTATTTTTGCTTATTATTATCATTGATTTTATTATTATTAATATGATCTTTTATTATTATAATATTGATATTAATATTACTTTTATTATTATTATTACGATTATTTTTATTATTATTATAACTATTATCATTATTCATATTATTATTTATTAATATTATTATAATTCCTTTTATTATTATTATTTATTATAATAATTAGTATTATTACTTTTTATTTTTATTACTATTATTAAGAATGGTAATATTGGAATATATAAAATTTCAATAAAAAAGAAGACTCGTATGTTTTTGAAAAGTAGAATTAAGCACTAGGCTTAATACTTACAGCTTTTGGTCTTACATGTGCTGTAAGTGGCTTGTACATGACTTATGACTTATCTTATCATAAGTGAAATCAAACGCTTCAAAAACAACTTATGATAAGTCATAAGTTATAAACACTTCCAGATAAGTCAAATTAAACAACCCATAACCTTTGGTGCATCTTCTCAATATGTGCCATAAATTAATACCTTTTGACTTAAAATTAGGAAAACATTTCCATTTCTGAGAAAAAAAACATACCTAATTAATAACTCTCCCCTCCCCCCTCCCCCTCCCCTCCCCTCCCATCTCGCCTGCGATTGATCCCACTCTTAGAGCAACCACAATGACAACTCCCAAAACCACTCTTCAAACACCTCCTTTTCGGCTTCAAATCATCTGTCCCACTCTCTGTCACATCATCTGTCCCATTGAATCTCAGCCTTACATATTTCCTTATAAAAAGAAGACTAACTAAAATAATAAGGAATGCGTACGGCCGAGATTCAATGGGACAGTGAATGTGACAGAGAGCGAGACAGATGATTTGAAGCCCTCGTTTTCTGTTCCAATTACACTTTTTCAACTCTCTATAAAAGAATTCACTCCAATAAGCACTCTCCATACAACTCTTCAAAAACCTAAAATCTCTCAAATCTCAACTAACAAACCTAACTACCAATATATCTTATATCATTTTTATTTTTATTTTCCTACCACAATTTAAATAAAATATTTATATTATGAATTTATATCCTATGAAAAAATGTTGTGTACTTTAGCAAGAAATCAATTAGCGGACTCGTTCTTTCTCCCTCCCTCTTCCTCTTCTGTACTCTCCAACAACTTGCCAGACTCATCATCAGTCTGAACCATCGTCTTCTTCCGAGCTTCCATTGCCTTCATCGCCTGTAACTTGGCATGATTGTAATATGCAACACCCAAGAAAGCAAGCCCGTAGCCAAACAAATTAATCGGAGTAACAGTATCTTTAATCACCGACCAAGAGAAAGCTATCAATAACCAATCCTTAACAACCCCAGCCACATTCATGGTCAATGCAGAAGTCTTCCCAACAAGCAAAAATACAACGAGATTCAACGCAAACGCGCATAACGAGTTAGTCCCGAAAATCAAATAATCAAAATGAAAACTCGAAGTATCCCTCAACAAAGTACGCCTTCACTCACGCCTCCTTTCCCCATTTTGATCGATCAAATCGATTAATTGATTGGGGAATTGAAAACCCAATTGAGAAAATTAGGGGAATTTGGAATTTTGATTTGTGTGTCGAATCAGAAGTGGAGAACTTGAGTTTCAGTGTGTGCGTGTGTGTGGGAGAAGAGACCAACGAAGAGTTATTGTTCAAGGTAAGCTTTTCCCGTTCTTTCGCGAGACCTGTACCAGATTATAGGGAACGGGGGCGGTATCGAGAGACCACTGTAGGCTTCAGTTCTGTTAAAAATCTCCAAAATCGGTTTTGGAGTGTAGTTTCGGGTGTACATTGTGTGGACGCTCTTACACTCTACCCTCAACCAAATTGCAAAGAGGAATGAGTATGCCGCTGGTAGCAAAAGATTCCTTTTACTCCTTTTACTATCTTATTAAAAAGGAAATAGGGAATCATGCAGCTGATAGTTTGTGGTAACTAAAAGCCAAAAATTTATGAAGTAGATAGTCCAATTGTGGCAGGTTTACTCATTTCAATTCTCAATATTCAATACGCACTACTTTAGACATTTCATATACTTCCGGTCAAGTGCATATTTTTCTGTATTTAACATTGAGAATTGAAATGAGTACAAAAACATGAAATGATAAATTCATAGGTGGTACTTGTCTATAGTTATTAAAATCAATTTTTGATATCTATTAATTATTATTTATGAGTATCAAATAATAATTTCTAACCATAGGTATCAAACTTTAATATAATAATAATTTTGAAAAAATCATGTCCAATACATATCATAATATAAAAGCAAAATTTAAATATTAATATACAAGAATTTACCAACACATATTATGTCATAAATATGGTCAAAATGAAGGGTATTAAAATTAGGTGTGGTACTAAATAGATGTATCATATTTGGTACTTTCCTAGTATCACACATAATTTTGATACATTTTATTTCAACTATTTCATAGCCTAATACTCTTACATATGTATCAAAATTTAATTTTAACCCCTACCATTGAACTTTCCTTAAACCTACCACTTCTTTGGAACTTTGTGAGCTGTGGGGCCCTTTTTAATTTACTTTTTATTAAAAAAAATTATCTAAATGACCATCATATTATTAGTAAGTAATCAATTTGACCAACTACATAACAATATATGTGACCAATGTACTCAATTATTTGGTGTGATGTAGTCTTTGCCATTTATGCCCCATCCAATTTTATAGCAAACCTATTGACGTAGATTAAAAGAGAGACCGTACGAATGATATTTTTGTATTTCAAAAAACCCAAAAAGGTGGAATTGAAAGAAAATTATTTGGGGGGAAGAAAGGGTTAAGGGGTGCAATTGAAAAATAAATACATGCTCCATCCAATTTTGTAACGAACTTGTTGAGGTAGATTAACAGATGGACCGTACGAATGACATTTTTTATTTCAAGAAACCTAAAAAGGTGGAATTGAAAGAAAAATGTTTGGGGAATAAAGTGGCGCAATTGAAAGACATACCATTCAGACAGAAGGAGTATAAAGTATTTATAATTATAGTTAAAAGTAAATATTTTAAAATATTTATTATGGCACAATCCTTATGTTGGGGTGCATTATACGATTTGGTGAATACTTTGAGGGGAAATTGTAATTGGCCATATAATTATATTTGGATAATTGAAACAATTATTTATTATTTTTATTTAAAAACATATTTTAAATACTAAATGGTAAATTATATAATGAAGTTATAATCAAATCGCATTTGTACCCCAAGCAAAATGACAAAAATAATATTTACGTGACATGCACATACTATTTTCCGTACATTACTATTTTTAATGCCCATAGACGCGAGGAGACAAAGTGGAACAAATAGAAAAATAAGGTATGAAAGTGAGACACTTCATAGGTTGAGGTGCAATGTGAGATTTAGTGTGTAATTTTGGAAGCTTATCATATTTTGGCCCCATCAAAATTAGTTCAAAATACATATTTCCCCCTAAGGTATCCACCAAATCAACTTTAACCCTCAAAGTAATTTTGTAGCATTTTCATATTCCATATCAAATTTGGTGATTGTGATGTCACATGTGGTAATCGTAGTGATTGATAGGATTAAATAATTATTTGGTCTCTGAACTATACACAAAATATGCATTTGGTCCCTCTATTTTTTTTCGAAATGTGTTTGGTCCTTAAACTCGATTTTTATTAAGAGATTCTCCCCTCACGGGGTTACCGTTAGTTTTGCCGTTAATTTGTTTTGAAAATCCCAAATTTGCCCTTACGTCTTTGGGTATCTTACGAAACACTAAAATTTTATTTTTATTTTTTGAACCAAAACAATTCCAGAAAAACTATATTTAACTAATCAAAGCAATCTTATGAACCTTTGTTACCAATCTTATGAACCTTTATAAACCCCAATTCTCCATCATTCTCTACCATTCAACAAATACTTCCATTTAAACAAATCACTACCAAAAACACAAAAACAATATGAAGCCAAATCCATTCTTCCCATTTCCCTTTTTGTTTCCGCCCCTCCTCCGCCGCCACTGACGACCATCGTCACCACCACCACCACCCTATTTAAATCCCAGCTTAACCACCACCCTTTACCACACTAACATAGCCCTCTTTACTCTTACGTGGTCCCGCCTCCCTCCACCTCAACCTCCTCCTTCATAACTCCACCACCGGAGATGATAATGACAAATACAACACCACCGTCGATGCCCCTCCCTTCCACCTTTACATCAAACCTTTCCTTTTTTTTGGAACAAACACGGCTCCAAAAAACTCACCCTCCTTTCTGCCTCGATCTTCATCTCTCATAGATTCGACAGCTCAGGTCAAACTTCCACTAGCTCTCACACCGCCACCGCCCCTATTTCAGGCCGGCATGTCTTTCCCTGTACCAGTGCGGGTAATTCTCTCTGCTTCAAGTTATTTCTCACCATTGTCGGACTTCAACCATCTTAGTCTAGCCGTTTTCTATCCCCCAAACCCAAGTCCAGATCCGACCGATCTTTTTCCCTCCATCGTCGGCCTCCTTCAATTTTGAGCTCCGTCGCTGCAACTACATAGTCGGCCCACTAGTTCCACTTGAGTCGAAAGTTAACAGAGAAAATAACCCTTCTTTATGCTTGCCCAGGAAAGGGAGGTTGAGCTCAGATCAGCGGTAGGTCAGGTTCCCCAATGAGAAAAGAACCTTTTCCCTTCTCTATCTAGAATCTCCGACAAACCCTATGATAATAATAGTGATATATTGAAAAAGTGTTGGGTTGATCAGATCCGAAGTAGAGAATCGACTAAAAATGAAGGCATGACACTAAAAATGGAGAAGGAGGAGAAGTAAAGAGCTCCGACGCTGTAAAATAAGGGAGGCCTTCGGGTATACAAATCAAAAATTAAAATGAAAACGTATAATCCTTGATTTTAATTAGATTTGAATTGCAATAAATAATATATAAAAAATGACGCAATTGTAAACGTAAGGGTAAATTTGAGATTTCAATAAAATTTTAACGAAAAAACTCACGGTAACCCCGTAAGGGGGGAATCTCACAGCAAAAACTGAGTTCAAGGACCAAATGCATTCAGAAAAAAATAGTGGGCCAAACACATATTTCGTGGATAGTTCAGGGACCAAATAATTATTTAATCCTGATAGAAATGGTAGTGAATAATGTTTAAGATCGAGAATTTGTTCTAATCAACCATAAACCGTATCAACGGTGCCAAGGAGAAATTTGTTGGAGTATAAGCTAGAGACGATGAAGACGGATTGAACCATGACGTGCCTCATCATTGTCGTATATATCTGTGATGGGTTTAAATATGAGTTTTGAAATTCAGGGTGTATGCTTATGCATTGTGTTGTACAAGACAGAAAGAGATAAATGAATTGTGGTTTGGTCATTTAATATTGGCGGCTGTGACGAGTTTAATTTTTTTGTGGGTTCTTATTCATGGTGGCCTTGATACTTGAGTACGTGCAATTATCTGATCTTGAGTTCTGTCTCTCTAATCTTTGATATGATTCTGCACTATTTTTTAATTTATTTTTCTATATTAAAATTTGAATAAAAGATTTATACACTCTTGAGTTTTATCTCATTTAAAATTTAAATAAGAGATCATTGTTGGAAAACAAGCAGAGAAAGCGTTGTCAGAGAATAAAAAAAATGAAGTTTCTCTTTGGATAATAAAAAGCAGAGAAAACATTGTCAAAAAATAACCAAAATGCTTTATACGTGAAATACCATGTGCACCTTAACGTCAAATTGACAACCTTCGTAGTGGCTAGGGGGCAAACGAGAAAAATAATTATAAAATGAGATATGAAAATGATACAAAACTTAGGTTGAGTGGTAAAGTGAGATTTTATAAATACTTTGGGAGAATTTTATATTTTAGTGTGCAAGTGTATACTTTGGGTTGTGAGTTTGATTTCTATAACACAATTTATTATTTTCTAAAGAGAGTCATACATTCCAGAAACGACATAAATAAAATCTTCAACAACAATGTGCTTATCTAAGATAGTAAGTTTGAGTTATTTTCAATTTAGACATCGATAAAAGTGATTGAATTCATATTTCATATTAAAAAAGAGATTTAAAAATAACAAATAAAAAAGACAAATTTGTAGGATAGGTTTCTATACAATAACTAAAAACATACATTATAAATGACTGAAAAACAAAGTATCGAAAAATCACACAACAACATAATTTATATAAGTCTAAAAAACTATAAAGATTAAAACATAAAAAAATCTAATAATTAAAAGTAAGCAGAAAAGTGAAGGGACTAACAAATCACTTTAAAAAAACCATTAGCATCACAAATAAAAAAGATAAATGTGCAGGATAAGTTTCCATATAATAACTAAAAACATACATTATAAATAACTGAAAAATAAAGTATCGAAAAATCACACAACATAATTTATAAATCTAAAAAACTATAAAAATTAAAACATAAAAAAATCTAATAATTAAAAGTAAACAAAAAAATAAAAAATTAATAAATCACTTTAAAAAACCATTAATATCACATACGTGCACGTAATCTTATAGTCATATTAAAAAGGAAAAAGGGAATCATGCAACCGATAGTTTGTGAATTGTGGTAGCTAAAAGCCAAATATTTATGACGTAGATAATCCAAGTGTGGCAGGTTTAACATATTTCAGTAGGTGTACTCATTTCAATTCTCAATGTTAAATGCGCACTATTTGGAGTTTGGACATTTCATATACATAAATTAGGGATACTGCTTAACTAAAAATATATAATAATAGGATTAGTCATTATAGATTTTGAAAATTAATTATTTTCTACAATATAATTTTGTATATGATTATTCAATTAAAAAAAAGTAAACACCAAAATGATCATTTAGTCACACTATGATTTTGACATGGATCAAATAATTCAAAAGATTTCAACATTATTACATCCGTCTAAAAAAGAAGGATGACAATAATTTAAAAACGGATGAAGATTTCATTTCAATAATTTTTGGATGGTTACAAAGGGAACGCTAAATAATAATTTTGGATCGAAAGAAGTATATTTTTGTTGACTAAATATCATCTAATAGAAAAAGACAATAATATGTACGGTTAGCCCAAAAAAAGTCATTAAATATTATGTTAATTACATGTTCCCTCCGTTCTATGTAAAAGTCCTTGTTTGAAAGTCAAACTTTAGAGAAAAAAATTTGACACTTTTAGTAGTACATTAGTAATAAAATGAATAATTACGGGCCAGTCCTTTTTTGGAAATTATAACATCTCTGGTGCACTATTTTTTATCCAACCGCATAAGTCCATTATTTTTAAATTTCTTCCTAAAATGTCCCTCCTTCTCCTGTTGATGGATATCAATCACCGGAGTTGACACGAATTTAAAGAAAATAGATCTAAAAATATAGGACTTAACATTTTAATTAGTTCCGTTTTAATCTTTTTCATAGATCTGAATAATTTGAGCTTGTCAATTTTAGAGTTGGAATTTTCCTAAATTATATATTGACAAATTAAAATTATAAATATAGATCCTAACTTTCTAAATCGATTTAATTTATTTTTTTAAAGATCTGGGTAAACACCAAGTCAAGGTATTTTAACAGGGAAGGAAGATTTTTTTTTTTTTTTTGAAGTAAAATGCCAAAGCTAAACCATATATATATTGGGTAAAGGAATACAATAAATATTTTTCGTGTACAATACAATATGACTTTTGAAATTTGAATGATGCTTACATGTATGATTGAAACAAGTATCAAAGAACGTAAAATGACATTTTATATGGATTAGTGTGAAGTATAATGATATATTTAATTTTTTTTTTTTTAGATAGCATGCAAAGCTTTACATATATTAATAAATGTAGAACCTTTTATTCTTAGAAAAAAAGTTTTGACGAGATATTTTCTTTTATAAATGCACCTATCTTTATATATATATATATATATATATATTACTTGTTTTGGTCAAGTAATCTTGTCCGTCTGTGCGTTTGATTGCCAACAATCCACACTTCTATGTTTTCAATTTTGTAGATCATTGGGGTTTATCTAAACGCGCGGATTCAATATTTTCTGCCAATTTCATTATTTTTTAATCACTTCATCTTTAATTTTTTTGTCTTTTCGATACTTGGATTCCCCCTCTGAATGGGCTTGAGCTTGATTTTTTAAGTTTGATTGATAACATAGGATTTTGTTTCATTGATTTAGATCGAACGTTTGATTGACTTGTTAGATTTTTTTTAGGAATAATTACAAGCCGGTACATTTTTTAAAACATGTTTTCAAATTAATCCAGTCATTTTTTAGACATATCATTTAGATACATTTTTGGAGTAAAAATACATCACTACCCTTGTGTATCGTAAAAATCGTCCACGTCCTGTGTCAATCAATTCAATGGAGGGGGAGGGTACACAATTTGTGTTGGAAACCACAAAACATTAATTCCACAACTGTTGTATCAGTGACCCGCTTCAATCTTTAACAATGGAGATGAAGAGTTTTGAAATCATCTCCATTCCCTCTTCTGCTCACCATCTCTCTCCTTCGCCCAAATCCTCCGCTCCCTGCCGCCATCTACGTATCTGTTCATCTGTAGTCTTCGTCGCCCAGCTCCCAACATCAACCCCTCTCTTTGTCTCACACCTTCGCCTCCACTGCTTGATGGGTTAAGCAAATAAACTTCAAAATTTAAAATCAAAACTCAAAACCCAAAATCAAAAGTCAAAACCCACTGTCTCCGTCTCTCTCTCCCTCACACGGACATGCCGCTCTCTCTCTCTTACGGCCGGACCGCGCCTCATCGTAGACGTCATCGCCCAAGTCTGCAAGTAGAGAGAGAAAGCCTCAAGTGGAGAGAGAGGATAGAGAAATCGACTATCTCCCCCACTACTCTCCTCCTCTGTTCGTCTCAAACCCTAACTCAAAACTCTTTACAATAGCGAAGTAAGTGCACCGCTCAACCTTCTCTTGTTTTTCCTTTCGGTACCATGAGGCACAAGGCTGAGCAAGGTCATGTTGCCAACAATGGTCTTGATATTGCTGTAAGACTATTGGAACCCCTCAAGGAGCAATTTCCTATCATCTCACATGGTGACTTCTATCAGGTTAGATTGGCCTCTAATATATATTTAGATTTGTTTTTGCAAGGCATTTGGTTTACAAAAGTTGATTGATGTGATTACTTTTTGAATTTAGTTGGCTGGTGTCGTTGCTGTTGAAGTTATTGGAGGACCTGATGTTCCATTCCACCCAGAAGACAAGTTAATCTCATTTTATCCCACTTTGAAATTGCTTGCCCGATTGAACTCTTTTCGATAAATCGTAGAGGTTTAGTTAATGGTTGTTAAATAAAATCAAAAATTTTGTTAAGATTATCCAGGTGATTTCATGTTATTAAATGCTACTCCCCTCTGTCCCCAAGTGAGGGTTCCTGTTTGTTTGTGATTCCCAATGTCCATGTTGTTAATCTTGAACCAGAAGTGACGCTCATTTTGGGATAGAGATAGTATTACTGTGGATGAGAACTATTTTATTAGCGGTTCAATAGATGGAAAAGTGCGGATCTGGGAAGTGCGTGGCTGTCAGGTCATTGATTGGATTGATATAAGGAAAATTGTAACTTCTGTGTTATCGCCCAAATGGAAAGGTTTGGCCAATAATCGCTTTTAGCTTCTTGCGCCTAGATGTTCTATGCTACTAACTTGCTCTTGGATTCCAAGTAATGATAATCTGTTATTGATTGGTGCATGGTACCATGGGCACCATGGATGGCAACCGCCGCTTTTATGATATCATAGTTACGTAGATATTGGCATCATTCAATTTTTTGTCTCGTAGTGCTTCCACTTGATAAGTTAGAAGCACCGGGGCAACAAAAGTTAAATGAATAGAATGGTATTTGGCGCGCTTGTTTTTCTTATTTTTTTTATTTAAAAAAAAATAAACTTGAGGTAAAGCTACTCGCAGGGGGCTTATGAGACCCACTTAGGCTTAAGACCACCAGTATTTGGCAATGTTCTTTTTTTTACTTCCTTTTACATGGGCGATAAGCATGAGGTAAAGCCCCACAAAGAACGCCACATTAGACCAATTATGGGACTAAACACCGGGCGGGCACCAACCGCCCTTCACTTGTGGAAAAGTTAGTTTACCATGATAATTATTTTTGACCGAGAAAGGTATTCGCTTGCTAATAAAAAGGGTTGTCCCCTGTGATAGACTTAACGGATAGCACATTAACCTTTCTTCCTTATATGTTAGATAATCATATGTGGCCGGATGCTCAAATATGCTTAAAGGGGAAAAAGTTTCGGCAAAAGAATAACTGACTCGAGGTAATAATCATCTTCCGCCTATTCGCTTTTTATCTTTCTTGTTCTTGCCAATTGTGTTCATAAAATAAATTGTTAGGACTTAGGAGTAGTAATGGTGAAAAATTACTAATATCATAGAGTTTGGTTAGATGGCAAGAGATATTACAAAATGATCAATATTACTAATATGATTTATTGATTCTTTTATTCTAAGTCAAATTTGGTTAACATGTCTACAGGTTGCTTCATTCTTGTTGTATTTATCTGATGTTGAAGGAGGGGAAACTTTGTTTCCATTTGAGGTAAAATCAATGTCATTCTTGTTTAGTCTATTTTGATCTCTAATATCAATTCTTGCAAGTGTATGCGTGTTTGTTTGAAGAGGGCAGGTCACCTAATTGATCTCGATCCGAATGGACAAAACATGGATTTAAGTTATGATTTTCGCAAATGTCTTGGCTTGAAAGTGAAGCCTCGAGAGGGATGGACTCCTATTTTATTCGGTATTCCCGAATGGTACAATTGATGCGTGAGTGTTTGAGTGATTAAGAAAGGCATTTTAGAATACATATATGAATGAGCTCATACTTAAAGGACTTCTAATTGCTACTGTTACTTGATGCTACCGCAGACATCACTTCATCACGGGAGTTGTCCCTGTAATTGAAGGGGAGAAATGGGTGGCCACAAAGTGGATCAGAATGAAGAACATGATGATTGAATGCAAAGCAATTAGAATTAGAAATTTTGTGATCTCGAGCATTTGACATAACTTTACTACAATTGGATGGAGCTACAAATTTTTTGAATTTTTTGCTTAATGAAATCTAGAAAACAATCTTGATGCCTGGATTTGGCATCAACATTTTTTTAATTTTTTGCTTAATGAAATCTATCAAAACTCGATGCCCGGATTTGGCATCACTTTTTGAATTTTTTTGCTTAATGAAATCTGAAAAAAACTCGATGCCCGGATTTGGCATCGATTTTTGAATTTTTAGCTTAATGATATTTGGAAAATGCCTCGATGCCCGGATTTGGCATCATAATTTTTGAATTTTTTACTTAATGAAATCGAAAACAACCCCGATGCCCGGATTTGGCATCAACATTTTTGAATTTTTTGCTTAATGAAATCGAAAACAGCCTCGATGCATGGATTTGACATCGATTTTTAAAATTTTTTTCTTAATGAAATCGAAAAATAGCTCGATGCCTGGATTTGACATCGTGATTTTTGAATTTTTTGCTTAATGAAATGCCTCGATGCCCGGATTTGGCATCGAATTTTTCTGAATTTTTTGAATTTCTGAAAAACAAGCCCGATGCCAACATTTGACATCGGCATTTTTTATTTTTTTGTCAATAAAATCTGGAAAACAAATTCCGATCGTAATTTTTTGAATTTTTTGATCAATAAAATCCGAAAATGACCATGATGCCAAGATTTGGCATCAACATTTTTGAATTTTTTGGTCAATAGAATCTGAAAATGTACTCGATGCCAAGATTTGGCATCGTAATTTTTGCATTTTTTTGATCGATAAAATCTGAAAAGCCTTGATGCCAAGATTTGACATCGGCATTTTTTGAATTTTTTTGGTCACTAAAATCTGGAAAAACACATCTGATGCCGAGATTTGGCATCATAATTTTTGAATTTTTTGGTCAATAAAACTGAAATGAACCATGATGCCAAGATTTGGCATCGCATTTTTGAAATTTTTTGTCAATAAAATCTGAAAATGTACTCGATGCCAAGATTTGGCATCAAAATTTTTGAAGTTTTTGGTCAATAAAATCTGAAACATCCCCGATGCCAAGATTTGGCATCATAATTTTTGAATTTTGTTGGTCAATAAAATCTGAACAACAACCCCGATGCCAAGATTTGGCATCGTAATTTTTGAATTTTTTGGTCAATAAAATTGAAAATGTCCCGATGCCAAGATTTGGCATCGAATTTTTGAAATTTTTGGTCAATAAAATCGAAAATGTACCGATGCCAAGATTTGACATCAAGATTTTTGAAATTTTTGATCAATAAAATCAAAAATCACCCTAATGCCAAGATTTGGCATCAGCATTTTTTGAAATTTTTTGGTCAATAAAATATGGAAAAACAACCCTGATGCCAAGATTTGGCATCAGAATTTTTTGATTTTTTTAGGCAGGATGACTTTTATCTTCATTAATGACATTTTTGTCATTTGGCAACCAATTTGTAGTTAAATGAAATGTCTAATAAATTGATGGTCCTAGATGAAAACATGTTTCTAAAATTGTACCCACTTGAAATTCCCCCTTTTTTTTAAGTGGTAAAATTGTACTACAATTTATGGTTATTGTGTACTCCCTCCATTTCGAGCAAAAGAGTTCACCATATTATTTTGAGATTTTTTACTTTAAGAGTAATTATGTTTATCATCTCCATAACATGTCAATTTTAATCTCCGCATTTGATATTAACATATTGGTTATGCTTAAGTATTTTTGTAATTATGACCAACTTTAATGCTAGTTTTATATCTATTAACAATTAGAATTTTTAAATATAGACTTCTTGTTGGGTAGAACCCTATACAATCTTACAGAATAAATTGAAAATAATATAGAATAATGAAAACAAAACCGTTGTGCAGTTGGTTGCTTCGAACCAAGTCTTCTGGTGACTAATTGGAAGTCTGTTGGTGGCTCTGCAAGGTCTGCTGGTGACTTAGTACAAGTCTGCTGGTGACTTAAATCAAGGACTGCTGGTGAATGTCTTCTGGTGAAGGTCTACCGGTGGTAGATTGCAAGTCTACCGACGGAAGTACTGATGTCTTCTGGAGGTCTACCGATGGAAGAATTGATGTCTGCCGGTAGAAGACTGATGTCTACCGGTAGAAGAATGACGTCTGTTGGTGAAAGGAAAACGCGGACCGAGGCTCGTGTAACAATACGCTTCCTTTGAAACGTTATTCGCCCCACTCCCTCGTAAGTGCTCGGAGTTTTACGCAGACGCATCGCCTCCCAGATACAACTACCGCACGGATGACTATGCACTGTAGGTCCGGCGAACTGAATCTATGTCAGAAGTTAATCACCAAACGGAATAGTTTCTTTATATAGGCCAGTGAATCAAAGCGTTTTAATTACGCCCATAAACCACACAATTAAAGCAGACATTAAGACAGAATTAATCTGGAGTTACAAAACTTGAATTTAACATTGAAAAGAAAAATGTGCAAAAGGCGGGTCTGACTAGGTAGCACAATTTGGTCCGACATTCTATGTGCAGCACACGAGTACGCCACCAAATTTCAAGCCAAATTGACCTTGATTTGCACCCTGCCGCGGGCGGGAGGGATAGTACTTTCTATACAAGCTTACCCAACACCAAGGAAGCCTTTGTATATAAATCCTTCAAGCTTTTCACATTTTCCCAATGTGGGATAACCCACTTCCAACATTTCAAATGTCCTACTTTAAACCTCTATAACTTATTCATCCGATATCCGAATTGGACAAATAAATATAGTATTCTTATGTACTCACGGAGGAGAACATAATTCCACAATTATCATAGTCATTACATAAATGACTCACAAATAAATTAGTGTCTCAAAGCCCCAATTTACTTCACTTAAAACACTAGTTTTCCAACACTTTTTGGGTGAAACGGCCTATTTTGTGTACTAAATTCATTGGTATAGATTCAATTGTATAAATGGAGTAAATTTTGAGTCTGTTGTGATTAAAAGAGAAAGCAAGAAATTGGGAAAAGAGAAAGAAGAAGAAATTTTGCATTTGTGCAAAATCGAAGCTGTGTTTGTAGTTGATTTTGGAGCTGTGTGAGCGTGTGTTGAGTAAACAACTTAGGATTTGTTACGGGGAGGATTTACAACCATGGCAACCGTTGTGTGTGTTTGTGTGGGTGTGTGCTCTTGAATTTTGTGGTAATATTTTGCTAAGTGGAATCTTCTTCCCGTTTGTTTTTATAATTTATTTTGTTTGTATCAAATATTAAAAACTCATTTTCATAGAGTTTACCAAACACTTGAATATGTTTTTCAAAGCATTTTCATTAGATTTACCAAACAACTAAAAATAGAAAATTCATTTTGTGGAAATTAATTTCCGGAAGTCATTTTTGGGAAACAAATAGAGCCTAAGCTTAAAATGTCTCTTCCTTTGTCTCAAAAAGATGATTTTTTTTTTAAATCACCAAATGAGTGTCCATTTTTTTTATAGGGTTAAGTATACCATTAGTCCCTGAACTTTAGCCAAACCCATCATCAATCTCTCAACTTTAAAAAGTTTCACCACTGACCGAAATAAGTCTTTTTTGCTCATCGGAGGTCTCTAACCCTAACGTCGTGTGTATTTCTGTTAAGTGATCATGTGCCACTCACATGCACAAAATAAGGGGGTCATGTATAAATAATCAAAATAAGGGGGTAATGTGAAAATTTTAATACAATCTTAGAAGATTTTCAATCTGCGGTTTTGATGGTATTAAAATTTTCGAATCATCGCTTTTTCTCTCTCTTCTCCCCCGCCCGCTCTCACCCCGTTTCCACCCAACTTTATCCTTCTTCTTTTTTTCTCACGCCACTCTTCCCACCATCTTCTTCCAACCCCTGCTCCCAAAAATCACCCAAATGTGGCAAGAAGGCAACCTCAAAATCCTCCAGCCTCGTCATCTCTTTCCATGGCCACCATAGCCACCATCTCCCGCCAAAACCCTGCTCAACAAAATCGGCAAAGCTCTGCCTTCTCCAAACGAGCTTGTTCCAGATCTTCTTCTCTCTCTCACACTCACTCTTCCCACCATCTCCTTCCAACCCTTGCTCCCAAAAATCACCGAAATCCAGCGAAGGCAACCTCAAAATCCAGTCATCCTCTGGCTCCACACCCAGCCTCGTCATCTCTTTCCATGGCCACCATAGCCACCATTTCCGACCAAACCCCCCCCCCTCAACAAAGCCGGTAAAGCTCCGTCTTCTCCGAACGAGCTCGCTCCAGATCTTCATCGCCATCACGCACCATATCAGATCGGCCTCTTTCCTACCCTCTATCCACAGCCATCATAATCGCCGATGCCATCTACAAACCCAACAGCATACCCAGCCCCACCATAGCCCCTAGGGACCTTCTGTTCACTCCAACTTCGATTCCAGCTAGCATCCACGGTCGTTCCAGCAACTCATCTCTCACGCCGCCTCAATAGATTTGAGTATAAGTAATAAAAAAAATATTCACATTAGTCCCTGATTGGAGAAGATGATATTAAAATTTTCACATTGCCCCCTTATTTTGATGATGTTATACATGACCCCCTTATTTTGTGCATGTGAGTGGGACATGCTCACTTAACAGAAATACACAAACAGAGTTAGGGCTAGGGACCTCTGATGAGCAAAAAAGACCTACTTTGATCAGTGGTGAAATTTTTTAAAATTAAGAGACTAATGATAAATTCAACCAAAATTCAATGACTAATAGTATAATTAACCCTTTTTTTTATAAGTCTACTAACATCACCTATGGCACATAGTATAAGTTTTCTTGTGTACTTCAAACTTATATGTGGACACCACGTGCATATATGCTATTAGAATAACTACAAAATTAGATGCGGACAACAAGAGCATTAATGAACACTGGTTTTAGGACAAATAATAATATAATTTTATAACTTTAGCAATTTACTCTACTCTTTCTGTCCCAAAATATATGATGTTTTGAGGCTTTTTATACAGATCAAAAAAACATATTTTAAAGACTAAACTGCACATATCCAAACATTAATGAAGTGTCTTGATATTATTTCTCAAAAGAGCCAAATACGAGTTACGAAGTCAATAAATATAAGTAAAATTAGAAAAAAATGGAAAAAAGTTCCTTAAAAATTTTAAAGTGTTATCTATTTTGGAACAATTTCTTTTTTCCTAAAATGTCATATATTTTGGGACAAAGAATATTTATTACATTGAAAATATATTTTACTGGGGATAGGTTACCTAAGAGTATGATGAATGTGGTATTTATTGAGTGTAATGGTGATACCATGTTAGCAGCTGGTATAGTACCACAAACCAATTAAAATCCACCAACCGAACAAATTTGTTGTTGTGGTGAGCAAGGTGCAACAATTTCACTCCCCACATTAGTAAAGTTGCTTTTTACGTTAATAAAGTTGCTTATTAGTGACTTTGATTGATTTGTAATATCATGTCAACTTTCCCACCGTTGTATTCAATATATATCAATTATAATTAATTCTGATAATTTGGTGGGTTGGGTTAGTTTTTGGTTGAGTTGGAATGACTAATTGGTTAAAATAGGTCGAAATCCGTTAGAACCTAAATGTCAAACGAGTTTAAATGAGTTTGATCAGAATGAGTCGGATTGAAGCTAATAACTGGTTAAAGCGGATTGACCGGTCTCAACCTAAAAGTTTCCACACAAAAAACATAAATTTAATAGCATAAAAAGGCATGAGTCAAAATGGGTGACGGGACTGACTCACTTTAATCTGATCCGACCCGTTAATATTATTGGGTCAAAACGGGTTACCCACTTCAACCCATAAAATATTAATGGGTTGGATTGGATAATTAGTGGATTGAGTCGGATGGGTTAATCGGTAATGAGTACCAATTGTCAGACCTAATTATAATGAGTAATTTTAAAAACTTTTAAGGATAAAATTCAATCATAGTGATAAATTATTTTGATTTTCTATCTATCTTTTTGCTCTTTTAATTTTTTTTTGAAAATATTGGTGCGTTTAAACATGTTTTTTTTTTTTGTGTTTCTCATATTTCTCTGTTTTATTCTTATTTTTGTAGCTATTAAAAACTGAAAAATGGAAAATTTTCATCCATTATAACGGGACTGAATCCATGCCAAAATAACGGGTCACCGAAACTAAAGAAAAAGCGGTTTTCTTTCACTTTCAGATGGTTCTCGTCATCCGTCGACCATCGTATTCTCTCTTCCTAAACACTGTCGAAAAAACACACAAATCATCCCCAGTGGCGAATCCAGGAAATTTTTTCGGTGGGTTTATAATTAACACTAAATTATCCAATTAGTTTATTCTTAAAAAAGATTAATATAATGTTTGGTCCCTGAACATGTTGAAAAAGAATGTTTTGGTCCCCGGACAAAAAAACAATAGAAGGTTAGGTGGTCCCTGGACATGTTTTTTTAGACCAATTTACCCCCTCCCACCGTTAGCGTTATATTTTCTGTCCAATATTATTTCAAATGTAAAAAATACCCTCACTAAAAAGTTTAATATGGGCTCTTTTCAAAATGTTGGAAATATAGGGGGTTAAGGTGTCAAATTCAAAAATAATTCATCTTCAACAATCGTGGTCCAAACTCCATCTTCAACCGTCGACGATGATGAGGTCGCCGGAGATTGCGAGCATGATGTTTAACATTGTAATGTCCGATGATGAGGTCGCCGGAGAATGCGAGCATGATGTTTAACATTGTAATGTTAGAACGCTACTAGTATAATATTGTAATGTTCATGGACTCGTTGCTAATCTCGGTCGCTAATAAATTTCAAAAAATAAAACAAAATCGTATTTAATTATTGAGGTCTGAAATTCAAATACAATAATGTACATCGGAGCAGACCAAATAGAGAGAAACGAAGCGAAACGAAACGAACCGAGCCGAATGAGTTGATGATGTTTGACGGTTGAACCGAGTCTAATTATGAGGTCACCGGAGCTGCCATGGCTAGTGGTGGTGGTGGTCGGTTGTGATGATTGAATTAAGGAAGAGAGAGAAATGACGTCCTTAATTGGGTATAGTCGATGAAGGCTATGGTGTTATTCAGTATTCATCCCAGATGAATTTCTAATCAAAGATGAATTTCCAGAACAACCGTGAAGACAAACCCGATTACCACTACAATTCAATTTGCAGAGTATCAGTATACCCAGAGTATACTAAGCAACAAATATCCAACAATTAAATTCCCACATTTTAGCATTTATTGGAAAAATTAGAACAATCTTACTTGGACTTTGCAGAAAATTTTGGTGGAAGAGAATTGGCGAGGCCAGAGTTTCCTTCAAACCCACTAGACCAGATGAAATCAAATGGAGACGAACCTCGATTTTACAGGTGGCCGAAGACGAAAGTAGTACGACGGCTGTGGTGGTTGAAGATTGGGGTTGACGTAGTTGGCCGAATCTGTAGCAGGGTGGCATGATTGTGGGGCTGGAGATAGATTGGAGGTGGATCTGATGAGGAGATGACGCCGGATTCAGGGAAGGAGGCCAGCAATGGTCCCACGGGGCTGATGTGTGTGTGTTTAGCAGCAAAACAGGAGCCGAAGCCAACTGGGGAGAGAGGTCGGAAGTGCTGGCGATTGGGGCAGGGTGAGGGAGATGATTCACCTGAAGATGAAATTTGGAATGTTTCAACTTTCAAGGAAAACTAGTTATTAAACCCTGAATATAGATCAAGTGTTTGTTTAGACCAAGGGCATTTTCATCAATTAAAAATAAAACAGACGGTAAAACTAACGTTAACGATGGGAGGGGGTAAATTGATCCAAAAAAACATGTTCAGGGACCACCTTCGATTGTTTTTTTGTCCAGTGACCAAAATATTCTTTTTTAACATGTCCAGGAACCAAATTATTATTTAATTCATCTTAAAAATCTAACATCAACGACACATTACAATTTAAACAAGTAACAACTCAAAAACCATTAAACCAAACAAATCCTTAAACATCACAAATTTACAATTAGCACCCAAGTAAATCTGTAAATAAAAAACTCTCTAATTGTTAATATAACATCACAAATTAATTCCTAGTTTTCAACAAACTAAGTAAAAAAACTATAATTTCGGACATCAAATATTCAAACCAACAATTTTTCACGTATACGAAATATCGAATACCCAACAAAAGAGAGATACAAATTAAAGAGAGTCACTCACCGGTCATCACATACTTTTTGCAATTTGCACAAACCCAATTCTTGAAGGATCGAAAAGTGAAGGGTTAGGCCTTAGTTAGTGGTAGGGGTGTAAATGGTTCCTCTTTGTTCGACTTAGAACAAATTATGAGGTGAACCACATGTCATCGGTTTGAGAAAAATCAAGCCGAAGCTAAACCGTTTAAAGCCTTGAGCTGAACTGAACCGAACCACGATGGTTCGACTCGGTTCCATGATTCGGTTTTTTGGTTTGGTTTCATGGTTCGGTTTCGTGGTTTGGTTTCATGGTTCGGTTTCGTGATTCGATTTGAATTTAGAAAGAGTTCTGGTCATTCAAAATTAAATATAATATAATTATATTCATAAACTCACTTTTTAAAAATTTACACAAAATTTCAAATAAAAGGATTAGCATTTTTAATTCTAATAATAATCAATAAATTTAATCCAATATAATAAAAATACAATAACGTACATGATATTTAAAACGTTTATGTAAATTCTAAAAGTCTAAAGGCAAATTCCTAAATATGGAGTAGAATATTAACATTATAGTTTATATAGTATAAAAATATTAATAGTATAAGAATATATACTAAAGTATAAAGGTTAGGAATCTTAAAGAATTTGTTGTTTGGCTCGATGGTTCGACTTGGTGGTTCGGCTCGATGGTTCAGCTCAAAATGGTTTGGTTCGGTTTGGTTTGACTCGACTTGGCATGTCAAGCCGCAAGCCAAACCAAACCGTTCGACTTCTCAAAATCTCAAACTGAGCCAAACCATATAGCACCCAAAACCAAACTAAATCGCATGATTCGGCTTGGTTCGACTCGACTTGGTAGTTTGACGGCTCGGTGGCTTAAGGGTTAATTTCATTTTTGATACCCCAACTTTACTCATTTTTCAGTTTTCATACCCACTGTTTCTAGGCAATCAAAGTTAAGCCAAACTTTTCCAAAATTCATCACTTTTAATCCCAAACGTTAATTGGCCGTGAATTACTAACGACTGACCTATTGCCAAGTTGTTGCCACAAGAAGTTCAGAGGAAAGGAATTAACTTGAAAAATGACCAATTAACTTGGTTTCGATAATTCGATCGTAATTTCTCGGTATTTCGAAAATAAGCAATTATGGTAGCAACAAGGGCACGACTCTCTCATCATCTAAAAACCTATTCAGGAAGAAAAAAAATATCAATCTATGCACAAATACAGATATATGTGTATATATATCTGAATAGGTAAAATAAAATTAAAAAGAAAAAGGAAAAGAAGTAGAAATAGAATCCTCAGTAGAACTCAAGAGTTGTTCCAAGAAATCAGCACCTAAATCCTCTAATTTCACTACCACATTCTCTGTTTTGACCTCTCAGTTTTTGCTTTTCTGGCTCACACTTTTCCTCCGGATAGAATGCCTCTTCTTTGGAGCCACCACCGGAGAACACCCATCTTCATAACTACACTTCATGGTGTGCAACGATTCTTGTACCCTTTCCATCGGAAAATTGAGAATCGCGGTGTTACCCCACATTGCGAAAGGGCTTGATCATAAGCCAAAGCAGCTGTCTCTGCACTATCGAATGTACCTAACCAAACCCTCACTCCATTCCTCGTCGAATCCCTTATCCTCGCCATGTATTTCCCCCACGGCCGTCTTCTTACACCTCTGTACAATTTTTCTTTCTTGCTGTCATTTTCTTGAATCTTGGAATTAACCTCGTCTGATTCCTTCATTTGATCATCAGGGGAAGTCGCATCCGTAACTTCTTGTGTCAAGAGACCGAAAAGAAGCATTTCCTCTGAATCATTTTCATTGAAAGGAAGCGAATTGTCGAACTGTAATTCACAAGGGATGTAAGGTATACCTGTTGCCAAGCCTGTTGCCGATTTCTAACCTTGGATATCAGGTCAGTCGTTAGTAATTCACGACCATTTAACGTTTGGGATTAAAAGTGATGAATTTTGAAAAGATTTGGCTTAACTTTGATTGCCTAGAAACAGTAGGTATGAAAACTGAAAAATGAGTAAAATTGGGGTATAAAAAATGATATTAAGCCGTGGCTTAATTAAAATTTAAAGAGCGAAAGAGACCTTTGGTGACTCTCTCAGTCTCTTTCCATGTTTCCCAAACCAAATCCCAATTCCCAGTTTCTACCAAGGCCAAAGGAAAGGACCCCGACTTCCCACTTCGGCTCTCCATCTCTCTGCTTGGTAGTCGACACTCGCCACTCCTGCCTCCGGTTGTCCCCGGCCTCAACGACTCAAATTTCATGGCGACTCTGCAGAGAAGCACAGATCTGAGATCCCTATGGCAGTGAGTCCGCCTCTCTCTCTCTCTCTCTCTCTTCTCGACTCAGTTAGACACTCGGACTCCGTCTCTTCTTTGGGTAGGTCACGTTAGAAATTGGGGTGGTTCACCATGTAAAACAAAAATAAAACTAAAATAAAAATTCCGTGGATTCATTTGCACCCAAACTGCATAACGTGCTTCCGCCCGATCATCCCCGATTCCCACACCTAATGGCAACCCAACTCATCAAAAAACTCACTGCTTTCTCCTCACCACTACCACTCACCGCGCTCACGCAATAAAACCACCTCGCCCCAATACGTTGCCTCCATAGTCGAGACCACCTTTGAAAACTCATATGACAAATACAAATACCTCCGTAAAGTAATTTACATCCAAGACCTCATTCTTCGAACCCCATCACCTCTACCCTCCATTTCCGCCAACTTCTCAACCTGCCTCTCCCAAACCCTCCACCTCAATCCTCGGCACCAACGCCTTCCTAAGTCGACACCCCCACATTTTCAGCCTCTACCACGACCCTCAAGCTTAACCTTTATTGCAAACTAACCATCAAGCAATCCAAATTTCTTGATTGCAACCAACCACCTGGGCAATCCAAATTGTTAATCAAGAAATTGCTGCCGCCATTCCCTCGCCCCTCGCCGCTTGTTATCAATGACCTGGCTGGTCGCTTTATTGATGTCAAGCCGTCAAAAAGTGATGGGAATCAAGATAGCACGGGTCAAGATAATCAAGACCCGTTGATCATAAAGAGAGGACCAATCACTGTGTTTATGTGAGGCGGGTGCAAGCAGCCTTTACTTCAACTTGTCAAGGGAGAGATTTGGAATCAAATTGAAGTCACCAATGATCCGGTATATAAAGAGAAGTTCATATGCAAGTTACAAGGTCAACTTGATAATTTCGAAACCTAAAGGTCAAGATGGACAGCCTGAAGTTGACAGCTCAAGTTGGACAAATTAATTTCTTGACATCCCCTGAACTTGACATCCTCATCCTTGAAAGATGAACCGTAACAACTGAACTGACGAACCCGACATCCCGAACTGATACCGAATGAAGTTGGACGAGTTTTTCTTGTTTTCTTTCTCCGAATTTGGACCAGCTTTGAGCTTGATTAATCCCTTAGTAATTGTTGCATTTTAAGCCTATAAAAGGCAGATCTAAACTCTTTAGAGGATAACTTGGTTGATATATTAAAGCATAAGTTTTGTTTAAGTGTTCTTATACACTTGTGGTTCTCTACAATTGAGTTTGTGAGATTATTTGAGTTTTGGATTAGAAACCACTTGAACTTATCAATCTTCACGAGTCGGAAGATTGTATGCCCGTGGTCGTGGGTCTCCGGCAATCCGCCGAAGGTTCTCTACCGCACCCCAAGGTTCCTAGTCAATCGCGACTAGCGGGTCGAGGAGACTCCTATCCTTTTCATTCCGCTTCTTTGTCCGTCTACAAGGGTCCGTTAATCTCGAATCGATCTTGGCTCGAATCCGAACCCGATTCACATCAATTGGTATCGTGAGCCAATCGAAGAGGTAACCCGATTGCTTCTACTCGTCTTTCTATTTTTTTTTTTTTGTTATATTCTTCTTCTTCAAAATTATCGAAAATTGGAAAAACATAAACAAAAAATCTGGAAATTGTTCTTGTTGTCTTTGTCCTACAAAAATCTAGAAAGTGTTCTTATTATTCTTAAATTGAAATCTGAATTTGTTCTTGAAAAGCCCAAAAAAAAAAAAAAGTTGTTATTCGTAAGTTTGAAAAAAAAAAAAAAAAAAAAAAAAAAGAGAGAAGGGCCGAAATTGTTGGGCATCAAAATCTGAAATTTGTGAACACGGAATTGAGTTAGAATTGTGTTTTATTCAATCTTGTTCATCATACTTATATCATCAATTGCTTGGGAACTTATTTGCTTATCTTCATTCCGCTCGTTCATCCTACATATAAATCATCTATAGCATTTGTTCTTTTCTTACTTTCAAGTGAATTGTTTCTCGCTTTGAATTATCATCGTAGCCCAAAGAATCCTAGGAGCCTAGATTGTAATTGTCTTGATTCACTCATTTAAACAATCACTTTGACTCTATTTGTTGATTTATTCAAGGATTGGTGACTATCTTGGAAACTAGAGTGTGAGTGTGTGTGAGTTGAGTGTAAACACGAGTGATACACTTGTGAGGTTGAAAATTGTAATCTAAAACATGGCTCAACAAAGACAAACTAATGAGGTTCCACCAACTGGGGGTAACGGGGATGATGGAGGTTTAGGGGGAGGAAATCCCATAGACCTTCGTGAGGGGATGGCTAGGATGATGGAAATGATGGCGGAACTAACCCGAAGAGTAGCCACATTAGAAATACCCAATGCACCACCTCAAGGAAATCCACCTAGGAACCAACCAAGGAGGAGAGTACAAGTAGAAGAAGATGATGAGGATGATGAGGGGAATACGAGGAGGATAGAAGGCAAGGTAGAAGAGGGGAAATTAGAAACATTAAAATGAAGGTACCTCCTTTTAAAGGTAAGGCGGAACCGAAGAATACCTTGAGTGGATTAGGAAAGTGGAAGTCCTTTTAGTTGTAACCAATTCACGGAAGTACAAAAAGTGAAACTAGCATCCCTAGAATTCACCGACTATGCTAGTGTTTGGTGGGAACAACTTATTCTAAATCGTAGGAGGAATGGAGAAGGACGTATTCGTGATTGGGAGGAGATGAAAGGGGTAATGCGTAGAAGTTTGTCCCTAACTATTACCACCGGATTTGATGAAGAAAGTCCATAATTTCACCCGAGGAACTAAGTCTGGAGGAGTATAGTAGGAATTAGAGTTAGCTCTTGCTCGAGCTAATGTGATCGAAGAAGTTGATACGACCATTTCTAGGTTTATCAATGGATTGAATGATGACATAGCCAAGGTTGTTGAGCAACGGAATATGACGACATGGAGGATGTTGTCCATGCTGCCCTTAAAAGGGAAAGACGCCTCAAGAAGAAAAAGGGAACCCATACACGAGGCCAAAACACTTCATCATCTTCTTACCAAAAACCCAACAAGTCTTGGGGAGAGGGAAACAAGAACTCTAGCACCACACCTACCAAATCATTTGGGGAATCGCCAAAGGAAATGTGGTCGATAAAGGGAAGGGTGTGAACCCAAATCCATCAAAGGCTAGGGAAATTGTTTGTTTCAAGTGTAATGGGAGGGGCACATTGCATCCCAATGTCCTAACAAACGGATAGTGTATTTGAAGGAAATGAGTATGTATCCGGGGATGATGAGGGGAAGAGGAGGAAGAGAGTGAGGATGAGGACCCATTTACCCTAGAAGCATTGGTCGTGAAAAGGTGTTGAGTGCCCAAGTCAAAGAGTCTAGTGATCATCAAAGGGAACACATTTTCCATACTCGTTGCAACATTAAGGAGGAAAAGGTTGTGATTTGTTGATAGATAGTGGAGTTGCACTAATGTTGTTAGCATGGAAGTGATAGAGAAGCTAAACATTCCTGGTCATTAGGCACCCGCATCCTTACAAACTTCAAGGGCTAAATGATTGTGGGGAGTTAAAGGTGACTAAGCAAGCCCTCGATCTCTCTCAATTGGGAAGTATAAGGATGAGATTATGTTTGATGTGGTTCCAATGCAAGTGGGGCATGTTCTATTGGGAAGACCATGGCAATTTGATCGCCATGTGATGCATGATGGATTCTTGAATCACTACACCTTAAAACATAAGGGTAAATCATACACACTTCAATCATTGACACCACAACAAGTCCATGAACTTCAGCTTCAAAAAGCAAGGAAAAGTGAGGTTAGAGAGGTGGAGAGGAAAGATGAAAAGAGTGGGTTGATGGAAGCGAGTGAGAATAAGAGTGTCGAGAGAAAAAAGAGGGAAAATGAGAAAATATGAGGTCGAAAACATGAGAGAAAGAGGAAGAAAATAAAGAAGTTGAAAAGGCCAAGGGCCAAAGAGTGAAAAAGAATTTTTTTTGTCAAATCAAGTGAGGTTTCGAGGGAAGTTGGGGGATAAAAGAGAGGTCATTATCATGGTTTTCAAAAACACTTTGATTACTAATGATATATCAAGAACTGCCTTCTTTTTGTCTCTTCTTTATTGCAGAATTCAAGGATGTCTTTCCCAATGACGAACCAAGTGGCTTGCCACCTTTTCGAGGGGTAGAGCATCAAATTGACTTCATCCCGGGGTCAACTTTGCCAAACCGACCTGCTTACCGAGCAAATCCCGAGGAAACCAAAGAAATTCAAAGGCAAGTTGAGAAATTGCTCAATCATGGTAAGATTCGTGAATCCTTGAGTCCTTGTGCAGTACCGGTAATTTTGGTACCCAAGAAAAATGGTGAGTGGCGTATGTGTACCGATTGTAGGGCCATTAACCAAATCACTATCAAGTATCGTTATCCTATCCCACGATTAGACGACATGCTTGATGAGTTGAATGGTGCTACAATCTACACTCGAATTGATCTTAAAAGTGGTTATCACCAAATTAGAATTCGAGAAGGTGATGAATGGAAAACTGCTTTTAAAACCAAATTTGGGTTGTATGAGTGGTTGGTTATGCCTTTTGGTTTGACCAATGCACCGAGTACATTCATGAGGTTGATGAACCAAGTTCTTAGGGATTTCATTGGGAAATTTGTTGTTGTGTACTTCGATGATATTCTAATTTATAGTAAAAGCATGGAAGAACACACATCATATTCGTTCTGTTTTGTGCACTTTAAGGGAGCATTCTTTATATGCTAACTTTAAGAAATGTGATTTTGCCATGGACAGAATAATGTTTCTTGGTTTTATTGTAAGTGCCGCAGGAGTAGAAGTGGATGAAGAGAAAATCCAAGCGATTAAGGAGTGGCCTACTCCTACAAATGCGAGTGAGGTAAGGAGTTTTCATGGCTTGGCAAGCTTCTACCGAAGATTTGTCAAGAATTTCAAAGACACCGTTGAATGAATTGGTGAAGAAGGAGGTAAAATTTCATTGGGGTGTAAAAACAACAGATGCTTTTGAACTTTTGAAAGAAAGTTTAGTTTCTCGCACCTATTCTTGTTTTACCTAATTTTGAGAAAATGTTTGAATTGGAGTGTGATGCATCGAGTTGGGATTGGTGGTGTTTTGAACCAAGAAGGTAAACCCGTTGCATATTTTAGTGAGAAGTTGAGTGGAGCATCATTGAATTATTCCACCTATGATAAGGAATTATATGCTTTGATGAGATGCCTTCTGACATGGGAGCATTACCTTAGACCTAGGGAATTTGTCATCCACACAGATCATGAGTCAATCAAATACCTGAAGAGTCAAGGGAAATTGAACAAAAGGCATGTTAGGTGGGTTGAATTCATTGAATCCTTTCCATATGTAATCAAGTATAAAAAGGGTAAGGACAATATAGTAGCCGATGCTTTATCGCGTAGGCATACTTTGATCACTACCATGCATTCTAGATTACTTGGATTTACTTTCATTAAAGAGTTGTATGCCAATGATGACGATTTCAAAGATGTGTTCTCATTGTGTGAAAAATTGGCTTTTGGAAAATACTATAGGCATGAGGGTTATCTTTTCAACGAAAATCAGCTTTGTATACCCAAATGTTTTATGCGTGAGTTACTCGTGCGTGAGGCACATGGTGGAGGCCTTATGGGTCATTTTGGTGTATTTAAGACACTTGAAACCTTAAAGGAACATTTCTTTTGGCCTAAAATGAGAATAGATGTCGGCGTGTTTGTTCTAGTTGCATAACTTGCAAACGTGCCAAGTCACGAGTGGAACCCCACGGTTTGTACACTCCTTTGCCTATTTCACATTCTCCTTGACCGACATTTCTATGGACTTCATTCTTGACCGCCTAGATCTAAGCATGGTCATGATTCGGTATTTGTGGTAGTGGACCGGTTTTCAAAGATGGCACATTTCATTGCATGCCATAAACCGATGACGCAAAGTTTCATAGCCGATTTGTTTTTCAAAGAAGTTGTGCGCTTTGCATGGTATGCCAAGAACAATTGTGAGTGATCGAGACACCAAATTCATAAGTCATTTCGAGAGTATTGTGGAATAAATTGGGAACTAAGTTCGTTATTTTCTACTTCATATCATCCTCAAACGGATGGGCAAACCGAAGTTGTCAATCGTGTGTCCTATCTCAATTACTTAGACTGCTTTTGAATAAAAACTTGAAAGCTTGGGAGGAGAGTTTGCCTTTTGTCGAAGTTTGCATATAACCGCTCGCTCATACCGCTACCGCTACTCTCCTTTTGAAATTGTTTATGGGTTTAACCCTTGTAGTCCTTTAGATCTTGTTCCTATTCCAGCTTAAAGAGCAAGCTAGCATGGATGGAAAACACAAGGCGTAGATGATTCAGAATTGCATGAACAAGTTCGGTTGAACATTGAGAAGAGGACGACAATATGCCAAGCAAGCAAATAAAGGAAGGAAACAAGTTATATTTGAGCCCGGTGATTGGGTGTGGTTGCATTTGAGGAAGGAACGATTCCCACAAAGCGTCGTTCTAAGTTGCACCGAGGGTGATGGAACGCTTCAAGTCCTCTAACTTAAATAATAATGCATATCGACTTGACCTTCCAGTGAGTATAACGTTTCAAAGAACTTTCAATGTTACCGACTTAACGTTGATTGACTCAGTGATGATTCGAGGTCGAATCCTTCTCAAGAGGGAGGAATGATGGGAATCAAGATAGCACGGGTCAAGATAATCAAGACCCGTTGATCATAAAGAGAGGACCAATCACTCGTGTTTATGTGAGGCGGGTGCAAGCAGCTTTTACTTCAACTTGTGGGAGAGATTTGGAATCAAATTGAAGTCACCAATGATCCGGTATATAAAGAGAAGTTCATATGCAAGTTACAAGGTCAACTTGATAATTCTGGAAACCTAAAGGTTGAAGATGACAGACGAAGTTGGACCTCGAAGTTGACAGACCAACTTGGACACCGAACTTGGACATCCGAACTTGGACGGCTTAACTGACCCGAACAAACTGAACTGAACGGCGACATCCCGAACTTGGACAAACTGAAGCGAACTTGGGATCTTTTCTTGTTTTCTTCTCGAATTTGGACCAGCTTTGAGCTTGATTAATCCCTTAGTAATTGTTGCATTTTTAAGCCTATAAAAGCGCGCATCTAAACTCTTTCAGTAGGATAACTTGGTTGATATATTAAAGCATAAGTTTTGTTTAAGTGTTCTTATACACTTGTGGTTCTCTACAATTGAGTTTGTGAGATTATTAGAGTTTCTTGGATTAGAAACCACCTTGAACTTATCAATCTTCACGAGTCGGAAGATTGTGGCGTCTGTGGTCGTGGGTCTCCTGCAATCGCGTCGAAGGTTCTCTACCGCACCCCAAGGTTCCTAGTCAATCGCGACTAGCGGGTCGAGGGAGACTCCCTATCCTTTTCATTCCGCGTTCTTTGTCCGTCTACATGGGTCCGTTAATCTTCGAATCGATCTTGGCTCAAATCCGAACCCGGATTCACATCAAAAAGGTTGCCTCTTAGGGCAATTTTCAAGGTGTGGAAGGAGCTTGGCTTGCTTGATGACTTTGAGGATTTGGTAATTTCTCAAAACCCTAATATATTTCGACTTCTTGATGCACATGAACCCAATACACATATGTTAGAACTTGGTACAACTGAAAATTACAATTTTAGTGCGGCGGTAGAGAATTGGAGGGTGATGGAGTGTTGTAAAGATAATGCTAGTGTTGATAGGACTGAAATCAGGTATAGTTTTAAACAAGCCTACCCGCCCGGAATGAGGTTGAAGAAGAATTTTAGGGCTAAAGTTAAAGAATGGCAGAAAATTACGTACATTGGGCGTTACCAGGAGTTGGGAGAGAAGAAGGCAAAGATCAGTAAGAATGCGGCAATGCGGTTGGAGAAACGGGGCGGTTGGGATTGTTCATGAGTTCTTGAGTTTGACAGTGGAGAAGATGAAGGTGGAGAAGATTAGTCATTTCAGGAAGTGGTTTGGGATTGAGTTGAATATAAGGGATTTGTTCTTGGATCATCCGGGGATGTTTTATATATCAACTAAGGGAAAGAAGCATACAGTTTTCTTAAGAGAGGCTTATGAGAGGGGGCATTTGATTGACCCGAATCCAGTTTATGATGCTAGGAGGAAGCTTCTTGATCTTGTTGTGTTAGGTCAGCGTGGTTTGAAATCGGGTGATTATGAGTTGAGGAGTGTGTCTGAGAACGCAGAAGAGGGATCCGATGATGTGGAGAGTGATTGAAAAGTTGACTGCTAAAATTTACGATGAAAGTTTTTTGCCTCCTGCCGAGGGCCTTGAGACACTCGATGCAACAAAACTATTACTGGCCACACATATGAAGGTTTTGTTGGCTTGGAGAACACAAAAAGGATGTGTTTATGGTAACAATGGTTGGAGTCAGGATACTTGCACATGGAGCGCAGATTGAACTTGTTTGCTGGTTTTGTTTTTATTTGATGATGTCAAAGGAGGGAATTTTTCCGGGAAAATGGATCTATGATGGGTTCTAATTATTCTTGTTATCCATCGGCTTTGAAACCTAGGTGATGGTAAGATGATTGAGTCTACTCCTCCATTTCAGTTATGCAGCCTCGGCTAGTATTCAGTGTTCAAAAGGTTATTGTTAGAGGTCAGGTGTGCAGTTACTGTCTCTCTAGCTAAAGGAGAGCTTCTGTCTTCTGCGATGACACAAGACTCCTTTTTATGTTCAGCTAGCTTATCCATGAGTGCAAAAGAAACTCCTTAGTTTGCACTTGCAGTTTGCTGGTGCTTGAATTGACAGATGGAGATCAGGTGGGCATTTTCATCCACAATCAGTCGCTCCTGCTTAACATCATGATTTAACTTGAAATAGGACAGAGGAACCATGAAGATCATCTTCCAGGTAAGATGCATTTATGTATATGATGTCAAGCTAAGCTACAATGAAAACTGAAAAGTGGTATGTTAGCAGCTAATATATCTACTTTGATCCTTATTGCAACTTCCTACGACCTTGAGAGGGCTCCATAAGTTGTTTGTATCACCTAGGTTGGCTTCGATGCCGTCAAATTGTCCTTTAGAAGTTTTTAAAGAATGCTCCAAGTTCTCTCCAAGTTTATACTCCCCCCGTTCCAAGCAAAGAGTCCCCGTTTGAAAGTAACTTTTTTAAGAAAATGACATTTTTAGTAGTCCATTAGTAATAAAATGATACTTTTATGTGTAAATTTTTGAAAGTGGACTCTTTAAGTGAAACATCCCAAATTGGAATAGTGAACTCTTTGCTCGGAACGGAGGGATTATATAATTCTAGTTCTCTTTCTATGAATCTTGTCTGTGACTGTAATGCGTATCTATTTATTCTCGGTGAATGTCATAGTGTACTTCCTAAGAATCTAAAGTTTCTATATATATATATATGTGTGTGTGTGTTTATGCCTAAATAGAACTCCATATAAATGTGTTATCATTTCCAGAAGTAAAATCCACTTCCATATATGTAACCAACAGTAATTCTTCAAAGCACGATTATTTGGAGGGAAAAGAATCGTAGGGTCTGTCCGTCTGTGAGAACGAGGAGATGAATGTTGCTAGATTGAAGGAGACTTTTCTTTAGGCTTTTTTTCCTTTTGGTGCATAGAGAACTACAGCTAATTGTTTTGAAAGGTTTGTGGATAGTTTATTAGTTTTTGTGAACACACAGGATTTTAAGACTTTAGTTTATAAAATCCTATTTATTTGTCAAAAAAAAGGAAAGAAAATAACTGCTGCTTTGCAGGTTTCTGAAAAAAAATAGTTGCACAAAAGGGAAGCAACAAGAACTGGATTACACTGAAGAGAAAAAGAAAAAGGGTAAACTCCACTTGACATTTACGAAATGAAATATAAACATCAATAATACAATCCCAATTCAGTCGTAAATGCGCAGTCCAGTAGTTCATCAGGAAGACGAGGATAGCCAATTTTCATGTGAATTGGGAATTAGATTTGTGTCTGAACATCAGTAGCTGGTTTCAAATTGTTGAATTCTATGGAAACAAACAAGCTTGAGCCTTCTGAATAGCAGCATCAAGTCCATCTCTTCTTTCTCTTCTTCCTCGTCGACGATTCTGCTCGCAGCACAATAGTACAAACAAATTAAAGGTTTTCAAGAAGAACCATTTGTTTGGAGTAATACTACAAAGTACAAACTTTCAAAGCAACTAATCAAATCATTTTCAAACAATACATACCCAAAGGGGTTCACCATATAATGATAAAATCTCTAATTAACATTTGGCACATCAGGATGGAACATTTTTATGAATCCAAAGAGTTGTATCTATGTTAGTATTAAGTATGTTTTTGTAAAAAAATTTCGATATTACATAAGATTCAATTAATTGACTTCAAAACAGTGTTACAACATGTTATGTACGTTATAGATTCTACAGTAGTAATATTATAAAGTGAGCCCCTTATGTGTATCTTGATTACTTTGAATAGTTGATTCGAAAGTTAAAACTATGATTGAGGTTAATCACACCCTAATTTCTTATGTCTGCACTGGATTGAGATATTGTAATCTACACTGTACAATGCAGTATATTGAATGTAGAGATAGAAAATTGAGGTATGGTTAGCCAAATTTTAAAACTATTTGTATGAAACTTTGATTGAAACTATATGATTAGTCTCTCTTTTTTTCCTTTTAACTTTGTTCCAATGCTATGACACGGGGATTGAACTCGTCTTATGTAAGCCTCGTAGGATGACCCTTTTAGGAAAACTCGATCACACATAAATTTTTAAGTAGGAATTAAATTCACTTATCTATTGGGGTAAATTATGGCCGCTCCATTTTGAAAAGTTTTCAATCCCTACAATATTTTATGTTTTGTTTGAACCACAAAAAGTCACTTTTGGGGGCATAAAGACTACGACTCTCAATGAGCCTAACTTATGCACGTTACAGTCAGTGCATCAATTAATGCATCACGATGCATTAATTTTAATTTCCTAATGTAATTTTGCATTGCGATGCATCAATTTCAACTACCAAGACCAATTTGTGTTCGGCGAAGGCGATGCAACTATTCAAACCCTCAATAGATGCAAATCATAATGAAACTAGACTTTTTTGTACCTTCTTTCCAGTACATAATCAACAAATAATTCAAAATTAATGCATCTTTCATGTATCTCAAATTCAAATTGATACATCATGGTTCACAAATGATGCATTGTGATTTAAAGTTGATGCATCTAAATTCAAAAATGGTGTCCAACTTGAATAAAATTTTATTCAGATATTTCATCAAATTGTTTACATGTACAGAAATACATAACACACAAGCAAATGTATTTTGAGTCACACACACAAATACAATGAAGAAAAAGAAGAATAGCAACAGGAGATGAATAAGTAAAAGAGTAAGAAACTAGGATGATGAAGCACAATTATATAGTCACCACCGTTCTTCACCAATCAACTCTTTACTCTCTTTCCTCTTTAAACTTTTTTTGCGTCTGGTGAACGAATTCAACGACAAGGGAGAAGAAGAAATTAACAGCTTTTTCTGAATTAGGGTATTATACAAACAATATTTCAAAAATAGATTTTGACGGTTGAAAAAAAGAACATGAAAGTAAAGCGAATAAATGTTTGCGAAAAGGTACCGGAAGCACTTTCTCCCATCTATTACAAGTAAATACTCTCTTCGCCGACCCCCCTCCCTAAAAAAAGAAAAGAGTTCAGGTATTTCTCTCCTCGACCTATATATAATGTTTCTAAAATTTTGGTGGACTTAAATATAAGCAAAAATCACTATATTAAACTCTACTCACAACTTTCAAGAAGTTTGGTACCAAAAATACCCCCTTGTTATTTTTTTTGTTTTTCAAGATGTGTGCATATTCCTTATACACAAAGAGCCACTAATTATAAAAGAAGCTATAATGAATTGATGACAATGAGTTAATATTGCATTAATTGTCATCAGTTTTGGGTGAAATACTTGAGAGTATTTTAGTAAGTATACTTTTGTTTTATATAAAATCAAGACAATTTAACTAATTTAATTTACTTTCTTGTGAAATCGGTTAGTTTTGTTTATATATAGGTCCGGATGGAGTATTTCTTAAATATATAGGCAGTTTGAAGAAACAACTTTGTCTAAAAACAATACCCGACAGACTTTAGGGGTTGCAGAATCAGTACTTTCTTGAAAATGATATTACCTCCGTTCTAAAACGAGCATCTCATTTATGACGAAAAACAGAGAGACTTTAGAAACAGGCGGAGTAACCAAAATACACAATCAGAAGACAAGTGAAGAGTTGCATTTAATTTAACCTTGATTCATGGTGGTGGAATTGAGTTTTGAGAACATAGAATAGACTAAAACAGGGGAGGAGAAGATTGGGGCAGGCCGGCGGGGGCGTGTCCGGAGAGAAGAAAGTTTTGCTGTTTGGAGCGGTGGAGCCAAGAAAATGATGTTGACTAGCCCGATGACTTTGAGGATTCGATGATTTCTTAGAATTCTAGTACTAATATTTTTCAAAGGTGCAACTGCAAGCAAATAAAGCTACGATCTTAAACGATTTAACATGTCATATGAGGCTATTTTTTTGGGACGGGGAAGTATAATGTATAAACATCAATGGTATTGTACTACTCAACTAAGTCCTATGTCTCAGACAGCAATTTATCAAGAGGCATTACAATCCCAATCTAGGCATAATGTTGACAGAGGCGAGGTGAGGCGAGGCAAAAGGGAAAAGCTTAGGCTTACTCTTTCATAATCATAACGCGGGAACTTGTTTTTTGGGGCAACATTGTGTGTGATTATTCATTAGAAGCTGGTCTTGAATTGTTGAATTTTATGGAGACAGGCTTGAGCCTTCTGAATAGCAGCATTCACTCCATCCCCATCTGTTCTTTTCTGAATCTTCTCCTCCCCACTACTACCGTCAGTCCTTTGAAGCTTTTCCTTGACTGTCTGTCTCTTTGAACTGCCCTCTTTCCTCTTCTTCCTGGTTGATGATTCTGCTCACACAACAATAGCACAAGCATCAAAGAGTCTCCCCCAACTGCAACATTTTTGTTTTGATTTCGTATTTCTATCTGTTTTCAATCTAGCTACTTCATTGAATTTAATTAGAATTCAATATTACAAGTGATTAGTCATTAGTTTAAAAATGCAAATTAAATACTCATTTTGAGACTTGCGGATTTAATTCGTAAGATGGAACCATATTCTCGTATAGCTCAGCCCACCGTCATGGTGGGTCAGGTATGTGTGAGATTCGTCTCACAGAAAATACCCGAAAGACAGATTTTTCCAAGTTTTTGTAAATTAAAACCACCCTAAGAGCAAGCCTGACGAGGGTTCTAATTGAAATCTAATCCAAATCTTGGGTTCCAATGACAATTTTAAAAAAAATCTTGCACAAATCATTGGTTGATTTTGTGGAAAAAAATCATCGATATCAAATGGAGCCTCCTTCCCCATGCTCCATTTCCATGTGTCCAAATTGGTATTGGTCATCATTTTATTTTTCCTATTACCTTTCATGACAAATTTTTAGTCAACAAAATTATTATTATTTTATATTTTTTTCTCTTGAATTAAAGTACACATTTTAAACTATAAATAGAGACTTAATTTGTTTCATTTGAAAATATGAAAAAATTTCTATGATTTTTTTAAGTTTCTAGTCATTATTAATGGAGATAAATATGGTGAAGTATATAAATGTGTTGGATTTTGTTTCATCATTGGGAAGATTTTTTGATTTTGAATCAAATAGGTATCTAAGATTACTTAATAAGTTTTTAATGAGTTATGTTTGATTTGAGTGTCACCCTGTACATGGTCTAACAATATTTCATAAATTTAAACAAACACATTACTTGATTTCTTCAAATGAAAACCTTTAAACAGGTCATAAAACATATAAAGTTTTCTTCAGTTCTAAAAATCATAAATTTGGGAGAGAATCAACTTTAGTTTAGAAATCCATAAAGTCATAATTAGAGGCTGACAGAATAACTGGTTTTTAAGAAATCGCCGTGAGAAAACAAAGGGGAGAGAGTTGCATATTCTAACCTTGAGTCATGGTGGTGGTGGTGGCATTGGGAATGTGAACAGAGGAGATTGGGGCGTGTTTGGAGAGAAGAAAATGTTGATGATGGGACGGACTTTCAAGAAGAGAGATGAATGATTTTAGCTCAAGCTTCAGGTATTCAAACCGGTTTGGGTGCTGAGCTTCCAGTATCTGCAGCTCTTCCTTGGCCTGCTCTATCATCTCTCTCTCTCTACTCTCTCTCTCTCTCTCTCTCACACACACACACACACACTGTAGTTGCTCAAGAAGAAGAGAACGAACTGGAACTCTGGAAGACAAAAGGAACGAATCAAGGAAGAAAGGAAGCTGTAAAGCTTAATTTCTTTTGTACGGAACTACGTATTTTGCATTTTTCAAAGGTGTGCTTAATACAGCAGACGGTATTTACTTAATACAGTACAAATAGTAAGTAAAATGATTATTTTGCCCCTATGAATTTAAAAAGGAAAAAGTGAAGAAACAAAGAGTAATAAGAATTTTGTTGGGTTGTAACATTTGTCAAAATTTATTTACATTGTGTATATAATATTTTCCAAAAAAAAACCAAACAAACAAACATCTTTCTAATTAGTTGGTTATGAATGAATGAGAAAGAGAATCATTTTTCTGGGATGACTATAAATGGATGAGAAATAGAGTCATTTTTTTGGGATGACTATAAATGAATGAGTAGCTTTTTGAAATGATTTTCAAGCATAAATATCATTTTTTTTGGGTTGATTCTATGATTTTCAAAAAAAAAAA
>CM028378.1:137948417-137993679 GCA_013146195.2 Codonopsis lanceolata | reverse complement strand
GTTTATGCTATAATACCTCGACGGCTAAAACATGCCAGAGAAACAACAAAAGTTAATAAGAGCTAATGTGATGCTCAGCGGAAGAATTAAAACATGTGGACCAACTGTGAAAATAGGTTTTACATTATACTTTACAAGAATACGCCTTAATACAAAAACTCCAAGTTTAATAATACTAGAGGTACAAGCATGATACAAATACCCAAGACAAGTCTAATTGACTTGCTTAACCCAACATCCTTGCCAAGAAAGAAAGAGGAAACTATAACGACCTCTTCAAGTGAACTTGCAACATAGACAAGCTGGACTACGCACGAACTCAATGATGCTTACCTGCGAAGGACCCGGACGATTTGGATCTAAAGTGGTAAAAGGGAGGGGGAAAGTCATAAATACTTTATGAGCTAACAATTATGCATGTCATGGCATCATGCAACATACATAGCAAGATATCATCATTAATATCAAGTCAATCAAAGCATTCATTTATATAAACATTTAGTTCACATATCCATGGTAGCACATTGGTTTCATATAAGTTCTATAAAGTAAATCACATATAAAGAGGATATGTTATAGAACCGGTGCCGCATCGTAGCTCCTGCAATACAAGCGTTAACTTTATAGTGCCAGAGATACCCGTGATGGATGTATCAAAGTACCGAGCTCTCTACTCAGGTACCAAGCTCTCTACTTGGTAATTAGACTTGCCAATGTACTCTGTTGGTTATAGCAAAGGGGCTACTTCCCCACTGTGGCCAACAGTGGAGGGGTGTGTGATAAAAACCCAGTATAACGACCCATCACATCTCTAATCACCACTGAAAACAAATGTTCTTTGTTTCAATTATCAAATAAATAACATATGCATTCAAATCCTACGAAGGCGAAGAACATATCGAACACAAGAGACTACGCTACCGAATGTCCTAAATTTAGTATGTTAATCCGCTACTCCATATATAACTTACAAAAGTTGAAGTCATGTTATCAAGGTGGAAAATGGAAACATTTAATGTGCATTCTCTCTCTCGCCAAGAAGATTAGTATCTTACTTGACCTACCACCATTCAAATTAATCGATCAAAACCCGAATTGCACCAAACAACATTTTCGAATTGTGAAACTAACATGCATAAATTACGCAGTTGTACACAACTAAAATGAAACAATATTTTGCCTTGGTTGAAAAACGGATCGCTAATCGTTAAGTAAAATTTGTCGTTGCTTCTTCGCATCGTCAATTAGAGTGTCCTGGGTTAATGCGATTGAGGTCAAGCGAGTTTCGAAGGCCAAGAGAATGATAATCGAATCAATGTTTCGGTCAAGATTGGGTATTCAGTGAGGACGAAGAATTTGAATCGGAAGTCATTTTGGGAAGAGCTAGATGTGGTTTGATTTGCAGCAAAGGTGAAGAAGATGACGAGCTTGGTGATTCGCGGAGAAGAAAAGGGCGGCTTGGTGATTCTAGGAAAAAGACGGAAGGCCTGCTTGGAATGAATCGATGGATAGTTGATTTAGGTATTTCCTAAACGAAAGATTGTTTTTGCGGTACAGATTTTGGGATTTTGGGGTGGCGGTGGAGGGAGTTTTAATTTTTCTGGGAGCAGCATGAGTTTTAATTCCAAAGAACTTAAAATTTTCAGCCGAATTAATTTGTTTTGAAATTTATTTTTTTGTAAATAAATAATGTTTTAAAATATTTATTTTTATAAAATCCCTTTGTAAATTTTAAATAAATAATGATTTGAAATATTTGTGTTTTTGTAAAATCCATTTGTATATATATATATATGAAATATTATAATCATTTTAATGAATGATATTTTATTATTAAAATATTTTATTGTTACTTGACCCCTTTATCTGCATCAGCCATATGTTGATTAACATCCCCCCTCAAGTTGAGAGTAACAAATATATTTTGAACTCTCAAGTATCAACTTGGACTGCAAATGGAAAAAAATGGGCAAATGATAATGCTTTAGTAAACATATTGCAAGCTCTTCAGAAGAAGAGATAAGAGCATCGCGGGGGGAGGGTTTTGTATTTATTATATGATATAGTATTGAATTTAATATTTTTTGTGTAAGAAGATGTGTAAGAATATTTTGTGGGTCCTAGCATTCTACCCATTATGGAAAGTATCCATATTAAAATTAAGTGAGTAAGAGCATGTATAATGGTTTTGCCAAATCAAACCAAAAATCAAATACAACATATTAAAAGTCAATAAAATAATTCATTAGATACTTAATTGATTTAAAACCAAAAACCTTCCCAATGGTGACACAAAATCCAACACATTTACATACCCCATCATATTTATCTCAATTAATATTGACTAGAAACTTGAAAAAATCATAGAAATTTTTTTTGATATCAAAATGAAACAAACCAAGTCTCTATTTATAGGTAAAAATGTGTACTTTAATTTAGGAAAAAAAAATTAAAAAAAATTAAATTTTTTTTGGCTAAAAATTTGTCAAGAAAGACAATGGAAGAAAATAAAATGTTATCCACTTGCCTAGGATTTGGAGACTTTAGGGTTCAAGAGATGATTTTTTTTATTAAAATCATTGGTTGATTTGGAGAATATTTTTTAAAATTCTCTATTAAATGAGAAGATTTGAGTTTGATTTGGGGAAAAACCCTTGCTGTATATGCTCTAAAAACATAAAAATATAAAAGGATGAAATGGGTAATCTACCAATTAAGCTTATATAAGAAATTGATGTTAAATTTAGCATCGAGGATGTTAAATCAGTGAGTGGTACAGGAGAGTTGGCTTACTTCACGGGTAGACAAGGCAGTTAAAGTTGGTCCATCTGAATACGTTATCAATCTTTTGCTGGAATGGGGAATAGCTGTGCAAGGGGAATGGACTTCTTGGGAAATAAAAAAATGACGTGGGAGGGGGGGGGGGCGGGAAGCCGAGGTAAGGGAGGAGAGTACTTAATTGGGTTTCCAGGATTTCTTGGAAAAAGAAAAAATATTTTTCTTGGGAAGACAACACTAAAAATTGAAACGACACCACAATTGGTGTGATGGACTAAGGACTAAAGTGTAACATTGTATAATTTTCTCCTTAGCTTTGGGTTTTTTTTTTTTTTTTGTTTTGGTTCCTTAACTTTAAAAACTTATAAAATATCTTAAATTTCGAATTCTTGTTTTTTTTTGTTTGTGTATTTTAAATTTTAGTTGATTACTTGATTTTACCAATTTACATAATGTAGTCAATGTGTTTAATGAAATGAAAAAAAAGAATAATTTAAAAAAAATCAAATTTGTAGCAAGTGTTTGATGTGTTTTTTTTAAATTTACATTAAAAATTCAAGAATTATTGTAATTATACCTTAATTTCTAGGCCCTAGGCATTGGTTTGCCGCCTAACGACTTTTAGAAACTTGCTTAAGATACACGTGAATTACGTTTTTACTAGTACATAATAATAATAACAATGTTAAAAAATAAAACTACATGACTGGCAAATACTTTTTTCGTTCCGGACAAATAGTCATTCTTGTATTTTGAGACATTTCATTAAAAAAATCCATTTTTAAAAATTAAGACGTAATTTTTTTATTTTATTACTAATAAGTTACTAAAAAAATTTTCTTAAAAAATTCAACTTTCAAATGAGGACTTTTTGTCCGAAACAGAGGGAGTAGGCCTGTCAATTAGGTGGGTTGGGTTGGAATGAGTAATGTGTTGAAACATGTCGAAACTCATTAGAACCCAAATGTCAAATGAGTTGAAATGAGTTGGGTCGGAATGAATCGGATTAAAACGAATAACTGATTAATGTGGGTCGACCCGTCTCAATCCAAACAAAATTTTCTCAAAAACATAAATTTATAACATAAAAAATCACTGATCGAAATGGGTAACGAGTCCGACTCATTTAAACCCGATCAAATCCAACCCGTTAATATTATTAGATCGAAATGAGTTATCCGCTTCAACCTAAAAATATTAATGGATTAAGTTGGGTTGGATAATTAGTGGGTTGGATTAAATACGTTAATGGATAATGATTATAAAAAAATAGAGTTAGAAAATATATCTACTGCAAGAAATATGTAGAGCAAGAGATTAAGATCGACGTATAAACGAGTGAATCCCGGGACTTGATTTTTATGTCCTTTTCTTGAATTCTTTCCTTAGTTTGGTTGTACTCTTGTTGTGCAAGGACGTTGTTGTTGTTTTGCTTTTTTATCCTAATTTTTTTTGGCTCTTGCAAGCATTAAAAATGAGTTCGCCTTTTGAGAGTTTTTGAAACAGAAAGTTAACAAGGGAAGTTGGATGAGTGAAGAAAAAGACGACTTGTGGTTTGATAATGGTTCGGCAGCAAGGCGTGATTTAGAGATTGAAAAGGGACCCACTTGGGTTGCGGAGGGGTTAACTGGCGGGTTCCATCATCAAAGCAGGGTAGTGAAGTATAAAAAGACAAGACTGTCCATCTTCAGCTGACGATTGAGAACCCAACTTCACGCCTCATCTCTCTCCCTCTCTCTCCAATTGCCTCGGGCTTGAGAAAAATCCATTCAATGTGGACTTTCTCCCTCTTCATTGATGCTGTATTCATCTGCGTGGTCTATTTATTCCCCCAGGCACCAACCGTAATCTACTCAATTCCATCTTCTTAACGAGAACGAGGGACGGTCCCTGCGTTGTCCTTCTCCGGCAAACATGGGCGGCGATAAGGCTCTCAGTTTCGAAGAGATCAAAAACGAAACCGTTGATCTGGTATAATTCCTACATTCTTCTACTTAGGTTTTTTCTTCTCTGATTTCTCATTCGATTCATTCATTCTTGCCAGAAGATATCGATGTCTTGTTTGAATTTACCATCACTTCTATTTCGTGCTGGTTATGGCCCCCAATATTGTTCGACCGTGGTTTCTCTGTTTAAAAAAGGTTAGTCATTAAATCCGTTACTTTCAATCTCTTGTTAATTACACTCCATTTTATGTTTCCAACTTCTAATAGAATCCAATAATCTGCAACTTAGTTTTGTATTATAAATATATGTATATACAACTCGATTTTGATTTCTAGAATCGGTTAGTTTAATATTGCTCTATAAGACCTTCATAGTCAAGCTTTTTTAATAAGGCCTCCATAGCCGGCCAGCTACAGACTGATTCCATGGCTCACTGAAGCTCCAAAACTAATCCAAATTGGAGTAAGACCACAAGGCGATAAAATTTCTTACCAACTTATAACCTAACTACATTACTATTTTTTTTAATCTTAATTTTAAAGTTATTTATATAGGCAACAACATTAAAAATTTACTCTCGAATTTGAAATGCATGCTTGTGCTTTTAAATACAAGTTTACTAACTCAAAAAATCGTGCCTCGTACGGGTAATAACCTAGTTGCAATAAATTTTAAAATATCTAGTCTATCCTAATATAAATGGTGGTTAGTGGTATTAATTGGAAAGGGTTCAAACTTTGCTAATAATAAATATTTATTTTTATTTATTTTAAAAATAAATAGCATATAGTGGTATTGGTGGTTAAAGGAAATCACACATTTCATTATTATTTATAATACAGTTAATTATTTTTTTTAAACAATGTGTCGGATAAAAAGGATAATATTTTAAAAATGTAAAGAGTATTATGTTTTGTATTTAGATTATTTTTTGGAGTAAATTAAAAATGAATGTATTTTAGGACAGAAAGAGTATGATAATTTTTTTTCTTCCCAGCATTACTTTTAATTACATTTAAAGTTGAAGTTATATAGTACGAATGGAGATTAGAAAAATAAACATTAGTTCGAGGTACGTTGCAAAGGTCTAAGATAGCTTGCATGAGCATGAGCTGGAAGGACCTTAGAAGCACATTGCTACGTATGAGAGATACTCATACTCACTACCCTTTGCTTTTTTGGTGCATCTTCTCAATGTATGCAAAGAGTAAAGAGTATATAGCTGGTAGCAAAAGATTCCTTTTACTACTTTTACTATCTTATTAAAAAGGAAAAAAGGGAATCATGCAACTCATAATTTATGAAGTAGATCATCCAAGTGTGGTTGGAGTACAAGTAAAAACAAAAAAACAAAAGGCAAAACACACAAACGGGCCACCCAATTTTGGACCATATTGCAATTCGGCCACCGAAATTTTGGTTCATCTATTTTGACCACCCTACTTACATTCTGTTGCAAGCGAGCCCATTTTCTAACGCCCGTTAGCCCAGGACGTTAACTTTAGGGGTAAAATGGGAAAAACAATGTTAAACAGTTCATCTTCATCTCTCTCTTTCTTTCACACACACAGATCTGTAACATCTTCATCTCTCCGGCTCATGTCTGCCAAATCCCAACAATCCACAATCGGTCCCTTCACCTTCTCCGACCCATCAACATCTCCCAACCGCAATCTCCATCGCCCCTATTTCAAGTTCACATCTAGCCCCAGATCTACTCCCCGGAGAGTATTCTTTCTGCAATGGCCATCTATCACCAAGCAAATCGGCCGGCCTCCTTTCTCAATTGCAAAGGGCGATCACCAACAAAGCTTCGACACCCGCCATGTCCGGCGAGGACCTCAATCCCACCCCCAAAAGAAAAAGGCGGCCGAAAATCTGTCATCTCCCATATCTCTCTCATATATCTTCATATCCTTCACGCATACATCGGGTGTCCACTTTTCCTTTCGTTCGGCCTCATGTCGCCAACGTCGCCCCCTTTCCCCCAATCTCCTTGACAGGCCTCCTTCTCCGGCGAATCATCCCCTCCGTTCAAATCGAGCAAGCCCCGTATGATGGTGGCCCAAGATGAATTTGTTGAGGATATTGTGAAATTCGACGATTCTCGTGTCTCGCTTGAGGGTGTTCTTGATGGAGCCACTTTTAATTTGGTCCATGACTGGTCCCAATCTATTGACCAAGAGGAGGGTACGGATATGGGAGAAGGTTTGTAGGAAGAGACGTCCTTGAATATAGACGAAGATATGACGACAACAGAGGTCCCTTTGCGTGCTGCTGTGGTGATGTCGTTTGGTAAGATGGCGGTGCCGTCAGGGGATGTGGGGGTTCAGTCCAGAGCGGGGAGTTTAAACAAAGGGCGAGCGTTAGCGAGATCGACTCGGGACGGGAAGAAGGCCCAGTTTTTCAGGGGCGAGTCACTAGCAATCCAACCTCTAATGGGCCGACTGGAGTTGAAAGGTCTCTGTTTCCAAAATTATAACAGGTCCTGGGATGGCTTCTTTTTCGAAGGTTGGGAGACGCGTTGTACAGATCTGATGCACGATAGCGAGGCTCACGGACCGAGACGCTGACCTCAACCTTGCCATGTGGACGTCCGAACTGAGCGTGAGAGAGAGAACGAAAGGTTTGGTGATGTTGGGTTTGAAGATGAACACAAAAGATGAACACAAATAGATTAACCCAGATCTGTATTTCTAAGGGCAAAATAGGAATTTTACAAAAAATTAATGTCCTGGACTAACGTCATCCAAAAAATGGGCACGCTTGCAACAGAATGAAAGTAAGGTGGCCAAAATAGATGAACCAAAGTTTCGGTGGCCGAATTGCAATATGGTCCAAAGTTGGGTGGTCCGTTTGTGTGTTTTGCCAAAAACAAAATAATAAAAAATGAATAGAAAGTTGTTTGAAAAATGTATTAAATACAAATTGTCAAAAATAAAAAATAAATACAAACTGTCAATGAACTGAGCAATGAAGAGTTCATTGAAAAGATCATTGAAATTAAAGATTTCTTACCAACTTATAAACCAACTATATTACTATTTAAAAATTTTTTTTTTGGAATTTTTGAATTTATGAATATTTGAGTTACTTTAATTATTTTTTTTATGTTGTGCAGATAATGTTTCCCCGATCATTTCACGTGGAAACAAATGTATCAAGAATTTAAGGATGATTTGACCATCCGCGATATCTATGAAAACTCATTTAGAGAGCGGAGCGGGTCTACTACAAAATTCGAGATGAAAGAATTAGATAATTAATTTTAAGATTTAAAAACTTTGTAAATTATGTAATAAATGTGGAAACAAATGTATCTTTGGCTTGCTTGTTTTAGGAACAAGTATCGAGACGATGCAGAAATGTGGGTAAATGGCTACGGACCTCAAGAATTTAAAGATGATTTGACCGTCCGGGATATCTATGAAAACTCATTTAGGGAGTGGAGCGATGATAGGATGATAGTATACTACAAAATTCGAGATGAAAGAATTAGATAAATAATTTTAGGATTTAAAAACTTTGTAAATTATGTAATTTATTTTCAACTTATAATAAATCTTTTATATCTAACCTTATTATGTCGTATTTTTTGTGTACGAAATTATCTTTTGTACAAATGGGAGGTAGATGAGTATCATCAATTTTATTTTTAGTTATTATCAAATTGTTGTGGATAAATATAGTTACAAAGCTAGATAGTTTTTGGGTAATTTCAATCTGTTTAATTTTAAGTTTACCATCAAGATTACTACTCTGGCGACAATTTTATCTTGTAGGCAAAATGCATGTGAGGTGCATGTGCATTTTAAAGGTATAGTTGTCACCGTAGTGGTAATTCTGGTGGTAAACCTAGTAAAATTGTATAAAAAATGAGGGTTTGAGCTAGTTATTATCAAATTGTTGTGGATAAATTATTATCTTTTTCAACCCACTACACCGTTTAAAAAAAATAATTGATTGTATTATAAATATTGGTGAAATATGTGATTTTTTTTTAAAATACCTTTGAATATGTTACCAAAGTTAAAGTAGAAAGCAAAAATTATGGTAAAATGGTAAAAAAAATGTTTTCTCCCATTGCCTTTCTTAATCAATTTTTAGCTATTTTTTTTTCTTGAATTAAAGCATATATTTTTATCTATAAATAGAGATTTGGTGTGTTTTATTTGGACATCAGAAAAAAATTATATAATTTTCTTAAGTTTCTAATCATTATTAATGGAGATAAAGATGATCGAGTATCTAAATGCATTGTATTTTGTGCCATCATTGAGAATATTTGTTTGATTTTGAATCAAATATGTGTCTAATAGATTATTTTATTAGTTTTTTTAATGGATTGAGTTTTATTTTTTGTTTGATTTTCCAAAACCATTGTACATTGTCCGAGTAAATTAGACTCCGTTTGTTTTACGAAAAATTATTTATGAAAAATGTTTTCTCCATTTTATGACGTTTGATAATTTTAGAAAAATGTAGTCAGCGTAAAATATTTTCCAACTCAAACGAAAATCAAACCTTCTTACAAACCTATCATCTTCCCAATGCCCCTATGCTTTTTGTGCATCTTCCTGATGACCTTCTTTGAGGAATGATTAGAGCTGGTACAAGACTCATTGGTGGTATCTTTCTTTTGGAATTGAGGTGATTTGCATCTTCCCAATGAGTTGAAATAAATGTTTGCAGAATGCCCCCCCCCTCCCTTAGCCCCCTGCCACTGCAGAGTGCTGGCTACCCGAAAAGAGGAATGATTAGAGTCTCCACAATGGAGACTTTTATTCAACCTCCATACGCATTTTTTGAGTTTTGTTGGGGAACTCTAGCCCACAACAGACACCCAATTTGTGCCTCTATCCCAATCGCCCATTAAGTGGATCGCAAGCTTTTGCGATTGATTTAGCATGAATAGTAGTGTAAATATATATTTTTTATTTCAATTGTGTTGAAAAGTACGGATAAAAAAATTAAAAAATATGGTGGTAGTTAGGTTTGTTAGTTGAGATGAGAGAAGTTTGAAGTTTTTAGAGGATTGTATAAAGGGTGATTATTGGAGTGAATTATTTTTTAGAGTGTTGAAAAAGTGTAAAAGAAACAAAAAACGAGGTGAATAGAGTGTGATATTGGGTGTTATTGTTGTGGTTGCTCGTAGAGCTGATATAATGAAAGCAATCGGCAGTATCTTTCCTTGCAAGTTGTCATTTCCTTAATTTTTTTTATATAGATTAAAAATATATAAATCATGTGGTAGACATAATACTCCCTCTATTTTAAAATAATGGCCCTAATATTCCCACCAAACTCCAAAAGACAAGTGCTTAGAGCAGGAACAACAAAGCTCCCCATTTGGGGAGCTTAAGTTCCATTTTTTTTAATTTTATTACAAAAATGCCATTAAGCTCCCCACTTAAGCTCCCCAATAAAATACTCTTTTAACAATGCACAAACTTCAATACTTTTATATACCTCATCATCTTTATCTCCAATAATTTAATATTTTTATAGAAAATGGTTAAAAATTTGAAAAATTCATAGAAATTTTTTATAATATCCAAATGAAACAAACCAAGTCTCTATTTGTAGGTAAAAATGTTTACTTTAATACATGGAAAAAAAATATTTTAAAAAATATTTTTTATGGTTGAAAATTGATGAAAAAAGAAAATGGAGGAAAAGTAAATAATGAATCAATTGGAAAGGAGAGAGGAAAGGGCATATGGCTGATTTTGGTTGGCTGGAAAGGAAAGGACCAGCACTTGTCGGGGGAGCTTCTTTAGCTCCTAAAACACCTTTTTGCTTATTAAGCAAAATTTTGGAGCCTTTGTTGTTTGGGAGAATCCCAAATAATCTCATTAGCATTGGTATAAGCTTCACCGTTGTAAGTGGTCTTATATTTCTTTGACAATCTTCTTTCTTAAATCATTATTCAAATCCCAAACTTGAAAGCATTTAAACTTTAATTGCCACTATCTCTATTTAAATGTCAATTAAATTAAAAAAAAAAGTATTCTTACCACCAGGGAATTTCATATAGATTTTCACAATTACATAGATTACCTAATAGAGTATAAGTAAAAACAGAAAAACAAAATAATAAAAACCAAGGTTCTAAAAATCGTTAGGCGGCCGCTAGGCGGTACAATAGCGCCTAGAGGACTAGTCGGGGCGTAATCGGGACCTAGACGGAGCCTAGAATTAAGACATAATTACTATTTGTTTTTTTTTTATATAATTTACATTGAAGATCAAACACATTGACTACAATTTTTTTTTTATGTTTGTCATTTTATCAAACACTTGTTTATATTTGTAAATGAACAAAAATATACAAACTTACCATTAATCTCAATTCTCAACAACCCCAAAGTAATAAACAAACCAAGTTTAGAACTAAAAAAAAAAAAAAAATTACTCCACCTACCTACTGCCCCTACAACCCACAGTTTAACATATCCTCCCTAATCCCTTCTCATCCTAAATTCTGAGTCTCGAGACAGCCTCCTTCTTCTTCATATTTTTTCTTCTTCCTTCTTCTATCTATCTGGCAGACCAACAACCATTTTTTCTTCCTTTCTTTTTTTTTCTTCTCTCTCTCTCCGGCAGACCGACTCTCCTTATTTTTTCATCGTCCAATCTCTTTCCTCCTAGATCTAACCATTTAATCTATCTCCTCTCTCATCCCACCAAATATCTACAAAATCAATCATCTTTTCTTTCTACCTCCCTTTCTGTCTCACCATTACCACTCCCTCTTCCTTCTCCAGTTCGACCCCCCTTCTTTCTCCGGTCATCGCATGTCACAAAATTAAATCTACAAAAATAAATTAAGGTCGGTGAGGTTTGGTTTAGGCGCTGACTAAGAAAGTCGCAGCGGTAGAGAGAGACCTAGCGCCTAGGCGGGGAGTTTTAAAACATTGATAAAAACTGAACATAAAGTTTTTTGAAAAACGTTTTAAATACAAACTGTCAATGAACTAGGCAATGAAATGTTCATTGAAAAGATCATTGAAATTAAAGAAAACAACGGAAAATAAGGTAAATAATTACCAAATTTTGAATATTTTTCTTAATATAACATAATTAACAAGCATTAAAACTTTAAATTTATTAATAGCAAATATCACCAAATTATTTAAAAATAATGATTACAATATAAGGTTAAATTTTAAAAGTAAAACCAACAATTTAATATCATTCCACGGTTCAAAAGAAATTATATGGCATAAAAAAATTAGTAGATAGCATAATTAACATAATTACCCTGTTTTGAATATTTTTCTTAATAAAACATAATTAACAAGCATTAAAATTTCAAATTTATTAATAGGAAATATCACTGAATTATTTAAAAATAATGATTACAATATAAAGTTAAATTTTAAAAGTAAAACCAACAATTTAATATCATTCCACGGTTCAAAAGAAATTATACGACAGAAAAAATAATAGTTTATAGCATAATTAACATAATTACCCTGTTTTGAATATTTTTCTTTATATAACATAATAAACAAGTATTAAAATTTCAAATTTATTAATGGCAAATATCACCAAATTATTTTAAAACAATGATTACTACAATATAAGGTTAAATTTTAAAAGTAAACGCAATAATTTAAAAGAACAAAAAAAATAGTTAATAGATGAATAGTACTTCATAGGTTTATTAACAAATTAAAAACTTACAATACACTATTCAATTTTTATTGTTTTCAAATTTACTATTTATATATATTAGATCGATCTACCTTTTTTTTTTCCTGTTATTTAATCCGTTTTTAGGTAAATTCATGATTGATAATAGTGTTGCATCACATATTCCAATTCCATCCCACTTATTTAATTTTGAGAAGATTAAAATTCCTATTTTACCCCTCTCCATAGTTATCACTTATCACTAGACGAAAATGAAGATGGAAATAAGAGTATTTAATCTCTTAATTATTGGTATCAGGCTTCCTTTATGTATATCAATTACATAAATACCTCCACTATGTAGCAGAGTTGTTTTCTCCGTCTATGAATGATTGGCCCCAAACTTTGTCCCTTTCTTGTTTTATTATTTTTGGTTCAGAGAAAACCAACCAACAATTTAGTGGACCGAATATAAATTATTTTCCACCAATTCAAGATACACTTCCAACATTATTGGAGAGGGCCCATTGCAATTGTCATAAATAAAACCAGTTCCTACAATGGTTGGCACAACTCTTAACTTTTTCTATCTATCTATGTGACCACGTTGATCATATCTATATAAACATGATTAATGCTGCAATTTGTATGAAATCATTGTGGTATTTTTTTCACAAAAAATGCCACAGATTCTGATCTGAATCTCACGCAGCGTGTTAGTTGCCCACTACATAATCTATATCTTGGAGGGACGGAGTGGCGGTTCAGTTTTTAAATAAGCACACAAGATAGCCACTGACAGACACATATACAAGAACCATTCAGAATATATAGTGAAAGAACGCAATGCCACGAAATCTCAATATGAAACGATGTTACTGTCAATGTTGCAGTGAATGTTGCAACAATGACAGTAACAATGTGAACTGAAAGTGTATCGCAGAAAATAGCAGCGGAAGTTTTGTTTTAAGATTTAAAATCACACAGACTAAGAAAGACAGAAAATCACACAAAAACAATCTACAAGTATCAAACTTGTAGATCAAGCCTCAAGGCAACAAACTATATTAAAATCAACACTGTTTTTGGAACTTAATAATAAACACAAAAATTCTCACAAGATATAGAATCTTGGAGAATCACAAAACCCACATAAACTACTAGAACAAACGTGGGAAGAAAGAATCAAACCAAGAACAGCTTCCAAAAACAATCACACAAACTGGAAGCACGAAACACAACTTCAGGAAACACAAGGCTGTGTTCCTGAAGATTTAAACAGCAGCAGCAGCACCAGCAGGTATAAGAATGCAGACTGGTCTTCGTGTATGAGAAGTTGATTTCTTCTCACAAGTTCGGCACACAAGTCTTCTGGATTGAAACTCTCTTACACCTACTGCTTTCTGAATATGATCTGATTCTAGGCTCTCTCGGCATCCTTCAACAGCTCGACCTCAGCTCTTAATATAAGCAGCGAATCTTGCAAACCAAGACTCCAAAGAATCCTGCAAGTACACGGCAATACAAACACTCCTACTAGGAAAGATATTAAACAGAAAAATATGCAAGATTATGTTTCCTAATTTGATATCATTAATAACTAAATACATATGCAAAGATTTAATTACCCAAAAAATATCACCTAAATCTAATAAGAGAATCCTAAATAAATCCTATCACAATAATACCAATTAAAATCCTATTTTGACCAAGAGAGTGAAAAACAAGATAAATTAGGCAATGCCTAATTTACCCTTACAATCACCCCCTTTGTTCGAGCATTCTTGGTCAAATCCACTTAAGACCTGCAAGAAGATTATGATGAACATTCCCTGAAATGAAGATCAGAAACATAGAAGAGAGATATGATCAACAAACCACAATCACCATTAACAACATGTTACATGTGTCTCAAATGCCGAAGCTAATTATTACAGACCCAAATGAAGTAATTGTTTAACCAACCATCAACCATCAGTTACATAAAATCAGAACCACAAGAGAGGATGTAACAACAGATTAAATTTCAGGAGTACGTTTGGCAGTCTCAGGAACACTTCCCGATTCAGGGACTTCATCACTAACCCTTGCATCAGCATCACTACCAACACTTGTTGCAGCCTCACCCCCTATTTGACCAGAATGCATGGTGTCCCATCCAGGAGGAGTAATGTGCAGCCAAAGTAGTGAGAAAGGCTTGTTGTGCAGCAATGTGAGATAGTTGGTTCTGTATCAGCTGCAGTTGCTCTTTGACAAAAGAGACTGACATGGGAGCAGTAGGAGGGGCAGACAGAGGGGATGTTGCACTGGATGTTGCAACATTCGGAGTAACAATGATGGGGACAGCAGGTGAAACAGGAACTGAAGGAGATGCAGTAGTATGAGGAATAGTAGGATCAGAGAGGGGTGTTTCTGGAACTGCACTGAGAGGTAAATTTATGAGCCTATCTCCTTTTAAAAGTTTTGAGGAGAAATGGAGAGGCTCAAGAACAGGCGAGAGGCGTGTGGAAGAAGGTGGTTTGTACCCTTGAGAGAGTAGAATCCTGTATATGAGAGAGGGAAAGATGAGGGACCGTTTGTCACCTCCAGTTTCAGCCATGGATGATATTTTCCTAAAGACATACAGTCCTAGATCAAATGGTCTTTGAGAGCCAAGAAGGAACAAGATTTTAGCATGCTCTTCAGTTATAACATTTGTGTTCTTGGAAGGAGACCAAGTTGCACAACAGATTTTGTGCAAAAATGCATACAAAGAAGACAATTGAGATGTACTGACAGAGTACCTTTGGCTGGCCATAATGAAATTCTACCACCCGATAGTTCATAAATACACAAATTCAGGTCTACATTGAAATCAAGAACACCAGAGGGACAAGTACCAAGCATAGAATTGATGACAGTTGGGGAAAACGAATACCATCGACCTCTCACATACACTTTCTCAAAGCTAGAATCACAAGAATCAAAAATTCGCTTTTCCATATTCGAATAGAATTCATGGATTATTTCGCGAAAATATGGGGCAGCAAGCGAAATGGATTTCACAAGATGGCGATCAGAAAAATAGGATGACAGATTATATGAATCTAACACAGAGCCTAAAACATTTCGTTCATCAATGATATTTCGTGAAATATTATACCTACGAGAAGCAACTTTAGATATAAAGGAAGATGAGAAGGGAGTACCCAGAGGTTTCAATTTTCTGGATGTTGCAACAATAGGTGCAACATTGAGACGTACAGAGCGTCTCCTTGAAAATCGTACCGGAGGCTCATCGGATTCTTCACTAATAGCAGGGGTACCTTTCGTAGCATCATAGTTCTGGTCGGAACTATCGTCAAATTCCGAGGAAGTCGATGGACTAGGTACGGTCTGAGGAGGAGCAGAGGTTGAAGGACCCGATGAAGAGGCACGAGCTTGACGCAACCGAATTAAATTCTGTGCAACTTCATCATCAGTGACGGATTGTGCAACCTTTGATGATGGCCTTCGAGGAGGAGAGGATTCAGAAGGGAAGACAACCCTTGGAGATGGGATTGGATAATCATCATCTTCAACCGGCTCCTGTGCACAAGAAAGGGGAGGAGAGGCCGGAGACACAGAATGCACATGAACAGGGGGAATAGAACCTGCTGGAGGAACGAAATCTTCATCATCAGAATCACTTTCAAGAAGGACTGATTCCGTGAAGAATCCAGCATCGACCTTATTTTTCTTTGCGGCTCGAACATCGGCAGCGGAGGGGTCATCATAGTTGGCCGGAATTCCCCTTTGGCGTTTGGACCGGCGAGTGCTAGGGTTGCCGATGGAGGGAAAGCCGGACAAATCTCCTGGATTTTCAACATCAATTTCGTTTCCTTTTTCACCTGGGAGAATCATGGTGAGAGGTTCAGGGACTGGTTGATAGACAACCATTGCCTTCGAGAGATCATCTGCCAAGGAATTTGGGCTCACTGATGGTTTCATTGTTGTAACATTGGACTTTGAAAATTTGGGGCTTTTGGAGGAAGATGCCATTGAAGTCGAATGAGTGAAGAACTGAGGAGGGCGGAGACAGAAATTTTGAACGCGAACTGAGATCAGAACAAGTCGCCGGAAAATTTGGAGAAGATATGCTGTGAGAAATGGCGTACTATCCTGTAAGAAGAACCCACTAATCCTGCCACTAATGTAATTAGTCGTTGGTAATTAATGCAAAACAATGAACCGTCGCACACATTACCAAGCACTCAAAATTCAAACTGCACATGCTAACCAACCTGATAAAAGTGAGACATGAGTCTGCTGTTTGAGACATGAGAGTTATGAGAACAATTAGAGTCACAATCTGATTTCAAAAACACATTCTTCTAATTGATCAGAAATTTTAGGAATGCACAAAAACATACTTAACCAAAATTGAGACTCCACAAGATATATAAACACGGATACTCAGCCCAGTTCAGATCATGAAGAAACAACACAGTAGTGTAGACAGCCACATAAAATAATGACTTTGAGAACAAGAATCAAAACAGGCATTAAAATTGAAGGACAGAAATTAAGAAGGCTGATATCTTGCACCTATATGTCCTAAACAGTATGTCTAAAATATGCAAAGGAGAAAAACAAACGAAAGAATGCAGAAACACACAAGTGATATGTCTAGATCAACTGATTGCAGTTCCCAATGTTGCAACAATGGAAATCACATTCACCAAAAATCTATGATTTTATGTTCAAATTCACAATTTTTCTTTCACCAAACAACACAATTACTCCCAGAAACATTATAGGTACTTTATTTCCCTATAAAACTAGCTTTACTTTATTTCAAGCTAAAACACCACTAGGAACCTTTCACACTATTTACCAAGGGTAGCAACTTAACTTATTGATCAACCCATGAAATTCGAAAATTCATAGTCCCAAAAGAAATAAGCCACAACCTTGTTCATAGGTAGCTCTTTTCCGTTAGGTAGCTTTCACACTTTCTCAATTAAGAGGAGTCAATTTAGTCAAGATCAACCCATGCAAGTCGAAACTTCATAGTACATTGACAAATTGCAGCATCCTAAAATTTTTGAAAGGTAGCTCTTTCCTTTGTGGTTTAAAAGAGAGTTTTCTCTCAAACACAACAACATTCTTGGGAGAAGGTGAGAAGAAATTTGACAATAGAATCACAGTAATTTTGAATGAATCATTACACATGCTCAAAGGTACTTAGTACAAACAGATTTGATCTAGTGTGCCCCCCTAGACAACAATGCAATATGCCTAATAATTTTTTTTTAAGTGAGTGATTACATGGCACACATACCGAGAGATTTCCTAAGATTGATGAATCTCTCAAAATCTAGACTTTTAGTAAAGATATCAGCCAATTGGTTATCTGTACCAACATGTTCAATGCACACAATGCCTTGTTCAACTAAGTCTCTAATAAAATGGTGTCTTATATCTATGTGCTTTGTTCTTGAGTGTTGAACAGGATTTTTAGCTATGCTTATAGCACTTGTGTTGTCACAATACATAGTTAAGATGTCACTATGCAATCCATAATCTTGAATCATTTGTTTCATCCACAAAAGTTGTGTACATGCACTACCGCCTATATATTCGATTCATTTGTTGATAGAGCCACACAATTTTGTTTCTTGCTAAACCAAGAAATCAGATTGTTTCCTAGATAAAAACATCCTCGGATGTACTTCTCATGTCATCAATCTTGCCGGCCCGTCGGCATCACGGATTGGTGTTCGTATGCTTAGTATACCACAAACCCATGCCAAAGGTCTCACCAACATATCGAATGATTCTTTTGACAGCTTTTAGGTGAGAAACTTTGGGGTTTGCTTGATACCTTGCACACAAACACACACTGTACATGATATACGGACGAGTGGCAGTTAAATACAGCAAACTCCCTATCATACTTCTATACAAGGTAGGATCAACACTTTCTGATTTTTCATCTTTATTAAGCTTATCGGATGTACCCATAGGGGTTTTTTTATGTTTTCCATTCTCAAGATCGAATTTCTTCACCAAGTTTAGAGTACTTGGCTTGAGAAATGAACATCCCTTCATGTGATTGTTTGATCTGAATGCCTAAGAAATATGTCAATTCACCTACCATGCTCATTTCAAATGTGGATGTCATACAATGCACAAATTCTTTTCCAAGGATTTGGAGGTGGATCCAAACACGATGTCATCAACATAAATTTGAGCAATCAAAATATGTTTATCTTGTTTTTGAATGAACAATGTTTTATCCACCTCTCCCCTTTTAAACCCACTTTGTAAAAGGTGATCTGTAAGCCTACCATACCAAGCTCTAGGAGCTTGTTTGAGGCCATACAAAGCCTTTTTCAATTTAAACACATGATTGGGTTTATGGGGGTCCTCAAACCCTTTTGGTTGTTCCACAAAGACTTCTTCCTCAAGAATCCCATTCAAAAAAGCACTCTTCACATCCATTTGTTGAAGAGTGATGTCAAGAAACAAGCAATTGCAAGTAGACGGATAGACTCAATGCGGGCTACAGGTGCAAAGGTTTCATCGAAATCCACCCCCTCAACCTGTGTATACCCTTGAGCTACCAATCTAGCTTTATTCCTCATTATTTCTCCCACTTCATTCGTTTTGTTTTTGAAAATCCATTTAGTTCCAATAACATTTATTGAAGTGGGTCTAGGAACTAGATACCAAACATCATTTTTTGTGAATTGATCTAGTTCCTCTTGCATGGCGTTTATCCAACTTTCATCTTTAAGGGCTTCTTGCACATTTTTAGGTTCAACAGTGGAAACAAAACACGAGGCATGTATATCATCAAATTCAAGAGTGGTCATGCATGCTAGTTTCTTGTAGTCCACTTTACCTTTCTTTCTTGTTGACACACCATCTTTTACATTACCTATAACTTGAGTGAGTGGATGGTTTCTGAATCTTGCTTGGAATGTCAATTTCTGATCGATCAAATCTGGGTGATCATCTTCTGATTTGAATCTGCTCCGCGCCTTCTTCTCCCGGTTACGTGGTTAATGTTTCTTAGATGTTGCAACATCGGAACAACATCAGGAACAACATTGGGTGAAACATCTGAATTTTTCCATCGAACCACACGCATCTGAATACATGCATGCGCTCCCTGAACTACTGGATTCATCGTCTAATTCAGGATCAAAGTCTCCAAAATCCAAAATCCCTGAAACATCTTCCTCAGAAGTTTTGTGACCAAGACCAGTTAAATCATCAAAAACAATATTCATGGATTCCATAATAGTCTTAGTTCGAAGATTAAATACTCTATATGCTCGACTATTTGTGGAATATCCCATAAAAACACATTTATCACTCTTAGAGTCAAACTTGGAAAGTTGATCTCTATCATTGAGCGAATAACACACGCAGCCAAACACATGAAAATATTTCAAGGTAGGTTTCTTCCCAAGAAAAATTTCGTAAGGTGTCATTGTGCTACCTGGTCTCAAGAAGACCCTATTTCCAATGTGACAAGCAGTGTTCAATGCTTCAGCCCAAAATCTTTTAGCCAAATTTTTTGAATGTAACATCACCCTAGCCATTTCTTGTAATGTCCTGTTCTTTCTCTCCGCCACTCCATTTTGTTGTGGAGTTTTGGGAGCAGAGAATTCATGAGAAATACCATTGGAGGCACAATAATTAGAAAAGGATGCATTTTCATATTCCGTGCCATGATCTGATCTAATCCTAGTGAGTTTTAGATCATATAAGTTCATAACACGGGTGTACCAAATTTTGAAGGCCTCAAAAGTTTGGACTTCTCTCTTAAAAATATTACCCAAGTATATCTAGAGAAGTCATCTACACAAACAAAGGTATACTTTTTCTTACCTAGGCTTTCTACTTCAATGGGACCCATAAGGTCAGTGTGAATCATCTCCAAACATCTAGAAGTGGAACATTGTGTTATGGGAAGATGTGAAGCCTTGGTTTGTTTACCTTTTTGACACGATCCACATACCTTTGAGTAATTCCTTTCCAAATTTGGTAATCCTTTAACAGCATCATGCCTCACAAGCTCATCGAGCTTCACGAAACTCATGTGACCAAGTTTACGGTGCCGAGATGCATTACATCAAGACTTGCTTTTTGACACGAATGGGTATTGTTGAACAAGTAACGCGGTTATCAGACGATCTTAAACTGTCGAGAAGACATTTGTTATTATGATCAAGAACTTCACAAGAATGTTTGTCAAATCCTTACACGAAGATCGTCATCACACAAGCGACTTATCTTGTCGTTTGTCTTAAGACCTTCCACATGGTAAACATTTTTGAGGTTTGGAAGGCCTTCAACGTTCAATGTTCCTTTACCTACAATTTTCCCTTTGGCACCACCACCATAGGTCACTGATCCACCATTAATACTCACGTATTCCTTCAAATTCTCAGCTGCACCTGTCATATGTCTAGAACAACCACTATCAAAATACCAAGATCCAGCAACATGAGATTTTAAGGAAGTAAAAGTAACATTACATTCTTCATCATGTGACATGGAAGCGCCAGGGCAGATATCAAAAGGCTCACAGTATTTGGCTCTACATTTTTCATCACACGTTTTGGGAACCCACATTTGTTTGACTGTTTTGGGTTGGTGTTTTTGGAAAAAATTATGATTTGCCTTTGAATGAGGCTTCCAATGTTTCTGCCAATGTTCTTTGCATTGGTGGCGCGTGGTCGCTTCATCTGTTACGCCAATGAGCTTTTCCAAAGAAATCTTGCCTCATTTCATTCTCATACATTGCCTTTTTCGAGAAAGCAAAAAGGCGTATGTGACCAAAGCTTATGGCGTAAGTGACAAACATAATTTTTCCTTCTTACTCTTGGTTTTTCACGTAAAACGCCAGAAAGCTTTCATCGGTTTGTTTAGTTCCAGATGTTCCTTCTCCTTCTTTCACAAACACCTTAGGGACAAAACCAATACCTGATCTGGATGAGTTACCAGAATTTAGCAGATCTTCAACCTTCTGTTTGCTAGAATTCCACTTGGTCAGTGTTGCTTCTGCTTGAGCAAGTTGCTCCTTTAACTGCTCAATCTCCACATCCTTTCTACTTAGGACACCTTCCAGCCTTATTATGCATTCTTTTTGATCCTCATTGGCCTTTTTCAGCAGTTCATTCGCCTTACCAAGTAGTGTAACTTGATGAGCTCTTTTCTCCCAATCTTTGTACAGCTCCTTGTACCCTTCCAGCAGATCTGAATCTGAATGTCCATCATCCTCTGCAATTGTGGAATTAAAACAGAAAAAATCGTTCCTGTTTCTGCACAATGTTTCTCCCGATGTTACTCCTGATGTTGCAACATCGGGTGACACATTCTTGAACCAACTGTATTTTCGTAATCGTAATCATAAACAGCATTCAAGGTGATAAGATCACCTGGATCTTCTCCATCACTATCACTCAAGGTTGCTGAAAAATTCAATCCTTTCTTTCTTAAAGTGTTAGCACATTGGTTAGCATAGTGTCCATAACCTTGACATTCTCTACATTGGATAGAATCAAGATTCTTACCATTGTAGGATGACTTAGAAGCAAAAGGATTTGTGAAGGGTTTTTCAGGAGTTTGAAAGGATTGTTCTTTGGGAACAAATTTCCCAGAATCAGGTTTGAAATTGTTTTTCGAGCTTGATGATGGAGTTCTATTTTGACTTTTATTTTTCAAATTTTTTTTGAATTTAGTAGTCAATAGTGCAATTGATTCTTCTCCAAAATCAGACTCATCAATGTCCTTTTGAATTTCAAGCAAATCACATGACAGATCAATTGGTGCAGGCATAGCAATATTTTTCACAGTGGGTGTGGAAGATGATGAGACACCTTTGCCTTTGTGTTTTATTTGATCGTTTAGGTTCAATTCAAAGTTTTGAAGAATTCCAGCCAATCTTTCAAAACTCATCTTGTCAATATCATGTGCTTCTTCAATAGCACATATCTTGACATTGAACCTTTCAGGCAAAGTCCTCATCATCTTGCTGACAAGGCGCTCATTTGTAATAGGATCTCCTAAGGCTAAAGCAGAATTGGATAAATCAAGAAGTCTTCCATAATATGTCATTATGTCCTCAGACTCTTGCATCCTAGTGTTCTCAAACTGAGTTGTTAGCATTCTTAGCTTAGAGGAACGAACACTGGCAGGTCCTTCACATAAAGTCTGAAGGGCCTCCCACACATCTTTGGCAGATTCATAATTTGCTATCACCCTAAAAGTATTGGCATCTAAGGCCTTATAAATTGCAGACAAGGCTTTGGAGTTAAAAGAAGCAGTGTTCCTATCATCGTTGGTCCACTTCAGACTCTTTGGTGATTTTGACATCACCATCAGAATCTACAGTTTTGGGAGGACTCCAACCATTCAACACAGCAAGCCACGCTCTTTCATCAATCGATTTGATGAAGATGCGCATCTTGACTTTCCATATAGAATAATTAGCATTTGTGAGAGTAGGAGGACGAACCACGTTTTCATACTGAGAATCCATCACGTCTTTAAACAGAATCGACTCTTAGTGATATCAAGAGAAGGCTCTGATACCAAATGAAAGAACGTGATGCCACGGATTCTCGATATGAGTCAATGTGATTGCCAATGTTGCAGTGATTGTTGCAACAATGACAATGACAATGAGAACATAAAGTATATCACAGAAAATAGCAGCGGAAGTTTTGTTTTCAGATTTAAAATCAAACAGACTTAGGAAGACAGAAAATCACACAAAAAAAATCTACAAGTATCAAACTTGTAGATCAAGCCTCAAGGCAACAAAATATATTAAAATCAACACTGCTTTTGAACCTTAAGCTTAACACAAAAATCTCACAAGATATAGAATCTTGGAGATCCTAAAACCCACATAAACTACTAGAACAAACGTGGGAAGAAAGATTCAAACAGAACAACTTCCGAAAACAACACACCGATCGGAAGCAACAAACCTTCGTGAAACACAAAGTTGTATTCCCCGAAGTTTTATAGCCAGCCAGCCAGCCAGTTTGAAGATACCGCTTGAAGAATAGTCTCATGGGCTGTTTTTCTCTCTCAAGCTTGGTACACAAGACTTCAAATTATTTCACTCGCATACGCCTCGAACCGCAACTAGAAGCTCTCGGCGCGCCCTGCACTACTCGATCTTCAGCTCTTTATGTAGGCCACGAATCCTGTAAGCAAAAACCAAAGAGTCCTGCAAACACACGGCCAAGCAACCACTCCTACTAGGAAAGAGATTTAGCAGAAAATTATGCAAGATTATGTTTCCTAATTTGAAACAATTAATAACTAAATATTTATGCAAAGATTTAGTTACTCAAAAAATATCACCTAAATCTAATAAGAGAATCCTAATTAAATCCTATCACCTAATTAATCTATAATACCAATTTAAATCCTACTTTGACCAAGAGAGTGAAAAACAAGACAAATTAGGCAATGCCTAATTTACCCTTACACACCCCAAGGGAAATGAAATAGCATGTCCGAGAATGACGTGACATCTAACAACCACCCCAATCAGCATCACAAAAGGGTTAAAAAGTGAGATCGTCTTGAGCGGGTAAGAAAATACCTTCCCCGGGTGTGGTCTTGATGTAGCGTATAATACGAGTGACAGTTATGTGAATGGCGAGGACTCGAAATGAACTGGATAAGGACGTTGACAACATAGATGATGTCAGGACTTGTAATGGTTAAGTAGAGGAGTCGCCCAATTAACCAACGATATTGATTAACATAGACCAAAGGACTGTTTTCGTCAAGTGAAGATTTTATTCCATGGGAAATGGACTTGGACGACTCCCTTGAAAACCAGTTTCCTCCAAGATGTCTAAAGTATACTTATGTTGACTAAGAACTAGGTCTTGTGAAGAGCGAGAAATTTCAATGCCCAAAAAAAATTCAAAGATCCCAAGTCTTTGATGTTGAACAAGTCCTGAAGGTACTATTTGACACAGTTGATCATGGTATTGTCATTCCCAGCAAGGATGACATCATCAACATAAATCAAGGCGATCATATATGAGGTGGCTTTCTGGAAAATGAACAAAAAGTGATCAGCCTTTGATTGACGAAAGACAAAATCGAGCAGTGCGGAGGTGACCTTGGAATACCAATTCCGCGAAACTTGACGGAGGCGATAGAGTGACTTGTGCAATTTGCAAACCCGAGGTCTCTTTGTTATGCAAATCCTTAAGGAATTTTCATGTAGACATCCTCAAGGAGATCACCATGCAAAAAGGCGTTGACATCGAGCTGATGAATAGCCCAATTTTTCTTTGCGGCAACAGCAAGGACACTACGCACCGTGACGAGTTTTGCAACTGGAGCGAAGGTTTCATGGAAATCAATACCTTCGATCTAAGTAAAACCCTTCACAACTAGACGGGCTTTGTACCATTCAACTTTATCATTAAGCTTATACTTGACCTTGTAAATGCATTTAAAATCAATAGCTTTCTTGCCGCGAGGTAGTGATTGCATGTAAAGACCACGTACCATTGCTTTATAAAACATGTATCTCCTTTTCCATGGCATCACGCCATAATGGATTTGTAGCAGACTGAGAGAAATGCCTTGGCTAATCATGAGAGGTGATGGCCGCAAGATAAGCCTTATGGGAATTGGAGAATTTATCATAAGAAACATAATCTGAAAGAGGATGTACCGTTGAGATTCCTAAATTGGTGGTGGGCTATGAATGATCTATAGATTGCAGTTGGTAGTTTTCCAAATGACATGGTTGTTTCTTGAGATGAATGCTGGGACGAGGTTCAATATGCATGACATGCTCAACAAAAGTAGGTTCTTGTGTACCTAAATTTGGTAAAGAATCATTGTTGTTGGGTTGGTCCATAGGAGCAGATTGCTCACTGCTTGCTAAAGTTTCATGCAAGCTGCCATTTGGTCCAGTAGGAACTTGTGGACATGGTGGATGGACGTGAAGTGGATGTGGTTCATCATATATAAACATCAAGAGTAGGTGTATTTGGGTGAGAGTCATGTTCCTTTATGTTCAAAGAGCAGCGAGATACTCTTTGTGTACGAAAGGGAATACATCCTCGACAAAATTGACATTTCGAGAAGTGAAAATTTTCTTGTCTTTTAAATCATACTCAAAATCCCTTTTGGGCAGCAGGATATATAGCCAACAAACACACATGGTCTCCCTCTTTCCCCAAATTTGTCTTGCCCTTTCTTGTTATCACGAGCATAAGCAAGACAACAAAAAACTCGGAGGTGATTATAAGAAGGTGTACGATCCAACCGAATTTCATGAGGTGTTTTATTATGAATGACTTTGGATGGCATTTTGTTAATGAGGCAGGTAGCAGTCTGTAAGAACAATAGTAGTTAGGATTCTTCAAACTGCCAATGCAGTTTCCAATGTAGCTTGTGAAGAAGCTACAATGGAAGTCACAATGGTCAGAAAAATTAAAACAGCGGAAGACTTTTGTTTTAAGAACAGAAAATAAGCTCAAACAGTTTCCAAACAATCTACAAGCCTATACTTGTAGATCTAGCCTCATGGCCAAAAAGATTTCACTAAATAATATGATTTGTTTTACAAAAAGAATATGAAATCACCAAAACAAATACTCTCACAAGACAACAAGTCTTGAAGAGCAAAAATCCACAGAAAAACATATAAAGAAAACGTGGGAAGAAAAGAATCAGCTTCCTAGAATAGCTAGGAAGACAAAACAGTTCCAGCACTCCAATGTAGTTCCTGATGTAACTTATATAGTTGCTGCATCAGAAGCTACATTCAAAATCTGCTACAAACTGGAACACAAAACAACTTCTTAATCTCTGAATTTTCTGCTCTCTACTAAGCTCTTCTCTCAATCCGTGTGTCTTCAGCCTCTGCCCATGTCCTCTATTTATATTGTGGAGGAGACCTACACATAAAGAAGGAAACAAACTCCAATATTGAAACTCCAATATTGAAAAGGATTAGAATTAGTAATAAAATCAACTTCCTTATTTACTAGATTCTCTTACCAAATAGACAAGGACTCCAAGGCACGACATTACGAAGGATTTTTGCATATATTTTGTTTCCAAAATAACTCCTAAGATTTAGGACCAAGAAACCCAAAATATAATGAAATATTTTGTTTCCAAAAATTGCACCTAAACTTTAGGACCAAGAAACAAAAAATATTAGGAATTTTTTCTTACCAAAAAAAGCCTAACTTAATGACCAAGAAAGGAGAAACAAAACCAAAATAGGCCAAGCCTATTTTACCCTTACACGGTCAAAACACATTCTCCCGAAAAACGAATAGGCAAGTTTGCCTGAAAGCGAAGAACCCTAGCAATTTCAAGGATATGCCTATATTTCCTCTCAACTACTCCGTTTGTTGCGGTGTATTAGTACAAGATGTTTTGAAAGCTATGCCATGTGAAGAATAATAGTCCAACATCTGGTTTGACCTTGACAATTGTCACTTCTAATGCGTTTAACTTGTTTCTTAAATTGGGTTTTAATCATATTGCAAAACATGGTAAGGAAGTGACCAACTTCAGATTTATGTTTCATTAAATAAACCCAAACCACGACTAAAATCATCAACAATGGAAAGTAAATAATAAGCACTCGAAAAAGATGACATTCTATAATCACCTCAAATATCGTAATGCAATAATTTGAAACAAGACTTGGTTTTAATATAACTAGTAGGGAAAGGAGTTCTAGTGAACTTGGCTCGCACACAAGAATCATGGTGCGTAACTTTATTCTGATGAAATTTACTAACAGGAATATGCTGAAGCTTGGTGTCTGAAGCATGACCCAACCTTTGATGTCAAATATCAGAATCATTGGTGATTGTCATTGTCATACTGCCAAGTTCGATGGGCTCCATGCAGTATAGATCGTTGCTGCATTTACCCACTCCAATCAGGTTCCTCGAAGGTAAGTCCTACATGACACACAAATTCGAAAAGAAAATCAAGACACAATTATGATATTTGGTTAATCTAATAACAGAAGGAAGGTTGCTTTTAAAATCTGGAATGTTTAGAACACGATCAATTTTGAGTCCGTTAGGAAGAAAGGTAGTCCCGGTTCCCTTTGGTGCTCCTTTTCCTTCACCCAGAACTCACTTCTTTGATTTCCATCACACGTGCCCTTTTTGTAACTTGCTGGATATCCAATTATCTCATAGCAACTCCCAATGCTATAAACAATTCTTCCACAATGCGTACACTTTGGCCGCTCACGTCTACCTCCTTTATGGTCTAACTGCTCACCCCCGTTTCGCTGCTTTTCTTTCTCAATTTGAGGCTGATATTATGCTTGGAAGGCTGCGGCTTCAACATTGGGTTTGTGGGTGGCAGTGATGTGGCATTGTTGTTCATCTTCTGCAACTAAGTGGTATGTAATGCCCAAAGTAGGGTAGGTTTTGAGCTTAGAATATGCATTTTGACGGTCCCAAAAGCCTCGTCAAGACCCATGAGAACTCGTACAGTTCCTGCTTTTCTTATAGGGCTGTGAGCTACTTCGAGATATCGCAAGTGCACCATCCACATGTGCACTTTGGCAAGGGAGAGATCGACTGTATCTCATTCCACAGTCCTTTCAACTTGGTATAGTAGGCCGATACAGATGTTCTATCTTGTCGAGTCAAGGACAATGGCCACTTCAACTCGCACGCACGTGGAGCACTTTCTTTTCCAAATATTTCTTCTAAATCGCTCCAAACTTCGGCTGATGTTTTGGCATACATTACGCTGTTGCGAATTTCCTTTTCCATGGCTCTGTTCAACCATCCCTTGACCATAACATTGCAGCGCTTCCACAACATTAGTTCCGACGAGTCCTCATTCGGCATGGGAACGGAGCCATCAATAAGCCATTTTTTTTTTTGGTAAAAAATGCATGCTCATCTCATTCACCCAATCGCCATAATTCCCATCGTGAAGAATATCACTAACGTAAATCTGACCGGGGTTGTTCGACGTGTGGATATAGTGAGGAGACATGTGATCCACGGTGGTGATATTGGAAGTGGCGGTGACATCTCCATATTTCTCCCCATTAGGGTCTGCCATGGTTCTCCGATCAAAGAGAGGCGGCCGTAAGAAAGAAGTATTAGGTTTAGGTTATGAACGATATCTACTTTGATACCATGTAAAATATGGTGGAATAATTCTTCTCATTGTATTATGGCGTCTTAATATATAGACGAGTAGAAGGAGAAACATATGCAAGGAAGAAATCGGTTATTACAACAAGGAGATAGTTTCCTAACTAAATACAAAGTAGGAGAATAAAAGAGAAGAATAAACAGTTCAGGAAGGAAAGATAATAATGTACAAAATCCATCAAGTTTATCAGAAAGGCAAATTAGGAAAAGTATTATAAGAAAAAGGGTTGGGGGGGCATAAACCTTACCTCCAATAGGAGACAATAAGCAAGTGCACAGAAGGTGTCATGTGATGTGAAGCAAAAAGAATTCAGAAAAATGGAGTTTACAATATGCAGATAAGGAAAAGACTACTCACTATCTAGAGTAACTAAAACCCCCTAATAATAGAAGGCCAGGGAGAAGGGATTAAGGAACACACCCTTTTTGAGTAGTGAAACTAGCTATCCGAGCCAAGGAGTTACCCACTGCATTAGCTTCTCCAAAAATGTGAGCGATTTGATAATCTCGTCATTGCATCAAATGACATATCCGACAAAAGATGCCCATTTGATGCCAAGGTATTTGAAATATTCTTCTTATCATGTTATATAACCAAATTAGTCCAAAGACTCAGATCCTATCTGCATGGATTTTTATATTTTTTTGGCAACTGTAATTTCTTTCATTCTCTTTGGTAGAAATTAGATCATCTCCCTTGGGTAATCGTGGCCTTATGGCACTAGTTACATCATTAGGACCGGCATGGGTGAACTAGTCTCGGCGGGATATTCAACTTGTAAACACCTGGAGGCGGGGGGTGATGAAGTTATTCTTTTAACCTATAGGGGGGACAGATTTTCTTCCCTGAGGCCTGATTGATGTCAGTATTAAAATTTTAATCCCTAGACTATGTCCAAGATTTATTTTGTCCTTGCTCGATGTCATAATTGTAGTTTAGTCTTGGGGTTTGTAGAAAAGGTCATGAGGCTTTCTTCTGTAATGAAATTTGGCAAGAACTTCGGTAAGACGGTCTTACGAATTTTTTTGTAAGACGGATCCTCTTTACTTGACCCATCGTGTGTTGGTGGGTTGAGCTCCGTGAGAGAGTGGAGCTCCGTCTTACGAATCAAGATCTGTAAGACGGTCTTACAGGAGATTTATCCGTAAGACGGTCTTACAAGAGACTTACGCATGAAATTTTAACTCAGTCCCCTGGGTTCTGAAAAGGCAATACGACCTTCTTCTCCAAAGCAACGACGGAACTGATCCAGGAAGGTACTAAATACAATTAATCTCTACGAATTGGACTTCCAAGTACAAATCTAGAATTGTCGATTCGGTTGATACTATAATTAAACACGCAATTAATCATCATCAATTGTAACCACCAAAGATGATGGTAGACCACTTATACTTAGGCTGAGAAGTGAGAACGACGACAACGACAGAGGATTCAAGTCCTCACACGCTAGTGAATGTTGTTGTGGAGTATGAAATGTGAAGGAATTGAAATTGTTGCAACCCTGGGCACAAATTTTTTCGTTTCTGCAATGACAAGGATAATTGTGAAAATGTGTTCTACTCGTGAGAACATCAACGTCATAAATTGATTTGTCCAATTTGGTGTTTAGATGAACTAGTAAAAGTCACGTGCGTTGCACGTGTTGTCTTGTTAAAAACACAAGTGTATTACATTGGTTGTGTAATGTTTATTTCATTAAGTTAAGGGCAAGAGAGGTTAATTACAGAAACATCTGGCCTTCTCCAGAGCACTTAAAATGTCTCCCTTGAGACCTGGAGAGTTAGACTTTCCATGCAGTGCTCATAGGTGTTAGCTAAGGTTATAATGTCCTCTGCACTTGTAGTGTTTGTAAATTGGACTTTAGCGCTTGTTCTTGGTCCTCCATTCTTTGGCGGCATAACCTCTGATGCATATACAGTTCCTTGGCTTGTATATCTCTTGAAAAATGTTGTAACTTGTTTTGCGGATACAACACCAGGAACTCCATACACCTGAATCGTTTTACCCATCCAGTCCAGGTGATTCTATCTGCTGTGACAATAAAGAATATTGAATCAGCAATTGCTTATGGATGTATGCTCCATCAAACTGATTGAATACCTTATTATAAGATTAGTGTTAGGAATCCAAAAAAAAATTGTCCATATTTTTCATCTCAATCTTTGTGGTAAGGTACATGATGGTTTGACATCAACATGACTTGTCCCGTGGTGTTAAAATCTTACTGCTCATAATCCATAATGTTTGCAATGTAAACAATGGAAATCAAAAACTCAATAATAATGATCACTAACATTGTGTATCTCATGTTGGCATCATCCATTAAATTTAAGGATGATAAAAAATATATGTTCGATTCATTCTGCAAAGTACACACATATAAGAAACATAGTAACATTGTTTATCCCAAGATGGCATTAACTATTTTCAGGAGCCGACTTCCCAATTTGAGAGAAGTAGCTTTTGTGTGCTTGAAATTTTGATGCTCAATCTATGGTCAACTCATATTGTTTTGAAATAGCTTCCATCGGATTCCTTCTCCCTGGCTGATTGATTGATTCGTTCAACTCATATTGTTTTGCTTTCATGCTTTACCTCATCTTTCAAGAGATCCATTACATTGACAGTTCATAATTCATATTATTTATCCAGTTTATAGGGATTGGTGAAAGGTAGCTAGTACTCGTTAGATCTTTCTAACAAGATAAGGAAAGATTGCTTCATCTGGTTAAGGGTTTCCCTTATTTCTTTCTTTCTTGGTTGGCACGTTGGAACATCTGCTAGGTTAATTACAGATATTGAAATTCAGAGAAAGTAAACATATTACAGATATTGAAATTCAGAGAAATTAAACATATTAAGTTAAAGAAAAATGTCCAATGATGAATTGTATATGAATGCAAGCTATGAATAGGTATTCAATTCAAATCCTGAAAAAGTAAACATTAAAAAAAAAAAGATTGTCTGATTGTCAAATGCATATGAATGTAAGGTACGAATAGAATTCCATGTTCATATTAGTTCTTTTCTTTTTTGATTTTAATGCCTACCGAAAAGTTTGTCTTTTTGTTGTTTAGTTGGATTTTTGATTGTTTTTTCTTCCACATTGTGAGGGTTTCTTCATCATCGCTTGAAATCTCCACCTCGCAAACTTCTTTGTTCTCTTCCTGCTTCTTTGTTGAGTTAATTTTTGTCTTTTTTCCATTCCCTTCATTAGGTGTCGATGCTTTTCCGTCTTGTGTTAAATTTTTTGGTAGCCTGCGCTTGGTTGATTTTGATTCTGCATTGTTGGTTCTCCTCTCTTCTATAGGGCTGATCTTTTCACTTGCTTCTGTGTCGCTTGAAATCTCCACCTCGCAAACTTGTTTGGTGTCCTTCTTTGTTGTCTTTTTTCCGCTTTGTGTTAAATTCTTTGGTAGTCCGTGCTTGGTTGACTTTGGTTTTGCATTATTGGTGTTCCTCTCTTCTTTGTTGAGTTAATGCAACTTTCAGAGAATTCAAGAATAATCTTGGGCTGGACAATTCTTCAGAACCAATATCTTGAGATGAATGGGTGTGGATAATAAGTTGTTTGAGCTATTGTTCGATGCTTGATCGCCTTAACGCAACAAGTGACACCATGTTCTTCTCGCAACCGGGTTCTCGAATGCTCAACTACTTCTTTACTCACGGGTTAACCATCTATAACCTTTTCAATTACAACCAAGGCAACATGACAGACGAATGAACTTCTCCCTTTCCTAGTAACCAATTCCTGCACTTGGCTGCACTTTGTTCATCAATCCAAGTGTTGTGGACATCAATCCCAGGAATTTGATAAAACTGGAAACAACCTCTGCATAAAGTATACTTCAAATAAGTAAAATGGAGAAACCCTAAATCAGGGGTATCTATATACCAAAATTTCCTAATCATTCAATTTACCTTCACATAGGGTTGATTTTGGCGGTGGGCTTTCATTGGCCAAGTGGCTGAGCATTAAATTCATAGCATAGGTTGAATTTCTCTCTGTAAGCTCAAATGTGAGAAGTCCACCCACATAGTAAGTGTTCTGCTAACCTTGAAGTTCAGTCTCCACTTTATCAAAGAACCGATCCTTCATATCTTACTTACAGATTACACATAGTAATTGCTTTTGCAGTATGACTTTTTCTAGCTTCTGCATACAAAATAAACTACAGATTACACAATGCAAAACCTTGTTGAAGAGAAGTCTAAGAAAATAGATGAGTACTTCATCAACCTACAGATGCTGAAGTCGAAGCTGGTGATGTTTAAAATTTTCCATTCTTTAAAGGAAAAGCCCCAGAAAAGATGTTATCAAATTCCATGATTTTGATTTCTGGTTGAACTCATAATTTCTGAGGTTGCCATAGTTAGGGATACAACTGGATTCATTAGTTATGTTGGCTGAAAAAAAGAATTTTCTCGGTCTATTAAGAATCGTTTTTTCAAAACTCGCCAACTAATAAATGCAAAAACTCTCAAAAACACTACAAAAAGGATGTAGATGAGAAATAAAGTGTTAGTTTCTCATTTTGATGGATTTTGGCCAACAGCCTACCTACGCTACCTACCGCTTTTTGTCCTTTTAGGGCGCTTTCTTCAAGGCTTTGGTGATGGATTTGTTGGCCTGTCGGTTTGTCACCTTATGAACTATTTCATTCACGTTTGGCGCACCTTTCTTTGTAGGTCCCCAAAGTGGATGCTTTTGCAAGTCTGAAGTTCTGACAACAATTCCTTTAGGCAATGCCTCACTTCCATCAAGTCTGCGTTGATTCTAAATTTTAAGTTGCAGTAAATAACATGACATTTACAAAACACACACAAACATATCAAAATAAAAAAGGGAATGAGTAGTGGTAATGCACTGCATGTATTAGATTCTTTGATCCGAAGAGCATTAACTTGGTCTGAAACCTCGCATCAAATCAATATATGTTACAATTTGATCAACCTAAAGACTTTTGAACTCGAATACTTGTAAAGAGATATACCGCTTTAAAATCAACAACAACAAAAGCACTTGCAATAAAGAAAGTCAGAGAGCGAGAATCGCCCTTGGAAGAAGCCCGAAAAGCAGTGATTTTGGGTCTTGATAGGCAAAGGCACCGACAGTGCTACATATAAAAACAATACTAAGAGCTAATGGAAATACATGTTAACAGATGAATTAACACTGTTGTTGTCGAATAATCCGTAAGTATATTCATCCGAAATACTCGTATCAAGAAGGCTAGTAATGTTACTTTTAGGGTTTAAGTAACTTTCCCGGGCATATGTTCAAGTATAAAAGCTTAGATCAGTTGAATAGTTTGATTTGTTCTAGCAAGATTTCATTTTGTTAGAATAAAGAGCACAAAGTATATCACCATAATGAATTTATACTTGCCTTCGAGAAAGTGGGAAAATTCAGTCAAATGTGACAGGGGGGATTACGAACAATAAGTTGGAAGCTTGCAAATCGATTAGCAAAGTAAGGAATTGCGGTATAAATGTGAAAGATTGGGAAAATTCGGTCAAATGCGAAAGAGTGGGTGATTGCGAACAATAAGTTGGAAACTTGCGATCATGCGGCACCTTTAATACCTTCGTTTGGCTAATAACTCCTTTCAAGGTAACCTTCCTCAGAATCGACTCAATGTGCGTGCCTTCAAATCCTCGATTTAAGGGGAAACCAACTTCAAGGAAACATTCGTGTTGAGTTTAGCACTTTTTCCAAGCTCCATGCCATGAGTCTTTCCAGAAAAAATTTCACTGGAAACATACCTCCATCGTTAGGGAACCTCTCCTCTCTTCGTATACCCAGCCTGTCCAAAAACAATCTTTAAGCTACTATTCCTCTCATGCTCATTTTCTGCATCGCCAAACATCTCAAAGATGATGATCACCAAGAATTTCGACCTAAGGGGATTACGTTTGGGAACTAACCGGATCTCGAAGTCGCTATCTTGATGTATCAATGATTCATTCGTGTTGGCAATCTTGGAGTTGCTTTTCCTTTGTTCTGAGATAGAGCAAATAATCATTATTGCATGCATATCATATCTTGAAAGCTTAAAAAGTCAATCGATTATATTTTCTATAATGGAAAACTTTGGTTATAATATAAACATTGAAGTGGGGTACCAAAAGTAAAATTATCCCCCTTTTTGGAGTATTTCCCATTTTTATGATGAGTTGTGCTATATAGCCCCCCTAACATATAAGTTGACCACCCCTAAAATCTAAACTTCCTAAATTATAGCATTGAGGGGTAACTTAGGAATTTTGGGTTTTAGGGGTTAACTTATAGCATTGGGCGGCTATATATAGCGCAACCCTTTTATCATTGCCGAAGACGGTTAAAATGGCAGCTCAATAATCTCCTCGTCCCACCTAACCACCATCCCCCGCGAGCTTTCGGCTTTTAAGGTTGGTATAGGTCTTCACGGGATGGTGGTTAAAACCTTGCTTAGTTCCGATGTTTTTATTCTGAATTCTCTTGTACATTTTTACGCATCATGCGGGTTTTCAGAAAGGGCATATCAGGTTTTTCTCAATATTCCTAGAAAGGACGTTGTTTCTTGGAATTCAATGATTTAAGGGTTTTGTGCAGGGTGGTTTACCTGATAAGGCGCTGGATTTGTTTAATGAAATGCTTGCTAAGGACATTAAGCCCAATAACGTTACAATGATTGGTGTGTTGTCCGCTTGTACAAAGAAGTTGGATTTGGAGTTTGGAAGGTGGGTGCATTCGCATATGGACAGAACGGATTGGGGATCGTCTCACTTTGCATAACACAATGCTCGATATGTACACAAAATGTGGGAGTATTATGGATGCCGAGAGATTGTTTGATAAGATGCGGAGAAGGACATCGTGTCTTGGACAACTATGCTTGTTGGTTACGCAAAGTTGGGGATTTTGTTACGCCTAGGCGTGTTTTGGATTCTATACCCCATCAAGATATTGCTGTGTGGAATGCATTAATTTCAGCTTATGAACAAAGTGGTAAACCTAAAGAGGCTTTGGCTATTTTCAATGAGTTGCAGCTGAGTTGGAGCCTAGGAATCATGCGGCGTACGTTCTTTTATCTAATGTATATGCCAAATCAGGAAATTGGGACAATGTTTCAGCGCTAAGGAAGCTTATGAAAGACTTTAGGTCGGAGAAAGAACCAGTTGTAGCTCAACCGAAGTCAATGGTGTTGTTCATGAATTTATTGTGGGAGATTGCTCTCATCCTTTATCCAAAAAATCTATTCAAAGTTGGACGAGATTTCAGCTAAGTTGAAATCGACGGATATGTCCCAAACAAATCACAGTAATCGTAATTTGTTGAAGAAGATGATATGCAGGAGCGTGCACTTCAACTACACAAATAAAGTTGGCAATTGCGTTTGGACTTATTAGTATGAGTGTATCTCAACCAATTCGCATTATGAAGAATCTTCGGGTTTGCGAGGATTGCCATTATGTTGCAAAACTCATATCTAAGCTTTATAACAGAGGGATAGTGTGGAGAGACCGGCAGTTCCATCACTTCACGGAGGGAGTATTCATGTATGGATTATTGGTGAACGTAATAGTGTTTGAAAAGTTAGTGTCATGAACTCGCCTCATGCTCTATATTAGGGATCACATGAAACTCGAGCAAGAGGTCCCTACACATTTACAAGTTGATGGCCCTTTTACTGGGACTTTCGCACCAAAAAAACCCCATGATCCCTTCATCCTAAGAAAGCATTTGAAGGGTTAGGAGATTATTTTTCATATGTGGTCCTGTTCATGGTCAGATCTTTCATTATTTTTTCATATTGGGGTTAATTCTCTGTCAATTCTTTCTCATGATAGAATGTTGTAGATTTATCCTTGTATTTTAAGCAATGCACTAATGGAGCTTAAATTTGTTAATAACTAAGCATCCCTATGTACAACCTATTTTAGGCAGACCTTTGATAAAGATACAAGGAATACGGTTTTTATTTGATCCCTTCCTACGCCTCCTCAAGGCCACATACACACACACACAAACCTTGAAAGTGATGAAAGAGAAATGGATCTAACCATCTTGATGGCTTTGAAAACATTCCCCTCTCTTGCTTTCAGGAAGCTCTCCAATGTTTCAGCAGGGTGACCTTGATGAACATTCTGCATATTGAGAAAATAAATTTACTGCATATGTTCGGTTTACAATTGGCGGCTATTCATAATCAGAATTCCATTGAAACAGTCTCAATTTAGTCTGTTTAAGGCTGCTCAATGGAGAGAATAAGACATCAAACAGTAATATTGGCCATTCACACATCAATTCAATGGTACACCTTGAGATCAATGAAGGATATTGAAGGAAGTCATCTAACTTTATAAGGAAAGCCAGACAAAGATATAATGGCCGGCCAACAGATATGTAAAGATAGTTCATTAATAAACCAAGAACAATCAAGAAATTGATACAAGATCTTGAGATAACTATTTTTTTCAGTAGCAGCATTTACACATTAAATCAAATGTTGTAACATAAAGACACGTAAATTGGGGGGAAACAGCACTACAAACGAAGAAAACACACATAATTTACACATAGTTAAAATTAGCAGTAAATTTAGACATAGATAGCAATGAATTTACAATATGAAAGTAATAAAGAATTCTTGTATATATAGTTGAACGATAGATCTAGTAAAGCAGGAAAAATGCAAACCGGAATTTTTTAAGGGGTTCCTCAAGCGCACAAAATTTCCCCAAAAAGTATAATTTTAAATCAGAAGAAAAATTCAAAGGGAAAAAAAACAAAGAACAAGAAAAATAGGAAATGGAGATCAAAAGGGGAAACTTCACTGACCTTGGTCCATTAATGGCTTGAACTGATTCATGGCTTCTTGGGTAACAACAAAACCCATTACTTTGTTTCAAAACAAAAAAAAATGGAAATGAGAGATATTTATGTAGGAAAAAGAATTACTTCAGATACAGTTAAAAAAAAAATTCTTGTTTAAGCGTTGTTTTTCTCTTTCACTCATTTTGCAGTCTAGTGAAAGAGAGAACAACAGCAAGGGAAAGAAAGACACAAGGAAGATTTCAACTTTATTGTGAGGTGTTGTGCATGTGTGTGTGTGTGTCATGGCTCATGGGGGTCAAGGAAATCTTCATTGTTAAGACATTATTTTGATTTGGCACAAAAGATAACTAATTTATAGTCATAAAATTGATTTGGATTTTCTCAGTAAACCTTATTTAAAAAATAAAAAATAAAACGGTATTCTGATTTAAGTTTCCTTCTTTATACTTACATGCAAAATAACACTGAGTGTGCTTATTACCTGAGAACTGGACAATGTAATTTTGGAAGCACTTGTAAATTTTGTGGTTCTCCTGTTTATCCTTCCTTTCATTCACCAACAAGTCCCGGCCAACAATCGCTTTCCGTGAGGAATTGCGAGCTTCCTTTATTCTAAGTTCACGCTGGCAAGACCCTTCGAACACCCATCTGTTTCGAAGAAAATCACTATAGCAGATATAGAGGGTAGTTAAAGGTACTACAAACCAAGCCACTTATATATAAGTGGATTGTCTAAATCTGTGTTATTTTTGGAAGAATAGGACCTACGCAGTTTGAAAACCAAATGGAACATCAAAACAAAATGCAGAAAATGTTTAAACTTTAATGAATCATAACTGAATAAAACATTGTGCTATTTCAAGAACAGAACAGTAGCATCATAGTCTATACATATTTAGAGCCCATAAATAATGTAACACACTAATCCAATCGATGCTTTGGAAAACAAACCCAACAAATGCAAGAACTATACAAGTGTACACCCTAACGGCCATTTGCAATCACTTGAATAAAATGTGTGTTTGACAACGTAACAAATTAAACACCGGGACAAACTAATCGAAGTTTATGCAAGACCACAAAACCATGAAATTTCAACCATGATTTCAACCCTAAGTGCACTCTCAATAACATGGAGTTGTTACAATGTTTTGTAGAAATCAATATTCTCTCATTTTATAGAGAAAACCAGAATGACAACATAACCAATTAAACATCAGGGCAAACTAATTGAAGTTTATGCAAAATAACAATGGAGCTATTACAATGTTCTGTAGAAATCAATATTCTCTCATTTTATAGAGAAAACCAGAATGACAATAGAACCAATTAAACATCAGGGCAAACTAATTGAAGTTTATGCAAAATAACAAAAGCATGAAACTTTAACCATGCTTGCAAACCCAAGTGCACTCTCAATACCATGGCGCTATTACAATGTTATGTAGAAATCAATTCGCATAATCAGAATGCTACATAATTGATTATAAACAGATCGATTGACACGGGTAGAGAAAGCTAAATACGTAATGTACTCAATTCACAAAAACAGGTTCTAACATAGGATATACAATCGCAAAATCAAAAGCATGAAACTTTAACCATGCTTGCAAATCCAAGTGCACTCTCAATACCATGGCGCTATTACAATGTTATGTAGAAATCAATTTGCATAATCAGAATGCTACATAATTGATTATAAACAGATTGATTGACACGGATAGAGAAGACGGAGACCCATACCTCGACGATGCTGTTGTAACTCGTTTCTCACCATTCACCGCCGCCCCACCTTGATATACATTCTTCAGATCTTTCATAAGTTGCAATCGCTCAATCTCCTCGTCTTTTTTTGTAATCGTGTCTTTTAGGGATGCCACCTAAAACAAGGATCCAAATCACAAACAAGTATAGTTTCGACAATAAAAACATAATTACATGAGCGGAAGAAGCACTGCTCCATCAATTCCCTTACATCCATGTTGTCTTTCCGCTCTTTGCGGCACCCAACTCAACTCCGTAAACCCATTCAAAGAAACTTCAAGGTACTTAAAGTTTCGTGGTAATCAAAGTAAGATGAATATTGCTAAAGGAAGCAGCTTGAAACTCCTCATAATTTCAGCAAATGTAAACAGGAAGAAGAAGATTAAGATACTATGATTAATTAATCTTACTATCGGAGAGTGTGAATCCTTCAAATGTCAATGCTATTCTCTACATTATAAAATCCCCTGCTATTTCATTTCATTATAAGATACTGTGAATAACCTGTGATTAATCTTACTGCCATTTCCCCGTTCTTCTAATAAATTGTCTGCTTTATTTCCTTGTGGTAAAAAGCAGTTAATGCTGTAGCACCAAGTGAGATTAAAACTACCATGGAAAAACGCTTAATGCCGCAGACCAAGTTAGACTAAAACTATTGAGACAAAATCAAGAAATGGTACAAGCATCAAGTGAAAACCAAATGCCTAGAGTTAGGGAAAAGCAAATGCATAGAGACATGGCTTATTGATACATAATGCAAGAAACAAATCCCAAGAAACAAATGACCAAAGTGTTGGCACCCTTGATAGTTAAACCTTCTGGTTCGGTCTCTATTAGATTCGCTACCACAACCATTCATTCTCTTGTCGCCATCTCTTTTTTATTTTGGAGTGGAATGTGACCAATGTGAACTTTGAACTGGCCGTGTTTCGGTCATATTTCGCAAGCAAGTTAACTCAAAGTCTGTTACAACATCGCTATTACATGGCGCATGTTGGGCGCTCCTCGAAAGCATATTGGTGCAAAAGCAAGGGTTGGTTCGGGCCCTTGCAGGATACCGACCTTGACTGAATAAGATATGAGCCCACTAATTTATTTTGAAAATGACCTTTTTGTTGTATTCCTTTTTTTTTCTTTTATTTGTGTTTTGGAAGTGGCTTAAACACGTAACCACTCTACTGGAGGCCTGTTTACTTATCTATTGAAAAATAAATAAGGAAATCAATTTTAAAGCAAAAAAAGTTCCTACGAATAGAGAAAGTGCTCAGTGAAGCATGGGGGAAATGATACCTTAGCATAAGAACTAATCCCAAGAAACAAACAACCGAAGTGTTAGCACCCTTGATAGTTAAAACCTTCTGGTTTGTTCTCTATCATATCCGCTACCACAGCCATTCAGTCTCTTGTCGCCATTTCTTCTTGATCTTGGAGGAGTGGAAAGCTAAATACCAAAACTCTAAATCATGATATCACAGTTGAATAAAATAAGACAGAAGCATGAAACTTACAACTCATGACAAACAAATAACACACCAATGACAAATGTCTGGCTTTGACAGATCGATTGACACGGGTAGAGAAAGCTAAATACGTAATGTACTCAATTCACAAAAACAGGTTCTAACATAGGATATACAATCGCATAATCAGAAGCATGAAACTTTAGCCATTCTTGCAAACCCAAGTGCACTCTCAATACCATGGCGCTATTACAATGTTATGTAGAAATCAATTCGCATAATCAGAATGCTACATAATTGATTATAAACAGATCGATTGACACAGGTAGAGAAAGCTAAATACGTAATGTATTCAATTCACAAAAACAGGTTCTAACATAGGATATACAATCGGGAGTTAAAATAAATTCACATATTCAGGTTCTAAGTATGTAGAGTCGAGTCATTGAGGCATTTTACCAAACATCTGTGCTCACAAACAGAGCAGGTGAGAGGACTGCCTCAATTAAAATCAAGCAATGCTTACCTCGCAACTTGGATGCTGCTACACCATTTCTGAGGACATAAATCTTGAAAATGAAGAAGAAGGGAAGGAGATTGAAAGGAAAACGGAAGACTCCATTGTAACCGGCAATCTGATGTCGTGATATTCTGTATGCCAAAACGATGGGTTACCTCGCAACTTGGATGCTGCTACGCCATTTTTGAGGACATGAATCTTGAAAATCAAGAAGAAGGGAAGGAGATTGAGTTTGATTCTATGAAGAATGGAAAACGGAAGACTCCATTGTAACCGGCAATCTGTGATGTCGTGATATTCTGTATGTAACCGGTAACAACGAACGACGGGTAAGTACTTTTGTCGCTTTGATTTGGTGGCTGAATTACAAATTTAGCCTTAATTTGATGTTAGCGGTTCATAGCATGGAGGGGTTTTTTGTCCAAATGATAAGATAGATTTACTTATTTGGCCTTAATAAAATGTGTAAAATTGACTTGTTTAACCTTATATTAATTGTGTATGCTTTATTAGGTTTAGGGGCATTTGTGTCAGATGTAGGGTCACTTTTGTCTATCAATTAAATTGTAAGAAACATGCTTCCCTTTTATAGTAAGAGAGATATTATATTTTCAGATATTATTTATAAATAAAATAAATTACTCCATTTGACATTTGAAATGCTCGAGATACAGGAGTATCAAGTATGGCTTCTATTTCTATATTTATATGCAATATAATGGTGTATCTCAGGTCAGTGGTCACCCACTCACCCTAGGCTTAATTAAAAGGAAAAAACTAGAACAAGAAATGTACAACTTAAAATGTAGCTTAGGAAAAAACAAAGCCAAAGCGCACATACGCATTAAAAGCTCGTACCTTACAGCTACACAGTGCACAGACAAATGACAATCGATGCTTAGGATTGAAGTGTCTATTGCCTCCGAAACAGGGAGTGTGGTAAAACGTAATCATATATGCGTGTGTAGCTGCAAGGTACAAGCTTCTAACGAGCTTTGTTTGGAGTGGACTACAAAAAATTTGGCCAAGAACCTAGGCATTGTCACAACGGCCCACCCCGGTTCGCTGTTAAATTAGCCAAGAAATATTCCATGTCTACGTGCAACGATTCTTTAAAAGACGAACTTGATATTCCAACTCATGAATTTCAGAAACATAATCATATCGATCGATTTTGATCAAATTAAAGAGAATAAGAAAAATTGCGGGACGATCAACATTCTCAAGTTTTAATTCGTTTCTGCATCGTGTGTTTTTTTTTTCAATCAAAAAAGAAAATTTTTGAACGCAAAAAGACAGCGATACCCTTAATGAGCATGAGGCGCACTACAGAAATGAATCGCGGTGCATTGACTATTGAACCGCGATTCATCAATTTTATTACATTAATTTTTGTACATCGATTCAATAGTTTAATTGTATAGTCTAATCGCACCACGATTCATCAATTTTATTGCATTAATTTTTGCACCACAGTTCAATAGTTTAATTTGCCTAGTCTAATTACACCACGATTCATCAATTTTATTGCATTGATTTTTGCGTCGCAGTTCAATTGTTTAATTGTATTTTCTAACTGCACCGTGGTACCAACTTTTATATACCACGATGAATTAATTTTTGAACCGCGATATATATATCTAATCCAAGTTGCATCGCAGTATCAACTTTTATGTACCGCGATGAATCAATTTTTAAACCGCGATACATAAAATATTATCGAATCCATTTTTTGCACCGCGATACAAAATGATAATGAATCAGACCATGTCTTTCACCTTCTTCTTCCATCTCCTCCGTCGTAAGTCTTCTTCTTCCCCGTTCTCCTCTTTTGCCTTCGTTCTATTGAAAAATCATTCAACCCATCACAGATTTTTTTTTAACTTTTTTTTTTCCTAAGGGGGGCATGGGAAAGGATCGAACCTGAGACCTCACACTCTGTAAAACCAATGTCGCCATTAGGCATCATTCATTACTTTTAGTACATAATAAATCAAACACACTGTTTACCCTATTAAAGGAGACGATGATATTTTCGAAACAATATTTTGAAAAGTGATCTTTTGCAGTTGAAAAAAAAAACAGTGGATTTGAGGTTAAATTTTTTGAAAAAAAAAAAGGGCCAGAATTTTACCCAAGAGAATAAACTTATAAACCAAATCAAAATAGTGTGGGAATATTACTAGTGTAATACCCCTTCTTCTCAACTTGCATTGTGCCACCTCAAAGTGGTAGGGCATAATGTCTTGAACCAAATAAGGCAAACCCATGTGATTATTTCATTTAGTATTCCTTCACCTTTTATGTTTGTCAACTGTTCTTCATCCTTCTCTTCTGCCTCTCCTTGTTATGTCCTTTCTCTCTTTCATTCCATCTTAAATGCCTCTATATATAGCAAGGTATCTCGCATTTTCATTTCAACTCAACTCCTTCGCGCTTTGTTTATTCTTTACACATACTTTCAAGTTTCAGATTGATCAATATATATATACTTATACTCAAAGATGGGTGTGGGCATGATCAGAATAGCTCATGCTAAACAAAAGCTCCGACGAACCATTTCACTCAAAAACACAACTTTTAGCTCTACAAATGTCTCTAAAGGCCATTTTGCGGTTTATGTAGGGGATACACATAAGAGATTTGTCATTCCGGTATCTTACTTGAGCCATCCCTTGTTCCAAGAGTTGCTACGGTGGGCAGAAGAAGAATTCGGATTTGATAATTCGATGGGAGGTCTAACCATACCTTGCAGTGAAGATTACTTCAAAAGTCTCATTTCTGCTCTACGTTCTACGTAACCCTTGACAGAATTCTAACTTCTGCAACCTTCTCAGTTTTTGGTTTTTTTTTTTTTTTACTTAATTCTCTTGGCCCAGTTTACCTTCTAAGTTGTAAACAACAGGAGGTGAGAGAGGAAACCAACTCTTCAATTTTGTAAGCAGATCTACGGTTGAATCCTTCTCTTGAGAAATCTGTAAATGCATTTTATGATACTGAATTATGGGTTCTATTTCAACTTTATTAATCTCTACATTTCTCGTCCAAGGACGACTTTGAAAATGCACGTAGTAATAGCCAACCCCTCATCAATGATTCTAGAGAATCATAATAACCAAAATATGAAGTTGTTTGGATACGATCGAGGAGTGCTTGGAGCATACCTTAATACTACCACAAGGAGCAGGCGCGCACACAATTTAATTTATTTCAAGCGTATGGTTTTTTGTCAATGTAGGAGCTTTTTTCCGCTGCCGATTGTCCTTTTCAGGTCTTTTATGTACCAAAAAATAGCCACTTCGAATTACTGATTGCCAATCCATCATTTTCCCAAGATTTGTAAACTTTAACATGATTTTTTACATTAATTGTAAAGATCATCGATTCAACAGCATATCCTCAAAATTAAGCCATAAACGTTACATAACTAGGTGGAACAGCAATGTACAGAAGAAATTGCGTACAGTTGAACTGAAAAACTAAAGAACTGTACTTATGTTAAATCCAGAAGTAGAAATCCAGTAGGACATTTTTTGTTAGCTAAGCAAACCTTGAACTTAAGGAAGATGTACGTCCATATCAGCTGGACAAGATTATGACTGTAGATTGAATTTATATGGAGGAGTTTTGAAATTTTAGCTGAATCTATCATTCCAAATTTTGAGCATAAAACAACCAAACAATTAAGTTATTAACGAACAGAACTTTTTTTGGTTGCACAAAAAAATTAATCAGAACAGATGCAACTATCGACATGCCTATATAGTTCAACAAATTCCTTGGGCTTTGGTCTTTAATATGTGTATTTAAGTTTTAGTATGTTGGATGTTGCATTGGGAAGTAGCTTTTAGACAACGACCTAACAATGTATATATCAAACTGAACACTCCCCCGCCTCCTCACATGTAACTGATCAAGTGTGGATAGATAAACAAATGTGCTTCAGTAAGGGCTTGATCACATACCGATCAAGGTGCCAATATGAGCACTACTGACAATGTTGCTGGAAACAGATGCTAGGGGGATGACTTGAAACCCATACGGAGCTTTGATGCCATAATGTTACCATCTCATTTAAAAGCTTGGACTATTAGAAAGGGGCCCAGAAATGTATGTCAAACTTCCATATAATGATCAAAACGA
>CM028378.1:137877721-137948317 GCA_013146195.2 Codonopsis lanceolata | reverse complement strand
GAGCCTTTTATCTCCACAATCTCATTTTTCTCATTTTAAACTTTGAACAAAAATCCATCGTATCCAATGGGTTTCACGGCTTCGGTGTGAGCGATAGATCCAAATACTTTTAGTTTATTCAGCGAATTTAATTCGACCTTCATGGCATCTATCCATTTGATCTTGTCATGCCTCTTTTGACATTCGGATCTGATTTTGGTTCGGGATCATCGATCCGTCATTAATTTCTTGGGATACAGAATAAGAGAATATATCATCAATATTCTCCATTTCATCTCGGTTCCATATTTTTCATTACATATGTAATTAATGGAAATCTCATGGTTATCATTACTGCGGGGCTTACTAGATTTGCATGATCGTGTGTTTCTTACGGAACAATTTCACGATCGTGTGTTTCTTCGGAACACTTTCATGTGATTGGGGATTTTCAATCACTTTCTTTTTGCGAGATTTTTATCCTTTGAACCAATGGTCGTCACGCTTGAGCGTGTCTTAGATTCATTGTCATTTTATCATTTGGTAGCCCTTTTGGTATTTCAATTCGGAGCATTTATAAGCGACTACATGTGACTTTGTCACTCTCTTTGTATCTATAAATGCATCGGCAATTGATTCGCTACATTTTGTAAATGTATGATCTTTTGAACTTCGTTCACGTTGCTTTGTGGGAGGGTCAAGGTGCGATAACGATGATGTGCACCACTTGATCTCTCTTCCACTTGTTTCCCCTCTTCACCTAAAGGTGGAAACTTGTCTTCATTAAAATGACAATCGGCAAAGCGTGCCGTAAAAAGCGTCACCGTTTTTGGTTCAAGATATTTTATTATAGAAGGGATTCATACCCAACATATACTCCCAATCTCTTTGTGGTCCCATCTTTGTGCGTTGTGGTGGAGCAATTGGTACATATACCGCACAACCAAAAACTCTTAGATGGGATAGATTCGGCTCGCTGAGAATGCCAAGCGTATTAGGGAGTATTGTGATATGCACTGGCTTTGGCGAATCGGTGCGGCTGCATGTAAAAACGGCATGACCCCATACAGAAGTAGGGAGCTTTGTTCTCATCATTAATGGTGCGGCAATAAGTTGAATACGTTTGATCAACGATTCGGCCAAACCATTTTGTGTATGAACATGAGCTCTTGGATGTTCAACATCGGTCCCTATTGCCATACAATAATCATTGAATGCTTGAGATGTAAATTCACCGGCATTATCAAGTCTAACTTTCTTGATCATATACGGGATTGTGCTCGGCTTGATTATTTGTGAATTTGGCAAATGCCGTATTACGAGTTGATAATAGACATACGTGCGACCATTTGCTAGAAGCATCAATCAATACCATAAAGTATTGGAATGGTCCACTTAGTGGATGGATAGGTCCACATATATCACCACGAATTCGTTCCAAAAGCGATGGTGATTCATATCCACTTTAGTTGGTGATGGTCTAATTATCAACTTTCATGAGAACAAGCCTCACAAAGGAGTTCATTAGATTGAAAAATCTTACGGTTTTCAATGGATGACCACTAGAATTCTCTATAATTCTACGCATCATTATTGATCTGGATGCCCATCTATCATGCCGGGCTTTAAATGTTTCGTAAACTTCGGGTTTCTTGTAGAATATGATTCAAATATTCTTATGATTGTACTATACAATCCGGATGATAGAATGACAATTTTTCCAATATACACTTGCTTAGGAAGTGTTTGAGGTAATCTAAAGATATTCATCATTCCCCTTATTCATAGTCTCAATATGATATCCATTCAGGCGAATGTCTTTGAAACTTAACAAGTTTCTTTGAGACTTAGGAGAGAAACAATGCATTATTTATCATAAATTTCGTACCTCCGGGCATTAGGAAAATTGCCTTGCCAAATCCTTCAATTATTTTGGCATTACCGGATATAGTGTTGACATTAGCATTGTCGAATTTTGAGATAAGCTATTCTTCATCAGCAAAAACCAGACAAGCTAAATACCAGCGTTCATTCCTATGTTCATTTTGTGATTTCATGACCAATATCATCACTAATGGTATTGGTCATGTCGGCGTTAACCATATCACGAGAAATCAAAATGAAGATCTTGAGGATCATTTTCAAGGAAATTTGTCTCACATTCTTTCCTTTTTGTGATCTCTCATAAAGATCAACTAGATGTTTGGCCGTTCGGCGTATGCGTGCCGGTGGCTGTCATGCCACACCTAAAACATGAACTCTCTTCATTGTTTGGGCCTTTTATTTGCCTACTCGAGGAGGTGTTTCTATCATCATCTACTGTTCCACCGGTGGCGAGAGGAATTTCCATTATACGGATGATGATGATGGCGGCGAGTTATTTCGTCCACGGCCTCTTCCTCGGCCTTGATTTCGACCACGACCCGGCCTTGTCCATGATTTCCTTGGCCTCGACCACGACCGCGACCACGACCACTACACGCCCACGCTCTTGCTTCATCATACATAGTCTCATTACGCTTGGGGAATGGGGAATTTGATCGATCGAGATTCATGATTCTTCATTAGAATCTCATTATTCGGCCTAGTAGGCAAAGATCAATTGAGTACCTTTTAAAACCCTTTTCTCGATATTCTTTGCTGCGGGGAGCATATTCGAGGCATGAAATGTGGAGAAAGTCTTCTCCAACATATCATATTCGGTGATGGTTTCCCACATAATTTCAAGCTGTGAGGTTATTCTATACATCATTGAACTATATTCATTAATGGTTTTAAAATCTTGTAGGCGGATATGAATCCAATCATAGTGTGCTTTTGGGAGAATGATTCTCAAATGGTCATATCTTTCGTTCAAACTCTCCCAAAGGCGAGTGGATCATTCACCGTGAGGTACTCCATCTTTAGGTCTTCGTGGGCGTGGTGTCGTAGGAAAATCATGGCTTGAGCCGTTGTTGATTACTTATCCATTCACTATTACTTTGTTGGATAGTATTTTCGAGGCTTACGGCGGCAGTGGGTTTCGGCATCTATTTTCCAAGACATATAGTTTTTCCAGTTATGTCGAGCCTTTCAAATTCAAGCTTAGCAATGTTTGCCATTTGTGAAGAAAAACTATAAAAATGAAACATATATATATTAATAAAATGATGACATGGAAATTTTATTCATACGATAATCAATCGATACATGTTAAAATGTATGTTGAAAGCTATTGTAGCGCTAACGGGACATACATGATACAAAGAAGGATAATAAAAATCGAAAATCATTTGGAGGGATTCAACAACAAAAACCATTGCGGTGCATGCAATAACAAGTATGATAATAATCATCAACATTGGAGGAAACATTTTGTAGAAGAAGATATGATATTGAGAGTTTGTAAGGAGATAGTAAAAATGTGAGTAATCTATTAAAATGTTGCGGTATATATGGAGAGAAAAATGACCGTTTATGACCGTTAACTAGCCGTTTATTACCGTTGGAGGAGATAAATAAAAATCGGCAACTAAGTTTATAGCGTTATATAGCGTTAACTAGCCGTTATAGGATAGGGGTAAAAATGTAAAAATTCGATTTAATAGAATTGCATTTATATTATGAATAAATATAAAACTTATTAGGAGCAATAAATAAAATAACTCGCATTAATATTTGTCGATCAACTTTATACATCTATTATATAGCATACATATATATTCACGCCCGCATTCTTTCGGCAAAGCGCTACGTGGGGGTGTTTGTAAAGTCGGTAATAAATATATATGTATATAAAGTTATTCATATATATATAATTGAAATATATGTATATATATAAATATTCGGTTTATAGCTTGGGGTTATTTCCGCATAAGCATCCTTGAACATATATATTATCGTTAAATAATAAATTATTATTTAAATCTCTCATAGTATTATCGACGGTGGATCCATGACACTTTTAATAATGGTGATATACGATATATATTGAAGTAAAAGCAGAGACATAAAATAAATAATATATCGGTAGAAAATTTTGCGATTGAGATTATGATAGAACAATCGATGCTGATAACGTGTTATAAAGTAACCACAATAAAAGGCGAAGTGTATCGAGAGAAAGAGAGTCGAGAGAAATCGATGGGCGAAGGATTTCGGGGTATCAAACAATCAACCCCATAACATCGTATATATAGGATAAGGGATGGCCAAATTTTCAAACCACTATACCTATCCTGCAGGGCTATGTTCATTTATAACATCATGTTAATTGTTAATCCCGAATCATTTATTTTCAATAAATTAAAGTTGGGCAAATTACTCTCTTTACTAAGGGGACGTTTTCGTATTTTCCTTTTTTTTTTTTGAAATGCAAGTTCATCAGTAGAAATAGTAGACTATACTTCTGGCCAAGCACTCACCTACACCTAGCCGGCTAGCCTTTATCATCTCTCATTTAATTTCATATCCGTACACACTTATTGCCAATAAATAAAATTTAACCTTATATTGTAATTATTATTTTTTCTATCTATTTTAAAAAATATCATAAATAAAAAGTGAAATTAGTTATAGTTGGTGATTTAATAAATTTTACTAATTACTATTATATACATATTTATATAAAGAATTTAAAATTAATTATACGATTAACAAAAAAATTGCACAAAATTTTACGTTCATTAACAGTCTCTATACAGAATAAATACACATCACAGACCAAAAAAGACAAATTTTGTACGTCCATAAGCTTAAATGTGATACTATATCTAAAAATATTTTGTTTATTTTTGCGAACCATCTACTGAAGTCCCAAAACTAATCCCAATAGGAGTAAGACCACGAGGGCGTTAAAATTTCTTATCAACTTATAACCCAACTACATTACTATTTTTTAATCTTAATTTTAAAGTTATTTATATAGGCAACAACATTAAAAATTTACTCTCGAATTTGAAATGCATGCTTGTGCTTTTAAGTACAAGTTTACTAACTTAAAAAATCATACATTGTACGGGTAATAACTAGTTGCAATAAAGTTGAAATTATATTGTATGAATGGAGATTAGAAAAATAAACATTAGGTAGTTGCATTTTATTTTTGGGAATGAGTTTTTGGCGGGAACTTTCCCTTTTGGCTGAAAGTTTCCTTTTTTAGAATACTTTTGCCTTTTAATAGATATATAGATTTGAGAATCTTCAATTTTTTACATCTTTTTCTTCATCACCAATTTTTGAGGTTAAACCCACTCAAGAATTGTGTTACAGTATTGATGTATTGTTGACGTTGCACGTTGTTGTCAAGAATCAAGATGCTCAAGATATTTTTGTTTGCTTCAAATGACGTTGTCTTGGTTAGATTGAAACTTAAATGTCTGCTCAACCCTATACTGTACTATACCAACTACAAAGGGGAATATCAATTAGAGAGGGAGGTTGGGAAATATCAAGTTAGAGGAAGCTAGTGTTGGCAAAAAGTTGGAAATCATAAATTAAAGGCAAAGGCGGGCACAATACATGCGGGTTAGAGGCGTATGATACAATTGAACTAAATCGAAAAATGTCTCTGTGGCCCGTGGGACACGACCTCTATATAAAATCAGTGTTCTAAAAATCAGTCTTGGTGGGCGCTTAGGCGCTAGGCGCCACCCCGACGCCTAGAAATTTGACAAATCGGCGAAAAAATCGGCTAGACGAACAACTAGAGCTGTCAAAATGGGTTGGTGGGTTGGATCAACCCACGGGTCAAGAAAACCCACCATATAACAGATTGTGGCGGGTCGACCCATCTAGATGACGGGTCAATAAAACACCAACCCAACCCAACCCAACATGGGTTGTGGGTCAGATGGGTCAACCCACCAATTTTTCTTACCTAAAGACTACTTCTTTTATTTTTAATTTTTCATTGTTTTTCCACTTCCCTGTATTATACAACAACTTAAAATCAAGTAACCAACTCAACCGTTGTCAATTAACATAAAATAAACAAACGAAAACAATTGAATCTTCATTTCAGACTTCTGCCAAACATTTTATGGGTATTCCTCTTACATGACTAAAAAACCTTGGATGTCAAGACATGACTTCATGTAGGATGGCATAGATCAGTATAATCAAAACTGACTGCTACATAATAATTTAATAAACCTTAGATTTGTTATATATAAAAAAGTAAAACAAAAAACAAATAATAATAATAATAAAAGAAAATGAGAGATTACATGAAGACTATTTTGTAAAAATGAAAACATACTAGACATGTATTCTTGAAAAAAAAAGAAGGTATTCTTTAAACGGGTCAGTCCGTTAAAAACCCGACCCAACTCACTTCAACCCGTAACCCATACGGGTCCAACCCATATGACCCGTATTTTTATGGGTTGCTAATTTCCCAACCCAACCCACTATTTTAAGCAACGGTTTGGGTTGACCCAACGGGTCCCGACCCATTTTGACGGCTCTACGGCCAACTGCTGATTTTTCCTATTTTTTTAGTTTTTTTAAAAAATTTTGGCCCTAAATAATGTCATTTTGGGTTTTTAAAATAATAATAATAATAAATATCAATTTAAAATTATTAAATTACTTTTTGTAAATTTGTAATTGTCAACGGACCTATGGATAATTGAACTGTTGACTATTTTTGTAATATTTTGAAACTTAATGATATTAAATTTCTAGTTTTACCTTTAAAATTTAATATCATAATATAATTATTACTTTTAAATTATTAGGTGATATTCATTAATTGGAAGGAAAAACTTGTGGTGGTTTAAACTTTAATGGTTATGGGAGGACAGAATTAAATAATGTGTAATAATAGAATGAACCGGGTTAGCTGCCTGGGGTGCTATTATTATTTTTATTTTTTCTATTTATTTTAAAAAATATCGTAAATAAAAAGTGAAATTAGTTATAATTGGTGATTTAATAAATCTTACTAATTACTATTATATACATATTTATATAAAGAATTTAAAATTAATTATACGTTTAACAAAAAAATTGCACAAAATTTTACGTCCATTAACAGTCTCTGTACAAAGTAAATACACATCACAGACCAAAGAAGACAAGTTTTGTACGTCCATAAGCTTAAATGTGATACTATATCTAAAAATATTTTGTTTATTTTTGCGAAGTATCTACTGAAGCCCCAAAACTAATCCCAATAGGAGTAAGACCACAAGAGCGTTAAAATTTCTTACCAACTTATAACCTAACTACATTACTATTTTTTTAATCTTAATTTTAAAGTTATTTATATAGGCAACAACATTAAAAATTTACTCTCGAATTTGAAATGCATGCTTGTGCTTTTAAATACAAGTTTATTAACTCAAAAAATCATACATCGTACGGGTAATAACTAGTTGCAATAAAGTTGAAATTATATTGTATGAATGGAGATTAGAAAAATAGTCCGTAAACATTAGGTAGAGGTACGTTGCAAAGATCTTAGAAACACAGTGCTAACGTATGAGAGATACTCAGAGCAAGTACAATTGTTTGATTAAAATCAAACCAAAATCAAACTTAACCCATTAAAAACTAATAAATTAATTCATTAGATACCAATTTGATTTAAAACAAAAAAAACCCTCCCAATGGTTGGCACAAAATCCAACGCATTTATATACCCACCATCTTTATCTCCAACAACTTTACCTACCCCACCATTTTTATCTCTATTAATTTAATATATTCTTTCAATTTATACTAACAAATAAATTTCATATTTCATAAATAATTAATTCCAAAATTATATAAAATATTTAAGTAGTAAATAATATTAATAATAAATAATACACAACTTAAAAGTGGATTAATTAAAAAAATAAAATTTGAAGAGAAAGAGAAGAGATAAAACTTATAAATAAATTTAATTTTTTCAAAAAATTCATTTGGTATCCAAATGAGGCAAACCAATTCTCTATTTATAGATAAAAATGTGTACTATTTTAAAACAAAAAAACAAAAAAAAACAAGTTTTTTTGAATGTCCAAACTGCCCTTAAACCGAAAATAAAGAAAAATCTCATTTACCGCCCATTTAATGACACATGTAAAGTGGTTCTGCTCCTTTGTCGGCTGTTGGTTAATTTTTTTTCAAATTTGCCCCATCAAAACGACGCCGTTTTGATGGGTTGAAGGGCTAAACGCTGCGTATCTCAGGGACTATTTTAAAGATTGCGTAAATTGCGGAGGTTCAAGCCGTGATTCTTTTTTCTGAAAATCAAATTAAGCAAAGTTGTTGATTTTTTTAAAACCACCGTTGTAAACCTTGATTTCATTAAGATTGAGGGGAAAACCCCCATTGTACCTGCTCTCATACTCACTATTCTTTGCTTTTTTGGTGCATCTTCTCAATGTACGTTACAAATTAATACCTTTTGACTTAAAGCTGGGAAAATATTTCCATTTATGAGAAAAAAACATATTCTCTCCGTTTCTAAATTATCGTTTTTTTTGTCCGTTTCAAAATAATTGTTCAGTTTGAAATTTACCTTTTTAGAATATCACTTTTACAATTTTATCCTTCCTTTTTCACTCTATTTTAATTATGGGCCACATATATATGAGCTTTAAAGAAAACTACACATTAAATTAATATAAATAATCAAGTTAATTATTACTCCCTCCGTCCCTAAATTATCGTCTTCCTTTCCTTTTTCGTCCGTCCCAAAATAATTGTCTACTTTGAAACTTACCTTTTTAGAACATCACTTTTACCACTTTACCCTTACTTTTTCACTCTACTTTAATTATGGGTCACATATACATGGACATTAAAGGAAATTACACATTAAATCAATATAAATAATCAAGTCAATTACTTTTTTTTAAACTATGCACCGGGTCAAGCAGAACGATTATTTAAAAATGGAGGAAGTATTTCTTAAACTGTGTATCGGATCAACTAAGACGATTATTTAAAAAGGGAGGAGTACTTACTTAATAACTCTCCTCCCCCCCCTTCCATCCCGCCCAGCGATTGCTGACAGCCCCTTTCTTGCACGTCACCCTCAACTAAATTGTAGAGAGAAATGAGTATGTAGCTGGTAGCAAAAGATTAGTGGTACAGAAGAGTTGGCTTACTTCACGGGTAGACAAGACAGTTAAAGTTGGTCTATCGGAATACGTTCTCAATCTTTTGCTGGAATTGGGAATAGCTGTGCAAGGTGAATGGATTTCTTGGAAAATAAAAAAAAAAAGATGCCGTGGAGCCGAGGAGAGTACTTAATTGGGTTTCCAATTTCTTGGAAATAGAAAAAGTGTTTTTCTTGGAAAAACAAAACTAAAAATTGAAAAGACACTACAATTGGTGTGATGGACTAAGAACTAAAGTATAACATTGTATAATTCTCCCTCTAGCTTTGGGTTTTTTTTTTTTTTTTTTGGTTTTGATTATTTTAGTTGATTACTTGATTTTACCAATTTACATAATGTAGTCGATGCGTTTAATGAAATGAAAGAAAAAAAGAATAATTTTAAAAATAATCAAATTTGTAGAAAGTGTTTGATGTGTTTTTTAAATTTACATTAAAAAATCAAGAATTATTATAATTATACCTTAATTTCTAGGCCCTAGGCGTTGGTCTGCCGCCTAACGACTTTTAAAAACTTGCTTAAGATACAAGTAAATTACGTTTTTATTAGTACATAACTAGTGTTTGTACCTGTACGTAAAACGCACGACATATATGTTGTTCAACTAAATTATACATACAAAATTAAAAGAATAAATTATGGGACATTTCTTAACTAAAAATATATAACAATAAGATTAATCATTATAAAATTTGAAAATTTATCATTTTCTACAACATAATTTTATATATGATTATTCAATTGAAAAAAAAACGAACACCAAAATAATCATTTAGTCACTCTATGATTTTGACATGGATAAAATAATTCAAACATTGACATTACTACATCCGTCCCAAAAGAAAGGATGACGATAATTTAAAAACGGATGGAGATTTCATTTCAATAATTTTTGGATGGACATAAAGGGAACACTGAATAATAATTTTGGGTCGTAAGAAGTATATATTTGCTGATTAAATATCATCTAATAGAAAAAGACAATAATATGTACAATTGCCTAAAAAAAAGTCATTAAATATCATGTTAATTACGTGCTCCCTCCGTTCCGGGTAAAAAGTCCTTGTTTGAAAGTCATATTAAAAAAATGATATTTTTAGTAGTCCATTAGTAATAAAATGAATAACTGTGGCCGGGCCGGTTCTTTATTTGAAAATTATAACCTCTCTGGTGCACTATTTTTTATCAAACCGAATAAGTCCTTTTTTTTCTTCCTAAAATACTCATCCTCCTGTTGATGGATATCAATCACTAGAGATAACACAAATTCAAAGAAAATAGATCTAAAAATATAGGACTTAACATTTTAATTAGTTCCATTTCAATTTTTTTTCTTCATAGATCTGGATAATTTGAGCTTGTCAATTTTAGAGTTGGAATTTTCCTAAATTATATATTGAAAATTTATTTCAATTTTGTTAATTTATTTTTACATCCTCTAATTTTTCGGACCTGCTTACTTAAAGTACAGATGTAGATCCGAAATTTTTAGATATGTAATCTATGAGAAGTACATAACTTTATTTTTAAGAAAATAAAATTATAAATATAGATCATAACTTTCTAGATCGATTTAATTTATTTTTTTAAAGATCTAGATAAAAACCAAGTCAATGTATTTTAACAGCGAAGGGGGAATTTTTTTTTGAAGTAAAATATAAAAACTAAACTATATATACTGGGCAAATGAATACAATATATATTTCTCATGTACAATATGACTTTTGAAATTTGAATGATGCTCACAAGCATGATTGATACAAGTATCAAGGAATGTAAAAGATCATTTTAGATAATTAGTGGATTGGATTAGATGTTTTAATGGATAATGATTACAAAAAAATAGTTAGAAAATATATCTGCTGCAAGAAATATGTATAGCAAGAGATTAAGATCGACGTAGAAACGAGTGAATCCCGGCCTTGATTTTTATCTCCTTTTCTTGAATTCTTTTCTTAGTTTGGTTGTCCTCCTGTTGTGCAAGGACGTTGTCGTTGTTTTGCTGTTTTATCCTAATTTTTTTTTGGCTCTTGCATGTAGTAAAAATGGGTCCGTCTTTTGAGAGTTTTTAAAGCAGAAAGTTAATGAGGGAAGTTGGATGAGAGAAGAAAAAGATGACTTGTGGTGTGATAATGGTTTGGCAGGCAAGGCATGATTTAGAGATTGAAAAGGGACCCACTTGGGTTGGGGAAAGGTTAACTGGCGGGTTCCATCATCAAAGCAGGGTAGTGAAGTATAAAAAGACAAGACTGTCCATCTTCAGCTGAAGATTGAGAACCCAACTTCACGCCTCATCTCTCTCCCTCTCTCTCCAATTGCCTCGGGCTTGAGAAAAATCCATTCAATGTGGACTTTCTCCCTCTTCATTGATGCTGTATTCATCTGCGTGGTCTATTTATTCCCCCAGGCACCAACCGTAATCTACTCAATTCCCTCTTCTTAACGAGAACGAGGGACGGTCCCTGCGTTTTCCTTCTCCGGCAAACATGGGCGGCGATAAGGCTCTCAGTCTCAAAGAGATCAAAAACGAAACCGTTGATCTGGTATAACTCCTTCATTCTTCTACTTAGTTTTTTTCTTCTCTGATTTCTCATTCGATTCATTCGTTCTTGCCAGAAGATATCGATGTCTTGTTTGAATTTACCATCAGTTCTATTTTGTGCTGGTTATGGCCCCCAATATTGTTCGACCGTGGTTTCTCTGTTTAAAGGTTAGTCATTAAATCCGTTACTTTCAATCTCTTGTCCATTACACTCTCCATTTTATGTTTCCAACTTCTAATAGAATCCAATAATCTGCAACATAGTTTTGTATTATGAATATATGTATATACGACTCGATTTTGATTTCTAGAATCGGCTAGTTTAATATTGCTCTATAAGACCTTCTTAGTCAAGCTTTTTTAGCCGGCCAGCTACAGACTGATTCCATGGCTCACTGAAGCTCCAAAACTAATCCCAATTGGAGTAAGACCACAAGGGCGTTAAAATTTCTTACCTACTTATAACCCAACTACATTACTATTTTTTTTAATCTTAATTTTAAAGTTATTTATATAGGCAACAACATTAAAAATTTACTCTCGAATTTGAAATGCATGCTTGTGCTTTTAAGTACAAGTTTACTAACTCAAAAAATCGTGTCTCGTACGGGTAATAACCTAGTTGTAATAAATTTTCAAATATCTAGTCTAGCCTAATGTAAATGGTGATTAGTGGTTTTAATTGGCAAGGGTTCAAATCTTGCTAATAACAAATATTTATTTTTTTTATTTTAAAAATAAATAACATAGTGGTATTGGTGGTTAAAGGAAATCACACATTTCATTATTATTTATAATACAGTTAATTATTTTTTTTAAACAATGTGTCGGATCAAAGATGATAATATTTTGAAAATGAAGAGAGTATTATGTTTTGTATTTAGACTATTTTTTGGAGTAAATTAAAAAAGAATGTATTTTAGGACAAAGAGTATGATAATTTTTTTTCTTCCCAGCATTTCTTTTAATTACGTTAAAGTTGAAGTTATATAGTACGAATGGAGATTAGAAAAATAAACATTATTAGGTAGAGGTACGTTGCAAAGGTCTAAGATAGCTTGCATGAGCATGAGCTGGAAGGACCTTAGAAACAGTGTTACGTATGTGAGATACTCATACTCACCACCCTTAGCTTTTTTGGTGCATCTTCTCAAGTGAGCATTGGTCAAATATGACCAAATTACCCGGTTGTTAAATATATATGGCCTTTGACAAATCAACAGACTGTCACTTATGAATCTGACCAAAATGCCTCTACGTTATATCGTGGTCGACGCTAATCGTCAAGTGGTTGACTAGTCGACCATTACAAAATTTTGAGGAACAATATTTTTAAATTACATATACACTGGTTTATTAGATAAACCACTTGACGACCACTGGCTGAGAAAAAAATACGTATACAATTACAATTGACGACCACGATATACACTGGCTGAGTGAAAGTGAAATAACACTTAGTTCATTTCAGTGTGGTATAACAGAGCCTTGTCGACCTAGACTCTCTCAACGACGACCATTGATAAACCATTTGATTTCGATTAAAAGATCCGTAGCTCTCAATTATTCGAAACCCTAACTCGTTGGTGATCATCAATTCTGATCCAGGTAAATCTCATATTGTTTTTTCGCTTAGGGTTTTAGTGTTGTAGTTACGGTTGACCATTTTTGACGACCCCAACTTGTAAAACATTTGAAATGAACATAACGACTTGAAATAAACATGAATACATGTTTATATTGAATTGTATTGCTATGTTCATGTTCTTATTTCATGTTCAAAGCTAAAATGATTTTATTTTCTCTTGAATACATCTGGTTTATCAATAAACCATGTACTTGTGTTTTTATTTGAGGTTAGAAAATCATGTGTTTTATAACCTGATATATGAATCAACCATGTGTAATTTCATATGATCACTTGAATCAACCATAGAAGTAAACCTTGTTTTAATAGTTGTATATTATAGTTCCTTTTTTAATGTTTAATTTATATTTCTATTACAGATGGCATATATTGTTTCACGTGATGACTGGTACAAATGCAAGGTTACTACAAGATGCAATTTGTTAATATTAGATGAGGTATATGAAGCATTAGATCGTGCTCATAAAACTATATTCAGGAAATCAGCCTTTGGTAAATTGTATAGGATGAGAAAAAATATTAATAAGAGCAATGTGTTGATTCATGTTTTGTCACTTTTTAGGATTGAGTCACCTACAAACAAAAAAAATGAAATATGGTTCTGTATAGGTGGTAAAAATGTTAGATTTTCTTTTTCGGACTACACCTTAATAACAGGTTTAAAACCTGGATTATTGGAAGATTATGTCCCTGAAATCCCTACTTCTAAGGCACTTGTAAAGAAATATATTCCTGGATTGAGTGGAAAAACAATGAAGCCTGAAGATTTAAGGAAAATATTTAGAGAGGTAACTGACATGGATGATAAGCTGAAGATTGGTCTTGCACTTATTTGGGAGTATGTGCTGAGAGGTGCGTCACCTAATACTGGTATTGATGTGGGTGTTTTGAGTATAGTTGAGAACTTGGATTTGTTCAATAAATATCCATGGGGAACAAAGTCCTATACCCACCTGCTCAACTCAGTGATGAAGATAGCTAGTTCAGGTGCTAAGACATCTGTATGCAACGGCTTTCCGTTGGCATTACAGGTAACCATTTGTAGCTGATTTTTATATTGAATGGTTAGATCATTTTTTTTCAATTTTTTTCAATTTTTTTCAATTTTTTATGCTTCTAATATGTAACATATTGAAAATGCAGGTTTGGGCATTTGAGTTGTTCCAGGGTTTTCATGGATTTATAGAAGTGTATGGGCTATCAAATATCAACGGTGAAGTGTCCAAAATACCAATAATGTGCGATTGGAAGTCATTTCAAAATCCAAGTTATGAGGAAATCATGGAGATATTGGATAACCCAAGGGTAAATGTAGAGTTTGATTAATAAAGTTGTGTTATTTAATCCAAACAATATTATTTTATAAACAATAGTGTCCAATATAGTTTATTAATCAAGTTGGTATTTTGCTCAATTGACTGGATGAAGTGCTTGTTCCACTGAGGCTCACCGAAGCCGAAAAACAAAAGCGCTATGTTGTTAAGATCTCCTAATCTGCAATTTATTTTTGTATTAATCAAGTTAGTCATTAATCCTTTACTTATTACGCTCTCCATTTTATGTTTCCAACTTCTAATAGAATCCAATAATCTGCAATTTATTTTTGTATTATGAATATATGTATATACAACTCGATTTTGATTTCTAGAATCGGTTAGTTTAATATTGCTCTATAAGACCTTCATAGTCAAGCTTTTTTAATAAGACCTCCATAGCCGGCCAGCTACAGACTGATTCCATGGCTCACTGAAGCTCCAAAACTAATCCCAATTGGAGTAAGACCACAAGGGCGTTAAAATTTCTTACCAACTTATAGCCCAACTACATTATTATTATTTTTAATCTTAATTTTAAAGTTATTTATATAGGCAACAACATTAAAAATTTACTCTCGAATTTGAAATGCATGCTTGTGTTTTTAAGTACAAATTTACTAACTCAAAAAATCATGCCTTGTACGGATAATAACCTAGTTGCAATAAATTTTCAAATATCTAGTCTAGCCTAATGTAAATGGTGGTTAGTGGTTTTAATTGACAAGGGTTCAAACCTTGCTACTAATAAATATTTATTTTAAAAATAAATAACATATAGTAGTATTGATGGTTAAAAGAAATCACACAGTGCTGCGTATGAGAGATACTCATACTCACTACCCTTTGCTTTTTTGCTGCATCTTCTCAATGTATGCCATAAATTAATACCTTTTGACTTAAAAGCTGGGAAAACATTTCCATTTATGAGAAAAAAAACATACCTAATTAATAACTCTCCCCCCCTCCCATCCCGCCCAACCAAATTGCAAAGAGTAATGAGTAGGTAGCTGGTAGCAAAAGATTCCTTTTACTACTTTTACTATCTTATTAAAAAGTAAAAAAAGGGAATCATGCAACTCATAATTTATGAAGTAGATCATCCAAGTGTGGTTGGAGTATAAGTAAAAACAGAAAAACAAAATAATACAAAATGAACAGAAAGTTGTTTGAAAAATGTTTTAAATACAAATTGTCAAAAAAAAAAAAAAATACAAACTGTTAATGAATTGGGCAATGAAGAGTTCATTGAAGTTAAAGATTTCTTACAAACTTATAACCCAACTATATTACTTTCTTTTTTTTTTGGAAATTTTGAATTTATGAATATTAGAGTTACTTTAATTATTTTTTTATGTTGTCAGATAATGTTTTCCCGATCATTTCACATGGAAACAAATGTATCAAGAATTTAAGGATGATTTGACCGTCCGCGATATCTATGAAAACTCATTTAGAGAGCGGAACGATGATAGGATGATAATCTATTACAAAATTCGAGATGAAAGAATTAGATAAATAATTTTAGGATTTAATAACTTTGTAAATTATGTAATAAATGTGGAAACAAATGTATCTTTGGCTTGCTTGTTTTAGGAACAAGTATCGAGACGATGCAGAAATGTGGGTAAATGACTACGGACCTCAAGAATTTAAGGATGATTTGACCGTTCGCGATATCTATGAAAACTCATTTAGGGAGTGTAGCGATGATAGGATGATAGTCTACTACAAAATTCGAGATGAAAGAATTAGATAAATAATTTTAGGATTTAAAAACTTTGTAAATTATGTAATTTATTTTCAACTTATAATAAATCTTTTATATCTTACCTTATTATGCCGCCATGTGGTGAATTTTGTGTACGAAATTAACTTCTGTACAAAATGGGGGGTAGATGAGTATCGTCAATTTTATTTTTAGTTATTATCAAATTGTTGTGGATAAATATAATTACAGAGCTAGATAATTTTTGGGTAATTTTAATCTGTTTAATAATCAACAAAACAGGTGATATAAAGAATGAGGGTTTGAGCTAGTTATTATCAAATTGTTGTGGATAAATTATTATCTTTTTTAACCCACTACACCGTTTAAAAATACTAATTGACTGTATTATAAATATTGGTGAAATGTGTGATTTCTTTTTAATACCTTTGAATATGTTACCATAATTAAAGTAGAAAGCAAAAATAATGATAAAATGGTAAAAAAGATGTTTTCTCCCATTGCCTTTCTTAATCAATTTTCAGCTAATTTTTTTTTTCTTGAATTAAAACATATATTTTTATCTATAAATAGAGATTTGGTGAGTTTCATTTGGACATCAGAAAAAATTTATATAATTTTCTTAAGTTTCTAGTCATTATTAATGGAGATAAAGATGATTGGGTATCTAAATGTGTTGGATTTTGTGCCACCATTGAGAATATTTGTTTGATTTTGAATCAAATATGTGTCTAATAGATTATTTTGTTAGTTTTTAATGGATTGAGTTTTATTTTTGGTTTGATTTTCCAAAACCATTCTACATTGTCAGAGTAAACACTACAACAAAAAAGGGTTTTTACAATGTTTTTAAAACGTTGTGAAAGACCTTTTACAACGTTTTTGAAAACGTTGTCATATGCAACGTTGTAATAGCTTATTTTTTTTCACAACGTTTTTAAAAACGTTGCAAAAAACGTTGTTATTTATCATTCCATAATCCATTTTTAAAACTGTGATATGGATATTACAACGTTTTTATAAAAACGTTGTAAATAGGCTTTTGCAACGTTTTTTACAAAAAAAAACGTTGTAATATCTATTTTACAACATTCTTTTTAAAACGTTGTGATATGGATATTACAACGTTTTTATAAAAACGTTGTAAAAAGCTTTTACAACGTTTTTTACAAAAACGTTGTAATATCTATTTTACAACATTTTTTAGAAAACGTTGTGAATGATATATCACAACGTTTTTTAAAAAAACTTTGTGAATCTTATTTTTTTATAAAAAAAAAAATTCCTGGTTTAATACATCCAGTTCCGCTCCTCAATCGCAAGATTTATAACCTGTCTTTCATATTTGCAATTAACCAATATTTTACCCTCGCACCAAAAGATCCTGAATGTGAAGGTTAGAAAGTGTGCAACTCCAACAGAAAGTAGCAATAAAAGGAGGCTACAACAAACAGATGTATTCAGTTAACAATTGAAGGCAATACAAATTATTGTAGTGTCAAAGTTTACAAACAAATCATGAGACAAATATCAACCCAGGTTACAAGAAGGAATTTAGAACAATATAGACTACAAAACAACAGAACAAAGAGGACCAAACAGCCATTTCCACTCATTCATAACTCCACCAAGTGGATGGGGGAGATCTCAACGTTGCAGAGACGAAAAGAAATTCAAAAGAAAAAAGTAGGCCTAAAAATCACAAATTGACTCACATATAGAATGCAGGAGTCAAAATCAGAGCCACAGCCATCTAGCTGTAGCCGTGTGTAGATATTTAGAGTGTCTTTCAGCTCCTAAAATGATCTTCCATTTTCAAAAATATAATGATAAGCAGCCATTGCACTCAAGTCGTTGTCTTGGACTGTAATGTCTGCACGAGTGACCACAATAAATCCACTCGATGCAGGCTTCTGTTAATCTGCCCCTGTGATAGAATGGCATCAACAAATTACAAATTACCCAAGTTGTTCCTTGAATTATTGACCCAGATAACTCATTCAGCAAATAGGATTGTATTTGTACCTCAACCACAAAACATATCCACGTTTTCTCACCATAGGCTTCTGTTACACCTTTCAAAATTGTAAGACCCAAGCTTCTTATGGCTTCTGCAATCTCAAGAAAATGGATGCACTTCTCGCACAACATCTGCATTCATCAAATATAGTCACGGTAAAACCAAGATAAAAAAAGATTTCATTATTGTTTAGGAACCTGCGACCTCCACAGAGAAACTACAGTTTACTCTTTTTAGAATGTATTACAATAACGTGATCAATAAATATATCCATGAATGATATGAGATATTGTTATTGGCAAGTATGTGTATCTTGAATCTACAATATTTGCAATTTTCATTACATTTTGTTTGTAGCTTTGGTTGGATTGTGATTGAACATTTTCTTTTTAATAAATTTTCCTATTTGGAGCTTGATCTATTTGGCTGAAGAAACTCTCTTTCTACCAGCCATGAGCATTGAAAATGTTGAAATTCAAATGACTAGTGATGCTAAAGAAGATAATCTTGGGCATATAAGCTTGATTTTATCATCAAGCCAAGCTAAACAGTGTCTTTCTTGTTCTCAAGGTTCTCAAGCCTAGGCGTGTTCACATTATTGTGGATTCTATTGAAGTAACCCTCAATTCTGGTATGTCATTCACTAGCACAAGTTTGTAATTTATGGTACCATATGGATTGGTTTTATATATTGGACGACCACCAATGCTTCATTATGATTAGGATTTGGTACCCAGTAGGGAGGGCGAATTTTGATTTATAAATAAATTACTACGGTAGGTGTAGGGAAGGAGAAAAATTAATAAATCAAATATACAGATAGAAGAGTTGATGAGATAAATTGATCTAACCTTCTGTACCAATCAATACTGACTGAGAAGACTCTCCCGAAGAAGCCAAAGGTAGAGGATAGTGCCAGTAAAAGTGAAGCTTCATGTTTGCCACGAGATTTTGATATCTGTCCTATGTTGGTTTCGTAAACCATCACTAGTGTAACTGTACACGTGTTAACTAAAAAATAGAACCAAAAATCCATACTCACTAATAACTCTTTTATCCCATGCTCATCTCCTAGCTTAATATTTGCATACTCATCTACACTTCTCCCAATCTCTAACCTTACCTCTTCAACCTTTTCTGTTCCTCCAACCCAACTAATCTCTAGCACTTCATTGACAGGTTTTGGTCTTGCATCATCTCCATTACTAGGCTTCTCTTGACTGAAAGTTTTCTTTAACATGACCAAAATTGTGTGCATCACCTGTAGCGCTGCGAGTGGTAACACTACAGATAATGCTACCACCAATAATCTCAACCTTGGGGACATGTATTTGAAAGGTGGTGTGATGCTTTCGAGCAAAACACATACTCCTGTTGCAGCCGCACTCACAAACACTATTGGAAAGGTCTCTACTTTTTCTGTTTCTATTAGCTTTGGAAAGGTAAATAAGAATGCCACAGGTAAACCAACCACCATTGGGACAAGGCAACTCAATAGGACATAGATGCTTGAATTCCCAAAGCCTCTCGTCCCTCTAATTCCTGCGACTATTGATGTGTGTATTTTTCCACTCAGTACAGAATAGCATGATGTGAGCGCAGTGACAATTTTCTGATGATCCTTGAACTTTTTAGTGACTAATAGAATGCAGTAAGTGTCAATGCACCAAAAACTGTATATCCAATTATACTGTTTAGTAAGAACACATGCCAGTAAGATATGGAAGAAATTTTTTCAATTAAAAACAAGTATTGCATCCCATAACCAACAGATCCAAAGATCAATCCAATCAATAGGACAATCCACGGGGGAAGATGGTGGGCTGCAGTACTTGAAAACCATCCGAAGAGTCTTCCAATGTCCAAAGCAGCAATTAGGATGTTCAGTTGTACGTGGGACCTACATACTCGGTGTTCTAATAGTAATGAGTATGTTGATATGATGGAGCGGGTCCCACTTATGCCTTGAAGTAAAATAATTCCTACAAAGCTTAGCCAAGAAAATAGTGGGGTTGGGCTTGATAAAATGCTCATATTTCTGTAATGTTTTGCTCATTGACTTAATGAAGTCTAGAGAATTCTCAATTTATAGTACAAATTTATGAAGCATGACGTAAGATAATTTCTGAAGTGTGAAATTCCTTTTGAGTAGCCATTCCTTTATTCTTTTTCTTAAGCAATGTGATCACAAGTTTTTGGCCAAGTAAAAATATCAGGTGAATGATACGGTTGGTTGAGTGTGGGGTTTAATTTGGTGGCATATGGCTGGACTTGAGAAGAAAGGTTAGTTACTAGGAAGTCTGGTTCGAGCCAGTCAAGTTACTGAATCTTTTATGAATTCCAGTCGGCCACTTGATCATATTTTTTATGCGGGTGAAACCACGATTGGAATAAGCAAGCCAGCAGAAAATTTTCTCACCTTATGTTCAGTTAAATCTAATACTGTGAAAGAAGAGGCAAAGACCTTGAGGACCTGAGGTCCTTAGTTCAAAACCCCATACCAACAAAGGGTTACACTCACCTATAAAAAAAAACTGTGAAAGATGAATTCAAATATGTAGACGGAGTGGATGGCTAAAGAATTTGTGAACCAAACTATGATTAAATACTTGGTTTGCACATATATATAGACGGAGTGGATGGCTAAAGAATTTGTGAACCAAACTTGAGCCAAATTTGATAGCTGATTAGGCTCAGATAAATTTTTTCCACAAGATTTACAAGTTGCATTATTTTTTCACCAACATACTTATTCAGAAGTTCAGGACCCTTGAGTAAAAAACATGAGATAACTTCACTATAAGAAAACTTTGAAGACGCTGAAGAAAAAAATTGGAACTACAAATAGGGGAACAAACCTTAATGTGTATAAATTTTGCTCCTGCTACATTGGCAACAGCCTTGGCAATCAAAGTTTTACCACAGCCTGGAGGCCCATAAAGCAGAAGAGTTGTTATGTGCAGTGGTTGCAGACATATAAAATTACAGATTCGTGACAAGGCAAGAAAGCACATCTAAAATAATTACGGGTAGAGAGAAAAACATACCCTCTGCAAGCATCTGATGGAAACTTCCTGAACTCGAAGCTGCCTTGGCACTTTCTACAACTCTGCCCCCAATATGGTTAGCATTTCCTGAAGTTCCCTTGGGCTTTTTAGTTGGAGCTCGCTCCTTCCCTTCGGGACTTTCCACAAAGCTTCATCCCTTGGATTTTCTATAATTCTGCATGCCAAATCTTTGATCAGTAAGAACAATAGAAAACCGACAAACATATATCTATGTCATTTGCATTTGAAACATCACATAATTACCTAGGTCTGATTGATTGCATCCCATAGGTCTGATTGCATGGGTATTAGATTAACAAGTTGTTCATGTATTTTCTCCATAGGTTTGATTGCATCCATTGTGGTTTTCAACACACCAGTGAGTCAATGTCAGATTTTTTGTAAATTGATTCTTAACAAAAACTCATAAGGAGTTACAAACCACAATGGATGCAATCAGACCTATGAGAGACTACAGGAACAAGGCAGCACTAGTTCATACATTTTATCAAACAGTTAAAAGACAGCAAGTAGAGAAGCAAACGTCGAAGAACCCCCAAGGTAGTATCCTTTAGTATGTGGTTTATGCTTCATCTATAATAACACAACCTATTGCATACCATCTCCTGATTTAATAAAACCAAAAACTTGAAACTACACCAACACTACGGTAGAATAGGCAATAAGCAACCATCAGACAAACTACTAAGCAACTCAAATCCCTATTCCATAACATAAGGACGCTATATCGCAACAATTTTAAGAATATTGATAATGGAGCGGAAGGCAGTCATCCAAGAAAAGCTCTTCTCTATGCTCATTGGAGAAGCGAATCTTGCCCGGATTCCATTCCCCTGTATGATTTTTTGGAGGAAGGCACAGATGCATAATTAATAGATAACCTCTCATTCTTATGTACTTATAAGATGGAGATTCAGAAGTCAGAGAGATCAATCTATGAGGAAATAAAGGCAGAGATAAGGGAATTCCCTGGATATTGCCGTAGGGGCTGGATTACAGGAAGGGAACAATGAGCATCCCTTTCACCAATCTGAGCGGTCTCTGTAAACCAAGTACCATAAGTTTAATGGAATTAACGGTACATAGCTAATAAGTCAAGTAGGGGTTCTATATATTGCTGAGAGGAGTTGATAGGAAGAGAGGATTCCAACCATGAATTTTATTTAGTCTAGAAGTCAGTTCCACCTAAATAAGTTCTGGAGAAGCTTCCTTATCTGCTGAGTAGTACTTCTTGTCTACAGGAAGGAATGAATGACTAGGATGTAATAGGTAATTATTTTCTTCTAGCTTTAGGCGAGACCAACTAGTACAGGGATAGAGGGGAGACAAAAGCAGGTTGATCGATGTCATCCATTAAGCCTTTCATCCTAAACTTCCTTATCCACCTCTATTCTTTCTTTACTTATCAAAAAAGCTTTCTATTCTAAGGATTAAAGATACCTAAGTCTAGCAGCCCTCCCGTATGACCAGGTCTGTTTACAGCAGTCGAGCTTTTCAGGTCAGTCGTGAGTGCAAAGCTAAAACTGACTTTTGAGAAAGTAGATCGTCAACTATGTATGACAGTTAAATACTTTGAAGCAAGATAATGACAAGTAGTGTTTGTTTCGTGGTAAGTACATCTGAACCTTTAGAGCTCTGCAGAAATCTCCAAACAACTATATGCAAAATCAAAATATAAAAATCAGGAGAATATTTACCAAAACAGTCACTGACATCTTGGATATCGACACAATCAGTGGCAAAACCAAGATAAACCGAATATGTTTCCCGTATCACACTCACCAATTCCAAATTAAGATTATAAGCGCACCAGCTTAATTGTAAATAATTCAAGGAAAATCTGAGCTGAAAAAATTAGGTTGATGAAATTAAAGTGTGGCAGACTGATGTTCCTACTTTTGACTGCAAACTATGTCTCAAACTGTGCTTTGTGCACCAAATATCTTGTAGGTCTCATGGATCAACCAATTACATCTTGACACATTTTTGGAGTCAAAACTGGGATTTATTTTGAGAGATCTAGGATTACCCTTCACCAATATAGAGCACTTGAACACTGCATTTTACATCATGGAATTACAATGGATACTGATAGCTTTTTATGCTAATAAAACACTAAAATATAACGAAAAATGAGAATTTCAGATTAGCTCTTATGCTTGACACAATGGAGAGGGAGTGCAAGATTGACTGTATAGTGTTTATCAAAACAGACTATAATATTTGCATATGATTGTACAATCCCACCTGTTTTTAAAGAACCGTGTTAGTCTATTGAATGCTCAGTGAGAGTGATTAGCAGTACGTATTCAAGCTGCTAATACAGAATATGGAAAGAATTTACTTGAATTTCCGTTCATGTTTCAGTGTTTCCTATAATCTACAAAATTTACTTGATTTTGCTTCTCATATTCAATGATTTCAAGTTATTCAGGTGGAGCAAATGTAGACACAGCATGTGATGAGTATCACAGATACAAGGTCTCTACAGTATTTGATTTTATATATTTTATTTTTCTCTCTTTGGAAATTAAAGTAAAATGACAATCCTCTAAGTAGAATTTAAGATGTCCATTTCATGGAGCAAAGCAGATTGGGTATTGATAATTTCTTTTCATTCAAGTTATCTATGGGAGTGCCTTAATTTTTGCTGGAGGATATCAAGTTTATGAGGGACATGGGCCTGGATGGCTTCAGGTTCTCCATCACATGGTCTCGCCTTATCCCTAATACATTCACTCACATATATATTTAAACTAGTATATATTCTGTTTTATGGTTTTGTTACAAAACTTGGACTGTTCTTCTTGCTCTTTTCAATGTAAGAGCACCTATCAATCCAAAAGGCTTAGGTAATTCTCTCTCTCTCTCTCTCTCTTCCCCTTCTTCTCTCCATTAACTAGTTACTGGCATTGGATACGGCAATTGGTATGTGGCAGTTGCTCTTTGCAGAAAGGCAGTGGCCACGTACTGGTTGATCATTGGTGCCAATTCTTACAGACACGTCATAATAAAGCCATTTCTCGGGACACCTGGTCTCAACTCCTGGAATTTGCAAGGATTGTGGATCCTGCACTTTCAAACTATGATGCTGAAGGTGCTTGGCCTTATCTAATTGACGAGTTTACAGAATACCTAGTTGAGAATGCCATAATTCAAAAGGGTTAGTTGAAAGATTGGAGCAGGAAATGCTGATGACTTGAAGGGAGGGAGGGACTATGACATTACAAGGAGCCTTGTTTGGCAGGTGCCACAATTTCCCAATTTATGTTAAGAGCATGTTAGTCCCATATATAAATTATGTCTGAGGAAATGAAAATGTGTAAAATACTAAAAAGTAATATATCACCCTGAATTTCAATTTCCAAAAAAAAAAAAAAAGATTAATCATAAGCACAATTCAAATGAGCTGGTTAAAGTTAAAAATTGCACGATCTAATCACCAGCTTGGCACCATGTGTAGCACTTTCAAAGTAAAAGAAATCCTTTTCATCACCACCATGCTTTAAAAATTGGATCCTACTGCATTCTTGGAGGGGTTAAGTTGGCTAGCAGTACTATACTTACACTAAGCAGCCCATGCAACAAAGATTGTAATTCGTTGTGAAATTAAAAGATAAGATATAAACTTGATTCATTATTTATTTGCCCGGATGATTTTGGTGTGCAGTTTTGGCTTTCTGTATTAAGAAAAGAGGGATGGGACTATGTATGGCTTGATCTTCAGGGAAATAATCTATTTTAGAAATCGCGTTTGCCTTCCTTCTTAATGTTCAGAACAGCAAGAATAGGTCCCTTAGATAGATTCAGGGAAATACTTGGTGGTACTGGTACTAATATCTGAAGACTTCGATAGCGTAATGACAAAAACTGTGCTATTGCAGCTACAAATTGTGAAGTGTTCTTTGAAACAGTAATCCCTTCCTCTTTTACTCTTGAGGGAAAGAATTTTTTAGGGCGCTTTTGGAGGAGTTATCGATCACCCATACTTGGAAGTAATTCTGTAATTGGAGAGCATTGTTATGGATATTTTCCTTCCAGTTTCTTATAAGGAACACGACTGGCCCCATTTTTGTAAATTTTATTCCACATCTCAACAAAGTTTCTTTATCTTAAATATAAAGAGTAAATTGAGTTGATGTCCCTTAACTATTGAACACTCAGATTCACCTTGCATAAGTTCATTCCAATTAACACAATATGATGAAAATTAAGTGAGCAATTGAGACTAAAATCAATACAACACAGTATAAAAAAGACACGGATACCAGAAATATGTCACAATAGAAGGCATTACCACCAACCTTTGATATCACAGCTTCAAGCTCTGTAAAAACTGTCTTTAGTTAATGCATGTTATACCTACATGAATCTAGGAGCATTTTCTTCCAGGTCCGTTTTAATAGAGTCCTTACCATTTAATTTTCAAAATGGAAAAATCATTAAAATATTCAACATGACAGAAAACATAGATTCACAATAACATATATTATGTACCATCATGTGGGGGTAGGAGATGAGCTCGTTAAGGCACTTGACGATGATATGAGCATTCTCTACAATAGCTTCTTGTCCTGCAGGCATCACAGTTCAGCATCAGAAACTAAAGAAAACTTATGCATTTTATGTGTGTGCGTGCAGGTGCATTCTGTACAACAACTTCTTGTCCAGCAGGCATCACAGTTCAGCATTAGAAGCTAAAGAAAACTTCTGCATTTTGTGTGTGTGCGTGCGGGTGATTGAGGTGAAGCGTGTTATGACATTGGCCACATTAGAGCTTATTAGTCAGAAAATGCAACAGGGCAATCTAGACTAGTCGTCGAAAGAAAAAAAAAAGATGACGACGATACAAGCTATTACTGCATTATTAAAGTACTACAATTGGACTTGTGCAAGTGATTAAAAATCAGATGAATGGTTCCAGCTTTTGGTTTCTAACAGAAAACCCAATTTGATTGATTCTTGAAATAGAAATTATTGCATTTCCTTCAATCTAATCTGGCCCTTTCCATGATCCTTATAGAGGGTCATGCTAATTTCAGCTGTAGGAATTGAAGTTTGTAAGGACACTCATTGCAGAATAGGAAAATACATAGCTAGTGTACGGGATAAGAATGATGATGACTAGAGATGGTCAATTTGTAGATGTCTTCAATAAATTCTGCAAACATGGATAAGAATGATCCGTCTTTGATAGTTTGCTACAACAAATGGTAAAAAGACTACATTAACAGAGTTGTTACTAACACAAGACATCTACTCGTACAGAACAACAGACAAAAAAAAAAGAACAGTTTAATACCAGCACAAAAATAAAGATACTATGAACAATAAAACAGTTGATAGTAAGAAGGGTTTGCTATGGATAAATTTGGTTATATTCAACTAATTTGGAAAGAAGTTGAATCAAAAAAAAGAAAGAAGAAGTTGAATAGTCTTGTCGAATTAGGATTCCAGAAGACAGAGTGCAGAGTTGATTGCAAGAACAAAATCCTAGTACAACTCGGCTCAGCCATTATCAAAATGAATAAAGAAGCTATAACTAGCAATCATTCCTAGATTCTAGTTTTAATCACATATTCAGACATAGATTTGAAATTACTTCAGAATAATAGTTACACGCTAACACTTAACACATTACAATTTCATATTCTCTTGTCTAATAAGTATCACGTAAAGAAAAGGACTGGATGTTTATAGAAACTCTTACAGTATTGAAGGATCTTTTATCCACCACCAAAGCTCTTAGAACAATCGAGACCATTCAAGACATAACAAAGAGCAAGGTAATGATTATATAATACAAAAAGAACATTCAATTAATTTATATAGGCTCCAATCTCTGAGATAGACAAGAGCCATGAAGGATTTTTCCACCCAAAAGGAAGCACAATAGTATGTACATCAATACTCCCTCCGTCTAATTTATATTAGCCTACTTCCTTTTTTAGCAATCTCAAGTTTTTGGCCACTTAGAAATCCAATGCTCATCAATTGTCTAGTTTCTGGTTTAATGCATCATGTTCTGCTCCCACCTACACTAGCCAATCGCATTGTATCTGTAAGATCCCGATTCCCGGTTAGCTTGAATTGCGTGCAATGCTCGCATTTCATCTTTGGTTGATTGCTCGTTTGGTTTGTGAGAGAGTCTAAATGTGTATGAGAGATCACATTAAGACTAAAACACTTCTAAGAGATGTCATATAGTTGTTGACTTGCTAAAGTCAAAAGTCGTAACCCGACGATAGTCGAAATGCGACTCGATTGAGAGCTTATTCGAGTTTGGTGTTCTGGACCTCGATTTGGTCCCAAATCTTTACATGATGATTAAATAACATGTTTAGATGTGTTAGACTTCTAATTGGATGTATTCCATAAGTCTCGTGAAGTTTGACGCCTCGAGAATAGCAATTCTCCTTATCGCGTAGTTTGAGATTTAGCCGGGCGAACGTCTCGTCTTTCGGGAGCTTATTTCTCCTATCTTTTGTTTATCATTTGAGAGGCATTCAGGCCTATTTTGTAGCCCTTATAGGTGATTATAATCATGGGTTATTACCCGTCGGTTTGCGGTTTCATTCGACGTTTAGATAGTAAGTTGTTACGTCTTGCGCCGGTTTTGCCCCGGGTTGTTTCGGGTGTTGTTTTTGGGAGTCTAGACCTACTTTAAAATTGGTTTGAGACTTGGATTGATTAGTTTAATGTTTGAGGACTTTAAGGGTTCAATTGTGAGCCATTTCGAAGCTTTAAGGCTCGAGGATGCATGCGGGAGAGGCCGGGACCGAACAAGGATCAACAAAGGAGTGTATAGTGTAAAATTGAGTGATGCGCTCGCATCACTTGGAAGGGATGCGACTGCAAGGGTCCCTGGCAGTCTTGTTACGGGATTTTGTTCCTGTTTTGTGCGCTGTCCGAATTTTGACCAATTAAACTCATTCTAAACCTAACTTAAACCCATTTACTTAGCCTAATACTAGTCCTAAACATTATTAGAGAGATTAGGGGTTAATTAGTGGGTGATTAAGGGGAACTAATCCCCCATATAAAAAGAAAACAGCCGCATCCTTTCTCAGTTGTTCGGCCAGCAGAGTGCGACTTTTCCCTCCCGTCTTCTGCGAACAGACCAAGGGCGTGAGAGAGCTGAGAAAGGGGCGATTTTCTAGGGCTTGAAGGGTTTGATCTTGGGAGACCATGGATAGGGTTCTTCCTTCCCCAAGCTACACCGAGAGATTGAAGTGAAGGTAGAGGAAATCGACTTCATCTCCTTGATTTCGGGTATGGCAGTTTGTAAGGGCTGAGTTTTGGTAAGTTTCTACCCTATTTCTCTTGCTTTTGGGCTCCATTGACCCTAGGGAAACAATCATTTGTGCTATGTGAGGTCAATGGAAGCCATTGTTAGGGTTTGTAGAGAAGCATGAACCCTAGGTTTTCAAATTGATGATAGAATTTGATTGACCTATGTGAGACCATGATATATGTGAAATTCATGTTCTAACTAGTCTATTGAACTTGGTTATGTTGATTATCCATGAGTATTGGGGTTGATTTGGTAGAGATACTTGGAGGGTGTTTTGCCCAAATTTGGTTTAGCTTGCAAAATTATTGATGTGAGCTTGATTATTATGTTTTATATGCTTAATAGAGTATATTAAACCGTGTTGTATAATTTAATCATGAATTGGGAATTATGATTGGTAAGGTGACTTGAATGAATTTAGACACAAGATGGCCAATTTGTTCTAAGTGGCATTGCGAAGTATTTTGTTGGGTTTATGTGAGTTAAACGAACCCGGGATGATGACTATTGTTGATAGTTATGAACATAGAGAATATTGAGACCCATGGCCTCTATGCCCTAAAATTTTAGAAAGGGTAGATTGGACTCGACGGAGTCATTATAAATTCGATTATGTGCTAATTGAACTTGGGTTGAAATCCTACGATAATTGGATTTCGTTTGGTTAATGGAGTGAAGAACATAACTTCCAAATTTTAAATGGTTGGTGATTGAGATGTGTTTTGTGAATTTTTAGTCTTGGGAATTAAGCCCGAATGACTATTGAGATTTGGTTGTAAACTTTAGGAAATTATTACGGTGTGAATTTATAGAACACCTAAAGAATGAAATGTGTTAGTGAGACTCAACGGAGTCGTTATAAGGCTAATAAAATGACTAAGAGCCTTGGGTTGAAACCCTACAATGTTTGGGTTTGTTTGAGTTATGTTTGTGCACACCGGGTTTTTGGTTGTGTCCTATGGCGACACTTATGTTATGGAGACTAACTAGAAATATATTTTAAGCATGCTTGTTAGAGCATGGGACAATGGAGACCCACATAAGGTCACGAGAATATTTAAGAGAAGATTAAGAGAGAATCCTCTTCTCAAGGATTTTTGTTGCGTACATATGAAAACACTTGTGCGAAGTGACTACGGAGTAGTCATAATGTTTTAAGTATGGTGTTGGTGTTATCGATCATGTATGACGATTAGGACTATGATTGAGTCCGGTGTACTTAAAATAAAGACTAAAATAATAAGTCTTGATTGGTGGATATTTTGAGACTAGCGTAGTGGTCTTGGTTTGGTTTGAGTTGAGGATTATGGAAGACCTCACATTATATTTTATTAAGCTTGTAAGCTATGCTTGAATGGGTTAATGACTTGAGGAATAATGAATACCTCAATAAAGTAGTTCTTGAACTAAACTTGTAAGTTAGTTGAACACAATGGTTATATGCAAATATATGCATTGTTCATGATGTTTGGTAGAGCATTATGTCCTACTTGATTTTATGCAATTATATGCATGGTTTATGAGATTTCGTAGAGCATTATGTCCTACGTGGTTATATGCAAATATGTGCATGGATTATGGGATTTTGTGGAGCATTATGCCCTATTTGTTTATGTGCAATTATGTGCTTGGTTTATGAGTTGTTGTAGAGCATTATGTCCTACATGATTTAATGAGCCCGATCATAATGAATTTGGTCTCATTGGTTTAGACAAGTAAATATCTACTTGAACGTTTGGTTTAAAGTCCAGCTGGCGGGTTTTGGTTGTTGTGTCGGCAATGGGACGATTCATAGCCTTTGGGAACAATCACTATGAATCGTTGCATTGGGTCCTTTTTCTCCTCACTATTTGGCCAATAGTGGGATGTGATCTCGAGTTATGCCATCTAGCCTGACATCGAGCTCTCATTTCTCATCCTAGGTTGGATGAATGTAACGAGTACTCATTAAGGAAAGCGATGAGTTGAGATTATTTGGGGAGGAAACCCCAGGGTATTATTGATTGGGAATTGAGCCCGAATCATGGTTTGAGATTTGATATCATGGTAAGTTGGTTGGGTTTTGAACCCGGATTTGATAGTAACGGTTCGATTACGTTTACTGTTACACATGTTTATTTATGAGCATTTATATGAAAGATAAAATGCTACTTGATTTATGTGAGCTTATGTGCTTTAAAAATTAAGTACATGTTTCATGATGGTATACTAGCATGATACCATGATTTTTATATGTTTATGCATTTATGCCATGCCATGTCATAATATGCCACATGTTGCATTTAGAAACTTACTGGGTCATTATGACTCACTCCGTGTGATTGTTTTCCCTAGTGTGTGCAGTGATTCCCGTTTATGCCGGATAACGACTTCTAGCAGGTGGTCTTCCAAGTCAAAAGCTTGGAGTTATTTAATATTATGTTGTTAATTATTTGTGAGGCTCAAATGTAAAGTTATGTAGACTTTACTTGGTTAGATTGTAGTATTATATTATGGTGGTGTATTTGGGAGCCGGTTGTATTGCCGAGCCGTTGTATCCATAGAATTTATTCTCGTTGTCATTTCGAGCATGTGTGGCTCGTTTATTCTAGTTTTGGTATTATTGTTGTTCCTACCTCCGACAGTTTTAGTCGAGAGATTTGGTTGGTGGTTTAGCATTGATTATATGGTTATAGTGAATTGTTCCTCCGGCATGTTATAGCCGTTGAGTGTTGTTTATCAGGTTGGGATTACATGCATTTGCCGGCCTTGGTTGCCGATGGTTTGTTGTGCGTGTCTAATGTTGCGTCACGCGCGTCGAATTTTTGGGCCGAGAGATTTACTATCTCTTTGGTTGTTTTCATTCAGGAGCTTGATAGCTCGGGTCTCATTATGGTTTTGCTTCCGCAGGTTTTAGGTTTTGATTTTCCTGTATTGCCGTTATGGCTTTACCTTCCTGTTTTGAGCTTGTTGGCTCGTCTTTTGACTCGCACCATTATGCTTAGCAGGTGCTTGTCTGTCTCCTAGTTTGTTCTGATGGCACGACCTTGGGATCTCGTATTGAGATCCGGGTCGGGTCGTCACAGTATCACTAACCCAATAAGGAAAGGCAAATGCCATTCCATCATAAACTCATGTTATCCCTGATCTTATTATCAGCAGAAAGTAAATAATATTCTAGCACTATTCAGAGTACAAATTCATAACACTCAAATTTATCTATTGTCAAATGTCTTCGCGAATATTGGTAATCCTCAAGTTGACTATACAAAACACATCAACTCGGGTGACAGGAACACATAAGTTCATCAAACAGGATCTTACCATGTTTCAACACTTGGAAAGAGACAGAAATATCAATGGAACAGGTAGTAGATATGAATATATACAAATAGAAGGGACTGATTTTCGCTGAGATTACTCAATGCATTGAACTTGAACATCTCCACAACAACAAGCAATGTCATTGACACAGTTGATGGATGGCGATCACTAAATATACGACAACGATATGTAGTTTCCCGTTTTAAATAACAATCAAAGTTTGTCTGCAATGGAGAGGCATGAAGAGTTAGTTTCCAAAAGTGGCAATCAGATATAATAACTAGCAAGCTTCTAAAAAAAGCTTGTGTCACATGTCAACATAGACCAAATACAAACACTAAAGGCTTCGATATGCAAGAACCTAAACAAGGAAAGGCACCCCAGTGCACAATGTTCCTACCATTTATGGTTCTGGGATTTGTAACTTAATTTCTTGTTTGTCAACTGCTAAAATTTCTAAACGAGCCTGATTTGTTTAGACCATTTGTATAATTGATGCTGATAGGATCCAATCACCAGAGAATTTAATGATTGACATATTTGTCCCGTGGAAAACTGTAGTACATCCTGTAATTTCAGTTGTTGCCCATGTATAATGAGTATACTATTTAACTCAAATCAATGCCCATTGCTTCATTGGCTAGGAGCATGACACACGCATATATCTTGAAATTAATTGCTGTAGTAGGTCATGTTTCTACAATTAGTTTATTCAAATCAATGCCCATTTTAGTTCGGTTAGCCTTAACCTTAATAGCCTTAGTTCGATATAATCGTAGCCAGTTCATTCATGGACTATGCTTAATACAGATTAACTGAGAAATAGGTAAATAGCCTAGGGCTAGAAGAGCTCATAGACCTTCAAGCATATTTGAGATGAGAGCAATAGATTCTCTTGCAAGACTGTAGGACCACTTTTACATTTTGGTTTATAAAAGCTTTCTCCTTAGCAAATTGTTCAGGATGCTATACTAGCTATTTAGTAGGCATTTAGGTGCCTATTGGACTAATTGATCATATCTTTAGGAGCTAGCCTTCCCCTTCTGGTGTTGCAGACATCTTCTTTGAAGAAACCAATCACCACCATAAGACATAACTGGAATACGCACTTATACAGAGAATAAAAAGAAGGGCTTATTTGATAACCATTGGGGGGACCTCGCCTGTTGTACTAAATAGAAGAGGCTTCCAGTAGCAAATTTCTATGAATGGTGTACAAATGATGCTTTGAGTATAATAGGCCTTAAGCACTGATTCTTCAATCTTTGCTTTATCTCCTTCGTTGATTCAGCTGAGAACCTTCAATTTAAGGGAGAAGAGTCAGGTTATTGCGCTCTCACAGCTTTCCCTAGCTTTCACTCCTTAGATGATAGGCGGGAAGCGATACATGACCGTTAATCTACTCCTAGGTAATCTGTTCCCAGGTGCCAACCAAGAAAGAAAGAAAGAAGGGAAGGCCTTAATCTAATGAATCATTCTTTCCTTATCTCGTTAGGAAGATCTAACGAGTACCTTCGGGATGGGTAGCAGCCAATCCGCATTCTCATATTGAAATATATACAGAAGACATGCATTCTTTGTGGCTTAGGTGGCAATTAAAGAACTCAATTTGATCAGTGTGCTCTTGGTACAGGATTGGCAAGATTAATGACTTTCTTAGTTTTTAGTGAGAGGTTCTCGCTTATAGAAAGAAATATTAACTCTTTGAGGTGACTAGAATAAGATTTTCGGCTTATCTTCACCACCTTAATTACATAATAAAGGCGGCATACCCTCCCTAGCTAGCTTTCACCAATCCCAGTAAAGTGGATATATAATATCAATTCTGGATGGTCAATGTAATTGATCTCTTGAAAGTTGAGATAACATGTTGCTTCGAGACTATTTATTACATTATAGGCCTTAGTCTTTTTAGACTTGTAGGAAGGGCACTTCTGTAATGTCAATAAAATGGAGCTGGTTTTTTCTCTCTAACACTTGAACTTTATACCTGTGTGTAGGACGTATAGATAGAGTGTTTGACTCTATTGTCTGAAAAGCCTTAATAAGTGATTTAGTACTCAAACTCTATGGCACTTTCTCTAACTGAATAGTCATGGCACTGACAAGAAGAGATTCTAAATGGAAGGGACTGAACTTCAACAAACCAAATTTTTCATGAGCAAGGAGGTAAAGCATGAAAGTAAAACAGTATGAGTTGAACCAATCAATCACAGTTAGGGAGGAGGAAGCTATTAGATTTTCCAGCACGTGAAATTTATGTCTCTCAAATTGGGAAGTCGGGTCCTGAAAGTACATAATTGCTTTATGTAATTACACTTAATTAAGTAGAGAGCGTTTTAAGTCTGCTAGGAAGTTCTGCTGCTTTCCCAACCTTTGGATGAGTTCAACCAAAAAAAGTAGATTCTTTGTCATTGTCGAGGAGAAAAAGTAGGGAACTGCCCATTACCGATAAATGAAGAGTTTCACACGAGTATAAAGGTGAGGAAGGTCTATGGGTATAACAGAATCATAATTTGAGGAGGGCTTAATGAGTATAATTGAACAATAATTTGTTTGAGTTGGACTTGAGAATTTTACTCAAAGCGAGAGTGATGCAAAGGAATTCCCGAGCAGTGTATGTTTTGAAACACGAAACTTCTCTGGGACATCCTTTTTTGGATGCATATATGTTAAATTTTCTTAGAGGCCAAACATCAAACACATTGTAGGCAATATAAAGTTGACTTGAATGCATGAACTCTAAACTAGTTCCATAACTTTTTGGATCCGCAATAAACCAAATTTAATGTTAATACTCATATAATAGTGAAATTAGAGGGGAGGAGAGGGGAAAATAAAACTTCAGGTAAATATAAATGAAAAAGAAACATTGAATTCAGAAAAATGGGAAAGAGATTAAGAGAATGAGAACCTTACTGGTGTAATTATCTAAGTATTCCCATAGCAGTGCAAAAAAACTAGTATAAGGGCATATTACATGGTCAGATTTTAGGGCAGAGTCAAAGAGGTTATGTATTAGGGCATAGTTTCATGAGGGCACAAATTAGATAAAGAAATTGAGAGGTGCTTACCGGATGAACCCACAATTTAAGGGACCAAACAAGCCCTGATAGCATATACAAAACCCATAATTCTTCCTACGAAATCTGCATGAAAGGGGAAGATAAACGAAGAAAGATCAGTGCGTTTTTTATGAGATTCAGACTGAAATCTTGAGACTTGTTGATGCGAAAGATTGAAGACAGAGGTTGAGAGATAGGGCTTACTGAAGAGAGAGCTTGGGAGAAATCTTTTCTGCCTATCAAGTCTTTGCGAATTCTGAGATTTAGGATGATTCTCTTCAGACCGATGGCAAGAATTTGAAGAATAGGCTCCCACAGCGCGATAGCAAGTGAGCGCTAGGTTTTAGAATAATGGCAGTATTTTTAGTGTAATAGCGGGGAAAAGATTAAGTGCGCGGGGAAATTATGCCGCTTCTTTTTTTGGGTGTTGGATTTTACAACGTTCTTAATAAAAACGTTGTTATTTTACAACGTTCTTAATAAAAACGTTGTTATTTAAATGGCTAGCACAACATTTACTTTTAAAACGTTGTAAAAAAACGACAAAAAAGAAATCAACAACGTTTCCAATATAAACGTTGTCTTAAATATATCTATTACAACGTTTTTCCAAAAACGTTGTGCAAATAATGTTGTGAAAGCCCATTTTTGTTGTAGTGTAACTTAGACTCCGTTTGTTTTACAAAAAAATTAGTATATACCATAATTAACATAATTAGTAATTACCCTTTGATAGGGGAGTATGTTACGACTGGTAATAAATGGGCTGCAGCCATGTCAGGGATGATTGGACTGGGCACTGTCAGGGAGTTGGTGATTGAGTGTGCCACATCCCTCGGGCTTTGGGAAGCTTCTTGTCGGGGCCGATGATCATTGATTGTTTTGGTCGAGGCCGAGTGGATTGATGGCAGTGGATCTCATTCGTTTCTTACCTCGGCTTAGGTGTTCTTCGAAGTGTTTCTGCCGAGCTTGCATTGGCTCAGCTGCCTCGCTGGCCCCCGTTGATGATCTTTATCATGAGTGGGTCCCGTAGCGGGGCCGATGAGGATTTTCGAGGTTTCGTCCTTTCAGTAACATAGTTACTTCTCATCACTAATGAATTAGTTAATGGTTTACTAAAGAAATATTTTTAGTAAAATAATGATAATATTTTTTTTTCGTTTAGTAAAAAACGAATTGCATTAACATACTAAATAATGTATTGTTCAACATAGAATATGATCACTACTTCTTGAAAGCTTTAATATTTTAACTAACCTTATTTAAAAATTATTCATCGATGTAATAAGAAATATAAAAGATGAATGTCAGATAAATTTGTTAATAGACAAAGACAAATTAGTAAAAGAACACATGAATTAAATTAATGTTTATCCAAAGAGTATATAAAATGATTGTCAACCATAGTTATTTGCAGTAGTATGAAGTGTATAAATTAAATAGAGTAAATATTTTGAAACAAATTATTTTGTTTAGATATTTTGAAGCCTAATTTATGAGTAATATGAGTAGTTTTATGAAAAATTTAATTCTTCTTAATTCTTATAAATTTTAGATTCTTATAGTTCTAAAATTTAAAGATTTTTAGAACCAATTTATTGTTCGAAGTGCTTAGGTAGTTTCATTATTCTAAAAAATTGTTTGCTATATTTTATAACAAGTTTATATATCAATAAATTATATAATAGCCAGATTTTAAATAATTTACTCCTTACAACAGTAATATAAACATACATAGTTATGACAAATTATGAAATTTACAGACAATTTCATATACATTAGTGAATAGAAAAGACAAATTAGTAACCGAGTATCTACAATAAATTTACTTTTAACCGAGTATCTACAATAAATTTACTTTTAAGACTAGGGGCCACATTTACCTGTCAAAAAATAGATAAATAAATAAATATATACATATATATGAGATTTTTTCTACTCCATTTTAATCAAATTTGAAGCTAAAAAATAAAATTTTAAATATATTTGTCTTGCCTACATTTTTAAAATTCAGGTCTAATATATGCAAAAAAAAAAAAAAAAACCTAAATTAACAAATAAAAATCTTAGTATATATGTCCAGCCTACATGTTTAAAAATTCAGGTCTAACATTTGTAAAAAAACTTTAATCTATTAAAGTTAGTTTACAAAAGATATATATTTATTCAATTTAATCGGTAATAGGCCAAGTTTAATTTGAACTTTAATTTTACAAATATTTACCAAAATATACAGATCTATGATGTTTTTCTCCATTTTCATCAGATTTGAAGTTAAAAAGTGCATAACTGATATTTATTTTTCCATTTTTGTCAAAATTAAATTTATAAAACAAATGTCCAACATAAAAAGTTGGGATCATATTTTTTTTATCCATTTTGAAAAAAAAAATGGAAAAAAAAAATCATATGCTTACATTTTTTCTTAGATATGATAGATCTAAGTTTCTATTTTTATAAACTGTTTTTTAAAGTTAAGATTCATATTGATATGTACTTGGATATAATTAATTAACTATACGATCTATATATTTTCCATACTTAGTTAAATTAAACTCTCAATTTTTTTAATAATAATCGAAATTCAAATTTGTATCATACAAATTTCTCTCAAAATTTTATTTAAAAAAATAAAAAGGAAATATAAGAAACCTAGTTGTGAAATGGTTTGAAGGTATTCAATGTTAGAGTTTATTGAGGGATGATGTGGCTACATATTTCGAAAAAGGAAATGAGAACTAGCGAAATATCAACTATCTGTTATAGGGCTTTTCCCAAGGCACACTAAGAATCTAGACTCAATAACTTTTGTTATTGAATAGTTATATAAAAATTATGTTATATAATATGTTATTCCTAATATTTTTGTGTTGGAGGTTATGTTTAGAGTCTATTATTTCGACTTCAATTCTTTTTTTTATTAGATAAAACAATCAGTTTGATATTTGACTATTTAATATTTATTTATATATTTAACATAAACATTTGTGATTTTTTAAGGTTATTTGAAAATTACCAATCCAACATTTAAATGTAATTTTTTGCAATGCTTTTATTTGGTAGCAAGAAAGATTATCTCGCTATTTTAATATTAACAATTCAAAGTACAGTGTCGTATGCAAGGATAAATACAACTTCATGCTTTAAAACCACCCCTTATAGAATTAAAAGTAATAATCGTACGTTTTCAATGATAAATATTATAAATAAAGAAGTATTCCAAAATTTATAATATTTTTTTCAAATATATGTGTTTGACGGAGATTTTTGATAGATATTGCATGTGATTCCAAAAGGAAATACACAAGATATAGTTCATCTCACTATTAATTCATTGTATTTGTGGAGAGATTCACTTGTATTGAGGTTGACAACGAATATGAGATACAAATATGGGTCCAATGAGAGTTCCGAATAATTGAAACTTTTTGTCGATTGGATTGCGAAGCTCGGCGATGGTAAAATTAGTGAACCAAATGATAATTGTGCTTATTTTGATATTCTCAATCAACTGCTGCTTAAGGAATTCAACGATCAAATCTCTTCAATTGTACAAAGCACATATCCTTCATTTGGAAGCAGTCCCGATTATTAATTGTTTTTGGAAAAGAGAGTTATTCTAGATCCGACTCTTAATGTGGTTAATTCAATAAATGATTACATGATATGATATTGAAGAACAATTCAAAAGGAAGATTGTTTTTTAGCTCAAATTTTTCATGTCATTTTGATAGAAACGTTGATCTTTTGAACGATATAGGTATTCCTAAAGTTTTAAATGAAATTTCATGTTCTGGAATCCTAAATCATGAGTTGAATTTGAATGTTGGAATTTCATTAATGTTGCTTTGTAATATTGACCAGTTCCTTGGGTTATGTATTAGCACACGATTAATTATTACAAGGCTAAGAAACAATGTTTTAGAAGGTCGAGTTTTTTCAAATGGTCATTCTGGTGGTACTGTTTTATTTCAAAAATATCACTGACACCATCGGATCATTGAATTCCATCCAAATTTTAAAGAAGACGGTTTACGCTGATAGTGTCTTACGAAATGTCTATAAATAGAAATGTCTAGCGTCAGACTTCTTTTGAAAAACCTTATTTTTAGTTATGACCAGTGTGTTGCTTTGTCTAGAGTTACTAATCTTAAGGGTCTTTGAATTTTTTATGTGATAATAATAGTTGTAATAATCGTATATTTTCAACGAAAAATGTTGTATATAAAGAAGTATTTTAAAATTTATAATAACTTGTTAAAAAATTTATGTGATTTTCTTTGATTATACTGTTTATCATTATTTATTTATTTTGTTCATATTAAATTTTTTAATTATATATTATTCAATTTTGATTGAGTGTATGATTTTACACCCAAATACAAATCGTGCAACGCATAGTTGCATCACTAGTAGGCCTGACAATTGTAACCCATTAACCCACCCAAACCAACCCACTAATTACCCAACCCAACCCATTAATATTTTTGTGTTGAAGCATGTAACCCGTTTCGACCCAATAATACTAATGAGTCGAGTCGGGTCGAGTTAAAGCGGGGCGGACCCGTTACCTATTTCGATTCGTGACTTTTTATGTTATAAATTCATGTTTTTTTGAGCTGAGACGGGTCGATCCGCTTTAACCCGTTATTCGTTTCAACCCGACTCATTATGACCCAACCCATTTAACATTTATGTTTTAATGAGTTTCGACCTGTTTTAACTCATTACACATCCCAACCTAACTCAAACTCAATTCAACCCACCTAATTGTCAGGCCTAATCACTAGTTATAATACAAAGATAAAAGAAATGGGTGATTCTTATTTTCTTGCATGGACGGATGGGTTAGATTTGGAAGACTTATTTGGTAAGTTTTGTAGTGGGTCCCATGTCTTGATTTGTAATCCAATAAAGTTTGCCCTAGTATGATTCATCTCTTTAGTAGTAGCTGCATGGAGAACTATTATGTGTTGCTGGGTGACTCACCCGTTTGTAGCAAAAATATCCAACCTACCGCCCAAGTTTGTTCTCTTTATAAATAATATGTTGTCGCACTATCTCTTTCCTAATAAACAGTCTGGTTAACATTTAGTCATTTAAACCGAAGAATACCTAATTACAGTGTAGAGTTTCGGGTTTGACTCGAGGTTTTTAATTAAATGTTTTTATTATGTTTTTATCGGTAGATATTATCTTATTTTAAGGTAAGGAAAACTATGCAATATTAATTATGTATCAGTTTAATCACATGATTATTTTTTAAATATTCATGTTTGACTCGTATCCTTGTTATTGAAACGTGTCTATCGTTATCGATGTACCTTCATTATTGAGTTGACTTTGAAATTGTTTCATGATAATAATAAGTGGATTTTCCAGAAAAGCTATTGTTTTAAACTATGCGATTAAATAATTGATTATCAAAATGGTTTAATGAGACTAATCAGCGGATGGTCCGAACAATCTAATACTATTATTCGGACTCATATTATTGAGTGCCCGTGTGATTCGGTTAGTTGGCTCTAATAATGAGAACATGCATTTGATTGGTTATTTTTGAGATGTTACGCAGCCAAAAACTGATTAGTATCCTGAATTATTATTTGTGATCAAATGATTATTTGGTAACACTTGGTATCTTTATTTGAGTTAATAATCTTTAGTCCATATTTTTATATCAAGGGAATTATATGTTTTGTTCTATTCTGTGGTACTGTATACCTCCCTTTCTTGCTGGGTTCATAAGCTCACCCCCCCAATTTCTGATTGTGCAGTTGAAATTTGATCGGGATTCGGATAGCAGTTGTGTACTTGTGTGCTCGAGGTTCATCGGAGCGCTTGGTTTTGATATAAAATATCTATGTATTATTTTTGGGCTTTATTAGAAATTGTAATAAAATTCGTTTGTATCATATTTGATATTTTTGAGATAAATACTATTTATTTATTTCTTCCGCTGCGAGTTACATGTTTGTGATTGAAGTTATTTTTGGATTGAATTTTTGAAACACCCGACGGATCAGGTCTCGTTTGATCCCGGGATCGGGGTCGTCACAAACATGGCCTTACTTATTGCATTCCAAAACATAAATTCTTCCCTACATTAAGATCTTTCTTAAAATGGTGCAAACACAATTCCAAACTTGTGTCAAAACTGTTAGATCAGACAATGAGTTTGAATTCTTTAGTGGTGCAATGAGTTTGAACAACACAACCCCTGTGTTGAAACTCTCCAATAAAATGGGAGAGTTGAGAGGAAACATAGACATCTCCTTAATGTTTCTTCATCTTTTTCGTAACATATCGAAAACATGATTTTTAAGCCCAAGTATAACACTTATTTTCATGATATTAAAATGGAAGAGAAAGAATGTGAGTTTATCTTAGCGATAAGGAAAACCAAAAAAGATAACCTAACTAGCTGGCTTCCCTCTATCCCAAAAAAAAAAAAAAGGTTTAATTTTAATCATTTAGTTAACTTGATTAAATTTGTATCCAATAAAAATTGAGGCATGATATTACAAGTATGAGCTTGTGATATTAGAACAGCTCCAATGTTGGATTCTTAATGGATTCTTCCATTAAGAATCCAACAATTTTCCCAATGTTGAATTCTCCCCAAATTCCCCACCAATTCCAAGATAGAGAGAGAAAAATGAATTCTTCAATAAGAATCCAACTTTTGTTGAAAAAGCACAAATTTGATCATTCACGTGCGTCAGCCCATGCTTGAAGAAAGGCGGCTGTATACATGCTACAAAAAGCGTGGCCAAGGTCCGACGTGGGTCCCCAAAAGCCTGCTCCACTACATTAAAAAAAAAAAAACGATTTTCTTTTTTTTAAAAAAAACCAAGTTTTAACCCATTTTTCTTTAAAAAATTAACTTTTTTTAAATTCAAATTCTTACCGTTATTGGGGGTGGGGTGGGGGGGGCGGTTTAACTGAAATATTTTTAAAAAGTTTTTTTTAATTTTAATTATCTTCTTCTTCCCTATAAATACACTACCTCAACCTTCTTCATTTTCTTCAAACCTTCTTCATTCCCTCTTATTTCTCTATTCTTCTACCAATAGCTACAAACGCTCATCATATAAACCATTGTCTTTGTCCTACATTTTGCCACTAAAGATGTCTTCTACTTCTTCTTCATCTACCAATAGCTCTACTACTGCATACTATACCCCTGCATCTTACAAGTACGAATCCAACGAAGAATCCAACATGTCCGAAGGTGAAAAAATTGTTTTGCGTATGATTGAATTACAACAATGATGATTGAAATGGAGAGAGCCAACATCAAGAGGCGCCGCTAAAGGAAAAAGAGGAGCTACATAAAGCGAAATCGTAGCGTGAAATACTCAACTTGTTAATGACTACTTCTCCTCTCTACCATTGTATCCCCGATCATATATTTCGGTGACGCTCCGAATGCATAGAAATTTATTCATTCGTATAGTTAATGCATTGGAGAATCATTCAAATTATTTTCAACAAAGGCCTGATGCATACGGAAAAGTAGGTCTATCACCACTTCAAAAATGCACAGCAGCTATCCGTCAATTGGCTTATGGAGTTCCTGCCGATCATCTCGACGAGTACCTCCGATTAGGAGAAACAACTGCTATCGACTGCATGTTTAACTTCTGTCGATGTATTATCGAGTTGTTTTGAGGTCAATACTTGAGAAGGCCAAATGCTAATGATACACAACGCTCGCTTCAAATGCACGAGCAAAGACACTGATTTCGGGTATGTTAGGAAGTCTTGATTGTATGCACTGAGAATGGAAAAATTGTCCAGTCGCTTGGCAAGGTCAATATGCAAGAGGTCATGGGAAACCAACAATTGTGCTCGAAGCTATGCGTCTGCAGATTTATGGATATGACACGCATTTTTTGGGGTCGCGGGGTCTCGTAATGATCTTAATGTGTTATATGAATCACCTTTGTTCAATAACGTACTCGAAGGAAATGCACAATTTCGAAGTAAATGGCACACAGTATACAAAAGGATATTACCTAACAGATGGAATTTATCCGGATTGGGCTACTTTTGTAAAAAGTTTTTCATGTCCGTCGGATGCTAAGCGAAAGAAATTCAAAGAGATGCAAGAGGCTGCAAGAAAAGATGTCGAACGAGCATTTGGAGTGCTCCAATCAAGATGGGCAATTATCAAAGGTCCTAGCAGATTTTGGTATAGAGATAACTTGAAAGAAATAATGCTCACATGCATTATTCTACACAACATGATTGTGGAGGCCGAGGGTGATCACGTTACGAACTGGGCTGATGATGTCGTTTATGACTCTCTACAAGTGAACCATGGGTCAACTCAAGCATTTCAAGAATATATGCAGCGAAATTCAGAGGTACGTGATAGAAGCACTCATCATGCTCTTCGATCCAACTTGGTTGAGCATATATGACGTCGTTACGGTGACAACTAGTGATAGAGTTTAATTATTGACGTTTTCATGTATTTTTAATTATTGAATTGTTTTGACGTAATTTTTAAGTGTACTATGTTTTATGTAATTTGAATATTTTATGTATTTAACGTTTTTATGTAATTTTAATTTTATGTTATTTTACGAGTTATGTATAATATGTGTTTTATAGATAATTTATTAAATAAATTATAAATTATAAAATTTAAAAATAATAATGTAATTTATTATTTTTAAATTAATTTTTGATGGAATTTATAAATTTATTATTTATACGAAATATTTAAATATGAAATATATAAAATATTGTGAAATAAATTTATTTGTTGAGAAGTATAAAAATAAGAATGAAATGTAAAGTTAATGAGGTGCGATGGGACCTAGTTAAGAATATGTTAAGAATCGATACAATGGGAAGATGAATTCTTAAGTAAAGAAAAAGAGAAAAATGTGTAGGTGGCAGTGGGACCCAGTTAAGAATTTGTGGGAAGAATTTGTACATTGGAGATGCTCTTATTACAAGCATTAATATTAGTATCGTTAGATCAAATTTACTTAGATTTTTAAATTGTTCGTTCAAATATGTTTTTTTAAGTAATGACACAGACTTTTCAAATCATCACAACCTTATTCATCTAACGACTCTAACACTAAAACTTAAAATAATACTCTCTCCGTCCCTTAATAATCGTCCTGCTTGACCCGGCGCACAGTTTAAGAAAAAACAATTGACTTGATTATTTATATTGGTTTAATGTATAGTTTCTTTTAAAGCCCATGTGTATGTGGCCCATAATTAAACTAGAGTGAAAAAGTAAGGGTAAATTGGTAAAAGTAATGTTCTAAAAAGGTAAGTTTCAAACTGGACAATTATTTTGAGACGGACGAAAAAGGAAAGGAAGACGATAATTTAGGGACGGAGGGAGTATCACAAGTTCTAACTTATAATATAATTTGTCATAAAAAAATTACTCTTCTTTACAAAACTCAAAAAAAAAAAAATGGTATTTATAGAATTAAAAATATTGTTCAAAAACTAAACATTCATTAATTAAAGCATAATAAAGGTTTATTAAATAGTATCGATTTTGTAATATTTATGGCAGAAAACAACAAAATGAGTACTCCCTCCGGACCTAAATATAAGCAAAAAATACCAAAATTTTTTGGACCTAAATATAAGCAAAAATCACCATATTAAACTCTATTCACAACTTTCAAGAAGTTTTGTACCAAAAATACCCCTTGTTAATTCTTTTGTTTTTCAAGATGGGTGCACATTCCCAATACACAAAGAGCCACTAATAAAATGAGCAATAATGAATTGATGACAATGAGTTAAAATTGCATTAATTATCATCAGTTTTGATGAGTGAGATTCTTAAGGGTATTTTAGTAAGTATACTTTTATTTTATATAAAATCAAGACAATTTAACTAACTTAACTTACTTTCTTAATCTGTGTGAAATTGGTTATTTTTGCTTATATATAGGTCCGGAGGGAATATGAATTAGAGACTTTGAAAAGGAGTAGCAAAGATGGAAGATGTAAGGACAATGTTTCAACTATTTTAAGAAGTTGTCATTCCCCGTGAAGAAAAAAATTCCCACAATCCACTCTAAGACGCTTGCATCTTCCCAATGGTTCTGAAATCTGCAGAAACTGAAACCCCCCAGAGGTTGGTGTCTACTGTATAGTGTAATAGAAAAGGAGATGTTTAAATTTCAATCCCGAGTACCTTATTGAGTGATTTCTTCATCTTCTCAACCTCCAAATATACAGTTGAGTAGGCAGGTACTCTGAGAAATAGCTCATGCTCATGCTCAGATAATTAATGGCCTCAGCAAGTTTGGGAATCTCTAGGGGTCTTTTCATGAATCAGAGTCCTTACAAACCTATCATCTTCCCAATGCCCCTATGCTTTTTGTGCATCTTCGTCCCTTGCCAGCTGCCAGACCCACTTTGAGGAATGATTAGAACTGATACAAGACTCATTGATGGTATAGTATCTTTCTTTTGGAATTGAGGTGATTTGCAACTTCCCAATGAGCTGAAATAAATGTCTGCAGAACGCCCCCTCCCCCAGCCCCCTGCCACTGCTGAGTCTCTCTTTACGATATTAAACACACCCGGCCACCCACAAGTTTCTCAAACACTTCTCTCTCTCTCTCTCTCTCCTCAAGTTTCAGCCGGCTCGAGTCGTCTTCCCCACACGCGGCCGTCGCCCACAAGTTTCTCTTCAACCTTACCCTCCCTTCTCCTTCAATCCAAGCTTTTTACACCTAATCTCCGTCTGTCTTCTCCTTTTGCCAACCCCCGGTTTTGGAGCCCCAGCGAAAGGCGGAGCCACACATCTCTCCATTACTCCAGCCTCTCCAAGGGTAAACTCATTGTTCCCATCTCTCTCTATTTCTCTATTATCTCCTTTTGTATTTCTCAATTTCATTAGATCTGCTTTTCATTTCATTTCAAGGTGAACGGATGCATCATGTATCAATCGATCTGTTTATATCTACTTTTTAACTGTTTATTTTGACGATTTACCTTCTCTGCCTTGGATTTTAGTCTTTGATTTATCACATCTGTGCTATTTTCAGATGTTTATCTGCGTAAATGTATTCGATTTTTTGATTTGTCGTTGCGTAGAGATGATATGTGTAGTATATTAAGGATTCAACCACATAGACACTGTTCGTTTTTTATTCTAGAAAGAGTGAGTTTTGGTGTGTTAGCTTTAGATGTGTAAAACTTTTTTTTTTTCCTTTATGCCTTATACAGTCTTCTATTTTGCAGTATTACCAGGCATAATATCCTCCTCTGCAATGCTCAAATCCTCAATAATCTACAATTTTGGTTCCAAATCTATGAATTGGTTGGACTTGCTGGCTAGATGTGATGGATATACTCAGCCAAAGCCTGCATTTCTTCCTGTGAAATGTAATGTATTTTCCTCTATATGATTGAACTTACGAATCTGTCTTGGCAAATTTTTGTTTATATATTTAAGAAACTTTGGCCCCCTTGTGCAAATCAATGACACGAATCCTCCATTCCTCCTTGTGAATCGGAATGAATTTCTGCAAAAGGGGAAAAAAAAATTTAAATTTTTTTGGGTAAAAACGGATTGACCCGCCTAAACCCAACCCAATTTTGACACGACCCATCTGACCAGTTTACTATTTGAGTTGTAACGGGTTGCACCCATTATCCGCTCTAACCCGTGACCCAACTACAGGCCTATTTTCAAGTCATGATTTGCAATCAGTTGAATTCAGATTTGTGCTGCTTATGGCCCCAATATTGTTCGACCGTGGTTTCTCTGTTTAAAGGTTCGTCGTTAAATCCTTTACTTTCAATCTCTTGTCAATTATACTACTCATTTTATGTTTCCACCTTCTAATAGGATCCAATAATCTGCTGTTTAGTTTTGTATTATGATTATATGTATATATTATTGGATTTTGTTTTCTAGAATTAGTTAGTTTAATATAGATTTATCAGATTTGATTTATACGGAGTACGTGTTTTGTTTGATGGGACTCTTCGATTCTCGTCCTTTTCACTCCACTACTTTTACTTGGATTAAATGTTGGATAGATCCCAAAGAGTGAGAAAGATGGCAAAGGCACTCAAGCAATGATTTTATCACAACAATAACTTTACACCAAAATTATCCAATATAATTCTCAGTTCTAGTCTTTGACTAAAAAAACTTATTGAACATAACCCAACAAGATCATTGGTGCCAATTATTTGAAGCTAGACCTATCTTTTTTTGAGATGATCAACTTAGACATATCTATTATAACTAAAAAAGTATTTTATTATATATAACCTTAATTTAAGTAGTTCCTGAAATTTTCTAAATTTCCTAATTGATTTTAATCTATGACTATGTCAATGTTTAATATTAACGTCCATAAGCTTAAATGTGATACTTTGTCTAAAAATATTTTGTTTATTTTTGCGAAGTATCTACTGAAGCCCCAAAACTAATCCCAATTGGAGTAAGACCACAAGGGCGTTAAAATTTCTTACCAACTTATAACCCAACTACATTACTATTTTTTTAATCTTAATTTTAAAGTTATTTATATAGGCAACAACATTAAAAATTTACTTTCGAATTTGAAATGCATGCTTGTGCTTTTAAGTACAAGTTTACTAACTCAAAAAATTGTGCATCCTACGCCTACAGTAATAACCTAGTTGCAATAAATTTTCAAATATCTAGTCTAGCCTAGTGTAAATGGTAGTTAGTGATTTTAATTGGCAAGGGTTCAGACCTTGTTAATAACAAATATTTATTTTTATTTATTTTAAAAATAAATAGCATATAATGGTATTGGTGGTTAAAGGAAATCACACATTTTTTTTTTTATTTTTTTTAATGTCAGTGGGGATAAGTTCTATTCCATCAACCTCATACTCAACCTCAAACTCAACCTCAACACCGGCATTTTATCGAAGCCGGTCAATATCCGATATAGGAACATCAAGGGGCTTCTCGTCAGTTAGCTTCGCGAATAACAACTTCGTCTCAACCGCCGGACGATCATTGGTTAGTTGTTTTTTTTAATGTCAACTTTTCTTTGGCAATAGAGCTTCTCTATTCCAAAAACAATTATTACATGTGATCATCTTACTAACTAACTGTTTTTATTTATTTATTGTTTTTTAAGCCGACCCCGGAGGAGGAAGCTGAGATCGAAAAGGCGTGGCCCATAACTTTCCGGGAATGGGACAAGTATAAATATGTTCTGCCAAGGGAAAGTTTTGTCCCGATTGAGTTTATTAACGTGGCTTGAAGCCTGAATACACAGAAAAACATTGCTAGGTGAGTGTATTTTTAAATTTTTTTTTTTTTGGAATTTTTGAATTTTTGAATTACTTTAATTATTTTTTAATGTTGTGCAGTATTTTCCCATTCATTTTATGTGAAAACAAATGTACCTTTGGCTTGTTCGTCGTAAGCACAAGTATCGAGACGATGCAGAAATGTGGGTAGATAGCTACACAAGTAAAAAATTCAAAGATGATTTGACCATCCTCGATATCTATGAAAGCACATTGAGAGATGAGAGCAATGATAGGATGGTGATCTACTACACAAAACCAGATGGAAGAATTTGATAAATAATTTTAGGATTTAAAAATTTTGTTTATTATGTAATTTATTTTTAACTTATAATTGGGGGAATACCATTTTTGAAAGTTTTTTTTATGCCAATATTTTTATAATTGGGCGAATACCCAAATCTTTTATATCTAACCTTATTATGCCGCCATGTGGTGAATTCTTTGTGTACGAAAACTTCTGAACGAAATGGGGGATAGATGTGTATCGTCAATTTTATTTTTAGTTATTATCAAATTGTTGTGGATAAATATAGTTACGGAGCTAGATAATTTTTGGGTAATTTTAATTTGTTTAATAATCAACAAAACAGGTGATATAAAGAATGAGGGTTTGAGCTAGTTATTATCAAATTGTTGTGGATAAATTATTATCTTTTTTAACCCATTACATCGTTTAGTAATTGACTGTATTATAAATATTGGTGAAATGTGTGGTTCTTTTTAATACCTTCAAATATGTTACCATAATTAAAGTAGAAAGCAAAAGTAAGGGTAAAATGGTAAAAAATATTTTCTTCCATTGCCTTTCTTAATCAATTTTCAGCTAATTTTTTTTTCTTGAATTAAAGCATATATTTTTATCTATAAATAGAGACTTGGTGTGTTTTATTTGGACATCAGAAAAAAAATTATATAATTTTTCTTAAGTTTCTAGTCATTATTAATGGAGATAAAGATGGTTGAATATCAAAATGTGTTGTATTTTGTACCACCATTGAGAATATTTGTTTGATTTTGAATCAAATAGGTATCTAATAGATTATTTTATTAGTTTTTAATGGATTGAGTTTTATTTTTTGTTTGATTTTCCAAAACCATTGTACATTGTCCGAGTAACTTAGGCTCCGTTTGTTTTACGGAAAATTATTTATGGAAAATGTTTTCTGCATTTTATGACGTTCGATAATTTTAGGTAAATGTAGTCAACGTAAAAGATTTTCCAACTCAAACGAAAATCAAACCTTACAAACCTATCATCTTCCCAATGCCCCTATGCTTTTTGTGCATCTTCCGAATGACCCTCTTTGAGGAATGATTAGAGCTGGTACAAGACTCATCGGTGGTATCTTTCTTTTAGAATTGAGGTGATTTGCATCTTTCCAATGAGCTGAAATAAATGTCTGCAGAACGCCCCCCCTCCCCTAGCCCCTGCCACAGATGAGTGCTTGCTTTCCTTTTGGAATTGGGCGGTATCTTTCCTTTTGGGATCCAAGTTGTTATTTCTTTTTCTTTTTTTTATATAATTAAAAATGTATAAATCATGTGGTAGTGGTAGACATAATACCCCCTCTATTTTAAAATAATGGCCCCAATATTCCCACCAAACTCCAAAAGATAAGTGCTTTTATTTCTTTGAATTTTTTTTTTCTTAAATCATTATTCAAATCCCAGACTTGAAAGCATTTAAACTTTAACTAGTTTTATACCCGTGCGTTAAACGCACGGACATATATATTTTTCAATCAAATTATACTCAGTTAAATTATAATCAAGTAAAATGAAAATAAAAAACAAAACTAAAAGAAGAGATTATTTCAATAAATAGAAAAATATCATTTGATTAAAAATTAATATGAAAATAAAGAAATATATGTGTCAGTTGATTAACAATAATAAAATAAATAAATTGGAATAACGGCAATTAATGAAAATTAAATAAATAATTAAAATGAAAATACAAAAAAATGTGTATCATAGTGTATGGATTTTTAGTAGCGATACGTCGATTTGGATTCACAATGCATTAATTTAGAATCGTAATGCATCGCTATGAATTGAAATAGACCGGTTGAGCATTGAGGCATCGATTTAAAATTGTGATGCACTGCTATGGAATGAGAATGACAATTACACAATTTTGAATCATGCATGGCAATGTATGAATTGATGCTTATCGTAAGCGTGTCAGATCCATTAAAGGTATACTCGTCCTTTCATATCAAAAATGTTTTTTTTTATTAAAAAAACATAGTGGACAGCAGTTGAATATCTGTCAAAAGAGACCGATCCAATTTTCACCATATTCTTTTCAAACCCTTAAAAGTTAAAAGACAAAAAATATAAATGGGTCTGACGTGTTGATAACCCGACACATATTAATTGAATGACAAAACTTACTCTAAACAATTTTAATTGAGGATGATCGATTGAAAATTGACTCAAATAATTTTATTTGTACTGATTTAAGTTTGTTTATGGTTTATCTCAATATCAATAATCAATAACAATTAAAAATACAAATTTAATCTCTTGGCTTTGTTACTTTGCTCCACTCATGGATAATAAAACGACATCGTTTTAGAGTATGTATGTATAGAACTCTATAAAAGGGGATCATCAAGGTAACTTTCCAAGTAAGATTACTTGGACACTCTACAATTTGATGTAAATCTGATTACTTTTTGAACACAACGACAAATCAATTCGTGCATGATTAAATGGTCGGTTCATTTTTTTTAAAGAGATGTAACTTTTCACTTCCGAAATATTTCCTCTTTGTTAGAGGAAAAATTATGTTGCAATATTGTTTGTTTCGTTTTGTTATTTACCATTATATAGTTCTTGTTACTTGAAGTATTTGTTAAATTTTATTTATTTCAAATCGATATATTTTTAGACTGTCGATCATTTATAATTAATCATGTGCATTCATGTTTTAGATGAACTTTGATGATTTTTAAATTTTGAATATGATGAAATGGACAACAAAATTTCAAATCTATATATTTTTGTTGGTCGGAGTCATATATTTAATATCAATAATGAGTATTTGTAATTTTGTTCATAATATTTCTTTTTAAAATTTTGATCCGATGAAATAGACAGAAAAAAAAACTAATATATTTCATGTAGTTATAATGAATTGTGAGTTTTTATGATTTCATTGAAAGTATTTGTTTTAATAACTTTTAATCTGGTGAAGTAGACAAAAAAAATTTATAAATAAAATCACATATATATATATATATATATATATATATATATATATATATATAATATATTTATATATATATATATATATATATATATATTTATATATATATATATTAAATTAGGTTAGAATTAATTGTGAGTATTTGTGATTCCTTTCAATTTCTTGCGCAAGTCATCCATGATTTTTCAAGTTTATTTGGCAACAATGGAAAACTAACGTTTGTATGCATAAAATGTTGTGTTTGGATAACAAAGCAATGAATGCAATGGTTCTAGTTCCTAGGCTCTAGTTTCAAGGAGTTATAGGAGTTCTAGGTATTTAAATTTGTATTATTTAATTATAGGATTCATTAAATGTTTGTTATAATTAGGGGTAACTATTTTAGGGATGCAATTTTTGACAGGAAATTACTATTTTTAGACGACCTAGGCTTTATATATATATATATATATATATATAGATTACCACCATCTCTATTTAAATGTCCATTAAATAAAAAAACAAGTATTCTTACCACCAGGGAATTTCATATAGAAATTCACAATTACATAGATTACCTAATAGAGTATAAGTAAAAACAGAAAAACATAATAATAAAAACCAAGGTTCTAAAAATCGTTAAGCGGCACACTAGCGCCTAACGCCTAGGGGACTAGTCGGGCGTAATCGGGGCCTAAGCGGAGCCTAGAATTAAGACATAATTACTATTTTTTTTTTGATAATTTACATCAAAGATCAAACACATTGACTACAATTTTTTTTATGTTTGTCATTTTATTAAACACTTGTCTATATTTGTAAAATGAACAAAAATATACAAACCTACCATTAATCTCAATTCTCAACAATCCCAAAACAATAAACAAACCAAGTTTAGAACTAATATATATATATATATATATATATATATATATATATATATATATATTACTCCACCTACCTACTGCCCTACAACCCACAGTCTAACATATCCTCCCTAATTCCTTCTCATTCTAAATTCTGAGTCTCAAGACAGCCTTTTTCTTCTTCATATTTTTTCTTCTTCCTTCTTCTATCTATCTGGCAAACCGGCAACTCTTTTTTCTTTCTTTCTTTTTCTTCTTCTCTCTCTCTCTCTCTTTGGCAGACCGACTTTCCTTATTTTTTCATCGTCCAATCTCTTTCCTCCTAGATCTAAGCCTTTAATTTATCCCCTCTCTTATCCCATCGAATATCCACAAAATCAAACCTCTTTTCTTTCTACCTCCCTCTCTGCCTCACCATTACCACTCTCCCTTCCTTCTCCGGTCATCGTATGTCCCAAAATCAAAGCTACATAAATAAATTAAGGTCAGCGAGGTTTGGTGTAGGCGGCGACTAAGAAAGTCGTGGCGGTAGAGAGGGGTCTAGCGCCTAGGCGGGGCCTAAACGGGGAGTTTTAAAACATTGATAAAAACAGAACATAAACTTTATTGAAAAACGTTTTAAATACAAACTGTCAATGAACTTGGCAATGAAGAGTTCATTGAAATTAAAGAAAGCAACGGAAAATAAGATAAATAATTACCATATTTTGAATATTTTTCTTAATATAACATAATTAACAAGCATTAAAACTTTAAATTTATTAATAGCAAATATCAGCAATTTATTTAAAAATAATGATTACAATATAAGGTTAAATTTTAAAAGTAAAACCAACAATTTAATATCATTCCACGGTTCAAAAGAAATTATATGGCATAAAAAAATTAGTAGATAGCATAATTAACATAATTACCTTGTTTTGAATATTTTTCTTAATAAAACATAATTAATAAGCATTAAAATTTCAAATTTATTAATAGGAAATATCACTGAATTATTTAAAAATAATGATTACAATATAAGGTTAAATTTTAAAAGTAAAACCAACAATTTAATATCATTCCACGGTTCAAAAGAAATTATACGACAGAAAAAAAATAGTATATGGCATAATTAACATAATTACTCTATTTTGAATATTTTTCTTTATATAACATAATAAACAAGTATTAAAATTTCAAATTTATTAATGGCAAATATCACCAAATTATTTTAAAACAATGATTACTACAATATAAGGTTAAATTTTAAAAGTAGAACCAATAATTTAAAAGAACAAAAAAAATAGTTAATAGATGAATAGTACTTCATAGGTTTATTAACAAATTAAAAATTTACAATACACTATTCAATTTTTATTTTTTTCAAATTTACTATTCGTATATATTAGATCGATCTACTTTTTTTTTTTTTTCTGTTATTTAATCCGTTTTTAGGTAAATCCGTGATTGATAATAGTGTTGAATCACATATTCCAGTTCCATCCCACTTATTTAATTTTGAGATGATTGAAATTCCTATTTTACCCCTCTCCATAGTTATCACTTATCACTAGGCGAAAATGAAGATGGAAATAAGAGTATTTAATCTCTTAATTATTGGTATCAGGCTTCCTTTATGTATTTAGTATTTTATACTTCATTCTGCTTATATCAATTACATAAATACCTCCACTATGTAGCAGAGTTGTTTTCTCCGTCTATGAATGAATGACCCCAAACTTTGTCCCTTTCTTGTTTTCTTATTTTTGGTTGAGAGAAAACCAACCAACAATTTGGTGGACCGAATATAAATTATTTTCCACCAAATCAAGATACACTTCCAACATTATTGGAGAGGGCCCATTGCAATTGTCATAACTAAAACCAGTTCCTACAATGGTTGGCACAACTCTTAACTTTTTCTATCTATCTACGTGACCACGTTGATCATATCTATATAAACATGATTAATGCTGCAATTTGTATGAAACCATTGTGGTATTTTTTTCACAAAAAATGGCACAGATTCTGATCTGAATCTCACGCAGCGTGTTAGTTGCCCACTACATAATATATATCTTGGAGGGACGGAGTGGCGGTTCAGTTTGTAAATAAGCACACAAGATAGCCACTGACAGACACTTATACAAGAACCATTCAGAATATATAGTACATATATTTTCAATGGCTATCGGGAAAAAACTCGTAATGGACTCGTTCGCTAAGATGAAACCATCGAACCTAGGTCCATTTACGTCTTCACTCATAGAAGGGATTTGCCTGCAAATGTTGGTAAAGGGACCTAACCTAAGTCCTCTTAAGTGGAGGGACACGTGGCCTCCGGCTCGACCTTGGGGGACCCACAACTCAGTTACCATCTTCGGTGAAATGCTATACTCCCAGCAAGGCAATCGACCAGAAGAAAGCAAGCTCGATGTTCTGGTCGCCCCGCGGACTGACGAGGACCAAGCAAACACGACCATACATGGACCAATGTTATGCTCGACGGTTGACCTCCCCATGTGACACAACGAAACAATCTAAATGAACTCTTTCCACGAGAAATTCCTATCAAACAAGTCTATGATGGCTTCGGGTTCACAGTGGGGATTTTTAGAAAGAGAGAGGGGGGGGGGAGTTTGATTTGGGGCACTAGAATCTGCCATCAACAGCAAAACAACAGTAGTATTAAGTAGCACACTTCCAATTATTTTTTTGAAGATTCTCCAAAAATTTGCCATCAACAGTAGTATGATGGCAGCTTTCCATTTTCTCTCAACATACTAGTAAATCACATTTTTATTAGTATATAAATGCTTTTACACCTGTGTATTAAACGCACGGATAAATATATTTTTTAATTAAATAATAGCCAAGAAAAATGAAGAAGAAAACAAAATTAAAATAATAAATAAAGGAAATGTAATGTTGGAGGAAACTACTTGACTAGAAATATATTATGTTTTTCCAAATAATTCAAAATGATTTCAGTATATATAATTCATTGGGCACAAACGAAAAACCGACCCAAAAAAAAAAATCAATCTACCCGAATTGTGTTTGACCTAATGTCACCATTGACAGAAATAGTGACTTGTTTCTCTTCTATTTTTGAGTCCAAAATCTTCAATGAACAATTATCAAAAAGACCATATAAAAAAAAATACACTTGTCACTCTAACAGTGGTATCAAGGGTCCTCCCCCGCTTCTCAATTTGATAAAACCAAATTGTATCGCCTCCCTAAAGTGGTGTAACCTAAACCTCATCACCAGCAATTAACGCACTCATAACCCTCTCTATGGTCCACTTCCACACAAAAGTAAAATATAAAATTAAAGCACCGAACAAATCATTTATTAATGAACAAATTCCTTTCAAATATGAACGTATCAAATGACGTTATCATATAGCAAAAGGTATATATTGCAACAGGCGATTAAGGAAATAAACATGATTCGTCTGCTGATAAGAACAAAAAAAATTCAGAAATCAGATTCAAGAGCGAGTGTACAGGCAGAGCCTCTGCTACAATCAAAACTCTATAAACTTCAATATAGATTAAGGGTTTCATACTCTAGCCATGTCTCAGATAAAAGCCATTCACTGACATCCCACCATCAACACAAATTATCTGGCTAGTGATGTAAGATGATGCAAACAAGCAAAGGAACGCCACGAGAGATGAGACTTCAGTTGGTTCACCAAGATGCCCAAGCGAAGTATGGTAAAGCACTTTATCCAAATATTCTTTGTTACTCAGAACCTAAAATTGCAACAGATCAACTACAACACAAATAATTTGATTTTTCATTTAGATAAGAAGGAGAACTACAAACACATGACACAAAAATGTGTATATATATCGTGAATAAATCATTTAAAAAGGATTAGACTCAAAAAAACAGTTTTTCTATTTCAATATGGATTCTCAGGTAAAAAAGCGCTATGGAAAATGTGATTAGTTCATAGTAGTGAAAAAAAAAAACCCTACTCTGTACTAAGCAGAACAAATAATCAGGGGGAGCAACTTAATAACAGTAAAATGCTATTATGTCAACAATAGGCCTGACAAGTACAATATATTACTCATTAACCTACCCAATACAACCCATTAATTACCCAATCCAACTCGTTAGTTTGAACGAAGATGTAGAAGCCTATAGATGTGTCCGGACGTTTCTCTTCCTTGAAAGAAGATACGAAGGATAACGAAAAACAAAACAAAGTAGTTAATGAAAAAAGGCATAGCCAAATACACGAGTAAGAAGTGATGGCAAAGGGGATCAAGTAGGTGGATGGGACTGCATCTTTTTTCCCAACGGGGATGGGAATGGCACTGTATCACATTTATGCCCCAACCATTTTATTTCATTTTGAAACGTTAATAAAAAAAATTATTAGAACATTAAGAAGTCAACGTTCACTTCCATCATAGAATTTGTTGTCTTTTTGTTAGGAAGATAAAATATTGCTGCAAATTTTATAATAATTTTGATTTTTAAATTTGTAATAGAATTATTTATCCAAGTAATTGTTGACTAGTTATGTTGTACTCCCTCCATTCCTAATTAATTGTTTTGTTTTTTTTAGTACATAATAATAGTAACAATCTTAAAAAATAAAATTACATGACTAGCAAATACTTTTATCGTTCTGGGCAAATAGTTATTCTTTAATTTTGAGACGTTTCATTTAAATAATCCACTTTTAAAAATTAAGATATAAAATTTTTATTTTATTATTAATAAGTTACTAAAAGTAGCATTTTCTTAAAAAATTTAATTTTCAAACGGAGATTTTTTGTCCGAAACGGAGGGAATACAAAATTGCAGAGATTCAAAGAACGAAACATAAAAAAATAGAGTTAGAAAATATATCTACTCCAAGAAATATGTTGAGCATGAGAATATCGAGGGATATTGGTTTGGCAGGCAAGGCATGATTTGGTCAGTGAGGGAATTGAGGGAGTTATGGAAAGATGTGGGTTTGGCATAGGAAAGGAAGGTGGCGTCTGGTGTGTGATATTGGTTTGGCAGGGAGTGGGAGAAGCTTAAACAAAATGGTAGGATGAGAATGGGGGAATTAGTGGGACTCTTCCTCCCTTTTTTGCCTTTTCTTTTCTCTTTCTTTTGTTTCGTTTGCTGCATTTTCTTTCTACTTTTTTTTTTTTAATGACAATGATACTAATAAAAGTAGCAAAAGAAATATAAGCACGTAATTACAAAGGGGTACGAGATAAGGGTGTCTACATATCATTTCAGTGGAGGGGAAGTGGCCGACGGTGGTGGCTGGAGCCAGCGATCGTCAGTAGTGATCGGAAGCAGTTGGCGTTCTGTGCATATGGCGGTCGGGGGTGGTTGCCTGTGACGGCGACTGGAGGTGGTGGATCGGGAGTTATAGTGGCGGTGGCGGTGGTGATGGTGAAAGAAGTGTGAGTTTTTGTGTATTCAAATTATTAGGTTTTAGTATATAATTAATTTTATGGAATTGGGGGATTTAGGTTTGCAATTCAATTCAATTCCAATTAAATATTATAATTGTATACCCAAATAACAGAATTGGTTTTGGAGTAACCAATTCCAATTCCAAGCCATTGAATTGGTGTATCCAAACACACCCTAAGATTATTACTTCCTTCGTTTTCAAATTATCGTTCTCTTTCTATTTTTCGTCCGTTCTAAAATAATTGTCCTATTTCAAAACTTTCTATTTTACAACAACACTTTTACCACTTTACCCTTATGTTTTCTACATACTTTAATTATGGTCATATGCTCAAAGGTATTAAAGGAAATCACACATTTCATTATTATTTATAATACAGTCAATTATTTTTTTAAAACAGTGTGACGGATCAAAGAAGACAATATTTTGAAAACGAAGAGAGTACTATGTTTTGTATTTAGACTATTTTTTGGAGTAAATTAAAAAAAATAAAGTATTTTAGGACATAAAGAATATGATAATTTCTTCTTCCCAGCATTCCTTTTAATTACATTAAAGTTGAAGTTATATTGTATGAATGGAGATTAGATAAATAAACATTGGGTAGAGGTACGTTGCAAAGATCTAAGAAAACATGCATGAGCATGAACATGAGCATGAGCATGATGTCACGTTCTGCACCTAGAATTTTTTGGAGTATTACGTAGACTTCCGGAGTCCTCCAGTATGTCATAGAGTACTTCGGAATGTTATGGAAGTTACTAGAGTCTTCCGGAGTCCTCTAGTATGTCTTAGAGTACTCCGGGATGTTAAGGAAGATAATAAAGTCTTCCGAAGTCCTCTAGTTTGTCCTAGAGTATTCTGGAATGTTTTAGAAGTTATGAGAACTCTTTAGTATATAGTAGAGTGTAATAGAGTATTCTAGAATTAGTAGAATTCTAGGAAATTGTATGAATAACCTAAACTTGTATAGAATATTCTAAAGGCTTGTAGGATTAAGGGTGGTAGCCTATAAATAGGTGATGCCTCATTTGTAACAAGACAACTTTGGAGAGTTCAATAAACATTTATTTCCTTTTTTGAGTCTCTTAGAGTGATCTCTTCTTTCCAACTTAGTACTTTCAAATATGTGTGAATCCTAGTGAATGAGATTGTCACGTAACTTAGAATTGACATTTGAGGATAATTGGTAAGCAAGAACGGAATAAAGCTGACTAACGAAATTATCTTAGTGCCGCATGGATTGGGCAAAGTTGAGACAAAAACTCTAAGTCCGTGACAATGAGCTCGAAGGACTTTTGAAACACAATGCTAACATATGAGATACTCACTCCCCATTGCTTTTTTGAAAATCCGTGAAATCTAGCTCAATATTTCCTTTTGTGAAGATTTCTTATTGACACGTGGCAAGAATCAGACGGTGGAATAGGAGATGAAATACAATTTTGGAATAGAGGATCCGAACTCCTTCTCAATGTGCGCCATAAATTAATACATTTTGACTTAAAGCTGGGAAAACATTTCCATTTCTGATAAAAAAAAACATACCTAATTAATAACTCTCCCCCCCCCCCCTCCCATTCCCCCCTGCGATTGCTGACAGCCCCTCTCTTGCACGCCACCCTCAACCAAATTCCAAAAAGGAATGGGTATGTAGCTGGTAGCAAAAGATTCATTTTTCTCCTTTTACTATCTTATTAAAAAGGAAAAAGGGAATCATGCAACTCATAATTTATCAAGTAGATCGTCCATGTGTGGCAGGTTTACTCATTTCAATTCTCAATATTGAATACGCGCTATTTTGGACATTTCATTTACTTCCGGTCAAGTGTATAGTTTTACGTATTCAGTATTGAGAATTGAAACGAGTACAAAAACATAAAATGGTAAGTTTTATAGTGGTACTTGTCTATAGTTATTAAAATCAATTTTTGATACATATTAATTATTATTTATGGGTATCAAATAATCATTTCTAACCTTAGCTATCAAACTTTAATATAATAATAATTTTGAAAAAATTATATCCAATAGATATCATAATATAAAAGTAAAAATTAAATATTAATATACAAGAATTTACCAACACATAATATGTCATAAATATATGGTCAAAATGAAGGGTATTAAAATTAGGTAAGGTACTAAGGAGAGACATCATATTTTGTACCTCCCTTGTACCACACATAATTTTGATACGTTTTACTTCAACCATTGGAGAGCCTAATACTCTTACATGTGTATCAAAATTTGGTGTTAACCCTTACCATTGAACTTTCCTTAAACCTGTAACTTCTTTGGAACTTTGTGAGCCGTGGGGCCCTTTTTAATTTACTTTTTATTAAGAAAAAATTATCTTAATGATCATCATATTATTAGTAGGTAATCGATTTGACTAAATACATAATAATATATGTAATCAATGTATTCAATTATTGGGTGTGATGTAGTCTTTGCCATCTACGTCCCATCCAATTGTGTAGCAAACCTATTGATGTAGATTAATAGAGAGACCGTATGAATGATATTTTTGTATTTCAAAAAACCCAAAAAGGTGGAATTGAAAGAAAATTATTTGGGGGGAAGAAAGGGTTAAGGGGTGCAATTGAAAGATAAATACATGCTCTATCTAATTTTGTAACGAACATGTTGACGTAGATTAACAGATGAACCGTACGAATGACATTTTTTTATCTCAAGAAACCTAAAAAGGTAGAATTGAAAGAAAAATATTTGGGGAACAAAGGGGCGCAATTGAAAGACATATACCATTCAGACAGATGGGGTATAAAGTATTTATAATTATAGTTATAAAGTAAATATTTATTTTATATATATTATTTTGTTTTTAATTTACTTTTACCTTTTGAGTCAAATATAATATTTTCAAATGATAATTTCATATATATAATTTTTACTTTAAAAAAAATTAGTTGAATAAAAAAGTTTTGGGTCGAAAAGAGAAATCTTTAACCTATATGTAAGGGTATGAGAGGTGCATAGGCGGATCCACATGAGAGGTTGAGGTGTCCATGGACACCATTCAAGAAAAAAAAAATTGAGAGTAGTTTTGTGATATTTGACAATTGGACCCCTCCAAAAGTTTTCATTGGACCCCTCCCAAATTCTTTTTAAAAAATATTGTCAAGACAAATTTACAAAGTCGAATGTCCGATCAATTTTTAAATGATTCTCTTGTACTAGTATGTTATATCGAAAAGACATGTTAATAAATGTTAGTGATGATGATTAATTACACGTTTTCAACGTATGAAAATGCGTAAAGAACAAATTGTAATTTCTAATTTTTTTTTAATACAATACTCCTTCCGTCCCAAAATATATGACGTTTTGAAAGAGTTTTTTTGTTTCAAAATAGATGACACTTTGAAATTTTCAACGAACATTTTCCCTTCTTTTTTTTTTTTTTTTTTCCAATTCTACCTGTATTTATTGACCCTGTAACTCGTGTTTGACTCTTTGGGTAAGAATATTAAGATACCTCATTAATGTTTGGATAAAGACAGTTAATCTTTACAATATGTTTCTCTGGTCTGTGTGAAAAGCTCGAAAACGTCATATACTTTGGGACGGAGGGAGTAGTTAAAATTTTGGACATCGGTCAACATTATTCCTGGATCCGCCACTGGAGGGTGAGTAACTTGTAGTAACAAATCTTTCTTATTGGGTCGAAACTTTTGGTTCAACATGCAATTGCTCCTGTCAAAGCCACTCTAATATAATGAGACTTTTTAAGCGATTTCAGTGACTGCTGGAGAAGATCAAGCTCATCGATGACGATGATGGAGATTAGTTCTGTACTGAACTTTATCACCCCAACTCCATTAACCTCAACGCAGTCGGCATTAAGTCAAAGTTGTTCCATGTCCGCGCTAGGGACCCCGGACCCAGCGGTGGGTCTTGCTCAAGTGCTGAACCCCACGTTCATCGGAGGGATGCCATCGTCGTCAAGGAGCTTCGTGTCAAAGAGCATCGTCTCAACCTCTGAACAATTGATTAGTTTTTTTTAATATATAATAAGTATGGTATATTAAACTTATAAACTTTCATATGAACTATAACATTGTTATCTATATCATGAACATAATGTTGGTAACCTAGAAAACACTTATCAATCATAAACAAACATTTTTTTTTTGAATACGGTTTTCAATAGGTGTCTTTTTACCATAAGCTATTACACCTAGCTAATGCACGTGTCAATGTCATGGATTTATAGTTCATAGTCTATACTGCATTTTTTTGAATTTTTTTATTATTTTAATTGTTTTTTTTATGTTATGTAGACAATATTTCCCGACTGTTTTCACTTTGAGACTAAAATAAAAATTAAAATGTTTAATGGATTGTATAAAGGAAGAGTTTGATAGATAATTTTAGGATTTCAAAATTTTGTTTATTATCTAATTTATTTTCAACTTAATTAATCTGTTTTTAGGTAAATTTGTTATTGACAATACTATTGTAGCATATATTCCTGTTACATCCCACTTATTTAATTTTGAGATGAGGGGAATTCCAATTTTACCCCTCTCCATAGTTATCACTTATCACTAGATGGAGATGAAAAAGAAAATAAAAGTTTTTCATATATTATTGGTATCGGGTATCCTTTAAGTATTTAGTAGTTTATATTCCATTTTGCTCATTTCAATCACATAAATACCTACACTATATAGAAGAGTTGTCTTATCCGTCTATAATGACTTCAAACTTTTTCCCATCTTATTTTATTTTTTTTGGTTCAGAAAAAAACCAACGAACAATTTGGTGGACAAAATATAAATTATTTTCCACCAAATCAAGATACACTTCCAACATTATTGGAGAGGGCCCACTGCAATTGTCATCACTAAAATCAGTCCCTCCAATGGTTGGCACAACTAATAGCTTTTTCTATCTATCTATGACCATATTGATCATATTTATATAAACACGATTAATGTTGCAATTTGTATGAAACCATTGCGGTGTTTGTTTCACAAAAAATGTCACAGATTCTGATGATCTGAATCTCACGTAGCATGTTAACTGCCCAGTATGGTAAATGACTACATAATCTACATCTTGGAGGGACCGTGGGGGGGGGGTGGAGGTTGCGGTAATAATCACACAAGATAGCCACTGACAGATCACATATACAACAATTCATAATAGTACATATATTTTCAATGGCTAGAACGAAACAAAAAACAAAATAAATAGTTAGAAAATATATATACTCCAAGAAATATGTAGAGCAAGAGATTAAGATTGGCATAGAAACTATGCCTTGATTTTTATCTCCTTTTTTTGAATTCTTTCCTTAGTTTGGCTGTCCTCTTGTTGTGCAAGGACGTTGTTGTTGTTTTGCTTTTTTCTCCTCAGGATGAGTTGAAAAGAGAGTCTGATTTTTTTAGGCTATTGCAGGTAGTAAAAACGGGTCCGCCTTTTGAGAGTTTTTGGAGGAGAAAGTTAATGAGGGATGTCGGATGGGAGAAGAAAAAGATGGCGTGTGGTGTGATAATGGTTTGGCAAGCAAGGCATGATTTGGTCAGTGAGGGAATTGAGGGAGTTACGGAAAGATGTGGGTTTGGCATAGGAAAGGAAGGTGGCGTCTGGTGTGTGATATTGGTTTGGCAGGGAGTGGGAGAAGCTTAAACAAAACGGGAAGGATGAAAATGGAGGAATTAGAGGGACTCTTCCTCCCTTTTTTGCCTTTTCTTTTCTCTTTTTTTTTTGTTTGTTTCGTTTGCTGTATTTTCTTTCTGCTTCTTTTTTTTTAATGAAAATGATACTAATAAAAGTAGTAAAAAAAATATAAGCATTAAATTACAAAGGGGTACGAGATAAGGGTGTCTATATATCCCTTCGGTGATGGAGCTTACAGGGTAAGCGAACGTCGTCGATTTTGTAGACTCCCAAACTCTGATGAAATTGCGACTGGACCTGATAGATGTAACGGTCAATAGACATCAATTTATTACATTGGGAAAGATTCAAAAACCATATAAGTACTCCCTCCGTTTTGTGTAAAGAGTCTTTGTTTGAAAGTCAAACTTTTTAATAAAATAACATTTTAAGTTATGCATTAGTAATAAAATAACATTTTTATGTCTTAATTTTTAAAAATAGACTCTTTAAGTGAAATATCTAAAAATAAAAAAGTAGGCTCTTTACCCAGAACGGAGAGAGTAGCACTTTGCGATTAATCTTCATATTACAAAGTCACACCCCACGATTAATGTTCTGAACAGTCACCCCTTTATAAAACATCAATACCTCAACCATCACTTGAAGCAATATACACCTCAACTATAATATTTTTTTTTAAATCGCACCTTTTATTTATGCACTGTCATTTCAATTGATGAAATAAGATATACTGTGTAACACCCCGCTCCTTCGTTAGTTCGGTTTGCGCGCCATACTCGCAATTCTTCTTTTGTGGGATGTATGAATGGTTAGTGAGATTGTCTAGATGCCTATGAGAGACCACATTAAGACCAAAACTCTATTAAGAGATGCCCTATAGTCGTTGACTTGCTAAAGTCACAAGTCGTGACTCGACGATAGTCGGAATGCAACGCGATTGAGAGTTTGCTTACGTTTTGCGTTCGTGACCTCGGTTTGGTCCTTGACCCTTAAATAACGATTGATTAACATGTTTAGATGTATTAGAATTCAGGTTGGAGGTGTTCCTTAAGTCTATTGATGAGTTGGAAGCTTTGGAGATAGCATTCGTCTCAATCGCGTAGTTCGGGGATTGAGTCGCGTAATCGTCTCTTCTTGGAGTCCTTTGTAACACCCCGGATTCTTGCATGAGCATGTTTACTTAGTCTATATATATGTTTTAAAATCATTTATAAGTCACTCATAATGCTCTTAACATGCTTAGGATCTTGTTTGAATACTTGTTGAATCGTCGGTTGAATTGCTTGTTTAGTTCTCCTTCTTTCCCTCCTTCGTCTGGATTGTTCGGGTGTTGTTTGAGGGTGTTTTTGATGATTTTTAGACTCATTTTTTTTTGGGTTTGAAGCCCCATTGATTTGGCTAAGTGTTTGGGGGTCTTTTAGGTTGCATTTTGAGCCTTTTTAGGTCTGCTAAGATTGCGGTCGCAAGGTGGAATGGCCTTGCCTTCGCAAGGTAACCAGAAAATGGAGAGTTTGGCATGCAGGTACCTTGCTTTCGCAGGTAGGAAGGACCTTGCGTCTGCAAGGGCTTGCAGTCGCAAGGTGGGAAGGACCTGCGTCCATGAGGTTCCCCGGTTTGCTACAGTTTCTTTGTTTCTTGAATTCTACACTTAAACCCCTATTCAAAACCCTTTCTAAACCCCACCTAAACCTCCCTAACCCTCATTACTTATGACCTAACACCATTGACTTGTTTTATGCGTGATTAAGTGAGTGCATTAGTTGGATTAAAGAGCCCAAATCAGATTTTTATGAACCACAAAGGTTTGACACTTGTCCCACTACCATTTTGACTCTTTTACACCATAAAATCAGTCTTTGTGCCCTCATTTCTCACCCCTCCTCTCCAAAAACGGGAATGACTTCTCTCATGGTTCCTCGATGAGTTCTTGAGGGTTCTTCTTGACCTTCCATGGTTCTTCTTCTCCATTGCTCAAACCCTAACTATAGAATCGAAGAGCTCGACGAGTAGATTACTTCCAACCGATTGCTTTCCCGTTTTTCTTTCTTGTTTGGAGTTTGAAGGTAAGTTACTTCTTCCCCCTTTTGATTTTGTACTCATTGATCCTAAGGAAAACCAACTCTATGTTATTTGAGATCAATGAGTACACATACTTGCTTTGTGTGACTTTTAACTTGTGATTTGAGCATGTGAACTTGTTAGGAGCATATGTAAGATGACTTCTATGATTGTTGAAGTATATTGTTACTCTTCATCTTGTGTTTCTAGGATTGTGAGCATGCTAGAAATCATGTCTACATGTTATTTGAGTTTATTATGGAAGTATGCCTATGTTTGGGGCTTTGGATGTGTGAAATTACTAGATATTGTGAGTAGGGTCATTTAATTGAGATTATGTGATTTATAAAATGGGTATAAGACTATGATAATCATTTATGAATTTTAAGGTTTGGGAATCAAGCCCGAATGACCTTGGGAATTTGTTATAAATTGGAATGGTCCGTTAATTTGGGGATTTATGAAATGTGTAATTAATGAAATGAAGTATTAACACTCAATGAAGTCATTATAGGTTTAATAAGATATTAATGAGCCTTAGATTGAAATTCTACGATGTTCGGGTTTGGTTGGTTATTATTGTGAGTACCCGAGCATCTCGAATCGTGTCCAATTGCGACACCCACGATATAGAGGCTTATTGGGGATTTATTTAGAGCGTGCTCGTTAGAGCACGGATCATTAGAGACCAACCTATGATCTTGTATATCTTTAAGAAATGATTATTTGAATGAGATCTCTTTTAGGGAATTTAGTCGAGTGTACATGGAAAACTTGCGGGTTTTGGACTACAGGGTAGTCTTGTCATTCATGAGAATGTTCTCTAACCCTTATGTGGCTTACTATAGTTGGGTATCTTCTCTAACCCTTATGTGGCTTACTATAAGCACTTATATGAAAAATGATGTGCTATAGGTTTATGAAGTTTATGTTCCTTGATAACTTGATACAAGTTTATTATTGGTATGTTATTAAGATGCCATGATTTTATATATGCTTATGCATTATGTCATGTCATGCCATGCTATGTCATATAGTTGCATTTAGTAGTTTACTGGGTCATTATGACTCATTTCGTGTGTTTGTTTTTCTTAGTTTGTGCAGTGCCCTCGTTAGTACACGTTGCGGTTGCGGACTAGTGATTTCTAGCAGGTGGTCTTCCCGGTGATAGCTTGGATTTATTATTGTATTTATTCATCTTGTGAGATACGGATGTAAAGTTATGTAGACTTTACTTGAGTAGATTATATTAGTATTCTATTGTTGTGTTGTTTGGGAGCCGACTTGTATGGTCGAGCTATTGTATCCTTTAGAAGTTATTCCTATTGTTATTCAGAGCAAGTTTTAGCTCGCTTATTCTAGTATCGTTGTTGTTGTTATCTCCGACGATTTTAGTCGTGAGACCCTGGTTTAGTTGTTTCGCACTTGAATATTATTCTTTAAGTTGATTTGTCCCTCTGACATGTTTTAGCCGTTGAGTGGTTGTTTATTAGGTTGGTGTTTTGTTGCTTCGCCGGTCTTAGGTTTGTCGATGGTTTGTTGCCCGTGCGCAGTGTTGCGTCACATGAGTCGTAGAATTGTCGAGAGATAGTCGTCTCTCAGCCTTGCATTCCCTGGTTTAGGAGTTAAGACTTGGGTTCCGCTCATGATTTGCTTCCGCAGATTTTAGTTTTGTCATCCCGTTTTACCGTTATGGCTTTACATTTCTGTTTAGAACTTGTTGGTTTAATTTTGACTTACACCATTTTGCTTAGCAGGTCCGTCTTTTAGCCTGTCTTGACGGCACGACCTTGAGATTTCGCATTGGAGTCGGGATGGATGCATAATCGTGCAATAGACATGAACATTAGTGTATGTGTATGTATGTATATATATATATATATATATATATATATATATATATATATATATATATATATATATATATATATATATATATATATATATATATATACACACACACACACACACACAAGTAAGAAATTATTCCATTTAAAGAAATTTCTTTAAATTTTTTCGTCAAAAGCTATCCGCCTAAAATAGAATGTAATTAGTTATGATATGCTTATATGGTTAAATTTGTAATTACACCGAATCAGTACATATTTACGTAACTATTTAAAGGCAGCCCAATTTTGTTTGTTCGGCTGTTCTTGATGAGTCATGTCACAACTCACGCGAAATGTAAAAAGGAAGATTGTGATATTTTTTTATGTCACCAAAGGCCTTGGAAATTGGAATAGAAACATTAAAAACAAAAAAAGTACTAAAGAATAGTCATAATGCATTGCATATTTGATAGTTAAAGGGATAGAAAACAAAAAAAAAAAAAAAACTACAGTAAAAGATGCTAAAGAATTTAAATGCCATCTAGATTCATAACTTTTTTGAAAAAAAATACATCATTAATACAAATGTAGATAATATGTATGAATAATAATGTTAAATTTTTATATTTTACTTAAAAATGTAGATACATTTAATTTTCATTTGTATTAAAAAGATTTATTTTATTTAAATGTGAATGAAGACGAAAAAATAACACATATAATTGATGGAATAAATTACCAAAGAATGTCGAGGATAGAATCCATGGATTATATAGATATAGAGAAGGATACTGAAAGGGTTGTACAGATTGAAAAGGGACCCACTTGGGTTCGGGAGGGGTTAACCGGTGGGTTTCATCATCAAAGCAGGGTAGTGAAGTATAAAAAGAGACCCTTCCTAGTTCCCATCTGCCACCTTCGGTTCGGTGAGATTGAAGAACCCAACTTCATACGCCTTGCGCCTCATCTCTCTCCCTCTCTCTCCAATTGCTTCGGGCTTGAGAAAAATCCATTCAATGTGAACTTTCTGCCTCTTCATTGATGATGTGTTGATCTGCGTGGTCTATTAATTCCCCCAACCATAATCTACTCTATTCCCTCTTCTTAATGAGAACGAGGGCGTATTCCTCCTCCGGCAAACATGGCCGGCGATAAGGCTCTCAGTCTTGAAGAGATCAAAAACGAAACCGTTGATCTGGTATAATTCCTTCATTCTTCTCTGATTTCTCATTCGACTCATTCATTCTTGCCCGAAGATATCGATCTCTTGTTTGAATGGACCATTAGTTATATTTCGTGTCTCATTGTATTTTCCTGGAGTTTTCGTTGATTCGGCAACTATTCGAGTATTTCACGGAAATCAATCATTTTTCAATCTCTACGCATGTGATGATATATAATTTACTTTTTATTTGTCTTCTTCTTCGCCCCTCACTCTCCCTCTCTTTATCTGCAAAAGGGATTTTTTTTAAAAAAAAAACTTGGGTTAAACCCAATTCTGAACCGACCCATCAGACCAGTTTACTTTTTGAGTTGTACTGGGTTTGTTGGTAATTGGGCTTGCGGCCCGATTATTTAGTCCCGCCCACATGGAAATAATATTTATATTATTTATTGGTTAATTAGAATCCTAATCCAATTGGGTTTAGGATTACTTAACCTACAAGAAATAGGTTTCTTGTAATAATATAAATAGGGCAACAAAAGGGATAAAACCCTGATCAGTATTTTGGAGAACACGTCTCCCAAGAGAAGCCGCCCTCTTCCTCTCTCCCTAAATCTATCTCACCAAAATACTCCCTCTAGCCTAACCATCAAGAGGCTTGGATCTGTGGTGTGAACCAGTATTGATATCGGTGCTCCGTGATATCAATCCGACGAGAGAAACTTGCAGGTCTGTGGATATTGGCATACGAAGATCGTAGCTCAAGCGTAATTCTTCCACTGCGTACAAGGCTCCAGTTCGCACAAAGGTAATTCGTGATTACTGTTATGTTAGCGAACTTGTTTGATATATGATATGATATATCCTTCATTGGTATCAGAGCCTTAATGCTTGATTGCTCGTATCGTTATGTCATGAATCGTATGCTCTTGTTTTTGGGTTTGTTTAAAAGTTTTACCCGATAACGAAACAAATGGGTTTTATTATTTTATGTGTAAAACTTTAAAATTTTCGAGAAAAATTTATATGTCTGAGTTCCCTACGACGAGGCGAACAACATATTAAATTCTCGTTGAATTCCGTTGGGTATTTTTCAAAATATCGCAAACCCAAGTTTTGTTGAAAAGTGTTTTTTCCGAAACTTTGCATGCTTTTTTGACATGTTTATGTTCTGTAAAATCGTGATTTTATGGACTGTACTTGTAGTACTCCGTGAGGGCTTTCCAACGACATATTATATATGCTTAATTTGGACTTAAAATGAGCGTTTATGGCTTGTGAAGTTGGCCCCAGCGAATCGATTTTTCGGGTTAAAAATTCGACCTAAAACGCACTTACCTATCGACCTTGATACACGTGCCATTTGGGCACTCCTTTCGAGGTAAAGTACACCATTGGGTAGTACTCGAGAGGCGAGTCCAACGCCACTCGGCCAATCGGACCACTGCCGGCGGATTGAGGAGCTCACTCCCTCGGCGGGCGAGGCAGTGGCGTGGAGAGCCGGTCGGCGAGGCGGTCACCGGTCAACGTTAGCGATGGCGTGGTATACGGGCCATCATCGCCATCGCCCGTCACAACAAGTCATCATCGGTGGGACACTTCCGTAAAAATCTCTGTGATAGCGTCATCATGACACGTCGTCACGCTGGCCGCCACGTCGCCCCTAAAAGCCCGCCACCGCACACCGGCCAAGAAAGCCCACATGCGCAGGCGCTGAGGCGCTCATGTCGCTCTACAACTCGTTTGGAACACGGCCCGCGCGCTCGGCTATGTTTTGGCCTTCGAGGTCCAACGTGGACTGTTTTGATCAATCACCGTAAATATTTGTTTTTGATTTTTCATGTGTAAAACCCTGTTTTAAAAATTACAAAAATAATATCCAGGGCAGTTTTGTCATTCAGGATTGTTGGGGTGTTTAGGACTCCGTTTCAGAATTTTTAAAATTCTTTGGGAATTTTAAGCTATTTTTAAGTCATTTTTAGCATATTTAGTATCGTTTTTGGGCTCTAAAATTGCGATTGGGACTATGCGAGA
>CM028378.1:137845259-137877621 GCA_013146195.2 Codonopsis lanceolata | reverse complement strand
TAGGTGAAGCGTTAGTGTATTTGGTTAATTGTTTTTTAATTGTTGACTTGACTAGTCTTTGGTTTTTTTAATCGTGAATCGAGTCATTGACTCATTGTTAATATACATTAGACAATACGTAGATAGTCATGAATCATCATCAGGAATTTGTGATGATTTTATTTTTGATTTGTTTGTGATTTATGAAATTTTGTTTGTTTTCCCAAATTTCCTTGTGTGTTTGCTTGAAAATTAGAAATACAAAAAGTCCTATTTACAATAATTTTTGGTGGATCCTTGATATTTTATATTTATATCAACAATTCAACATAAACATTGGAAGCAAAAATCAGTTTTATTGCTCTTGACTATCATTTTTATTTATTATCGTTATTTGTGTTAGATTTATCTTTGAGTGTTTTATTTTAGAATTGAATTTATAGTGCAAACATGTTACCAAGAAAATATTTATCCGAAGTCAAAAAAGAAATAAAAGAAAAAGAGATGATGAGATGAAGAAAACTCAAAGAGGAGCACTTGATAAGTTTTTAAAAGTAGTTTTTCCGTTAAAGATCCAATTGATGAATCACAACCGAGTAATAAAGAAGAAGAAAACGAACATATAATGAGTGGGAAGAAGAAATGAAAGATGATGATACTAATGATTTGAATGAAGAAGAAATGAAAGATGATGATACTAATGATTTGAATGAAGAAGAAATGAAAGAAGATATATGATGATTTGAATGAAGAAGATGATAATTTAATTGAGAATGAAAATAAAATTGAACAAACTAGTCAAGCTTTGAATATATATGATCCAAGAACTTGGGATAACATTGATAATAAAACAAGAGATATTTTAGTGGAGAAAGGTCCTATAAGAGAGAGTAATTTGAAATTTCCTATAGATGGCTTTCTAGATTTTGCATATTCTTATTATACAAGAAAATTACCAAATGGAGAGAATCAAGATAGAAAATGGCTTGTTTACTCAAAAGATGCGAACAAAGTGTATCGTTTTGTTGTAAATTATTTAAATCGGTGCAAAATATTAGTTTGCTAGCAAATGAAGGCCTTGATGATTGGAAACGTTTATGAGAGATTAAAAAACATGAGAACGGTATTGAGCATATCAACAATATGAGAATTTGGTTAGATTTGCAAATTAGATTGAAAAAGAATGAAACAATTGATAAAGAGTTACAAACTCAAATTAAGAAAGATAAAGAACATTGGAAACTAGTTTTGGTAAGAATTCTTTCCTGTTGTAAAATGTCTTTGAGCATAAATTTGGCTTTAGTGGAGAAAATGAAAAAGATTTACCAAAATAATAATGGAAAATTTTAGGGTTACTTGAATTAATTGCAGAATTTGATTTAGTAATGCAAAACATTTTAGGCGTATTCAAAAAAGGAAATTCATTATCATTACCTTAGTCATAAGATTCAAAATGAGTTGATTTCAATATTAGGCTCTAAAGTAAGAAGCACTATAATTGAAAAAATAAAAGAGGCTAAGTATTTTTCAGTGATACTTGATTGTACTTCGGATGTAAGCCACAATGAACAAGTGACTTTAATAATTCGATGTGTTGATATGTTAAGTTGTCCAATAAAGATAGAGGAGTATTTCATAGAATTTTTAATAGTTGATGATACCTCTTGATTAGGGCTTTTCAATGAATTACAATCTGTTTTAGAATTACTCAAACTTGATATTGATAATGTGAGGGGACAAGGTTATGATAATTGTTCCAATATGAAAGGAAAACATCAAGGTGTACAAAAGAGATTTCTTGAAATCAATCCAAGAGCATTTTATATGCCATGTGCTTGTCATTCTCTTAATTTAACAATATGTGATATGTCAAATTCTTGTGTTAAAGTTGTCTCTTTTTTGGAATTGTGCAGCAGCATGTATACCTTATTTGCTAGTTCTACAAAAGATGGAAAATTTTACTAGATCATGTTCATCAATTAACTTTAAGACCATTATCAACAACAAGGTGGGAAAGTCATGTTAATAGTATTCTGACCATAATCACTCGCCTGAAGAGATAAGAGAAGCCCTATTTGAATTGTCGAGAGTAAGTGAAGATGCCAAAACTAAAAGTGAGGCCGAGACATTAGCAACTCATGAACTTGAAAGTTTTGAATTTTTGAAAACATTTTTGGTTTTTTGTTTAATCCCAAGAAGTTGAATTCATTAGATGATAATAGATTGCATGAATGTTGTGTTAATCTTCAAGTTGCCCTAAAACATAATGAGAAATTTGACATTGATAATGATTTATTTCTGAATTGCAAGTGTTATAAGCGTGTCTACCAAGATATAAAGTCGACCATCGAAATTCTTGAGTTTGTTAAAACTTTAGATTGTTTTCCTAATATTTCTATTGAGAATTTTATTAACTATCTTTGGTTCTTAGCATGGCATCGAAGGAAAGAAGCTTTTCAAAACTAAAATTAATAAAAGCATACTTACGTTCAACTATATCTCAATAAAGATTAAATGGCTTAGCAATTTTATGCATTGAAAATGAGATGACGAAAAAAGTTAATTTTGACAACCTTATTGATGATTTTGTTTCTCAAAATGCAAGAAGATCTAACATTTTTCAATAATTATTTGATACTTATTTACTCGTGTACGTTTGTTGATTTTGTACTTTTTTAATTACTTTTAATGTTGAAAAGTGAAAAAAAAAAAAAAAAAAAAAAAGTAAGATTTTATTTTTATTTTTCTAAAGGGGCCTCAATTTTCGTTTTTGCCCAAGGGCCCTTGAAAATTCAGGGTCGGCCCTGAACGGAGTGAGTATAAACTTGGAGAGAACATGGAGCATTCTTTAAAAACTTCTAAAGGACAATTTGACGGCATCGAAGCCAACCTAGTTGATGCAAACAACTTATGGAGGCCACTCAAGGTCGTAGGAAGTTGCAATAAGGATCAAAGTAGATATATTAGCTGCTAACATACCACTTTTCAGTTTTTCATTGTAGCTTACCTTGACATCATATACATAAATGCATCTTACCTGGAAGATGATCTTCATGGTTCCTCTATCCTATTTCAAGTTAAATCAAGATGTTAAGCAGGATCGACTGATTGTGGATGAAAATGCCCACCTAATCTCCATCTGTCAACTCAAGCACCAGCAAACTGCAAGTGCAAACTAAGAAGTTTCTTTTGCACTCATGGATAAGCTAGCTGAACATAAAAAGGAGTCTTGTGTCATCGCAGAAGACAGAAGCTCTCCTTTAGCTAGAGAGACAGTAACTGCACACCTGACCTCTAACAATAACCTTTTGAACACTGAATACTAGTTCTTGGATGCCGAGGTTGCATAACTGAAATGGAGGAGTAGACTCAATCATGTTACCATAACCTAGGTTTCAAAGCCGATGGATAACAAGAATAATTAGAACCCATCATAGATCCATTTTCCCAGGAAAATTCCCTCCTTTGACATCATCAAATAAAAACAAAACCAGCAAACAAGTTCAATCTCCGCTCCATGTGCAAGTATCCTGACTCCAACCATTGTTACCGTAAACACATCCTTTTTGTGTTCTCCAAGCCAACAAAACCTTCATATGAATCATGCATTACGTGTGGCTAGTAATAGTTTTGTTGCATCGAGTGTCTCAAGGCCCTCAGCAGGAGGAAAAAAACTTTCATCGTAAAATTTTAGCATTCAACTTCTTAATCACTCTCCACATCATCGGATCCCTCTTCTTCGTTCTCAGCCACACTCCTCAACTCATAATCACTCGATTTCAAACCACGCTGACCTAACACAACAAGATCAAGAAGCTTCCTCCTAGCATCATAAACTGGATTTGGGTCAATCAAACACCCCCTCTCATAAGCCTCTCTTAAGAAAACTGTATGCTTCTTTCCCTTAGTTGATAAATAAAACATCCCCGGAAGATCCAAGAACAAATCCCTTATATTCAACTCAATCCCAAACCACTTCCTGAAATGACTAATCTTCTCCACCTCCACCATCTTCTCCACTGTCAAACTCAAGAACTCATGAACAATCCCAACCGCCCGTTTCTCCAACCGCATTGCCGCATTCTTACTGATCTTTGCCTTCTTCTCTCCCCACTCCTCGTAAGGCCCAATGTACGGAATTTTCTGCCATTCTTTAACTTTAGCCCTAAAATTCTTCTTCAACCTCATTCCGGGCGGGTAGGCTTGTTTAAAACTATGCCTGATTTCAGTCCTATCAACACTAGCATTATCTTTACAACACTCCATCATCCTCCAATTCTCTACCGCCGCACTAAAATTATAATTTTCAGTTGTACCAACAAGTTCTAATATATGTGTATTGGGTTCATGTGCATCAAGAAGTCGAAATATATTAGGGTTTTGAGAAATTACCAAATCCTCAAAGTCATCAGTCAAGCCAATCTCCTTCCACACCTTGAAAATTGCCCTAAGAGGCAACCTTTTCGACGCTGATATCAATAAAAGTAGGACCAACCAGTCAATAACAAGCGGCAAGGAGGCAGCAATGGCAGCAGTTTCTTTATTAACAATTTGGATTGCCCCAGTGGTTAGTTTGCAATAAGGTTCTGACTTGAGGGGGTCGTGGTAGAGGCTGAAAATGTGGGGTATCGACTGAGGAAGGCGTTGGCGCCACGATTGCGGTGGAGGGTTTGGGAGAGACGGTTGAGGAAGTCAACGGAAATGGAGGGGTAGAGGTGATGGGGTTCGAAAGAATGAGGTCTTGGATGTAAATTACTTTCTGGAGGTATTTGTATTTGTCTATGAGTTTTTCAAAGGTGTGGTGTCTGATTGGCAACGTATTGGGACGAGGTGGTTTGGCTGCGGCAGCAGATGGTGGTAGTGGTGAGGAGAAACGAAGTGAGTTTTTTGATGAGTTGGGTTGCCATTAGGTGTGGGAATCAGGGATGATCAGGGGCGGACGCACGTTGTACAGTTTGGGTGCAAGTGAATCCACCGAATTTTTATTTTATTTTTATTTTTGTTTTACATGATGAACCACCCCAATTTCCAACGTGACCCACCCAAAGAAGAGACATAGTTCGACTGAGTCGGGAAGAGAGAGAGAGGCAGACTCACTGCCACTGGGATCTCATATCTGTGGTGTCTACGCCGTCGCCATGAGGCTGAGTCGTTGAGGGACAGGACAACCAGAGACCGGAGTGGCGGGGTGCCGACTGCAGAACAGAGAGATGGAGAGCCGAAGAGGGACTGGGAAGTCGGGGTCCTTTCTTTTGGCCTTGGTAGAAACTGGGAATTGGGATTTGGTTTGGGAAACAGGGAAAGAGACTAAGAGAGTCACCAAATGTCCTTTCGCTCTTTAAATTTTAATTAAGCCACCGAATTGTCAAATCACCAAGTCGAGTCGAACCAAGCCGAATCATACGATTTGGTTTGGTTTTGGGTGCTATACGGTTTGGCTCGATTTGAGATTTTGGGAAGTCGAACGGTTTGGTTTGATTTGCGGCTTGACATGCCGAGTCGAGTCAAACCAAACCGAACCAAACCATTTTGAGTTAAACCGTCAAGCCGAACTACCAAGTCGAATCACCGAGCCAAACAACAAATTCTTTAAAATTCATAACATTTATACTTTAGTACTCTTATACTATTAATATTTTTATACTATATAAACTATAATGTTAATATTCTACTCCATATTTAGGAATTTGCCTTTAGACTTTTAGAATTTACATAAACGTTTTTAAATATCATATACATTATTGTATTTTTATTATATTAGATTAAATTTATTGATTATTAGAATTAAAAATGCTAATCCTTTTATTTGAAAGTTTGTGTAATTTTTTTTAAAGTGAGTTTATGAATATAATTGTATTATATTTAATTTTGAATGACTAGAACTCTTTTTAAATTCAAATCGAATCTCGAAACCGAACCATAAAACCAAATCATGAAACCAAACCACGAAACCGAACCATGGAACCAAGTCGAACCATCGCGTTCAGTTCAGTTCAGCTCAAGACTTTAAATGGTTTAGCTCCGGCTTGATTTTTCTCAAACCGATGACATGCGGTTCACCTCATAATTTGTTCTAAGTCGAACAAAGTCGAACCATTTACACCCCTACCACTAAGGCCTAACCCTTCACTCTTCGATCCTTCAAGAATTGGGTTTGTGCAAATTGCAAAAAGTATGTGATGGCTAGTGAGTGACTCTCTTTAATTCGTATCTCTCTTTTGTTTAACGGGTAGTCGGTATTTCGTATACATGAAAAATTGTTGGTTTGAATATTTGTTGTCCGAAATTATAGCTTTTTACTTAGTTTGTTGAAAACTTGAAATTAATTTGTGATGCTATATTAACAATTAGAGAGTTTTTGATTTACAAATTTACTTTGGTGCTAATTGTGAATTTGTGATGTTTGAGGATTTGTTTGGTTTAATGGTTTTTGAGTTGTTACTTGTTTAAATTGTAATGTGTAGTTGCTGTTAGATTTTTAAGAATAAACTAATTTGATAATTTAGTGTTAATTATGAACCTACCGAAAAAAAATTCTGGATTCGCCACTGGGAATGATTTGGGTGTTTTTTCGACAGTGTTTAGGGAGAGAAAATACGATGGATGACTGATGACGAGAACCATCTGAAAGTGAAAGAAAACCGCTTTTTCTTTAGTTCTAGAGACCCGTTATTTTGGCATGGATTCAGGCCCGTTATAATGGATGAAAATTTTCCATTTTTCCGTTTTTAATAGCTACAAAAATAAGAATAAAACGGATAAATATGAGAAACACAAAAAAAAATGTTTAAATGCACCAATATATTCAAAAAAAAATTAAAAGAGCAAAAAGAGAGATAGAAAATCAAAATAATTGATCACTATGATTGAATTTTATCTTTAAACGTTTTTAAAATTACTCATTATAGTTAGGTCTTGTCATGACCCGACCCCGACATCGAGGAGGAATCGCGGGTCGTGTCGTCCAAATAAGGACTACAATACATGCAAGGACGCAATTATCAAAACTGACATGACGCAACATTGGACACGCAGTACAACTCAGCATTAAAAAGCCGGAATAATTTAAAACTTTAGAACCTGATATAACAGTTAATAGCAAGTAAACCAAGTCATCGGCGAATTTACAACCGGAACCCAACAACTAAACAATTCATGCTAATATATAAACACCTCAACGGCTAAACACGCCGGAGAAACTACAAAAGTAAATAAGAGCTAATGAGATGCTCAGCGGAAGTCTTAACGAGTGAACCAATACATGCAAGCAAGGCTCGGCCTACAAGTGCCGGCAAACAACTAGAAACATAAGTAGTACTATTAGTCTTAGTCTACATCAAGTAAAAGCTACTACAATTACACATTCCCAAGCGAAGTCTAAATGACTTGCTTTAACCCAAGCGTCCTTGCCAAAAAAGAAACCAAAAGCCAACGCTACCACCTCTAGGCGAACGATCACGAACAAGAGTAGACGATCAACCTCGATGAGACGGTCATGGATGATTAGGATCTAAAACAGTAAAAGGGAGGGGGTAAGTCATAAAGACTTCGTAAGCCACCAATTATGCGTGACAGGATATAATGCAAGGCATACATAGCACGTATCAAGCAAGATCATACTATCACGTAGTTCTCATGTCGCGATGCACGTTGTTTTCACATAAGTGCTTAATTAAATCACATAGGATAAGGATATGTTATGGAACCGGTGCCGCTTCGTAGATCCTGAAATAGACAAGGTTATCACGATTGTATTTGTCGGATGCACGTGTATGATACATCGACCACGATAGTATTGTTCTAAGCGCCCTTTGGTTACGACGAGGTACTCTTCTCCACTGTGATCAGTAGTGAAGGGTGTGTGCAAGTTTATGGTGTGGCGACCCATCACTACCATGAATCTTGCGATTCATGACGGCGATGCATCGTTGACCATCAAGACAATTCACGTAATGCCAGCTGGACTAATGGTATGCCAAGTAGATATTTACTTGTCACACAAAATCAAGTAAGGAGCGAGTTCGACAAGAGCGAACTTGTCCGAGACAAGTAGATGTTTACTCACATAATAAATCAAGTAAGGGAGCGAGGTCGACAAGAGCGACTCGTCCAATTAAGTAGGCATGTTACTCTACGATATACAAGTCAAGCATGAGATCAATCATGTTAAAAATTCTCAATAACTAATTTACAATTCAATTGAACTCTAAACGTCGTAGGGATTAATTATAGAGTCGGTATTGTTCAATGACTCTCTAAGTGCAACTCCGTTGAGTTATTGCTAAAATATTTCTAAGTAGAGGATGAATGTTATATGCAATTCATGACTCTTTTCTATGTTTTCGATTCATTTACAATTAGACTATTAAGTCATTCATGACTTTTAGTCCATCAAGATCAAAGTTCCCAAATTGTGAACCCTAACATGTTCATCATTTTTGAAGTTATAATTTACAACAAGTCCAAGAACAAAAGTTATTCCAAATCCTTTCTAGAATATTATTCATGCTTGACACAAGTTCATATTATCAATTATGAGTCATTAATCGAAAATTTACAGAAAATTAACTTAAAGAATTTCAAGTTTTTAACATGGTGCATGTCTTCTTGAACATGTAACTAGAAACTATCATGAAGGGAGCATGCTTGATATTGAGCATACAAAAATGGGGGAATTGGGTGCTTACCTTATTCGAAATCAAGTGGTTGGATGATGAACTAAAGAAAGGATTAAGAAACTAGGGAGCAAGGGTTTCGATTTGGTGGTCTCCAATCGAAAATCCGATGGCCGGATCTCCGGCAATCAAGCAAACAAGGTGAATAATCTTCAAGGTCACTCTTTCTCTCTCTAGGAATCAGCTCAACAATGGAGGAATGAAAATGGCTGAATGTTTGAGTTTGGGGAGGAAGAAGGCTCAAAGGGGGTCAATCCATGGTTTGAGTTATTAAGCTTCTTATTGGTCAATTCATTATGTCCCTTGATTAAAACACATCCAAAGGTTGATAATAAACCTAAAGAGGTCACAATATAAGTGAGGGTTCGGATTGGGTCTAAAAGGGTTCAATGGTTCAGACCAAACTTCAAAATTCAGAAATCCCGTAATTGCAGAAATAGGCACAAAGCGGTCGCTTCCCATTGGACCATGCTAGCGCATGCTTCTGTTCAAAGCCCAAGACTCAGTTTTGCTGTTTCTGACCAGTAAACTTGTAAATTCCACCATAAATCACTCACACCTCCAAATGAGCTTATTTTTGATTTTTCTGAAACTAGACTCATTAAAATATATTTTAGATTTTTAAATCACTCTATTTGGACTTATATTCATCAAGATATGTTCACTACAAGTTCAATTACAGAAGCTGAATTCTTGAAAACAGAATTCTGGCACAGCCGTAAGTCAAGACCTAATTGAGGTACTTAGAAACCTTGAAAAGTTACCAAAATTTACAGGGATTATCCTAACATATGTAGGTAAAACATACTAAATTTTTATAAAATTATCTTTAGTATATTGGTACCAGAATTTTCCCGAAGTTTACCCAAAAACATGACTGATCTGTGAAGAAATATATTAGTCATCTTATTACCAAATGCAACAAGTCTATGAACAATCATTGTGCAAGCATGAGAAATACTAGTACACTTGGTCTAGAACTCAAATGAACTTCTCGCAAGTTGAAAACACAAACAATACAAGCAACGAAGGCAATCCCGAGAAACACTAAGACTCAAACGAAGCAACAATCTTTCTAAACTCTCAACCATGTATATTATGATCAAGATTAATGTTATAAGTCATATATGAAGGGTACTAAGACTCCAATGGGACTTAGTTAAGTGCAAACACGCTAAGATGAATACCCAAAGCATTAACGACAAAGCATGCAACGCATAGAAGACATTCAAACGACTATGATCGTAACCAACCTAATGCAAGCATGATATGAACAATATGAACTCTCTAACATGTTAAGGCATACGTTAAGCATGTTATAATGATGTTATACAAGTAATGAGTTTGGGTTCTCACATCCTCCCACACTTAAAGGAATTTAGTCCCTAAATTCAAACCGGTCTCAATGAACAATGATGGATATTTATCATGCATCTCAAGCTCGGTTTCACACGTAGCTTCCTCGACGACGTTATTCTTCCGTAAAACTTTGACTAACGGAATCCGTTTAGTACACAATCTTGCTCTTTTGTAACAAGGATCTTACTCGGTTTCTCAACATAAGACAAGTCAGGTTCAAAGGATATCAACTCATAAGCAAGAACATGTGATTCATCCTTCATAATTTTGCGAAGCATCTAGACATGGAAAACATCATGAATACCAGAAGTAGAAAGTGATGATGTAACTCAATAAGCCAAAGATCCCACTTTCGCTAGAATCTCAAGTGACCTAATGAATATAGGAGAAAGTTTCCCTTTCTTACCAAACTTCTTAGTACCCCTACATGGAGATACTTTCAAGAACACTAAGTCACAATACCGGATTGATAACTGTTGTTATAATTAAACTCTTCCAATGGTAAATGTGAATCTCAAGTTCCCTTGAAGTCAATGGCACAAGCACGTAACATGTCATCTAATATCAATATCAATCCCTCGGATTGACCATGTGACTGAGGATGAAAGGCAACAATGGAATTAAGTCTCGTACACATAGCCTCATGTAATGAATGTCAAAAGCTCGAAGTAAATTTGGGATCTTTATCCGATAAAATGCTAACTGGTTCAAACTATAGGTTATCGCAATAGGTATGAAAAGTGACGATTTAGTCAATTCATCCATAACAAGAACTAGTCGTAATACTCCATCGATAGAAGGAATGCAAATTCTGCCTCAGTCAAGATACTATCATTGTTCAAAGAAAACTCAGGAGTCTTATTCTCACAATCACTAGACAATGCTAAGATATTCAATACTTGAAAACTATTTTCACATTTGTCACTCCAAATAAAAGTAAGCTTCTTTTGTTTAAATTAGTCAAAGGAGTAGTAATCTTTGAAAATCCCTCAATGAATCTACGGACTTCGGTAAACAAATTAGTAGTCTTCCACTTAGCAACCGCTCTCAATCTCGATGGATCCAAGTAAATACCAGTACTAGAAAGTACGTGCCCAAGAAAATAGACCTTTTCAAGCAAAAACGCATACTTGCTAAATTTAGCAAAAGTTGCTTCTCACACAAAACAGAAAGAACCACTCTCAAATGATCCGCATGTTCTTCTCGTGACTTTGAGTACACAAGAATATCCTCAATGAAAACTACGACAAAGCAATCCAAATAATTATGGGATACTCGATTCTTTAAATCCATGAAAACTGTAGGCGCGTTTGTCAACTCAAACGACATCACAACGAACTCATAAAGGTCATGTCATGAAGGAAAAGTTGTCTTCGGAATATCTTCCTATCGAACTCATAACTGATGGTAACCACTACGCACGTCAAGCTTGGAATGAACAACTGATCCATGAAGTTGATCGAAGAGATCATGAATATGCGGTAAAGGATAATTATTCATTACATCACTTGGTTTAACTGGCGGCAGACAATGCACAACTGCAAACTACCAACCTTCTTCTTCACAAATAACACCGGTGCACCCCCACGGAGCCATTCTATAAGGTGCTCTAGAAATAGGCGAAGTTTCCTAGCAATATCTCAATGCAAAACTCTAACTCTCGGTCGGGAAGTAATGCATAATCAGTCGAAAAACATCTGGAAATTGATTAACTACCGGAACTTCATTAACAATTAGAACATCTAAGTAGGCATGCTAGTCTCAAGTACACAGCGAGATAACAAGTACAACCTTGTGTTAAAAGTTTTCTAGCCCGCAAAGTAGAAATAACATGTATATTATTCATGTCATGATCACTAATAAGTCTAACTCCAGTATACTGGGCATGGCAATCGTAACACCCTTATGATGGAAATCTACTAGAGCATGCAATACACTATCACCAATGAACACATCACAAGCCAAGACCTCGGATGCGAATGCAAGACTCAATGGTATAGATACTCATAGGATCCAAGGCAAGAAGCGAATGCAAGCAATGGTAAGATCATCATAGGATCAATGTATAGCTCAATATAGCATATTTACCAATTACTTTTTTCATTCCATTTTGGTAACGGGTTCAGTCAATTTAAACTCTAATTTAAACCATTCTAGTTCTCCGACGAAGACCTCTAGATAACCAAGTCAGGGATCCTCTGAAATGACTTCAAAAGCTTTCGTCGTATAGGATGCGGGGTGTTAGTGATTCAATACAAGCATCCTCCAATTCGGTCTCATATATGTTATATGTACATATAGACAGGGTACAAACATCATGTAATATAGTATTTTAACTCTACTGTGCAAGTATAACAAGTATGGAATAATCATGTTATTATCATGCATATACACATTCATGCAAGGTAAGGTGGTCTAATATTATTTAGCCAATTTCAAGGAATCTACTAAGTAGTTTTCGATATCCAAGTTCAAGAAAATTCATGTATGCTATTAATCACACAATTAACCACTTATGAATGGTAGGCATGGAACATCATGATGTTAAGCATGAACAAAATCAAAGGCATTAACGTATAGCATAAGATTACTTACTAGTATATTCTTAATCATTATAAGTCGACCCGTGTATGGTCGACAATCAAGCTAGTCAATGGTAGGCACAACACAAAACCCAAAACTAATACTTTTCTAATATACTAGTAAGGTTCACGTGCGTTGCACGTGGTTAACGCACTTGGTGTTAATGGTTTTTTAAAGTGATTTGTCAGTTTCTTAACTTTTTTGTTTACTTTTAATTATTGGATTCTTTTTGTGTTTTAATCTTTATAGTTGTGAGACTTATAAATTGTGTTGTTGTGTGTTTAGGTTTTTCGTTATTTTGTTTTTCGGTAATTTATAATGTAAGCTTTTAGTCATTATATTGCAACTTATCCTACACATTTGTCTTTTTTATTAGTTATTTTTAAATCTTTTTTTAATACCAAACATAAATTCATTCACTTTTATCGGTGTTGTGATTGAAAACAATTCAAGCTTACTTTCTTAGATAAGCACATTGTTGTTGGAGACTTAGCTTATGTCGTTTATGAAATTTATGACTCTCTTTGGAAAATAATAAACTGTTTTATAGAAATCAAACTAACAATCTCAAAGTATATACTTACACTCTAAAATACAAAATTCACCCAGAGTATCTATAAAGTCTCACTTTACCACCCAACCTAACTTTTGTGTCATTTTCATATGTCATTGTATAAGTTTTTTCTAGTTTGCCCCCTAGACACTACTAAGGTTACCAATATGACGTTAAGGTGCACATGGTATTTCACGTGAAGGACATTTTGGTCATTTTTAACAATGTTTTATGTGCTTTTATTACCCAAAAAAAACTTCATTTTCTTATTCTCCGACAACGCTTTCTCTGCTTCTTCTCCAACAATGACATCTTATTTAAATTTTGAAGTGAGATAAAACTCAAGAGTGTATAAATCTTTTATTCAAATTTTTATATAGAAAAATAAATAAAAATAGTGCGGAATCATATCAGAGAGAGATAAAACACAAGAAGATGATCACATTCAGGTGTCAAGGCCGCCATGAATAAGAACCCACAAAAAATTAAAGTTGTCAGAGCTGCCTATGTTAAATGACCAAGCCACAAACACAATGCATAAGCATACACGATGAATTTCAAAACTCATATTTGAATTCATCACAGATGCATACGACAATGATGAGGCACGTCATGATTCAATCCGTCTTCATCGTCCCTAGCTTAAACTCCAACAAATTTCTCCTTGGCACCATTGATATGGTTTATGGTTTGAATTGAGCAAATTCTCGATTTTAAACATTATTCACTATCATTTTTATCACTACGATCACCACACGTTACATCACAATCACCAAATTTGATATGGAAATACTACAAAATTACATTGAGGGCCAAAGTGGATTTGGTGGATATCTTAGGGGACAATGTGTATTTTAGACTAATTTTGATGGGGCAAACATATGATTAGCCCCCAAAATTACACACTAAATCTCATATTTGACCTCAACCTACGAAGTGTCCTACTTTCATACCTTATTTTTCTATTTGTCTCACTTTACTCTCTCCCGTCTATGGGTGTTAAAAATAGTAACGTACGGAAAATGATATGTGCATGTCACATGAATATTATTTTAATCATTTTTTTGGGGTGGAAAATAAGATTTAGTTATAACTTTATTATATAATTAACCATTTAGTATTTAAAATATGTTTTTAAATAAAAATAATAATAAATAATTGTTTCAATAATTCAAAAATAATTATATGACCAAATTACAATTTCCCCCAAGGTATCCACCAAATCGTATAATGTACCCCAACCTAAGGCTTGTTCCATAATGATATCTGACGTTACATTTTTTTTTCCATTTTCCAACCTATCTGTGATGGACTCTAAATCTAGAATATTCACGTTAAATAGCACATGGTCTTCCACGTGCGGGGTAAAAATGACATTTTCATTATCTGCTTTAGGGATAAATGTGTTAAAAGTAAAAAATTCTAATCTTACACACTCTCATTCCCTCTTATCCCGGTGCAAGTGCCTATTTCTCGCTCCACCAAAATAGCTGCCATCTCCAGCCTAAACCCTTCCCACTTCGGTCACACCTATCACAACTTTGGCGCTGTCCTTATTCGATTCTAGCCAAACTCCATCTCTGATCTTCCTCATTCTATCTCATGCAAAACTCGCGCCTAAAGTAGAAATCAGAGGGTATATACTATACTTACTAAAAACTCTAGTAAAAACATGCGATTAACAAAAAACACATAATCCTTATCGATGAATTCATCTGAAAGAGAGACGGGCTTGAATGCAGAGAAATGGTAAGGAAAATGCTATCCTTAAAACTAATTATACTACATTCCTTACAACTATGCTTTGAAGAAGTGCAAAGTTGTTTTGAACAAAGACATTTTTGCGCTTGAAAGCTTAGTAGTAAGGAAAATTATAAAATTAGTTGTAAGGCTAGCAATGTTGTTATTTTAATTTGTCTCATAATTAAATTTAGAATTTATTTAATTTATACACCCATCATTCATACACCCATCACCATTACCACCACTACCACCTCAAATAACACTATTAGCCTAGAAATCAATTTTTTTTCATCTTATTTCTTTGTTTAATTTCTTACTCATTTATTTAATGTCGTATTCCACATAAATCACCACTTTCATGCTTAAAATCGCCCCCCCACTACCAAAGATCCCTGCAAATGCCGCCACAACTATCACCACCACCAAGAAACGTGTCCACCTTGCCTTGCTGAAATGGAAATATAACATATCTTTAGCTTCCGTTAAGTGGAACTACTTTCTTCAAACGACTTTCCTATCGATTCTAACTTAATCTCTTCTCTAACAAAACGCACAGATTTGTCAACTAAGTTCTCTATTTTTCTTTATCTTCTTGACATTATATCACCTTTCCTTAACACGTTTCTCTTAGCTTATTCATACGCAATTACTAAGCACGCTATAGATTTGCTTAATATCTCGATTCTCACCAACCAATGTATTATTATAGTTACAATTTTTCATATACCTCTAATAATGTCATTCCCAACATATGATGTCTCACTTTCCAACATGTTTTTTCTATTTGTCCTCTCCCGTCTATGGGAATTAAAAATAGTGATGGAAAATCGTGTACATGAGGATTATTTTGGTCATTTTGCTTGTGGCTCAAAGTGAGATTTGTTATAATTTCATCATTTAGTTTGTCATTTAATATTTAAAATATTTTTTTAATTAAAAAATAATTATTTAAATAATCTAAAATTAGTTATACTTTGTCTGATATTTAAATCCAATGTTAAAAAATGCATTACTCAAAAAAATGAAATTTAAAATTTATTTTTTAGCCCTCACTTTCTTAAGTCAACCCCATCATTTATAAACTCACCACCACCACCACTTACACGGTTACACCTCAAATTTTACCATTAGTCCAAAATTTAATTTTTTGATTTGATTTTATTTCCTTTTCTAATTTCTTACTCTTTCCTTCGAAGTAACCAATTTGGAAAACCCATCAATGATAGACACGCCACCACCACAACCTTAAATTTCACTTTTTACAAACTCAAATTCAATTTTTTTGAATTTTCAAACTTTCAAATTGAATCAAAACCCATATGGTTATTTGAAAATTTGATGATTAGGAAATCTCACAACGATGTATTTCATCTAATCCACTATTGTCATCCCTAAAATTACTATCACCACAACCTCTAACACCATCATCCATGCGTCGTAAGCACCGCCATCACCATCACCAAGAAACGCATTCACCTCGCCTTATTAAAATAGAAACATAGAATCTCTTTAGCTTCTGATTAGTCGGACTTCTTTCTCGAACGTCTCTCATTTCTTACCTCCTATACACTTTCGGTGTCAAATTACTAAGTAAGGAGAGAATCTAATTTAGGATGGAGCTACTTGAAAGGATGCTGATTGGTGACAATTTCTTTCAATTAAAGGAGAGTTGTGGTAGAAGAAAAGAAGTTGATAGCCGTGGAGGGAATAGATAGATTCTCACACGTAATTACTCCGGGTTCTATGAAGAGGAGCAAGAAAGTTAAGACCGAAAGAGGTTAGAAGTTTGGAACCCTGTTATGGGAAGGAGTAAAATATTTTAAACCTAGTTATTTGTGGTTACTAACAGTGGTTTGTTTGTAATATATATTTATAAGTTAGAAGCAGTATGATAGTTTTTAAGGTTGCTTGTAGTAGTCTGAAAATTCAAAGAAGTAAACTGTAGATTTTGGCTTTCTTTTGTAACAAAACGCACAAATTCATCAATTGGTTCTTCATTTTCTTCATCTTATTGACATTATGACACATTTTCTTAACCCACTTCTCTTAGCTTATTCATGGATAATAGCTAAAGACGCTACATATTTTTGCTTAATATCTTGATACTCACTAACAAATCTATTATTATAGTAACATTTTTTTCATTTACTTCTATAATGTCTTTACTGAGTAAAACCATATTATTTAAGAATGTAATATCATATTATTTTTTAGTTTCAAATAATTTTTAGTCTCTCGTGAGTAAGGGTATTTTTGTTATTTTAGAAAATATTGGGACGACATTTGTAACGATAATGGTAGGAGGGGGAAACTGATAAGAAAGTAAAAATACAAGACGAAATAAATAGAATTCAAAACTGTAGGACCTAACTTTAAAACATGTACAAGTCAAAGGATGAAATTATTATTTGATTATTAATGGAATTAATTAGTCCCTGATAAATTTACTTGTTTGACCTTAATTAATGGTAGATGATTTATTATATTTGAGGCTATTTTTGTCCAAACATTATTTGTTGTCATGGTAAATTTACTTGTTTTGTCCTTAATTAAATGGTGGGTGGTTTATTTGGTGAAAGGTTATTTTTGTCCATCTATTAAATTGTAAGAAACAAGCTTGACTTTTATAGTAAGAGAGATTAGGTTAACAATAAGACAAGAACAAAGTTTCAAAATCAGTAGGGAGAATATGTTTACCCACAAATACACTACTAAACCTTTCACATGAAAACACGTACAAGTTGAAAACAATTTCGAGCATGTGGCACGTGATTAACTATTGGCTTATCACAAATTTTAACAAATCAATAATGAAAATCTTAATTTCATTATTTGGGATAATCTCCCTAACTAGAATTAATATCGTGAAGCAAGTACTCTAGTTTCCTCCAAGCAAGCAAGACTTGAACACATGATCATGAACTACAATGGGTACAAGTATTCATATAGAAATTATGAAATATTAATAAGTACTACGGAGACTAAGCCGTGCTCTCAAAAAAAGCATAACGAATCTTGGCTCTAGTGAATTCCACGGTGATCACTCTTGGGACTGACAAACTGATTTCTATGATTTCAAGCAACGAAGTAAGGAAACAATGGATCTACAGTACCGCAACACCTACTCATGGTATAACTGCGCCTTGATGTAAAACGGGAGAAAGGTAATATTCCTTAACACAAACACTGCACTCACGAGAATCTAGATTACAATGAACTTAGGATTCTAAGTCCAATTCATTCACGAAGAATGCCAGCCATAAAGGCAGCGCAGCAGAACACTCCACGTCATGATTCACACAAAGAATCAACCCACTAAGCCATGGAACCTATCTTTGGCCGCCGATAAGCTAACCTATAAAGCTCGATACCAAGCTGTGACGATCCGACCAGGCCACCGAGGGAGGAATCGCGGGTCGTGTCGTCCAAATAAGGACTACAATACATGCAAGGACGCAATTATCAAAAAGCGGCGTGGCGCAACATTGGACACACGGACAACTTCGGCATTAAAAACCGAAATAATTTAAAACTTTAGAACCCGATATAACAAGTTAATAGCAAGTAAACCAAGTCATCGGCGAATTTACAACGAAACCCAACAACTAAACAATTCATGCTAATATATAAACACCTCAACGGCTAACACGCCGGAGAAACTACAAAAGTAAATAAGAGCTAATGGGATGCTCGTGAAGTCTTAACGAGTGAACCAATACATGCAAGCAAGGCTCGGCCTACAAGTGCTTGACAAACAACTAGAAACATAAGTAGTACTATTAGTCTTAGTCTACAACAAGTACAAGCTACTACAATTACACATTCCCAAGCGAAGTCTAAATGACTTGCTTTAACCCAAGCGTCCTTGCCAAAAAGAAACCAAAGCCAACGCTACCATCTCTAGCGAAGCGATCACGAACAAGAGTAGACGATCAACCTCGATGAGACGGTCCTGGATGATTAGGATCTAAAACAGTAAAAGGGAGGGGGTAAGTCATAAAGACTTTGTAAGCCACCAATTATGCATGACAGGATATAATGCAAGGCATACATAGCACGTATCAAGCAAGATCATACTAGCACGTAGTTCTCATGTCGCGATGCACGTTGTTTTCACATAAGTGCTTAATTAAATCACATAGGATAAGGATATGTTATGGAACAGTGCCGCCGTAGATCTGAAATAGACAAGGTTATCACGATTGTATTTGTCGGATGCACGTGTATGATACATCGACCACGATAGTATTGTTCCAAGCGCCCTTTGGTTACGACGAGGTACTCTTCTCCACTGTGATTAGTAGTGAAGGGTGTGTGCAAGTTTATGGTGTGGCGACCCATCACTACCATGAATCTCGCGATTCATGACGGCGATGCATCGTTGACCATCAAGACAATTCACGTAATGCCAGCTGGACTAATGGTATGCCAAGTAGATATTTACTTGTCACACAAAATCAAGTAAGGAGCGAGTTCGACAAGAGCGAACTCGTCCGAGTCAAGTAGATGTTTACTCACATAATAAATCAAGTAAGGGAGCGAGGTCGACAAGAGCGACTCGTCCAATCAAGTAGGCATGTTACTCTACGATATACAAGTCAAGCATGAGATCAATCACGTTAAAAATTCCCAATAACTAATTTACAATTCAATTGAACTCTAAACGTCGTAGAGATTAATTGTAGAGTCGGTATTGTTCAATGACTCTCTAAGTGCAACTCTGTTGAGTTATTGCTAAAATATTTCTAAGTAGAGGATGAATGCTATATGCAATTCATGACTCTTTTATATGTTTTCGATTCATTTACAATTAGACTATTAAGTCATTCATGACTTTTAGTCCATCAAGATCAAAGTTCCCAAATTGTGAACCCTAACATGTTCATCATTTTTGAAGTTATAATTTACAACAAGTCCAAAGAACAAAAGTTATTCCAAATCCTTTCTAGAACATTATTCATGCTTGACACAAGTTCAAATTATCAATTATGAGTCATTAATCATAAATTTACAGAAAATTAACTTAAACAATTTCAAGTTTTTAACATGGTGCATGTCTTCTTGAACATGTAACTAGAAACTATCATGAAGCATGCTTGATATTGAGCATACAAAAACGGGGGAATTGGGTGCTTACCTTATTCGAAATCAAGTGGTTGGATGACGAAATAAAGAAAGGATTAAGAAACTAGGGAGCAAGGGCTTCGATTTGGTGGTCTCCAATCGAAAATCCGATGGCCGGATCTCCGGCAATCAAGCAAACAAGGTGAATAATCTTCAAGGTCACTCTTTCTCTCTTTAGGAATCAGCTCAACAATGGAGGAATGAAAATGGCTGAATGTTTGAGTTTGGGGAGGAAGAAGGCTCAAAGGGGGTCAATCCATGGTTTGAGTTATTAAGCTTCTTATTGGTCAATTCATTATGTCCCTTGATTAAAACACATCCAAAGGTTGATAATAAACCTAAAGAGGTCACAATATAAGTGAGGGTTCAGATTGGGTCTAAAAGGGTTCAATGGTTCAGACCAAACTTCAAAATTCAGAAATCCCGTAATTGCAGAAATAGGCACAAAGCGGTCGCTTCCCATTGGCCCATGCTAGCGCATGCTTCTGTTCATAGCCCAAGACTCAGTTTTGCTGTTTCTGATCAGTAAACTTGTAAATTCTACCATAAATCACTCACACCTCCAAATGAGCTGATTTTTGATTTTTCTGAAACTAGACTCATTAAAATATATTTTAGATTTTTAAATCACTCCATTTGGACTTATATTCATCAAGATATGTTCACTACAAGTTCAATTACAGAAGCTGAATTCTTGAAAACAGAATTCTGGCACAGCCGTAAGTCAAGACCTAATTGAGGTACTTAGAAACCTTGAAAAATTACCAAAATTTACAGGGAGTATCCTAACAAATGTAGGTAAAACATACTAAATCTTTATAAAATTCTCTTTAGTAGATTGGTACCAGAATTTTCCTGAAGTTTACCCAAAAAATTGACTGATCTGTGAAGAAATATATTGGTCATCTTATTACCAAATGCAACAAGTCTATGAACAATCATTGTGCAAGCATGAGAAATACTAGTACACTTGGTCTAAAACTCAAATGAACTTCTCGCAAGTTGAAAACACAAACAATACAAGCAACGAAGGCAATCCCGAGAAACACTAAGACTCAAACGAAGCAACAATGCTTCTAAACTCTCAACCATGTATATTATGATCAAGATTAATGTTATAAGTCATATATGAAGGGTACTAAGACTCCAATGGGACTTAGTTAAGTACAAACACGCTAATATGAATACCCAAAGCATTAACGACAAAGCATGCAACGCATAGAAGACATTCAAACGACTATGATCGTAACCAACCTAATGCAAGCATGATATGAACAATATGAACTCTCTAACATGTTAAGGCATACGTTAAGCATGTTATAATGATGTTATACAAGTAATGAGTTTGAGTTCTCACAGGTCTGATAATTGTAACACATTACCCATTAACCCACCCGATTCAATCCACTAATTACCCAACTCAACCCATTAATATTTTCTGAGTTGAAGCGGGTAACCCGTTTTGACCTAATAATATTAATGTGTTGGGTCGGGTTAAAGTGAGTCAGCCTCGTTACCCATTTTGACCCGTGTCTTTTTATGCTATTAAATTTATGTTTTTTGTGTGGAAACTTTTGGGTTGAGATGAATCGACCCGTTTTAACCAATTACTAGCTTCAACCCGACCCATTCTGATTAAACTCATTTCAACTCGTTTGATATTTAGGTTCTAACGGGTTTGAACATGTTTCAATCAATTAGTCATTCCAACTCAACCAAAATCCAATCCAACCTACCAAATTATCAGACTTAATTATAATTGATATATATTGAATACAACTTGACATGATATTACAAATCAATCAAAGTTCACTAATAAACAACTTTATTAACGTAAAAAGCAACTTTACTAATGTGGGGAGTGAAATTGTTGCACCTTGCTCACACAACAACAAATTTGTTCCCGTGGATTTTAATTGGTTTGTGGTACTATACCAGCTGTTAACATGTATCACCGTTACACTCGATAAATACCACATTCATCGTACTCTTAGGTAACCTATCCCTAGTAAAATATCTTTTCAATGTAATAAACTCTTCCTCCGTCCCAAAATATACGACGTTTTAGGAAAAAAAAATTTGTTCCAAAATAGATAACACTTTATAATTTTCAAGGAAATTTTTCCATTTTTTTATAATTCTACTTACATTTATTGACTTCGTAACTCGTGTTTGGCTCTTTTGAGAAAGAATATCAAGACACCTCATTAATATTTGAATATGTGCAGTTTAGTCTTTAAAATATATTTTTTTGGTCTGTATGAAAAGGCCCAAAACATCATATATTTTGGGACGGAAGGAGTAGAGTAAATTGTTAAATTTATAAAATTATACTATTATTTGTCCTAAAACCAGTGTTCATTAATGCTCTTGTTGTCCACATATAATTTTGTAGTTATTCTAATAGCATATATGCACGTGGTGTCCACATATAAGTTTGAAGTACACATGAAAATTTATACTATGTGTCATAGCCTCATAGGTGACGTTAGTAGATTTATAAAAAAGGGTTAAGTATACTAGTAGTTCCTGAATTTTGGTTAAATTTATCATCAGTCTTTTAACTTTAAAAAGTTTCACCATTGACCAAAGTAGGTTTTTTTTGCTTATCGGGGGTCCCTAGTCCTAACGCCGTTTGTGTATTTCTGTTAAGTGAGCATGTCCCACTCACATGCACAAAATAAGGGGGTCATATATAACATCATAAAAATAAGGGGGCAATGTGAAAATTGTAATACCATCTTCTCCAATTAGGGACTAATGTGAATATATTTTTTTATTACTTATGCTCAAATCTGTTGAGGCGGCGTGAGAGATAGGTTGCTGGAACGACCATTGATGCTTGCTAGAATCGAAGCTGGAGTGAACAGAAGGTCCCTAGGGGCTATGGTGGAGCTGGGTATGCTGCTGGGTTTGTAAATAACGTCGGCGATTATGATGGGTGTGGATAGAGGGTAGGAAGGAGGCTGGCCTGACATGGTGCGTGATGGCGATGAAGATCTGGAGCGAGCTCATTTGGAGAAGGCGGAGCTTTATCGGCTCTGTTAAGGGGGTTTTGGTTGGAGATGGTGGCTATGGTGGCCATGGAAAGAGATGACGAGGCTGGGTGTGGAGCCAGAGGAAGATGACACGAATGGATTTTGAGGTTGCCTTCGCCGGATTTGGGTGATTTTTGGGAGTAGGGGTTGAAAGGAGATGGTGGGAAGAGTGAGCGTGAGAGAAAGAAGAAGATCTGGAGCGAGCTCGTTTGGAGAAGGCGGAGATTTGCCGGCTCTATTGAGGGGGGTTTTAGCCGAAGATGATGATTATGGTGGCCATGGAAAGAGATGACGAGGCTAGGTGTGGAGTGGGAGGAAGACGACATGATTGGATTTTGAGGTTGCCTTCGCCGGATTTGGGTGATTTTTGGGAGCAGGGGTTGGAAGAAGATGGTGGGAAGAGTGAGTGTGAGAGGGAAAAGAAGAAGGATGAAGTTGGGTGGAAACAGGGTGAGAGCGAACTAGGGGAGAAGAGAAAGAGAAAACTATGATTCGAAAATTTTAATACCATCAAAACACAGATTGAAAATCTTCTAAGACGGTATTAAAATTTTCACATTACCCCTTTATTTTGTGCATGTGAGTGGCACATGCTCACTTAACAGAAATACACAAACGACGTTAGGGTTAGAGACCTCCGATGAGCAAAAAAAACCTACTTTGGTCAGTGGTGAAACTTTTTTAAAGTTGAGAGATTGATGATGAGTTTGACCAAAGTTCAGGGACTAATGGTATACTTAACCCTATAAAAAATGGACACTCATTTGACGATTAAAAAAAAGATAATCTTTTTGAGACAGAGGAAGAGACATTTTAAGCTTAGGCTCTATTTGTTTCCCAAAAATGACTTCCAGAAATTAATTTCCACAAAATGAATATTATATTTTTAGTTGTTTGGTAAATCTAATGAAAATGCTTTGAAAAACATATTCAAGTGTTTGTTAAACTTTATGAAAATGAGTTTTTAATATTTGATACAAACAAAATAAAGTATAAAAACAAACGGGAAGAAGATTCCACTTAGCAAAATATTACCACAAAATTCAAGAGCACACACACCCACACAAACACACACAACGGTTGCCATGGTTGTAAATCCTCCCCGTAACAAATCCTAAGTTGTTCACTCAACACACGCTCACACATCTCCAAAATCAACTACAAACACAGCTTTGATTTTGCACAAATGCAAAATTTCTTCTTCTTTCTCTTTTAATCACAACAGACTCAAAATTTACTCCATTTATACAATTAAATCTATACCAATGAATTTAGTACACAAAATAGGCCGTTTCACCCAAAAAGACTATATTTAAAAATTCTAATTGTTAATAGATATAAAACTAACATTAAAGTTGGTCATAATTACAAAAATACTTAAGCATAACCAATATGTTAATATCAAATGCGGAGATTAAAATTGACATGTTATGGAGATGATAAATATAATTACTCTTAAAGTAAAAAATCTCAAAATAATATGATGAACTCTTTTGCTCAAAATGGAGGGAGTACACAATAATGAGCATTGCCAAGCAAAACCCATAAATTGTAGTACAATTTTACCACTTAAAAAAAAATCTAACAAGTCAATCAAACGTCCGATCTAAATCAATGAAACAAAATCCTATGTTGTCAATCAAACTTAAAAAATCAAGCTCAAGCCCATTCAGAGGGGGAATCCAAGTATCGAAAAGACAAAAAAAGATGAAGTGATTAAAAAATAATGAAATTGGCAGAAAATATTGAATCCGTTTAGATAAACCCCAATGATCTACAAAATTGAGAACATAGAAGTGTGGATTGTTGGCAATCAAATGCACACACGGATAAGATTACCTGGTTAAAACAAGTATTTTATATATATATATAAAGACATGTGTGTTTATAAAAGAAAATATCTCGTCAAAACTTTCTTTCCAAGAATAGAAGATTCTACATTTATTAATATATGTACAGCTTTGCATGCTATCTGAAAAAAAAAATTAAATATATCATTACACTTCACACTAATCCATATAAAATGTCATTTTACGTTCTTTGATACTTGTGTCAATCATACATGTAAGCATCATTCAAATTTCAAAAGTCCTATTGTATTGAACACGAAAAATATTTATTGTATTCCTTTACCCAATATCTATATGGTTTAGTTTTGGCATTTTACTTCAAAAAAAAATATCTTCATTCCCTGTTAAAATACCTTGATTTGGTGTTTACCCAGATCTTTAAAAAAATAAATTAAATCGATTTAGAAAGTTAGGATCTATATTTATAATTTTAATTTGTCAATATATAATTTAGGAAAATTCCAACTCTAAAATTGACAAGCTCAAATTATTCAGATCTATGAAAAAGATTAAAACGGAACTAATTAAAATGTTAAGTCTTATATTTTTAGATCTATTTTCTTTAAATTCGTGCCAACTCCGGTGATTGATATCCATCAACAGGAGAAGGAGGGGCATTTTAGGAAGAAATTAAAAAAAAATAGACTTATGCGATTGGATAAAAAATAGCGCACCGGAGAGTTTATAATTTCCAAAAAAGGACCGGCCCGCAATTATTCATTTTATTACTAATATACTACTAAAAGTGTCAAATTTTTTTCTTCAAAAGTTTGATTTTCAAACAAGGACTTTTACCTAGAACGGAGGAAATATGTAATTCACATGATATTTAATGACTTTTTTTGGGCCAACCGTACATATTATTGTCTTTTTCTATTAGATGATATTTAGTCTGCAAAAATATACTTCTTTCGACCCAAAATTATTACTCCCTCCGTCCCTAATTTATTGTCCAGTTTGACCCGGCACACCGTTTAAGAAAATCTATTTGACTGGATTATTTATATTGGTTTAATGTGTAGTTTCCATTAATGTCCATACATATGTGGTCCATAATTAAAGTAGATTGAAAAAGTAAGGGTAAAGTGGTAAAAGTGATGTTCTAAAAAGGTAAGTTTCAAAGTGGACAATTATTTTGGGACGGACGAAAAAGGAAAGTGAGACGATAATTTAGGGACGGAGGGAGTATTTAGCATTCCCTTTGTATCTATCCAAAAATTATTGAAATGAAATCTTCATCCGTTTTTAAATTATCGTCATCCTTTTTTTTGGGACGGATGTAATAATCTTGAAATCTTTTGAATTATTTGATCCATGTCAAAATCATAGTGTGACTAAATGATCATTTTGGTGTTTACTTTTTTTAATTGAATAATCATATACAAAATTAGGTTGTAGAAAATGATTAATTTTCAAAATCTATAATGACTAATCTTATTGTTATATATTTTTAGTTAAGCAGTATCCCCTAATTTATTTTTTTAATTTTGTATGTATAATTTAATTGAAAATCATATATGTTGTACGTTTCATGCACGGGTACAAACACTAGTAAAGTGATAAAATAGAGTGTCGAACCCACGAGGAAGCAAATTGGTTGTTTTTAAAGAATATCGCGCACGTTGCAATTTTGACTATATCTAGACGATCGAATCTGCGTGGTTAACTAATTAATTCAGCTAAAGCAAGAAAATAAATAAAACAATATTAAAATGTGATTGATTTCAATGAGAGAGGATCTAGGGTTTTGACTTACAATTGGCTCTTCTGTTGCGATTAAATAAGGGATTACTATTAACGCTATTCTATTGTTGGAAGTCGGATATTCAAAATTCACCGCTAATGGCCGTCACTTCGTATAACGGTGTTAATTAAAGGTATAAAATCACGGATTTTAGCTACATATGAATTTATCCTAATAATCGCTTCCAAAGAACAAAAACTCCAATTGACAATCTTAAGGACAATTTGTAACATTGACTAACTCAACCAAAAGACAATTACATTGTATTTTTGAAAAAATCACTAAGTAACTTTCATGTCCTAAACAATTTCTAAATTACGTAATAGGTGATCAAATTATTACAAGCATTAAGAGCACAATATAATATCTAAAAATTAGTGAATAACAATTAATAATAATGCCCAAAATAATAAAATCACAACATTCAAGCCAATTTTATAACAAAACCCTAGTTAAATAAATTAGCTAAACCAAATCTTCAATAAAAAGCATTATCATTAAAAAAAAGAGTAGAGATTAAAGAGTGCAACACTTTTCAATTGAGGAAATGATGAAATCCCAGCTTTTCCTTGGATAACAATGGGGTGAAATGGAGAGAAAGTGGACAATGGAGGCACTGCCGGCTGCCCTTTGCTGCTGTTCAAGTTCTGCTTCATCTGATCTGCCGTGCTTTTACTTTTTTGAATTGCCCCATACTTCTCTCGTTTAGGCTGTTAGGAGATATAATAATTGATGAGTATCAAGAATCAAGACAACCTAGTCCAAGAAAGGTTCAGCAAGGATCAGTCACGACATGGCTGGCATTGTTAAGGGACCTAGTTGTAGTAATCAGAAGCTAGGAGGTTAAACTAAGGAAGTATATTTGTAGTTAAGTTAAGTTAGTTATCTTTTTTTTTTCCCAGGATTAATATTCCCTTGTCTTCCATGATTCTATGTAGTATAAATACTCCTCCCATGTAATCCTTTTATTCAAGTCAATTCAATCACATATTCAGTTCATCATATCTTCTCTGTATATCAATTGCAGTTCAACATGGTATCAGAGATGTCGATCTTCTAAAATCTTCTTATCACCAAAATCTTCTTCTCTATTCTTCCCCGCATCTTCAGTTTCTTCTTTAAAGGTAAAACTCTATTTTTTCCTTTATCATGACTGAAACAAAATAGAATATTGGTGATCCATCAAACCCTAAAGATAAAGAAAAAATCACAATTGACATCTATGACTTACCAGAATCTACTCTTCAACTTCATTTAGGACACCATTTGTATCTCCACCCCAATGATCATCATGGCATGAATCTTGTGACTGATGTCCTCAATGATACAAACTTCAGTCAATGGAAAATATCTGTAACCATAGCCTTCTCTGCAAAAAACAAAATAGGAATGGTTAATGGCTCCAACATCAGACCTAACATTCAATCCAAATATATTCATGCTTGGGACAGATGCAACAGCATGGTTGTTTCATGGCTTTTGAATTCTGTCAATATAGAAATCAGACAAAGTGTTGTCTACTTTTCTATGACATGAAATCTGGGAAGACATCATAACTAGGTACAGCCAGAGTGATGCTCCAAAAATCTTTCAAGTTAGAAACAATATCATGCTATGCTCACAAGGTGGCTTGAGCATAAGTGCTTATTTCACCAAATTCAAAGGTCTTTGGGATGAATTGTCTAACCTTCTGCAGCTACCTAAATGTGCATGCAATTGTATTTGTGGTGCCATTATACTACAGGAAGAATATGACCATGTCTCAAAGCTCACCCAATTTCTCATGGGGCTTTCTGATTCCTACACAGATGTAAAAGGTCAAATCTTAAGAATGACCCCTCTACCTTCTATCACCAAGCCTGTATCCATGCTTGCTCAAGAAGAAGGCCAAAGACAACATGTTAACTGTTGGTCCCAAAATAGGCTCAATCTAGGCTAGAAGGGGGGGTTGAATAGCCTAGTTGTGTTTTTAGCAAAACTTTTCTTAAACACTTCTTAAAGATTTTTGAAAGGTTTGAATAGAAGTGTTAAGGCAATGAAACAAGATAGAATCGAACTATAAAGAGTGCCGATAAAGTAGTACGATTCAAGCAATTAAGCACCAACAGCTATAGAGAATGATAAGAACAGTTTGAACAGCACATAGGAATTTGAAGTGGTTCGTACTGTGAATAGTACTACATCCACTACCAAAGTGGTTAGCTTTGGATTTTAAAAGTGCACTTGTTTATCAACTAGGTTTATGAGTAAGATCACTAATGGATCGTGTACAAAATGAGTTTTTAACCAAGTGTATAAAGGTGAGAGAGACACTCAATGATTAAATGTTCTCTTCACGTGCAGAATTAAAGAACAGTTTAAAGACAAACTAAATGAAATTTGAAACGAATTTAAGATGGTAGATCGCAGCCTCGTAAAGTTTGGATGAAGTGTTAGTCTTTGTCCTTTGATCTCTTGAATGCTTGAGTGTTGAAGATGAAGCTTGAGAGTTTTAATGCGCAAGAGTTGTTCTTCGATCTTCAAGACTTGAATAAATACTAGGAGAGATCTATGGACCGCTGACCGAGTCAAGGTGAATCGTGTCCAACGTTTCTTTTGCATTGAATGCAATTCGGCGCTTTGGAAGATGTAATGACCACATCATCGGTGATGCAAAGGTGTGCGAGAGGACATTCCCAATTTGAGTAAGGTATCGATTGCAGAGCTCTGCAGCTTGGAAAGTCTTCTTAGCCAAAACTGCGGGTAATGTCTTCGTCTTGAGATTCGAGAGGCGCGAGCTTGTCAAGCATGCAGAGTTGACTTCTTGAAAGTGAAATCTGATGAAGACATAATGACTAGATATTTTCGAAAATATCAAATAGGTGTACACGTGTCATTATCTTGTGATTTGACCAATTTTGATTTTCTGCGGTCTGAGAGCACACTTCAAAGTCTGGCTGGTCTTTCAAGGCTGTAGAAGCTTTGCAAAACCGCGCCTAGACTAACACTTAAACAGTTCTAAACAAATTGATTCTAAGACGCAGTTTGCCACACTAATCGATGCATTGCAGACCTTTTAGCCATCAGTACACTAGAATCGGGGGATGACTCAACCAAATCTAGAATTAGGAATCAACAATCTCCTCCTATTTGGTTGATGTCATCATCTCAGCTACTAGTAGACTTTGAATCATGCACTGAGAAAATAACATGTCTTAAAGATTTTTATAAAGAGAGCGACATGCCTCTCGTAACGTAAGCCTTAGTAGAGAGATGGCTATACTAAGTACTTACAAGAGAAAAGCATTAACATCAAGTACTAAGTAAAGAAGTGTTTAAATCTATGAGATAAGCATGCATGCAACATGTATGGATTTAAACACGAAGTTTAAATAGAGCAGATAATATCAAGATAAAGCAATTTAAACTTTGAAAGAAACTTAAGACATCTGTGATTAAACAAGCTGTTTAAACAAAGGCGAAGTTTTGGTAAACAAAGATAGTTTAAAAAATAAAGATCGTAACTAAATACCAGCAGTGTATTCTAATAGTTGGGGAGATTGCGTCTTCGTTCTAAGTAATCTCCAACCCGGACTCGATTCGTCATTTAGGCGTTCTCGAAGTCGGCTTTGTTCTTCAATCGGGGCTTGATTCAAAAAGTGAGTAGCTCTCCTCACGATGGCACCAACCCTACTTTGTTCGGCTCAAGAAGGCGATAGCCTTGCATCGGCGGCCGCCAGCCGACTGCACGAAGATCGGTGAAATCGGCAACTTCCGTCTTGAAGAATTGCTCGTGCCATCCCGGTTTTGAGCTCATCGAAAAGGGCACGAATCTTGTCTGGCGAGTGCGACATCCTATCGCAGCGACTGTTGATCTTGAACCGAGGAACCCGGTGAGTAGTGAAAGCTTGAGCAAAGTGTCATTCACCGGTTGATCAACAATCTTGCCTATGTCAAAGATGGTGGCATGAGTAGCATTGAGGCCATAGCTGAGGACGTCGATCTGCTGGGCCATAGATGAGACCAGTGTTGTTGGTGAGCAAGCTGGTCGTTGTTTGCTCGAAGAAGATCCGTAAGAGCAGGATCGGGTAGAGTTATTTGGAAGAGAGAAGGGTTGAGATTGACTCGAGGATATGGGTGGGAGAAGGGTTAGGAGCGAGGGTGAGGAGTAAGAAGATGAAGAAGGCTGCCTCCTCAACAACAAATGGCAGGTTGAAGAGGAAGTAGGAGGAAGGAGGGTAGCGGCGAGCGCATCGGATGGGAGGGCTCTCCCCCAGCCAGCTAGGGCCGAGAATTGAAGAAAGTGAAAGGAAGGGAAGAAGAAGAGATAGGTGAGGAAGGAGGAGGGCACGAGGGAGCAAAGGGTTCGTGGGCGTTTTGACTTACGCTTGCGAGCGGAGAGGGCAGGTCCATCTGTTCAGCCAGAAATTTCTACCGGGTACGAGAGTGGGAGCGGATGGAGCAAGCAGCCTTTCTTTTTTCTTTTAGCTCGGGGCCGCAGGATGTAGCAGCTAGGGTACTCTCAAGAGAAGCCGCTTTCTCTTGGGGACCGGCCTCCTCAACACAGAGAGATCTTCTCCTTTGTGCGAGGTCGTTGAGGGAGCGTGGTCTCAAGCATTGCTGAAAGCAACCTTCGCCAGCTAGCCTCGAGAGCTTCTCACCGCCGCCAAGTGAGTCCACCGCTGTCTCGTGATTGATTCTCGATAACTTTAATCGGATGGGGGTTCAAGGTATGGACGATGACCGCAGGGTGAAGACCTTGGAACTCTCTTCTCGCTTCATTTTGAGGGTGTTAATGATGAAGGTGCCGTAAACCGGATGGATTTCTCGAACTTTCTTCTTCTCAAAGGCAAAGATGTGGGTGTGAAGTTTCGTGTTTGACCAAAAGAGAGTGTCGGGAGAAGACGAACAAATGGTCGCTTCTCGCTGAGAGATTTCTTGACAAGATCAACAACATCGCAAATCATCTCAAATAAGATTTGTGCCCGCTTGAGTCGAAGGTTAGGATGACAAAGAAACGGTACTCCAAATTGTCCAAGTCATAATATCGCTGGTGCCGTCTTGAAAATCGACTCTTGTCAAACAAATGGTCGATGAAGTATACGCCGTTTCAAACAAGGTCCTCTTCATTTTAGCAGCAACTTCCTTGGGAGTATTCTCGCCACGCATATGACCAAGCAAAGAAACTTTTCTCGAAGTCTGAGAGGTAGGGCCATCGAACTCACGCCGATAATCTTGGCGATTCTGGGAAGCAAGTGATAGTGACGTTGACTTGCTCGACTACAATTGTGATGGAAGACCTTGAGTCATTGATAATGGCCTTCGAAAAATTCTTCAACTAGAAGATAGTCAAGTTCGTCAGTCCAAAGATGAACAAGAGGCAAAATGCCCGACCGGTTCAGTCATCCACTATCTTGACCCCTGCAGCGTAGCACGAACCGATGGTTCGCGATGCACATCCCGGGTGATACATAGTAAAGCGTAGTTGAATCTCAATAATTTAACTCGAGTATGTTCAGAATGGCGATGCGTAATAGTTCCAAATTAAAATACATTTTAGAAATTAGGCAAAAACTCAAGAACTGAAATGAAAACAAATGTAGCATTAAGCCCTAGAAATTCTCGACAACTCATGAAATGCCATATACAAGCTAGATATAACTCGAATATTTAAAATTAACAGCTTGAGGACGCTTATAAGTAGAAAATACCAAGATGAAGAAAATTTGAAGATC
>CM028378.1:137731971-137845159 GCA_013146195.2 Codonopsis lanceolata | reverse complement strand
TGAGACATGAGTTGGCATTTTGAGACATGAGAGTTATGAGAACAATTAGAGTCACAATCGATTTCAAAAACACATTCTTTTGATCGAGAAATTTTAGGAATACACAAAACATACTTATGAAATTGAGACTCCACAAGATATATAAACCACAGATACTCGGCCAGTTCGATCATGAAGAAACAACACATAGTGTGAAGCTGACACGTAAAATAATGACTTTGAGAACAAGAATCAAAAGAGGCATTAAATTTGAAGACAGAAATTAAGAAGGCGATATCATGCACCTATATGTCCTCAGGTATGTCTAAAATATGCAAAGGAAAAACAAACGAAAAGAATGCATAAACACACAAGTGATATGTCTAGATCAGCGATTGCGGTTCCGATGTTGCAACAATGGAAATCACATTCACCAAAAAAATATGATTTTATGTTCAGAATTTTTCTTTCACCAAACAACACAATTACTCCGAAACATTATAGGTACTTTATTTCCCTATAAAACTAGCTTTACTTTATTTCAAGCTAAAACACCACTAGGAACCTTTCACACTTATTTACGAGGGTAGACTTAACTTATTGATCAACCCATGAAATTAAAATCCATAGTCCCAAAGAAAGAAGCCACAACCTTGTTCATAGGTAGCTCTTTTCCGTTAGGTAGCTTTCACACTTTCTCAATTAAGAGGAGTCAATTTAGTCAAGATCAACCCATGCAAATTAGAGAAACTTCATGAGTACATTGACAAATTATGACATCCTAAAAATTTTGAAAGGTAGCTCTTTCCTTTGTGGTTTAAAAGAGGTTTTCTCTCAAACACAACAACATTCTTGGGAGAAGGTGAGAAGAAATTTGACAATAGAATCACGGTAATTTTGAATGAATCATTACACATGCTCAAAGGTACTTAATACAAGCAGTTGATCTAGTGTGCCCCCTAGACAACAATGCAATATGCCTAATAATTTTTTTTTAGTGGTGATTACATGGCACACATGCAGAGATTTCCTAAGATTGATGAATCTCTCAAAATCTAGACTTTTAGTAAAGATATCGACCAATTGGTTATACGTACCAACATGTTCAATGCACACAATGCCTTGTTCAACTAAGTCTCTAATAAAATGGTGTCTTATATCTATGTGCTTTGTTCTTGAGTGTTGAGCAGGATTTTTAGCTATGCTTATAGCACTTGTGTTGTCACAATACATAGTTAAGATGTCACTATGCAATCCATAATCTTGAATCATTTGTTTCATCCACAAAGTTGTGTACATGCACTACCAGCGGCTATATATTGATTCATTTGTTGATAGAGCCACACAATTTTGTTTCTTGCTAAACCAAGAAATCAGATTGTTTCCTAGATAAAAACATCCTCGGATGTACTTCTCATGTCATCAATCTACCGGCCCATTGATCGGCATCGGAACCTTGAACCCAGTTGGTGTTCGTATGCTTAGTATACCACAAACCCATGCCGGGTCTCACCAACATATCGAATGATTCTTTTGACGGCTTTTAGGTGAGAAACTTTGGGGTTTGCTTGATACCTTGCACACAAACACACACGTACATGATATACGGGCGAGTGGCGGTTAAATCGGCAAACTCCTATCATACTTCTATACAAGGTAGGATCAACACTTTCGATTTTTCATCTTTATTAAGCTTATCGGATGTACCCATAGGGGTTTTTATGTTTTCCATTCTCAAGATCGAATTTCTTCACCAAGTTTAGAGTACTTGGCTTGAGATGAACATCCCTTCATGTGATTGTTTGATCACGAATGCCTAAGAAATATGTCAATTCACCTACCATGCTCATTTCAAATGTGGATGTCATCTGATGCACAAATTCTTTTTCCAAGGATTTGGAGGTGGATCAAACACGATGTCATCAACATAAATTTGAGCAATCAAAATATGTTTATCTTGTTTTGAATGAACAATGTTTTATCCACCTCTCCCCTTTTAAACCCACTTTGTAAAAGATGATACGTAAGCCTACCATACCAAGCTCAGGAGCTTGTTTGAGAGCCATACAAAGCCTTTTTCAATTTAAACACATGATTGGGTTTATGGGGGTCCTCAAACCCTTTTGGTTGTTCCACAAAAACTTCTTCCTCAAGAATCCCATTCAAAAAGCACTCTTCACATCCATTTGTTGAAGAGTGATGTCAAGAAACAAGCAATTGCGAGTAGGCGGATAGACTCAATGCGGGCTCACAGTGCAAGGTTTCATCAAAATCCACCCCTCGACTGTATACCCTTGAGCTACCAATCTAGCTTTATTCCTCATTATTTCTCCCACTTCATTCGTTTTGTTTTTGAAAATCCATTTAGTTCCAATAACATTTATTGAAGTGGATGTGCAGGGAACTAGATACCAAACATCATTTTTTGTGAATTGATCTAGTTCCTCTTGCATGGCGTTTATCCAACTTTCATCTTTAAGGGCTTCTTGCACATTTTTAGGTTCAACCGTGGAAACAAAACACGAGGCATGTATATCATCAAATTCAAGAGTGGTCATGCATGCTAGTTTCTTGTAGTCCACTTTACCTTTCTTTCTTGTTGACACACCATCTTTTACATTACCTATAACTTGAGTGAGTGGATGGTTTCTCGAATCTTGCTTGGAATGTCAATTTCTGATCGGTCAATCTGGTGATCATCTTCTGATTTGAATCTGCTCCAGCGCCTTCTTCTCTGCCGGTTACGTGGTTAATGTTTCTTAGATGTTGCAACATCCGGAACAACATCCGAGCAACATTGGGTGAAACATCATGAATTTTCCATCGAACCACACGTATGCGCTGAATGCAATGCATGCGCTCCTGAACTCTTTGGATTCGGCGTCTAATCGAGATCAAAGTCTCCAAAATCCAAAATCCACAAACATCTTCCTCGAAGTTTTGTGACCAAGACCAGTTAAATCATCAAAAACAATATTCATGGATTCCATAATAGTCTTAGTTCGAAGATTAAATACTCTATATGCTCGACTATTTGTGGAATATCCCATAAAAACACATTTATCACTCTTAGAGTCAAACTTGGAAAGTTGATCTCTATCATTGAGCGAGATAACACAGCGACCAAACACATGAAAATATTTCAAGGTAGGTTTCTTCCCAAGAAAAATTTCGTAAGGTGTCATTGTGCTACCTGGTCTCAAGAAGACCCTATTTCCAATGTGACAAGCAGTGTTCAATGCTTCAGCCCAAAATCTTTTAGCCAAATTTTTTGAATGTAACATCACCCTAGCCATTTCTTGTAATGTCCTGTTCTTTCTCTCCGCCACTCCATTTTGTTGTGGAGTTTTGGGAGCAGAGAATTCATGAGAAATACCATTGGAGGCACAATAATTAGAAAAGGATGTATTTTCATATTCCGTGCCATGATCTGATCTAATCCTAGTGAGTTTTAGATCATATAAGTTCATAACACGGGTGTACCAAATTTTGAAGGCCTCAAAAGTTTCAGACTTCTCTCTTAAAAATATTACCCAAGTATATCTAGAGAAGTCATCTACACAAACAAAGGTATACTTTTTCTTACCTAGGCTTTCTACCTCAATGGGACCCATAAGGTCAGTATGAATCATCTCCAAACATCTAGAAGTGGAGCATTGTGTGATAGGAAGATGCGAAGCCTTGGTTTGTTTACCTTTTTGACACGATCCACATACCTTTGAGTAGTTCCTTTCCAGATTTGGTAATCCTTTAACAGCATCATGCCTTACAAGCTCATCGAGCTTACGAAAACTCATGTGGCCAAGTTTCTGGTGCCAGAGGTCTGTTACATCAAGACTTGCTTTTTGACACGAATGGGTATTGTTTAACAAGTAACGCTTATCGATCGATCTTAAACCCGTCAAGACATTTGTTATTATGATCAAGAACTTCACACGAATGTTTGTCAAATCTTACCTGAAGATCGTCATCACACAACTGACTTATGCTGATCAGGTTTGTCTTAAGACCTTCCACATGGTAAACATTTTTGAGGTTTGGAAGCCCTTCAACGTTCAATGTTCCTTTACCTACAATTTTCCCTTTTGCACCACCACCATAGGTCACTGATCCACCATTAATACTTACGTATTCCTTCAAATTCTCAGCTGCACCTGTCATATGTCTAGAACAACCACTATCAAAATACCAAGATCCAGCAACATGAGATTTTAAGGAAGTAAACGTAACATTGCATTCTTCATCATGTGACATGGAAGCGCCAGGGCAGATATCAAAAGGTTCACAGTATTTGGATTTACATTTTTCATCACACGTTTTGGGAACCCACATTTGTTTGACTGTTTTGGGTTGGTGTTTTTGGAAAAAATTATGATTTGCCTTTGAATGAGGCTTCCAATGTTTCTGCCAATGTTGCTGCATTGGCTGGCGCATTGGCTGCTTCATCCTGTTCTGCCAATGAGCTTTTCCAAAGAAATCTTGCCTCATTTCATTCTCATACATTGCCTTTTCGAAAACAAAAAGGGTATGTGACCAAAGCTTATGGCGTAAGTGACAAACATAATTTTTCCTTCTTACTCTTGGTTTTTCACGTAAAACGCTTGATTTCAGAAAACTTTCATCGGTTTGTTTAGTTCCGTAAGTTCCTTCTCCTTCTTTCACAAACACCTTAGGGACAAAACCAATACCGATCCGGATGAAGTTACGAATTTAGCGTATCTTCAACCTTCTGTTTGCTAGAATTCCACTTGGTCAGTGTTGCTTCTGCTTGAGCAAGTTGCTCCTTTAACTGCTCAATCTCCACATCCTTTCTACTTAGGACACCTTCCAGCCTTATTATGCATTCTTTTTGATCCTCATTGGCCTTTTTTAGCAGTTCATTCGCCTTACCAAGAAGAGTAACTTGATGAGCTCTTTTCTCCCAATCCTTGTACAGCTCTTTGTACCCTTCCAGTAGATCTGAATCTGAATGTCCATCATCCTCTGCAACTGTGGAATTAAAACAGAAAAAATTGTTCCTGCTTTCGCACAATGTTTCTCGATGTTACTCCCGATGTTGCAACATCGGAGTAACATTTTGAACCAACGTATTTTCGAGAATCGAATCATAAACAAGATTCAAGGTGATAAGATCACCTGGATCTTCTCCATCACTATCACTCAAGGTTGCTGAAAAATTCAATCCTTTCTTTCTTAAAGTGTTAGCGCATTGGTTAGCACAGTGTCCATAACCCTGACATTCTCTACATTGGATAGAATCAAGATTCTTACCATTGTAGGATGACTTAGAAGCAAAAGGATTTGTGAAGGGTTTTTCAGGAGTTTGAAAGGATTGTTCTTTGGGAACAAATTTCCCAGAATCAGGTTTGAAATTGTTTTTCGAGCTTGATGATGGAGTTCTATTTTGACTTTTATTTTTCAAATTTTTTTTGAATTTAGTAGTCAATAGTGCAATTGATTCTTCTCCAAAATCAGACTCATCAATGTCTTTTTGAATTTCAAGCAAATCACATGACAGATCAATTGGTGCAGGCATAGCAATATTTTTCACAGTGGGTGTGGAAGATGATGAGACACCTTTGCCTTTGTGTTTTATTTGATCGTTTAGGTTCAATTCAAAGTTTTGAAGAATTCCAGCCAATCTTTCAAAACTCATCTTGTCAATATCATGTGCTTCTTCAATAGCACATATCTTGACATTGAACCTTTCAGGCAAAATCCTCATCATCTTGCTGACAAGACGCTCATTTGTAATAGGATCTCCTAAGGCTAAAGCAGAATTGGATAAATCAAGAAGTCTTCCATAATATGTCATTATGTCCTCAGACTCTTGCATCCTTGTGTTTTCAAACTGAGTCGTTAGTATTCTTAGCTTAGAGGAACGAACACTGGCAGGTCCTTCACATAAGGTTTGAAGGGCCTCCCACACATCTTTGGCAGATTCGTAATTTGCTATCACTCTAAAAGTATTTGCGTCTAAGGCCTTATAGATTGCAGACAAGGCTTTTGAGTTAAAAGAAGCAGTGTTCCTATCATCGTTGGTCCACTCAGACTCTTTGGTGATTTTGACATCACCATCAGAATCTACAATTTTGGGAGGACTCCAACCATTCAACACAGCAAGCCACGCTCTTTCATCAATGGATTTGATGAAGATGCGCATCTTGACTTTCCAAATAGAATAATTAGCATTTGTGAGAGTAGGAGGACGAACCACGTTCTCATACTGAGAATCCATCACGTCTTTAAACAGAATCGACTCTTAGTGAAATCAAGAGAAGGCTCTGATACCAAATGAAAGAACGCAATGCCACGGAATCTCAATATGAAACGATGTTACTGTCAATGTTGCAGTGAATGTTGCAACAATGGCAGTAACAATGTGAACTGAAAGTGTATCACAGAAAATAGCAGCGGAAGTTTTGTTTTAAGATTTAAAATCACACAGACTAAGAAAGACAGAAAATCACACAAAAACAATCTACAAGTATCAAACTTGTAGATCAAGCCTCAAGGCAACAAACTATATTAAAAGCAACACTGTTTTTGGAACTTAATAATAAACACAAAAATTCTCACAAGATATAGAATCTTGGAGAATCACAAAACCCACATAAACTACTAGAACAAACGTGGGAAGAAAGAATCAAACCAAGAACAGCTTCCAAAAACAATCACACAAACTGGAAGCACGAAACACAACTTCAGGAAACACAAGGTCGTGTTCTCAAGATTTAAACAAGAAGCAGCCACAGTATAAGAATGCATGGCCTCGTGTATGAGAAGTTGATTTCTTCTCACAAGTTCGGCACACAAGTCTTCTGGATTGAAACTCTCTTACACCTACTGCTTTCTGAATATGATCTGATTCTAGGCTCTCTCGGCATCCTTCAACAGCTCGACCTCAGCTCTTAATATAGGCAGCGAAACTTGCAAACCAAGACTCCAAAGAATCCTGCAAGTACACGGCAATACAAAAAACTCCTACTAGGAAAGATATTAAACAGAAATTTATGCAAGATTATGTTTCCTAATTTGATATCATTAATAACTAAATACATATGCAAAGATTTAATTACCCAAAAAATATCACCTAAATCTAATAAGAGAATCTTAATTAAATCCTATCACAATAATACCAATTAAAATCCTATTTTGACCAAGAGAGTGAAAAACAAGATAAATTAGGCAATGCCTAATTTACCCTTACATATAGTACATATATTTTCAATGGCTATCGGGAAAAAACTCGTAATGGACTCGTTCGCTAAGATGAAACCATCGAACCTAGGTCCATTTACGTCTTCAGTCATAGAAGGGATTTGCCTACAAATGTTGGTAAAGGGACCTAACCTAAGTCCTCTTACGTGGAGGGACATGTGGCCTCCGGCTCGACCTTGGGGGACCCACAACTCAGTTACCATCTTCGGTGAAATGCTATACTCCCAGCAAGGCAAGCGAGCACAAGAAAGAAAGCTCGACGTTCTAGTCGCCCCGCGGACTGACGAGGACCAAGCAAACACGACCATACATGGACCAATCTTATGCTCGACGGTTGACCTCCCCATGTGACACAACGAAACAATCTAAATGAACTCTTTCCACGAGAAATTCTTACCAAACAAGCCTATGACGACTTAGGGTTCCCAGTGAGGATTTTTAGAGAGAGAGGGGGGGGGGGAGTTCGATTTAGGGCACTAGAATCTGCCATCAAAAGCAAAACAACAGTAGTATTAAGTAGCGCACTTCCAATTATTTTGTTGAAGATTCTCCAAAAATTTGCCATCAACAGTAGTATGATGGCAGCTTTCCATTTTCTCTTAACATACTAGTAAATCACATTTTTATTAGTACATAACTGCTTTTACACCTGTGTATTAAACGCACGGATAAATATATATTTTAATTAAATAATAGCCAAGAAAAATGAAGAAGAAAACAAAATTAAAATAATAAATAAAGGAAATGTAATGTTGGAGGAAACTACTTGACTAGAAATATATTATGTTTTTCCAAATAATTCAAAATGATTTCAATATATATAATTCATTGGGCACAAACGAAAAACCGACCCAAAAAAATAATCAATCTACCCGAATTGTGTTTGACCTAATGTCACCATTGACAGAAATCGTGATTTGTTTCTCTTCTATTTTTGAGTCCAAAATCTTCAATGAACAATTATCAAAAAGACCATATAAAAAAATACACTTGTCACTCTAACAGTTGTATCAAGGGTCCTCTACCGCTTCTCAATTTGATAAAACCAAATTGTATCGCCTCCCTAAAGTGGTGTAACCTAAACCTCATCACCAGCAATTAACGCACTCATAACCCTCTCTATGGTCCACTTCCACACAAAAGTAAAATATAAAATTAAAGCACCGAACAAATCATTTATTAATGAACCACTTCCTTTCAAATATGAACGTATCAAATGACATTATCATATAACAAAAGGTATATATTGCAACAGGCGATTAAGGAAATAAACGTGATTCATCTGCTGATAAGAACAAAAAATTTCAGAAATCAGATTCAAGAGCGAGTGTACAGGTAGAGCCTCTGCTACAATCGAAACTCTATAAACTTCAATATAGATTAAGGGTTTCATACTCTAGCCATGTCTCGGATAAAAGCCATTCACTGACATCCCACCATCAACACAAATTATCTGGCTAGTGATGTAAAATGATGCAAACAAGCAAAGGAACGTCACGAGAGATGAGACTTCAGTTGGTTCACCAAGATGCCCAAGCGGAGTATGGTAAAGCACTTTATCCAAATATTCTTTGTTACTCAGAACCTAAAATTGCAACAGATCAACTACAACACAAATAATTTGATTTTTCATTTAGATAAGAAGGAGAACTACAAACACATGACACAAATATGCGTATATATATCATGAATAAATCATTTAAAAAGGATTAGACTAAAAAAAAACAGTTTTTCTATTTCAATATGGATTCTCAGGTAAAAAAGCTATGGAAAATGTGATTAGTTCATAGTAGTGAAAAAAAAACCTACTCTGTACTAAGCAGAACAAATAATCAGGGGGAGCAACTTAATAACAGTAAAATACTATTATGTCAACAATAGGTCTGACAATTACAATATATTACTCATTAACCTACCCAATACAACCCATTAATTACCCAATCCAACTCGTTAATATTTTTTGGTTGAAAAGGATAACCCGTTTCAACCCAACAATATTAACAGGTCGCGTAAAACAGGTCAGACCCATTGCCAGTTTCGAGCCATGACATTTATCCGCATGCAGGGAGTACTAGGCACTTTCTAATAAACAAACTACGTGCTAGATTTATGAATAGAATCCTCTTGACAAGTTTGAACGAAGATGTAGAAGCCTATAGATGTGTCCGGACGTTGCTCTTCCTTGAAAGAAGATATGAAGGATAACGAAAAACAAAACAAAGTAGTTAATGAAGAAAGGCATAGCCAAATACACGAGTAAGAAGTGATGGAAAAAGGGATTAAGTAAGTGGATGGGACTGCATCTTTTTTCCCAACGGGAATGGGAATGGCACTGTATCACATTTATGCCCCAACCATTTTATTTCATTTTGATACGTTAATAAAAAAAATTACTAGAACATTAAGAAGTCAACGTTCACTTCAACGTTCACTTCCATCATAGAATTTGTTGTCTTTTTGTTAGGAAGATAAAATATTACTGCAAATTTTATAATAATTTCGATTTTTAAATATGTAATAGAATTATTTATCCAAGTAATTGTTGACGAGTTATGTTGTACTCCCACCATTCCTAATTAATTGTTTTTTTTATTAGTACATAATAATAGTAACAATCTTAAAAAATAAAATTACATGACTAGCAAATACTTTTATCGTTCTGGGCAAATAGTTATTCTTCTATTTTGAGACGTTTCATTTAAATAATCCACTTTTAAAAATTAAGATATAAAATTTTTATTTTATTATTAATAAGTTACTAAAAGTAGTAATTTTTTTTAAAAAAAATTAATTTTCAAACGGAGATTTTTTGTCCAAAACGGAGGAAATACAAAATTGCAGAGATTCAAAGAATGAAACATAAAAAATAGAGTTAGAAAATATATCTACTCCAAGAAATATGTTGAGCAATAGAATATTGAGGGATATTGGTTTGGTAGGCAAGGCATGATTTGGTCAGTGAGGGAATTGAGGGAGTTATTGGTCTGGCGTGTGATATTGGTTTGGCAGGGAGTGGGAGAAGCTTAAACAAAATGGTAGGATGAGAATGGGGGAATTAGTGGGACTCTTCCACCCTTTTTTGCCTTTTCTTTTCTCTTTCTTTTGTTTCGTTTGCTACATTTTCTTTCTACTTTTTTTTTTTTAATGACAATGATACTAATAAAAGTAGCAAAAGAAATATAAGCACGTAATTACAAAGGGGTACGAGATAAGGGTGTCTACATATCATTTCAGTGGAGGGGAAGTGGCCGACGATGGTGGCTGGAGCCAGCGATCGTCAGTGGCGATCGGAAGCAGTTGGCGTTCTATGCATGTGGCGGCCGTGGGTGGTTGCTTGTGACGGCGACTGTATTAGAGAATAATATCTTTATATTATTCTTGTTTATTTGTAATTAGTAATTAGTGGTAATTACTTTGTAGAGTTCTTTCCTTATTATGTTCCTTCCTTGTATAGGTTTCTTGTACCCTACTCCAAGTGTAACTCTAATTGTATCTCTCCCTATAAATATGTGATTTAATCAATGAATTGGCTATGCCATTATTCCTAAACTTTATCAGTTTCTACATGGTATCAGAGCTCTGCTCCTAAACCCTTGCCTTCTTCCTCTAGCCGCCGCCCCTCACCCTTCTCCTTCATGGCTAACGGAAATCACTCCATCACCATTAAAAACCCTCTTGATCCCACACAAACCTTCGACCTCATTAACATCTCCCACCACAACATCACCAAGCTCACATCCACCAACTATATAGCATGGAAACTTCAAGTTGAGGCCACCCTCATTGGCTATGACCTCTACAAGTTTGTAGACGGCTCACATCCATGTCCGCCTCCCACTGTCCTCACCAAGGATGCTCAAACATCCAGGGCGTTCCCACACCCAACCCGCATTACCAACCACGGATCCGGCAAGACAAACTTACGTTTGGTGCTCTTTGGGCCTTCTCTCGCCCCGTCCCCGATCCAACAAGCCGCCACTACACGTGATGCTTGGCAAACCCTTGCTCACACGTATGCTCGCCCAACCTGCGGCCACATCAAGCAGATTAAAGATTACCTCAAGCGAGCTTCCAAGGGCACTCAGTCTATTTCCGACTACATGCGATGCGTTAAAGGAAGGGGTGGCCGATGAACTCGCTGCTCTCGGCAAACCACTTGATCACGAGGACCTCATTGAGACCATCCTCGGTGGCTTGGATGATGACTACCGCCACATTGTGGATGTGGTTGAAGGACGGGACACCCTCATCTCGTTTGATGAACTCCATGAAAAACTCATCAATCGCGAGCTGCTCTTGAAACAATCTCGCAGCGGCCCCTCTCACCTCGCTCGCCAATCCCGCGCCCGAGGATCAATAGCTCAAATGCCGCTCGGCACTCCTCGATGCTCGTCATCCATCCCAACCTCGGCCCTCGGACCTCGGCCTCGCTCCGCTCCCTCGCCACTGCGACCATACCTCATAAATCGTCTACCTACACCCACTCTTGCTCATCAGTCTCCATACCACATCCTCTTTGGCTCCCCGCCAAACTATTACAAACTTCGGGCCTTTGGCTGCCTTTGCTACCCCTGGCTCCGCCCTTACTCCACTCACAAACTTGATGCTCGCTCCACCCCACGTGTCTTCCTGGCTACTCGCTTCACCTCGTAGTGCCTATCTCATATGATCCGAAAGCACGCCTAAACTGACATTTCCCGTCATGTCCGCTTTATCGAAGTCCGCTTTCCCATGTCCACTTGGCCACCAGTCCCCTCTCTGACGAAACCTATGATAAGACATCTTGCTACCCCCTCATGATCTCGCTTCTGGCCACCACACACACCGCCGGCCGCCGCTTCTTGTGCCTCCCCGCCAAGTCTCCTCGCACTAATCGAATGTGGTTGATCTCGGCCTCCCATACCCCAGCCCTTCCCTCCGCCTCGCTACAAGATCATGATGCCTTTTCCCGGCTGCTCCCGCCTCGAGGATGGCCCTACTCCCACTTGCACCATGCTCGCTGAGCACGATCCCTGCTCGTGCCGTACATGTGCTCGCTGCCCCTGCTCATGTGGCCGCCAGACCGCCTCGCCGAGCCCGATCCTGCTCCCGCCTGCACTGCTGCCTGACTGCTCGTGGCGCGCCTCGGTCCCATTACTCGATCTAAAAACAATATCTACAAACCCATCAGCAAATTGAGTCTTTCAGCTTAACTGGTAGCGGACAGTGAACCAACAAGTGTCACCCAGCTCGAAGATGGGAAGTGGCAGCCATGTCCGAGGAATTTGATGCACTTGCTCGCAATGGAACTTGGGAACTTGTGTCGCGGCCGATGCTCGCAATATTGTGCCGCAAGTGGATCTACCGTATTAAACGCCATGCCGATGGAACCATTGATCACATAAAGCTCGCCTTGTGGCGAGGGATTTCACCACGACTGATTGACTATCACGAGACTTTCACCAGTTGATTAAGCCAACTCGCTCGCCTTGTTACGTTTTTAGTCAAAAGGCCGGGATACTCGCCAATCGGATGTTAACAATGCCTTTCTTCAAGGCAATTTGTCCGAGGAGGTCTTTATGGCTCAACCACTGGGTTCACGTGATAAGATAAAGACAAACCTCATCATGTGTGTAGGCTTCACAAAGCCATTTATGGTCTCAAACAGGCTCCCAGCCAAGATGGTACAAACGAGGCTGCGTCAGTTTCTTCTTGCCTCCGGTTTCAAAAACTCGGTGGCTGACACATCGCTGTTCATCCTTCGTACTGCGAGCACCATCATCTATCTTCTTGTATATGTGGATGACATTATTGTCACTGGGAACCAGCCGCATCGACCTTCATCTCTCGCCGCTAATCGCTTCTCTCAAGGATCTTGGTGATTTTCACTACTTTCTTGGGGTTGAGGTTGTCAAGCGTCCAAGTGGTCTTCGCTCTCCCGGCGTGGGTACATAGTCGATCTCCTTGCTTGCACCCAGATGACCGATGCTCGCCCAGTGGCTACGCCCCTTGCTACCTCTCCTCGCCTTGACTCTTCACGCTGGCACGACTCTCACAGATCCGACAGAATTTCGAGCAATGGTCGGGAGTCTTCAGTATCTGTCTCTTACTCGGCCTGATGTTGCCTTTCTTTGTCAACAAACTCTCCCTTCATGCATCGACCGACCACCGAGCACCGGAATGCGGCCAAGAGAGTTCTTCTGATCTCGTGGTACTATCAATGCGGGCATCCTCCTTCATCGCCGCCTCCTCCCCGCCTCCATGCCTTCACCGATGCGGACTGGGCTGGCAACAAGGATGACTACACGTCCACCAGTGCCTATATTGTCTATCTTGGAAGCAGCCCGATCTCTTGGAGCTCCAAGAAACAACGCACGGTGGCTCGTTCCTCGACTGAAGCTGAATACCGGGCAGTGGCTGCCACTGCTGCTGAGGTTCGATGGGTTGTGTCTCTTCTTGGCGAACTGGGTCTCACCTCCTCGACTCAACCGGTCATTTACTGTGACAATGTGGGTGCCACGAGTCTCTGCTCGAACCCAGTTTTTCATACTCGCATGAAGCATGTGGCTCTGGACTTTCACTTCATTCGGCAACAAGTTCAGGATGGGCTTCTGCGAGTATGTCATGTCTCCTCGGCTGATCAATTGGCTGATGCCTTGACCAAGCCTCTTGCTCGCCAGCGGTTTCATCAATTACTTCACAAGATTGGTCTCTCTCGGACGTCCATCTTGCGGGGGCATATTAGAGAATAATATCTTTATATTATTCTTGTTTATTTGTAATTAGTAATTAGTGGTAATTACCTTGTAGAGTTCTTTCCTTATTATGTTCCTTCCTTGTATATGTTTCTTGTACCCTACTCCAAGTGTAACTCTAATTGTATCTCTCCCTATAAATAGGTGATTTAATCAATGAATTGACTATGCCATTATTCCTAAACTTTATCAGTTTCTACAGACTGGAGGTGGTGGATCGGGAGTTATAGTGGTAGTGGCGGTGGTGATGGTGAAAGAAGTGTGAATTTTTGTGTATTCAAATTATTAGGTTTTAGTATATAATTAATTTTATGGAATTGGGGGATTTAGGTTTGCAATTCAATTCAATTCAATTCCAATTCAATATTATAATTGTATACCCAAACAACAGAATTGGTTTTGGAGTAACCAATTCCAATTCCAAGCTATTGAATTGGTGTATCCAAACACACCCTAAGATTATTACTTCCTTCGTTTTCAAATTATCGTTCTTTTTCCATTTTTTGTTCGTTCTAAAATAATTGTCCTATTTCAAAACTTTCTATTGTATAAAAAACTTTTACCACTTTACCCTTATGTTTTCTACATATTTTAATTATGGTCATATGCTCAAGGGTATTAAAGGAAATCACACATTTTATTATTATTTATAATACAGTCAATTATTTTTTTTAAACAGTGTGACGGATCAAAGAAGACAATATTTTGAAAACGAAGAGAGTACTATGTTTTGTATTTAGACTATTTTTTGGAGTAAATTAAAAAAAGAAAGTATTTTAGGACATAAAGAATATGATAATTTCTTCTTCCCCAGCATTCCTTTTAATTACATTAAAGTTGAAGTTATACTATATGAATGGAGATTAGATAAATAAACATTAGGTAGAGGTACGTTGCAAAGATCTAAGAAAACATGCATTAGCATGAACATGAGCATGATGTCACGTTCTGCACCTAGAATTTTTTGGAGTATTACGTAGACTTTCGGAGTCCTTTACTATGTCATAAAGTACTTCAGAATGTTATGGAAGTTACTAGAGTCTTCCGGAGTCCTCTAGTATGTCTTAGAGTACTCCGGGATGTTAAGGAAGATACTAAAGTCTTCCGAAGTCCTCTAGTTTGTCTTAGAGTACTTTGGAATGTTCTAGAAGTTATGAGAACTCTTTAGTATATAGTAGAGTGTAGTAGAGTATTCTAGAATATAGTAGAATTCTAGGAAATGGTATGAATAACCTAGACTTGTATAGAATATTCTAAAGGCTTGTAGGATTAAGTGAGGTAACCTATAAATAGGTGATGCCTCATTTGTAACAAGACAACTTTGGAGAGTTCAATAAACATTTGTTTCCTTCTTTGAGTCTCTTAGATTGATCTCTTCTTTCCAACTTAGTGCCTTCAAATAGGTGTGAATCCTAGTGAGTAGGATTGTCACGTAACTTAGGGTTGATATTTGAGGATAGTTGGTAAGCAAGAGTGGAGTACGGCTGACTAACGAAATTATCTTAGTGCCGCATGGATTGGGTAGAGTTGAGACGAAAACTCTATGTCCGTGACAATGAGCTGGAAGGACTTTAGAAACACAGTGCTAATGTATGAGATACTCACTCCCCATTGTTTTTTTGCTGCATCTTCTCAATGTGCGCCATAAATTAATACATTTTGACTTAAAGCTGGGAAAAAATTTCCATTTCTAATTAAAAAAAAATACCTAATTAATAACTCTCCCCCCCTCCCATTCCCCCCTGCGATTGCTGACAGCCCCTCTCTTGCATGCCACCCTCAACTAAATTGCAAAGAGGAATGGGTATGTAGCTGGTAGCAAAAGATTCATTTTTCTCCTTTTACTATATCTCTTACTATAAAAGTAAAGCTTGTTTCTTACAATTTAATAGATGGACAAAAATAACCTTTCACCAAATAAACCACCCACCATTTAATTGAGGACAAAACAAGTAAATTTACCATGATAACAAATAATGTTTGGACAAAAATAGCCTCAAATATAATAAATCATTTACCATTAATTAAGGTCAAACAAGTAAATTTATGAGGGACTAATTAATTCCATTAATAATCAAATAATAATTTCATCCCTTGACTTGTACATGTTTTAAAGTTAGGTCCTACAGTTTTGAATTCTATTTATTTTGTCTTGTATTTTTACTTTCTTATCAGTTTCCCCCTCCTACCATTATCGTTACAAATGTCGTCCAATATTTTCTAAAATAACAAAAATATCCTTACTAAAAAATAATATGATATTACATTCTTAAATAATATGGTTTTACTCAGTAAAGACATTATAGAAGTAAATGAAAAAATGTTACTATAATAATAGATTTGTTAGTGAGTATCAATATATTAATCAAAAATAACCTTTCACCAATAAAGTAAAGCTTGTTTCTTACAATTTAATAGATGGACAAAAATAACCTTTCACCAAATAAACCACCCACCATATATTTAATTGAGGACAAAACAAGTAAATTTACCATGATAACAAATAATGTTTGGACAAAAATAGCCTCAAATATAATAAATCATTTACCATTAATTAATGTCAAACAAGTAAATTTATGAGGGACTAATTAATTCCATTAATAATCAAATAATAATTTCATCCCTTGACTTGTACATGTTTTAAAGTTAGGTCCTACAGTTTTGAATTCTATTTATTTTGTCTTGTATTTTTACTTTCTTATCAGTTTCCCCCTCCTACCATTATCGTTACCAATGTCGTCCAATATTTTCTAAAATAACAAAAATACCCTTACTAACAAATAATATGATATTACATTCTTAAATAATATGGTTTTACTCAGTAAAGACATTATAGAAGTAAATGAAAAAATGTTACTATAATAATAGATTTGTTAGTGAGTATCAAGATATTAATCAAAAATATGTAGCGTCTTTAGCTATTATACATGAATAAGCTAAGAGAAGTGGGTTAAGAAAATGTGTCATAATGTCAATAAGATGAAGAAAATGAAGAACCAATTGATGAATTTGTGCGTTTTGTTACAAAAAATCTACAGTTTACTTCTTTGAATTTTCAGGCTACTACAAGCAACCTTAAAAACTATCATACTGCTTCTAACTTATAAATATTACAAACAAACCACTGTTAGTAACCACAAATAACTAGGTTTAAAATATTTTACTCCTTCCCATAACAGGGTTCCAAACTTCTAACCTCTTTTGGTCTTAACTTGCTTGCTCCTCTTCATAGAACCCGGAGTAGTTACGTGTGAGAATCTCTATTCCCTCCCCGGCTATCAACTTTCTTTTCTTCTACCACAACTCTCCTTTAATTGAAAGAAATTGTCACCAATCAACATCCTTTCAAGTAGCTCCATCCTAAATTAGATTCTCTCCTTACTTAGTAATTTGACACCGAAAGTGTATAGGAGGAAAGAAATGAGAAACGTTCGAGAAAGAAGTCCGACTAATCAGAAGCTAAAGAGATTCTATGTTTCTATTTTAATAAGGCGAGGTGAATGCGTTTCTTGGTGATGGTGATGGCGGTGCTTACGACCGCATGGATGATGGTGTTAGAGGTTGTGGTGATAGTAATTTTTGGGATGACAGTAGTGGATTAGATGAAATACATCGTTGTGAGATTTCCTAATCATCAAATTTTCAAATAACCATATGGGTTTCAGATTCAATTTGAAAGTTTGAAAATTCAAAAAAATTGAATTTGAGTTTGTAAAAAGTGAAATTTAAGGTTGTGGTGGTGGCGTGTCTATCATTGATGGGTTTTCCAAATTGGTTACTTCGAAGGAAAGAGTAAGAAATTAGAAAAGGAAATAAAATCAAATCAAAAAATTAAATTTTGGACTAATGGTAAAATTTGAGGTGTTAGTGGTGGTGGTGGTGAGTTTATAAATGATGGGGTTGACGAAAGAAAGTGAGGGCTAAAAAATAAATTTTAAATTTCATTTGTTGGAGTAATGCATTTTTTAACGTTGGATTTAAATATCAGACAAAGTATAACTAATTTTAGATTATTTAAATAATTATTTTTAATTAAAAAAATATTTTAAATATTAAATGGCAAACTAAATGATGAAATTATAACAAATCCCACTTTGAGCCAGAAGCAAAATGACCAAAATAATCCTCATGTACACGATTTTCCATCACTATTTTTAATGCCCATAGACGGGAGAGGACAAATAGAAAAAACATGTCGGAAAGTGAGACATCATATGTTGGGAATGACATTATTAGCGGTATATGAACAATTGTAACTATAATAATACATTGGTTGGTGAGAATCGAGATATTAAGTAAATCTATAGCGTGCTTAGTAATTGTGTATGAATAAGCTAAGAGAAACGTGTTAAGGAAAGGTGATATAATGTCAAGAAGATAAAGAAAAATAGAGAACTTAATTGACAAATATGTGTGTTTTGTTAGAGAAGAGATTGAGTTAAAATCGATAGGAAAGTCGTTTGAAGAAAATATTTCCACTTAACGGAAGCTAAAGATATGTTATTTTTCTATTTTAGCAAGACAAGGTGGATACGTTTCTTGGTGGTGGTGATAGCTGTGGCGGCATTTGCAGGGATACTGGTAGTGGTGGGAGCGATTTTAAGCATGGAAGTGGTGATTTATGTGGAATACGACATTAAATAAATGAGTAAGAAATTAAACAAAGAAATAAGATTTAAAAAAATTGATTTCTAGGCTAATAGTGTTATTTGAGTAAATCTCTGTAATCTCTTTTACTATCTCTCTTACTATAAAAGTAAAGCTTGTTTCTTACAATTTAATAGATGGACAAAAATAACCTTTCACCAAATAAACCACCCACCATTTAATTGAGGACAAAACAAGTAAATTTACCATGACAACAAATAATGTTTGGACAAAAATAGCCTCAAATATAATAAATCATCTACCATTAATTAAGGTCAAACAAGTAAATTTATCAGGGACTAATTAATTCCATTAATAATCAAATAATAATTTCATCCCTTGACTTGTACATGTTTTAAAGTTAGGTCCTACAGTTTTGAATTCTATTTATTTCGTCTTGTATTTTTACTTTCTTATCAGTTTCCCCCTCCTACCATTATCGTTACAAATGTCGTCCAATATTTTCTAAAATAACAAAAATACCCTTACTAAAAAATAATATGATATTACATTCTTAAATAATATGGTTTTACTCAGTAAAGACATTATAGAAGTAAATGAAAAAATGTTACTATAATAATAGATTTGTTAGTGAGTATCAAGATATTAAGCAAAAATATGTAGCGTCTTTAGCTATTATCCATGAATAAGCTAAGAGAAGTGGGTTAAGAAAATGTGTCATAATGTCAATAAGATGAAGAAAATGAAGAACCAATTGATGAATTTGTGCGTTTTGTTACAAAAGAAAGCCAAAATCTACAGTTTACTTCTTTGAATTTTCAGGCTACTACAAGCAACCTTAAAAACTATCATACTGCTTCTAACTTATAAATATTACAAACAAACCAGTTAGTAACCACAAATAACTAGGTTTAAAATATTTTACTCCTTCCCATAACAGGTTCCAAACTTCTAACCTCTTTTGGTCTTAACTTGCTTGCTCCTCTTCATAGAACCCGGAGTAGTTACGTGTGAGAATCTCTCTATTCCCTCCCCTGGCTATCAACTTTCTTTTCTTCTACCACAACTCTCCTTTAATTGAAAGAAATTGTCACCAATCAACATCCTTTCAAGTAGCTCCATCCTAAATTAGATTCTCTCCTTACTTAGTAATTTGACACCGAAAGTGTATAGGAGGTAAGAAATGAGAGACGTTCGAGAAAGAAGTCCGACTAATCAGAAGCTAAAGAGATTCTATGTTTCTATTTTAATAAGGCGAGGTGAATGCGTTTCTTGGTGATGGTGATGGCGGTGCTTACGACCGCATGGATGATGGTGTTAGAGGTTGTGGTGATAGTAATTTTAGGGATGACAGTAGTGGATTAGATGAAATACATCGTTGTGAGATTTCCTAATCATCAAATTTTCAAATAACCATATGGGTTTCAGATTCAATTTGAAAGTTTGAAAATTCAAAAAAATTGAATTTGAGTTTGTAAAAAGTGAAATTTAAGGTTGTGGTGGTGGCGTGTCTATCATTGATGGGTTTTCCAAATTGGTTACTTCGAAGGAAAGAGTAAGAAATTAGAAAAGGAAATAAAATCAAATCAAAAAATTAAATTTTGGACTAATGGTAAAATTTGAGGTGTTAGTGGTGGTGGTGGTGAGTTTATAAATGATGGGGTTGACGAAAGAAAGTGAGGGCTAAAAATAAATTTTAAATTTCATTTTTGGAGTAATGCATTTTTAACGTTGGATTTAAATATCAGAGAATGTATAACTAATTTTAGATTATTTAAATAATTATTTTTAATTAAAAAAATATTTTAAATATTAAATGGCAAACTAAATGATGAAATTATAACAAATCCCACTTTGAGCCAGAAGCAAAATGACCAAAATAATCCTCATGTACACGATTTTCCATCACTATTTTTAATGCACATAGACGGGAGAGGACAAATAGAAAAAAATGTCGGAAAGTGAGACATCATATGTTGAGAATGACATTATTAGCGGTATATGAAAAATTGTAACTATAATAATACATTGTTTGGTGAGAATCGAGATATTAAGCAAATCTATAGCGTGCTTAGTAATTATGTATGAATAAGCTAAGAGAAACGTGTTAAGGAAAGGTGATATAATGTCAAGAAGATAAAGAAAAATAGAGAACTTAGTTGACAAATCTGTGCGTTTTGTTAGAGAAGAAATTATGTTAGAATCGATAGGAAAGTCGTTTGAAGAAAGTAGTTCTACTTAACGGAAGCTAAAGATATGTTATTTTTTCATTTCAACAAGGCAAGGTAGACACGTTTCTTGGTGGTGGTGATAGCTGTGGCGGTATTTGCAGGGATGCTGGTAGTAGTGGGGGCGATTTTAAGCATGAAAGTGGTGATTTATGTGTAATACAACATTAAATAAATGTGTAAGAAATTAAACAACGAAATAAGATTAAAAAAATGATTTCTTGGCTAATAGTGTTATTTGAGGTGGTAGTGGTGGTAATGGTGATGGGTGTATGAATGTTGGGTGTATAAATTAAATAAATTTTAAATTTAATTATGAGACAAATTAAAATAACAACATTGCTAGCCTTATAACTAATTTTATAATTTTCCTTACTACTAATCTTTCAAGCGCAAAAATGTCTTTGTGCAAAACAACTTTGCACTTTTTCAAAGCATAGTTGTAAGAAATGTAGTATAATTAGTTTTAAGGATAGCATTTTCCTTACCATTTCTCTGCATTCAAGCTCATCTCTCTTTCCGATGAATTCATCGATAAGGGTTTTTAGTAAGTATAGTATATACCATCTGATTTCTACTTTAGGCGCAAGTTTTGCATGAGATAGAATGAGGAAGATCAGAGATGGAGTTTGGCTAGAATCGAAGAAGGACAGCGCCAAAGTTGTGATAGGCGTGACCGAAGTGGGAAGGGTTTAGGTTGGAGATGACAGCTATTTTGGTGGAGCGAGAGATGGGCACTTGCACCGGGAGAAGAGGAGAGTGTGTGAGATTAGAGTTTTTTACTTTTAATACATTTATCCCTAAAGCAGATAATGAAAATGTCATTTTTACCCCGCACGTGGAAGACCATGTGCTATTTAACGTGAATATTCTAGCATCCATCACGGATAGGTTGGAAAATTGAAAAAAAATGTAACGTCAGATATCATTATGGAACAAACCTTAGGTTGGGGAACATTATACGATTTGGTGGATACCTTGGGGGAAATTGTAATTTGGTCATATAATTATTTTTGAATTATTGAAACAATTATTTATTATTATTTTTATTTAAAAACATATTTTAAATACTAAATGGTTAATTATATAATAAAGTTATAACTAAATCTTATTTTCCACCCCCAGCAAAATGATCAAAATAATATTCATGTGACATGCACATATCATTTTCCGTACGTTACTATTTTTAACACCCATAGACGGGAGGGAGTAAAGTGAGACAAATAGAAAAATAAGGTATGAAAGTGGGACACTTCGTAGGTTGAGGTCAAATGTGAGATTTAGTGTGTAATTTTTGGGGCTAATCATATGTTTGCCCCATCAAAATTAGTCCAAAATACACATTGTCCCCTAAGATATCCACCAAATCCACTTTGGCCTCAATGTAATTTTGTAGCATTTCCATATTCATATCAAATTTGGTGATTGTGATGTAACGTGTGGTGATCGTAGTGATAAAAATGGTAGTGAATAATGTTTAAAATCGAGAATTTGCTCAATTCAAACCATAAACCATATCAATGGTGCCAAGGAGAAATTTGTTGGAGTTTAAGCTAGGGACGATGAAGACGGATTGAATCATGACGTGCCTCATCATTGTCGTATGCATCTGTGATGAATTCAAATATGAGTTTTGAAATTCATCGTGTATGCTTATGCATTGTGTTTGTGGCTTGGTCATTTAACATAGGCAGCGACTCGACAACTTTAATTTTTGTGGGTTCTTATTCATGGCGGCCTTGACACCTGAATGTGATCATCTTCTTGTGTTTTATCTCTCTCTGATATGATTCCGCACTATTTTTATTTATTTTTCTATATAAAAATTTGAATAAAAGATTTATACACTCTTGAGTTTTATCTCACTTAAAATTTAAATAAGATGTCATTGTTGGAGAAAAGAAGCGAGCGTTGTTGGAGAATAAGAAAATGAAGTTTTTTTTGGGTAATAAAAGCACAGAAAACATTGTTAAAAATGACTAAAATGTCATTCACGTGAAATACCATGTGCACCTTAACACCATATTGGTAACCTTAGTAGTGTCTAGGGGGAAAACTAGAAAAAACTTATACAATGACATATGAAAATGACACAAAAGTTAGGTTGGGTGGTAAAGTGAGACTTTATAGATACTCTGGGTGAATTTTGTATTTTAGAGTGTAAGTATATACTTTGAGATTGTCAGTTTGATTTCTATAAAACAGTTTATTATTTTCCAAAGAGAGTCATAAATTTCATAAACGACATAAGCTAAGTCTCCAACAACAATGTGCTTATCTAAGAAAGTAAGCTTGAATTGTTTTCAATTCCAACACCGATAAAAGTGAATGAATTCATGTTTGGTATTAAAAAAAGATTTAAAAATAACTAATAAAAAAGACAAATGTATAGGATAAGTTGCAATATAATGACTAAAAGCTTACATTATAAATTACCGAAAAACAAAATATCGAAAAACCTAAACACACAACAACACAATTTATAAGTCTCAAAACTATAAAGATTAAAACACAAAAAGAATCCAATAATTAAAAGTAAACAAAAAAGTTAAGAAACTGACAAATCACTTTAAAAAACCATTAACACCAAGTGCATTAACCACGTGCAACGCACGTGAACCTTACTAGTCTTATTAAAAAGGAAAAAGGGAGTCATGCAACTCATAATTTATGAAGTAGATCGTCCATGTGTGGCAGGTTTACTCATTTCAATTCTCAATATTGAATACGCACTATTTTGGACATTTCATTTACTTCCGGTCAAGTGTATAGTTTTACGTATTCAACATTGAGAATTGAAATGTGTACAAAAACATGAAACGGTAAGTTTAATGATGGTACTTGTTTATAGTTATTAAAATCAATTTTTGATACCTATTGATTATTATTTATGAGTATCAAATAATTATTTCTAACCATATGTATCAAACTTTAATATAATAATAATTTTGAAAAAATCATATCCAATACATATCATAATATAGAAGCAAAATTTAAATATTAATATACAAGAATTTACCAACACATATTATGTCATAAATATATGGTCAAAATGAAGCGTATTAAAATTATGTCTGATACTAAGGAGAGGTGTCTTATATGGTACCTCCCTAGTACCACACATAATTTTGATACATTTTACTTCAACCATTGGAGAGCTTAATATTCTTACATATGTATCAAAATTTGGTTTTAACCCCTACCATTGAACTTTCCTTAAACCTACCACTTCTTTGGAACTTTGTGAGCTGTGGGGCCTTTTTTAATTTACTTTTTATTAAGAAAAAATTTATCTAAATGACCATCATATTATTAGTAGATAATCGATTTGACCAACTACATAACAATATATGTGACCAATGTATTCAATTATTGAGTGTGATGTAGTCTTTGCCATCTACGCTCCATCCAATTTTGTAGCAAACCTATTGACGTAGATTAACAAAGAGACCGTACAAATGATGTTTTTGTATTTCAAAAAACCCAAAAAAGTGGAATTGAAAGAAAATTATTTGGGGGGAAGAAAGGGTTAAGGGGTGCAATTGAAAGATAAATACATGTTTCATCCAATTTTGTAACGAACCTGTTAATGTAGATTAACAGATGGACCGTACGAATGACATTTTTTATTTCAAGAAACCTAGAAAGGTGGAATTGAAAGAAAAATGTTTGGGGAATAAAGGGGCGCAAATGAAAAACATATACCATTGAGACAGATGGAGTATAAAGTATTTATAATTATAGTTATAAAGTAAATATTTTAAAATATTTATTTAATATATATTATTTTGTTTTTAATTTACTTTTACCTTTTGAGTCAAATATAATGTTTTAAAATGATAATTTCATATATATAATTTTTACTTTAAAAAAATTTAGTTGAATAAAAAAAGTTGTACCTTCAATATAAATGACATGTATATAAGGGTATGAGCGGATTGAAAAGAGAAATCTTCGGTGGGTAAAACCCTATACAATCTTACAGAATATAAAATAAATAATATAACGAAACAAAACCGTTAGAGTTGCTGGTTGAGGGAGACTTGAGAAGCATGCCGGTGACTTGGTACGAAGTCTGCTGGTGGCTTTGTTCCAAGTCTGCTGGTGACTCGCTGCAAGGTCTGCTGGTGGCTTTGGACCAAGTCTACTGGTGACTTGTTATGAAGTCTGCTGGTGGCTTTGGACCAAGACTATTGGTAAAAGTCTGCTGGTGGTAGCACTGGAAGTCTACTGGTGGAAGGACTGATGTCTGTTGGCGAAAGGAAGATGTGACCGAGGCCTGTGTAACACACAGTTTCATTGAAACGTTATTCGTCTCACTCCCTGTAAGTGCGTGGAGTTCTTACACGGGACGATCGTCTCCCAGGATACAACGGTGGTACCGGATGATTTTGCACTGAAAGTCCGACGAACTGAATAAGTGCTCGTAAATCGTAATCTATCACCAAACAGGAGGCCGAGAAAAGATGTTCAAGATACAATGCAATGTAGGTGTACAAGAGGAAGAGGAATTTCATGTTCTCTGTTAAGTGTGTTTTCTGTTGTGGAGAATGGTTCCATTATATAGGCCTGAAAATCAACACGTTTTAATTACTAAAACCGTTTTGATTATGCCCATTAACCACTAAATTAAAACAGACATTATTAATCTGTCCATTAAAATAGAATTAATCTGCTCTTTAATGTTGGAGTTACGAAAATTGAATTTAAAATTCAAAAGAAAAATAAGCAAAAGGTGGGTTTGTCTAGGTAGCACAATTTGGTCCGACATCCGTGTCCCCGCATATGCGAGCACACGAGTACGTTAATTCAAGCCAAATTGGATTTTGATTTGCACACCCCCCACTCCTGCGGATGCGGGAGGAATAGTTCTTTCTTTAGAAGCTTACCCAAAACAAAAGGAACCTTTGTATATAAACCCTTCAAGCCTTTCATATTTTTCCAATATGGGATAACCCACTTCCAACATTTCCAATGTCCTACTTTAAACCTCTATAACTTATTCATCTGATATCCGAATTGGACAAATAAATATAGTATTCTTATGTACTAATGAAGAAGAACATAATTCCACAATTACCATAATCATTATGTAAATGACTTACAATTAAATTAGTACCTCAAAACCTCAATTTACTTCACTTAAATACACTAATTTTCCAACAATCTTTAACCAATAAAGGCAAAGAGGGGTGAGTAACTTGTAGTAACAAATCTTTCCTAAAAAGAAAAAAAGCAATAGTATTGGTCAATTCACCTCTCAAGTAGTATATATTGGGTCGAAACTTTTGGTTCAATATGCAATTGCTCCTGTTAAAGCCACTCTAATATCATGAGACTTTTTAAGCGATTTCAGTGACTGCTGGAGAAGATCAAGCTCATAGATGACGATGATGGAGATCAGTTCTGTACCGAACTTTATCACCCCAACTCCATCAACCTCAACGCAGTCGGCACTAAGTCGAATTTGCTCCATGTCCGCGCTAGGGACCCCGGACCCAGCAGTGGGTCTTGCTCAAGTGCTGAACCCCACGTTCATCGGAGGGATGCCATCGTCGTCAAGGAGCTTCGTGTCAAAGAGCATCGTCTCAACCTCTGAACAATTGGTTAGTTTTTTTAAATATATAATAAGTACCGTAGATTAAACTTATAAACTTTCATATGAACTACTCCCTCCGTTCCTAAATTATCGTCCTCCTTTCCTTTTTCGTCCGTCCCAAAATAATTGTCCACTTTGAAACTTACCTTTTTAGAACATCACTTTTACCACTTTACCATTACTTTGTCACTCTACTTTAATTATGGGCCACATATACATGGACATTAAAAGAAACTACATATTAAACCAATATAAATAATCAAGTCAATTATTTTTTCTTAAACTGTGCGTCGGGTCAACCCAGACGATTATTTAGGGACGGAGGGAGTATTACATTGTTATCTATGTCATGAACAGAATGTTGGTAACCTAGAAAACACTTATCAATCATAAACAAACATTTTTTCGAAAGTGGTTTTCAATAGGTGTCTTTTTACCATAAGCTATTTACATGTACACCTAGCTAATGCACGTGTCAATGTCATGGATTTTTAGTACATAGTCAATACTGCATTTTTTTTGAATTTTTTTTATTACTTTAATTGTTTTTTATGTTATGCAGATAATATTTTCCGATTGTTTTCACTTGGAAGACTAATGCATATTTGGCTTGCTTTCCATAAGTACAATTATCTAGACGATGCAGTAATGTGGATAGTCGGCTACAAAAGTAGTGAAATACACGATAATGCATCATCTTTGAACTCTATGAAAACACATGGAAAGAGGAGAATGATGGTTGGATGGTGATCTCCACAAAAAAAAAAAAAAAAAAAAAAAAAAAGATGGAAACATTAGATAGATATTTTTAGGATTTGAGAACTTGTTTATTATGTACTCCCTACATTTTCAAAATAATAATCTTTTACCCGACATACCGTTTAAAAAAAGTAGTTGATTGTATTATAAATATTAATGAAATGTATAGTTTACCGAACTTGATCACCTTGAGTACTAAGTGACTATAATTAGAGTAAGTGGAAAAAGTAATGATAAAATAGTAAATGTGTTTTCTTAAAATGAAAATTTTGAAATAGGACAATTATTTAAGAAAGAATGAAAAAGGAAAAGAGAACGAAAATTTAAAATAAAGGGAGCAATTTATCATCAATTTATTTAATCCGTTTTACGTAAATATGTGATTGATACTACTATTGTTTAATTATGGTGTTTCGGTTATTGTTAGGTTTTCATAATTGTTTAAACCTCCCACTCCTTTAGTATTGAACTAGTTTTTTAACCCGTGCGTAAACGCACGTCAATAAAATCGTATATAAATAAAATAAGGAGGATCCGTTTATTAACAATTACACATAAGTATATCACTAATCATTATAGATTCTAAAAAATGTTTTTATACACAACATTTGTTGTCTTATTATTTGGTTTTTCATTTTCAATGCATATCAATATCTTCAAACCAAAATAATTTGTTACTCTAGAAACTACGACATATAATTGTCTATGACTAAATATTAGTTTTTTTTTTTTAAAGAGACATGCGTGCAATTATTGACTTTGAAACTTGTTAATTATCATTGCATATGATACCCGCAATATAAATTGTCTTCTCTGGAACTTGAAAGACAGTTTTACATCGGATAAGTTAATGACAATCTTGAGATAAAAACATTTTCTTCAACATTGCTTTCTTTCAAAAAATTTGTTTCAACAATGTGATCCACAAGATTTATGATGATTAGTCTTGTTCCATTGCACAACCGTACAACATAGTCAATGTTTCTCAGTAGCATTACTGGAACACTAATTTTAAGTGTCAATTCATGGTCTGACAACCCCGAACACTTTATACTATTCAAAAACTCTGTATAATAAATGTCTTGAAACAAACTTAATTTTTTTCCGCCCTTCAAATAGAATGTGAACTCAAATAAGTTCTCCCTTTTGAATGATTACTTTTATTAAAGTATATTTGTATTTTATGAATAAATAAATTTATGAGAAAAAAATAAGCTAAAATCAAAATAATGAAATTATTTTTACCGTTAACAATTATTTTTGTTTTGTAAATTATTTTGATTTTAATAACTTCCATTATATTTTTTTGTATTATTGACTTCGTAACTATTATTTTTGTTTTATTTTTAAGAATTAGTTTTACGGAAAAAAATTGTTCTGTAATTTTTTTAATTATTTTACTAACCTCATTTTAAATTATTTTTTTATTGACTCTGTAACTATTATTTTTGTTCCATCAAATATTTTTATTTTACTAACGTATTTTTGTTTTACCTAACTATTTTTAAGAATTTGTTTTAAAATTTTGTTCCGTAAATTATTTTTATGATTTTACTAACATCAGTTTAAACTATTTTTGTTTTATTGACTCCGTAACTATTATTTTTGTTCCATCAAATATTTTTATTTAACTAATGTATTTTTGTTTAACATAGCTATTTTTAAGAATTTGTTTTAAAATTTTGTTCCGTAAATTATTTTTATTTTTTTAGTAACCTTAGTTTAAATTGTTTTTGTTTTTGTTTTTATTTTTTTAGGGAAACATGGACGGCACCCTGCGGGATTATATAAGTAAAATGAAAAAAGTACAAACGAGAGGGGGACAACCAGCCCTGCCCTTATGAGTGGGAGGACGGATGAGCCTTACCTCTAAAAGGAAATACAAATCGGGAAGGAACATAAAATCAAACAAAAGAAAGAAACTACAAAGAAGAAAACTACGTATGATTACGATAGATGGGAAGACCCAAAGCATCTTGTTGTAACGCGCGACGAACCTTGCCAGGAAGCGAAGCAACTCTATCAAAATCACAGCCCAATTGAGAATCTTGGGCCAAAGAGGCCAATCTATCGACAACCATATTCCCTTCTCGAAAAACATGTTGAACCTCATAATTACCAAGGAGAGACAGACAACTTCTAGACTCATATTCCATAGCCCAGGGACAAACTATCGATCCCTTAATAACCGATGCTACAAGCTTCGAGTCAACCTCCACTATCACATGCTTAATATGAAGATCTCTACAAATCTGTAACCCATCATGAAGAGCGGAAAACTCAACTTTATTATTTGTCCCAAGACCATAGCAACGATAAAACCCGTACACAAAACTCCCATTATAGTCACGAATAACCCCCCCTCCCGTGGCTATGTCACCCACCGAAGAGCCATCCGTGTTAAGTTTAAAGAAAGGAGAGGCTGGGCATGTCCAACAAATCTATATCCCCTTACCCGGACGCGGAGCTAAAATATGAATATCCAAAAATGATAAACATTTTTTAGCCATAACAGTGCATGAAGAAGTAGGTTTATAAGCCCCCATCATATCTCTAATACCCTCCCAAACTTGTTTATAAATCAACCCTCCATTCATACTAATACCATCAAAAGTCGTAGAACAACAAGCTTTCCAGATTGACCAGCACGTATATAACAAAACACCCACCATTACGGCCCCAAACTGATTTCGATTAGAACTTCCTTCCAGCCAAATATGAAATAAATGCGCAATAGATGTGTAAGCCGAGATCTTGTTAAATGAAGTCGCCAATTTGCGCCATAAAGTAGTAGCAATTTCAGAATGTAGAAACAGATGAGCTATAGAATCCCTTTGCGGATTCTGCGAGCAGCAAACGCAACGGGATACCACGGGGACATGTCTGGAGTGAAGCCTCAAATCGACAGGATCTGCCCCATTAAACAGCTTCCAGCCGAATGCACTGACTTTTGTAGGAATCCATGGGCGCTAGATCTTCTCAGCCCAATTAATACTAGGGTCATGAGCGCGATAATGCTCCAGATATACCTTGGTATTGAAGTATCCAGAAGTGGTTAGATTAAAAACCAACCGGTCAGGAACAGAATCCTGAAGACGAAGGTTGCGAAGAGCGTCGTGACGATTGATGGGGATTAACGGGAGAAACTGGTGAAGCTGACTGATAGCATCTTTGACAGAAATTTTAATGTCAATTGGGCGAGGGCCAAGCAGCTTCTCTCCAAGCCAAGAATCATTCCAAAAGGACACCTTACCTTCACCAACAACCCAGCTGCAAATCGGCAGCAACCTCTCAAAGTGTTTGTGAACAAAATGCCAAACATGAGAAGCAGTACTAGGAACCGAAAAACCATCATTTTTCTTATATTTATGACAGATATATTTAGCCCATAAACTCTGCCCCTGGAGAATACTCCACGCCAATTTAGCATGAAGAGCATCCATAACTTGGTTTAGAGACCGTATCCCCAAACCACCCTCCGCAATAGGCCGACAAATTTTGTTCCAAGAAATCCAATGGGTTCTATGAGTACCAGCACTGCCCCAAAGAAAATTAGCCATAACACTCTCCATCCGACGCAAAACTGATTGGGGAACTTTAAGAACTGAAAGAGCCCAAAACCGGAAGACTACATAAAACATATTTTATAAGAATTATCTTACCACCAAAGGAGAGGAGACGGGATTTCCAGCCATCAATTTTTTTCCGCACCCGAGATTCTAGCTTCTCAAAATATTCTCGCTTGACACGCCCTTTAAAAAGAGGTAAACCCAAATACGTCATGGGAAACGATCGATGCATACATCCAGATAAAGAAGCTATATTCCGAACCCTGCTCCTAGCTGGAAGGTGAGCTGAAGTGTAAAAACCACTCTTTTGAAGATTGATAAGTTGCCCTGAAGACTGTTCATACTGCTGCAGAAGCTTTCGAAGATGAATGATCGATTATTTCCCAGCATTACAGAAAAAGATCATGTCATCAGCATATAATAAATGGGAGATAGCCATGTTCCCCCTGCCATGCCCAAAGTGAATAATATGACCCTCCGTGAAACTCCGTTTAATGGCTATAGATAAAATTTCCTGGGCTAGAATGAAAAGAAGAGGAGATAATGGATCCCCCTGCCGAACACCCCGGGAAGAATTAAAAAAGCCATAATTAGTTCCATTAATTCGTAAAGAGTACCATATATTCTCTATCAAACCAGCAAACAAACCACACGCATTAGAACTGAAACCAAAAGTCCTCAAAGCCCGAATAAGAAAAGACCATTCGAGACGGTCATAAGCCTTGGACATATCAAACTTGAAGACCACGTTTCCCCCACGAACCTTGCTATCAATTTTGTTGACCAACTCATGAGCTAGAGCAACATTCTCATGAATCGCCCTACCTTTAACAAATCCCGACTGTTCCAAGGAAATAATTTTAGGCAGAATATCCTCCAGGCAATTGGTCATAATTTTCGAAATAATCTTACATGTAAAATTACACAAGCTGATAGGCCGAAAATCTTCGAAACTAGTAGGAGACTCAACTTTGGGGATGAGAACCATAACCGTCAAAGAAATGCCACGATGTAGCTTGGAACCACGAAAGAAATCTTGAACCGCATTAACCACATCACTTTCCACAATTACCCAACAGCCTTGAAAGAAATGACCCGTAAAGCCATCCGGGCCTGGAGCACTATCAGCATTAAGGTCACGCACCGCATCCCAAACCTCCTCTTTAGTTCGTATGGATGTTAAAATTTCATTATCCCGATCATTAACCTTAGGGAGAATATTCGCAAACAAATCATCAACCATGTTCGAATGAGAAGAAGTGAACAACTGAGAATAATGATGAACTGCCATGTCTCCCAAAATATTACCATCCGTGCACCAAGACCCATCCGCAAGTTTAATTTTAACCATACTATGAGAGGCATGATCTTTAATGGAGGCATGAAAGAAAGCCGTATTTCGATCCCCATCCCTAAGCCAATTACTCAGAGCCTTTTGTTGCAGCAAGTCCTCATCCCATCGAATAAATTGAGCCAAATCCTTCTTTATTCTGCACAGTTGTTTATGATTATCCTCATCCCAAATTTGTTGCAGATTATATTCTAGACGCAAGATAGCATCTTGAGCCTCCACAATCTTCCTTTGGACATGCCCAAAAACTGCCCAATTCCAAGTTTTTAATTCTCTCCGTAAAAAGAGCAATTTTCTATGCAAAATTTCCATGGGAGATCCGTCAACAGGCCTAGACCATTGATTGCGAATAAAGTCCATGAAGTCTTGGTGTTCCAACCACATTCGCTGAAAACAAAATGAGCCTTTGGGTTTTTTTATAAGCTGTAATTCGAGCAGTAACAGACAATGATCTGAATGGACCCTGCTTAAATGAGAAACTCGCATATTAGGAACAGCCACCTTATACAAACCGTTCACTAAAACTCTATCCAATCGCTGCTAAATTCTGCTACTACCATGGTGATCGTTACACCAAGTATATGTGCTGCCTTCAAATCCAGTGTCCACCACTCCTGCTTGAATGGCAAAATTATTAAAGTCATCCATGCTTTGGAAATCAAAACCATTGCCTCCCAGCTTTTCGGACATGCAGGAAATAGTATTAAAGTCCCCGCCAATCAGCCACGGTTCAGAAAAAGCATTACTAATGTCTAGAAGATCAGCCCATAAAATTTGCCTCTCATCCCTTGAGCATTTAGCATAAACAAAAGACGCCAAAACCGCCATGTTCTGATCTGAAATCCTCACAGTAATGTGTTGAGTAGAGGCCCGAACAAAGCCCACGGTGATTCGACTATCCCATAAAAGCCATACATGAGTGTTAGTAGGATTATTATGAAAACTATGACAGTAACGAAGCTTTTTAGCCACTCTGCCCAAGCGATCACCATGCAACTTAGGCTCTAAGATAACTACTAAAAAAGGATTATGCTGCATTTTAAGAGTTTTCAAATAAGAAATAGTATCTCTATTCCCGACACCTCGGGCATTCCAAATAATGATCGACATAAAAAACAATTAATGTAACGGAACCTGGGCCTTGGAAGATGCCCTAGTTTGCCTTTTGGAGGTGTGAACCGCCGTCTTTTTCTTAGCATGTTTGGCAGCCACGCGACAATGCTGCTGAAAGGCTTTAACCGAAGATGGCGATTTAGGAAACTCTTTAATTTCGTCCAACGAAGCAGATCTCGTCAATTTAGCACGGTCACTATGCACCACAGGATCTGCAGATTTAGCTCTAGGAGAAACAGAAGAAATACCCTCTGTAGCAGTATCCAACATGTCCCCTAAAATAGCAAAAGAGTTCTGAAGAAAAGGTTCTGAAGGTTCAGGATCATCTTCATCATTAGAGACAACCGAGTTAGACTTTGAAGGCTGGGCAGTAACAGTAGTAAACCCATCGACACTCTTATTAATTAAATCCTCCGACTCGGGTATACGGGAGTTATCCTCCCTACCTTCCTTGCTTGGGGCACAATTACCTTGACAGTCCACTGGATTCGAAATATCTTCACTGTGAGCAACATCAACCATACTAGTGTCCGTAGCTTGACACTTAGGAGAATCAACTATATCCACAACCTCATCTCCCATAATATTGCCTTCAGAATCCTTCGTATGTGAGCTTGATCCAACCTCCGTCCTTTTTATCCCCGCCACAGGACGTACTTCCACATTCACATTCTTAATCGTATCATTCGAATCTTTAGGAGTAGACAACGAAGCATTCTCCGGACGCTTTAAAATTCCCACAGGACGCCATTGTTGATCCTGTTTGTTACTCAAATCTACTTTGTTTCCTTGCTGGATCTCAGCTTCCTGAATTTTTTGTTTACCCGCAGCCATGTTACGTGACTTATTCTCCATTGAACGACCAATTTTCTTACGGCACACGTCAACAACATGTCTCAATAAACCACAGCCTTCGCAAAATGCGATATTCCCTTCAAATTCTACATTCTGCCAGAACCCCTCAGTTTTCGATGTACCTATCCAAATGCACTTAGGAAGTGTTCGTGACACGTCGACCTCGACACATATCCGAGCATGCATAGGATGTGTTAAGGCTAAAGTCCTATCATCTGCACGTAAATAATAACCGAAAGAATTCCCAATCCATTGTAAGTAGGACGGATTAAAAAACAATAAAGGCAGTTGTGGTAGTCGGATCCAAACTGTAAGCAACGGACAATCCCGTTTGGGTACGAAATCCGGCGTCCATCGAAAGGATCGATACATGCAGCTTTGTATCATGTGAGATTCCTTTGAAAGGGCGCGAACCAAATCTTCTTTAGAGGCTAAATGCACCATTACATGGCGGGGATCCATCAGACCAACAACAAAATCTTCTGTTAAGCCCCACGATTTGGAAATATGTTCCTGAATATGATGTAAAGAAGGACGCCCCACTGAAAATTTTAGAATAAGGGTGTTATGAAACTGTTTGGCCGCTGCCTCCATCTCCACCTGCGTAAACAAACAACCAATCTCATTGTTAACCATAATCACCGAATGAGGGGGAAGAGGTAGGTCTTTCAAAGTCGGCTTCTTCAAAGGGTTAGAACATTGAGGCATGCCTTTACTGGATACAGTCGCCGCATAGTAAAGTGGTGTCTTGGCAGTTGGGTTCGTGGGAGGGGATCCTTCCGTCACCGGTACGTCGCCATTCACCGGCACAGAATTATCAGGCGGCATAGCCGCAAAAACCTAACCCTAATTAGGGCAACGAAAAGAGCAAAGGCTAGAGAGAAAATTTTTCTAGAGAGAGAAACCACAAAGAAACGTATTTTTTTACATATATATTTTTTAAGAATTTGTTTTAAACTTTTGTTCCGTAAATTATTTTATTTTACTAACCTCCGTACTAAATTATTTTTGTTTTGTTGATTCTGTAACTTTTATTTTTTATAGTTGCTTGTTCCATAATTTTTTTATTTTACTAATCTCTTATATTTTTGTTTTCTTGACTCCGGAACTATTATTTGTGTTTTAGTTACTATTTTTTATGTTTAAAGAGAGAAAAATATTTAAACATATTTAAAAGAGAGGAAATGGTGGTGATGAGAGAGAAAATATGGAGGAGACGAAAGAGAGAAAGAGAAATACAACTAGAGAAGATAGGAGGGAGAAAGAGTGAAATAGTAACTCAAAAGTCAATAATTCAAAAGTGAGATTTGGAGGGAGAAATCCACCCTTAGCATTATATATATATTTACTAACCTCTTATATTTTTGTTTTCTTTACTCCGGAACTATTATTTTTGTTTTAGTTGTTATTTTTTATGTTTAAAGAGAGAAAAATGTTTAAACATATTTAAAAGAGAGGAGATGGTGGTGATGAGAGAGAAAATATGGAGGAGACAGATGAGAGAAATAGAAATACAACTAGAGAAGATATGAAAAAGAAAGAGTGAAATGGTAACTCAAAAGTCAATAATTCAAAAGTGAGATTTAGAGGGAGAAATTCACCCTTGTCATTATATATGTATATATAGATGTCAGGACATCTTTATAAAGGCAAATGATTAGAGAACTAGCTTCGTAATTGTTGAAATGTGCATTGTTGAGAATAAAACAAACCTGGATGATCCATCTTCATTGATAAAGAAAGATTTATTTACAATTTTTAATCTCTTTATGATTTATGATTTTACCCTAACTTAGAGCATTCATAATGGTGGTACCCTAAAACATCCTTTTTAGAAGCCCTTTAAAAAAGTTTCAACTCCAATGAGACTCACTATATAACCCTTTGAATTTATGACATCTTAACTAATAAAAATAACTACCAATATATTTCTATTTTTTTTCCTACCGTAATTGAAATAAAATATTTATACTTTTATATTTTATATTTTGTGAAAAATATATTATATGTTTTGATTATATTAATTATTTTTAATTAAATAAAGTCTTGTCACGCTTTTTAATATTATCAATATACTCATAATTTTAAGTTATAAATAATAAAAAGGGGAAATGATAGTGCAAAAAATACACTAAATTAATTGAAAAAGAAAATGGAAAAAATGGGAAAGCATACCATGATCAAAGTGATGATGTGAGTTGGGTTGTTTATTTAATTCATAGCCACTCTAGCCCATCAAAATTTAGGCCAAAAATTGGATGCTTTGATAAAAAAAAATAAAAAAAAAAATCAGTTTTTGCCGCCTTCATTAAATTATGACACAAATGTTTTGAAAGGGAACGAATACTAGGAAGAAGACCAGCGGAGAAGGAGACATGTGGGGGAGAGGGAATAAAGAGATGAATGGAGGCGCGCTAATACCCACCCAATAAGTTGGGGGAGAGAGTTAGTTTTTTTTAGGGATATGTTGATTGATAGGGTGTTCACGTACTGTGTGTCTTAAAGTGTGGCAAAAAAAACCCTAAAAAGGGTTTTAGGGTGTTAATAAATGGAACCACTATGGATGCTCTTATAGACTTTACATCTTATTACACACGTTACCCGACAAGAACCCATAAATTACAATTAACCTCTTAAACTAAGATTACACATGTGAAAACTATTACTTTATTGCTACCTGACCCCCTTTATCTGCATTAGCCATATGTTGATTAACATCCCCCCTCAAGTTGAGAGGCAAATAGATTTTGAATTCTCAAGTATCAACTTGGGCTGCAAATGGAAAAAATGGGCAGATGATAATGCTTTAGTAAACATATTGCAGGTTGTTCAGAAGAAGAGATAAGTTGAGTAAAAATGAGACCTTTATGAATCATTTCTCTAACCAAATGACAGTCTATGTCTATATGCTTCGTTTGCTCATGAAAAACCGCTAAATGGAGAGTAGCCTTGTTATCATAGTGAAGATGAGTAGGAGGCAATCTGGAAGTCCTTTACCAGAGCACTTTATTTCACAACATGTGTGATGATGCAAAAATAAACATCGTACCAGGGGTGCTAAAAGTTGTGGTCGTACGTGAATTGTCCATTGACTTGAACGGTTGTAAAATCGTCGTCTGAATGGATTATCTGACTATGTTTAGGTCTGCAAAATGAATCAACCGTGAGCCAGCGAGGAGGGTCCCCGCCAAAAACCCTCCGACGTGTTTATCAGATTAATGTATAAAACAGGAGGGCACGTAGCCCCCGTGAGTGGAGTGAAAACTATAGAAGATAGAGCCCTTTACTATGAGCTAGTAGGATTTATTTATATCTGAGGGATTAAGGTTGACTTGTCACGCATGGGCCAGACACATAATGCTCAGTAGTCTTATAAAGCATAGTGGGACAGTGTAGTAGAGAGCCCTTTTACCTAAGCGAGGCCCAATGCCTTTTGAGACAGATTAAATATAGGCACTTTAGTAGCCCCCTAGTCCTTATTCCTTGGGATTTATCTCAAGGGTAAGGATTATAATTTTTTAACAAGTAGGACATCTACTCAACTGCGAGATACTCGAGCGGGAGGATAAAATAAAGCTGGACTACGAGATGCTCAAGCGAGAGGATAATCTACTCAACTGCGAGACGCTCGAGCGGGAGGATAATGTGAAGCTCAACCACGAGATGCTCGAGCGGGAGGATAATCTACTCAACCGCGAGATGCTCAAGTAGGAGGATAATGTAAAGCTCAATCGAGAGATGCTCGAACGGGAGGATAATCTACTCAACTGCGAGACGCTCGAGCGGAAGGATAATGTACCTCAACGTAGTGAGGGTCTTCAAGAAGGCCAACAACCTCAACATGGTGAGGGTCTTCGAGGAATCTAGCAGCCTCAGCGTGGTGAGGGTTTTCGAGAAATCCAGCAGCCTCACAATGGTAAGGGTCTTCAACAAATCCAGTAACCTCACCGAGGTGAGGGTCTTCAAGAAGCGAGATGATCTAGCGAGAAGCTCAGCTGTGGGATGCCCAAACGGGGAGCGTAAGTGCATGAGAGCAATATGAAGCTCAGCCGTTAGTAAACTCGAGCACGGAGCATAAGCGCGGGAAGGCGCATAATCTACTCGACGACGAGTAAACTTGAGCAAAGAGCATAAGCGCAGGTAGGCGCGAGTACTACTCAACCGCGAGTAACACTCGGGCGGGAGGATAATATAAAGCTCAGCCTCGAGTAAACTCGAGCAGGGAGCGTAAACGCGGGAAGACGCGTAATCTACTCGGCAGCGAGTAAACTCTAACAATCGATTTAACAGAATTGATTCCGTTTCCGTCTACAATAGTGTCTACAATCAAGTAGGACCTAAATGCCTGGTTTCATTCCACTTATGGCCCTTGACCAAGAATAATATGTAGAAATCAATCAAGCTTACTCCATCAAAGCATATTTTCTCATCGGATATATATATATATATATATATATATATATATATATATATATATATATATATATATATATATATATATATATATAGACACACACACACACACACACACACGTCATTCGTCCTAACAAAATAGTCTCATTTCATTAGTGGAAACTCCTTGTATATCAAATAAGGAATCACAAAAAAAACGTTGGGAGCGCGTCCAAACACCCAACGCAAGCATGCCGAAACTCGGACCAATCTGCATGATTTGAGCTGCCACATGCGCCCGCCTTCGAATCTATATAACTAAAATATTTCTTAGTTTTCATTAAAATGCTTATATTTTGTATTAAGTTAATACTTTATACATTCCGATTAAGAGTTTGCCATATTATTTTGTAATGTTTCACTTAAAAGAGTCTATTTCCAAAACTTATGTTTACAATTTTCGTATTTTTTTTTAATCTTTACCTTTCATTTATGTTGTAAACATATTGATTGTACTTAAATATTTTTGTAATTATGACCAACTCTAATTACACTTGTATATCTCTTAATTATTAAAAAAAATATAGATTGTTTGGTTGGCATGGAGGAGTATTTATTTTCTTGTCAAAAAGAAACATCTATCCCCACCAAATCTAGTCTGATGGCAATGGTAGCTAGGGTGGTGATGAAAATGATAGTAAATGGAGGCAAGGGGTTAGGGTAGGTGCAGCTGGAGAAAGGTCTTGTTGGTTAGGATGATGCCATTAGAGCATGGACAATGCTGAATCAAACCAAATTATAGCTTATAATGGTGAATCTAAAGTGTATCTAATCTAATTAGGATTTGATTTTATTCTGATCAATATAGGCTACAAATCAAAACCAAATCAAATTAAATCAAACCAATCATCTGTACAATGAAACTACACTGTTTTAGCCTTTAAAGACACAAAACGGTACCATTTCTTGAAGGAAAATTCAAAAAACTCGGACAGTGGCTGACAAGCCCACATGGACGCATGACTTTGGGGACTTTGGGGGGGGGGGCTGACACGCTTTCCTGGTTGACTTGGTTAGTTTTGTTAATTATCCATCGTTTTTGGGCATTTTCGGTATTAAAAAAATAAAAATAAAACAGTTCATATTTTTATCTATAAATATAGACTAGGTTTGTCTCATTTAGATACCAAACAATTTTTTTGAAGATAAAGATAGTGAGGTATGAAAAAGTATTAAATTATGTGTCACTGTAGTATAGGTTTTTTTGATTTTAAATAAAACTTGTATCAAATGTATTAACATTACTAATAGCAGCCTCAATTGCAGTTGCACCCTAAGACAAGGGACTGAAATCAGATCAAGTGCAAAGTTTGGAGAACTGAAGTCTAAACTAAAGAGATACCTGAATTATGTTGTGTTGCAAAGTACAAGGGCTTGGTTGTAATTCTTTCTTAGTTAGTGGCTGTCTTTGTTTCTTTTTAGGGAAGAGTTTGGACGGGTAGTTTCCCCCGTTATTGTATTTTCATATATATTTCTCAGCAATTGTAATTGTTCAAGTAAGTTTTTTCAATATCAACAAAAACTTCTTTTCTCCATAATATCAATCCAAGAATCCTTTGTTTCCATTATGTTTCTTGTCAAAATGGATTATTTTATTGTTTTTAATTGAGTTGTGATTGATTTAATATTTGATTTTAGTTTTTTAATTTTAACATTGTCCATGCTCTTACAAGTGCTGATGGCTGGTGTTAGAATACCAAGAGAGAAGATTTGCCACATTATTAGATGCCTGACATGAGTCATTGTTTTCTCTCAGTAAAAAATATTCTACGTACTAGTAGAAGCAGGGAGCCAAGGATGCAACACAGGGAAAGCAAAGTTGACCCACTCTACAAAGTATAGCTCATGTAACCTACACACCTTTTGCTTTTTTCTCATTTATACTTCCATTTACTTGCGCTTAAATAGAAAGTAGAAAGATAAGACATATTGGGTTAATGTCACCCGTAATCCCCCTATTTTTAACTTTTTAGTGTTAGTCCCTGATGGATGGAGTTACTTTTTGGTAAAATAATGGAAAGTAATCAAAAGGGGAAGTGCAACCCCGAATTGAAATTCAAACTTCGCCCCTTTTCATACATAGTTTGATTTTACCATATGATATATATTGTTGTTATTCCTAGTATTTCCATCCTCAGTCAAATTGTTTCCTTCTTCAACTATTGATTGAGTCCCTTTAGCACAAGCATTGTTCACCTATGTTGCACAGACACGCCCAACCTCTGTCGTATTTTGTGTTAGATATGTGTCCGACATTAACACGATATGAATACGCAAAACACGGCTCCAAATACGTACATGGGCTCAAAAATCATGTATTTCCGTGTCAGTGTACCCGCATCCGTGCAAAATGTCAGTTGGCAGATATCTTCACAAAATTTTTAGGGAAGAATTTGCACTGGAATTTTATATCCAAGTTGGAGTTGTCAGCATTCACATACCCTCAACTTGTGGGGAGGGTATGAACATTACTAATAGCAGCCTTAATTGCAGTTGCACCCTAAGAGAAGGGACTGAAATCAGATCAAGTGCAAAGTTTGGAGAACTGAAGTCTAAACTAAAGAGATACATGAATTCTGGTGTGTTGCAAAGTACAAGGGCTTGGCTGTAATTCTTTCTTAGTTAGTGGATGTCTTTGTTTCTTTTTAGGGAAGAGTTTGGACGGGTAGTTTCCCCCGTTATTGTATTTTCATATATATTTCTCAGCAATTGTAATTGTTCAAGTAAGTTTTTTCAATATCAACAGAAACTTCTCTTCTCCAGAATATCAATCCAAGAATCCTTTGTTTCCATTATGTTTCTTGTCATGGTATCAGAGCAAGAGATCTGATATTCAACAATCGTTTTCTTTTCTTCCTTTTCATCTAAACCCTAGACAATGACAGAAGAATCATCAAAGGCCAAGAACGATCAATCGCAACTGAAGAACAAAGGGGTTTCCATGGAAATTGGAATTGATCCCAATATGCAACCGCTGTATTTGCACAACAATGACCACCCAGGGCTCGTACTTGTTGCTGCAAAACTGACAGGGAGTGAAAATTACAACTCATGGAAGAGATCAATTGAAATTGCTTTGTCGGCCAAGAACAAAATCACTATCTTGAATGGTGTTTACCCTATTCCAGAAAAGGAAGATTCCTTATTTCCTTTGTGGGCTAGGGCCAATGATATGATAATCTCTTGGATTTTCAACACAGTCACTGAAGAAATTAGTAATAGTTTGAAGTTTGTGATTGACGCCAATTCTGTATGGAAGGAACTTGGAGAAAGAATTGCATAGATTGGAACAAGGGGCAGGATCTGTGGAATTTTATTTTCACATGATGAAGGGTTATTGGGATGAATCTTCAGCCTTGGACCCCACCACAATGTGCAAGTGCCCCTGCAGTTGTGGTTCTTCAAAGAATCAAGAATCTAGGGATCAGAGGAAACAACTCATGCAGTTCTTGATGGGTTTACATGAGAGTTATGTAAACATAAGAGGACAGATTCTAAGAATGAAACTGTTGCCCACAATCGCTGAAGCCTACTATATGGTTAGACAGGAAGAGACACAAATGCAAGGCTACATACCTGAGATAGGCTCTCTTGCAGCCAATGTCACTCAATTAGGGCAATCTCAGGTTCTGCCAGATAAATTCAATTCAGGTTCTTCTCAAAGCAGGATGGGCAGTGGGAGAACCACATTCAGAAAAGGCATTTTCTGCAACTATTGCAGCAGAGAAGGACACATCAAAGAAGAATGTTATAGGCTTAAAGGGTTTCCCATTGGGCATCCAGGGAATCCCAATCATCCTGCACACAGATCAAAGCCCAACAAAGAATCTTTTGGGAATGGACAAACTGGGAAGAACCAAGGAAACCCCAGAGCCATGCAAATACAATCTACACAAAATAGGAATGTAGACACCAACAACAAATCTATACCTGGAATGTCCAGTATTGAACAACTGCAGGAACAAATAAACCAAGTTATGAGCATGCTTAAAGCCAAAGAAAGCCCTGAAGAGCACAACACATATCAAAATAGGAGTAAATTCGTTGGTATGACTCACATGGCAGGTACTTCAATTACTGAACATAATTTTAAACCACAATTTTCAATACATACTTGGATTATTGATTCAGGGGCTACTGACCATAAATGCACTTCTTTATCTATCATGCATGATATTAATGTTGCTGATCATCACATTATCCTTTCATTACCTAATGGTGCTAAAGTCAAAGTGAATCATATAGGAAAGGCCTATATCAACCCACAGTTAACTTTAAATAATGTCTTCTACATACCTGAATTCAAGTACAACCTTCTATCTATCTCTAGACTTACTAAGCAAATCAATTGTCACATTATCATCATTGGGGTACAATGTTTTTTCCAGGACCTTCAGATGACCAAGGTCATAGCTACTGGTGATCTGAGTGATGGGCTGTACCTTCTCAAAGCTGAGCAATTCCCTGCTTCCAGACACATTTGCACTAATGCCACTAGAGACAAGGACTTAGTTTGCTGGCACCAAAGACTTGGGCACACTTCTTTAAGTACTCTTAAGAAAATTGTTAGTTTAAGCCCTCTGTGTAATCAAAAGAACCTTAATACATAAAGTATCCTGCATTGTGATGTTTGTCCTTTAGCTAAACAGCATAAACTGCCTTTCACACTTAGCAATATTAAAAGTAAAGCCTGTTTTGATCTTATACATTGTGATCTTTGGGGACCCTACAGAAAGACTACTATGAATGGTTGTAGATACTTCTTAACTATAGTTGATGATTTTTTAAGAGGAGTCTGGACCTTCCTTATGTCTACTAAAACTCATGTGTTTTCCCTATTGAAACAGCTCAATGCTTATGTTCACAATCATTTCCAAACCTCTATTAAGTTTTGTAGGACATATCATGGGACATAATTTTATAACAGTGAAGTCATACCTTATCTCAATGATCTAGGTATTGTTCATCACAGTTCTTGTATAGACACTCCACAACAAAATGGAGTTGTAGAGAAAGCATCAAGATCTTCTTGACATGTCCAGGCCATTAGGTTTCGTCAGCCGACTTCCTATCCATTTTTGGGGATATTGTTTATTGGCAGCCACCCACATAATAAATAGAATTCCCACTGCAGCCACTAATTTCAAAACACCTTATGAAGCCCTTTATAAAACCAAGCCTAGCTATGATCACTTGAGAACTATAGGTTGTTTGTGCTATGCATCCACTCATCCAGCAGATAAATTTGCTCCTAGAGCAATAAAATATGTTCTATTAGGTTATCCTGCAGGACAGAAAGGCTATGTCTTATACAGCCTTGAGACCAATAAAGTTATCATTAGTAGACATGTCATTTTTAATGAGTCTATCTTTCCTTTCATTAATAAAGATTCTGCTGTTGATGTGCAACCACATGCTTAGCCCAATATAGATGTTAATCTCTTCCATGATGATACTCTTGATTGTCATACTCATCTTAATGCTGATTTGAATGAAACTAACATTAACCTTGATGAGTCTAGTGATATCAGAGAGGAGGTTGATCCTCCCATTCCTACAAGAACATCTACTAGAGTCAGATATCCCTCTGTGAAGTTGAAAGATTATATTGTCTCATCTGTTTTCACTAAGCCAAATCATGTTTTAAACAAACATCACACACAACAACATTGTATTAATTCTATGATACATATACAAGAGCCACACACTTACAATGAAGCTGCACAAAGTCCTGATTGGGTGGAAGCCATGAACAAAGAAATAACAGCTCTTGAATCCAATCAAACCTGGGATGTAGTGAGTTTGCCTCATGGAAAGAAAGCTATAGGATGCAGGTGGATTTTTAAAGTTAAATACAATTCAGATGGCAATGTGGAGAGGCTCAAAGCCAGATTAGTTGCCAAAGGATACAACCAAACAGAGGGAATAGATTATTCAGAGACTTTTGCCCCTGTAGCCAAGATGGTGACAGTCAGGTCTATTCTGGCCATAGCTGCATCACAGAAGTGGGAAACACATCAACTTGATGTCAACAATGCTTTTCTACATGGGGATCTAGAGGAAGAAGTTTATATGCAGTTACCCTTAGGATACAATCCAAAGAGCAATGTAGGCAGTGTTTGCAAGTTGAAAAAAGTCTTTGTATGGATTGAAGCAAGCATTCAGACAGTGGTTTTCCAAACTGACTGAAGTTCTCATTGGACTTGGCTACACTCAATCCCTTGCAGATTATTCGCTATTTACTTTGAGAAATGAAGCCAAGTTCACCAGTGTGCTTGTGTATGTTGATGATATTCTGGTGGCAGGTAATGACATGGACACCATTAGCAATTTGAAACATCTGTTGCATGATAAGTTCATCATTAAGGACTTAGGGCCTGTGAAGTATTACTTAGGGATAGAAGTCATGAGGTCAGTTGATGGATTTCACCTTAGCTAGAGGAGTTATGCTTTGGACTTAATTGAAGCAGCAGGGTTAATGGATGCCAAGCCTCTTACAATTCCTTTTGATCCAAATGGAAAGCTTCTGCTTAATGAAGGAACCCTACTGGATAACCCTACAGAGTACAGGCAGTTGGTAGGAAAACTCATATACCTTACTTTTACCAGGCCAGATCTTGCTTTTGCAGCTTAGTGCTTGAGCCAATTTGTGCAGAATCCAAGACATACACATTTGAAAGCCTTACATAGGGTGTTAAGGTATGTTAAAGCCTCACCAGAATAGGGAATTTATTTGCCTTCTACCAACAGTCTCAAATTGCATACTTTTTGTGATAGTGATTGGGCAGGGAACCCAAATGATAGAAAGTCTATAACAGGTTTTTGCATGATGTTGGGCAAATCTCTCATTTCATGGCATTCCAAGAAGCAGTCCACAGTCTCTAGGTCTTCTACTGAATCAGAGTACATAGCTCTAGCTACAGCCAGCTGTGAAGTTATTTGGTTGAAAGGCCTGTTGAAAGATTTGGGGGTCAATTTGCCTACACCTGTTACTTTGTACTGTGACAATTCTTCTGCCATAGCTGTGGCTAACAATCCAGTTTACCATGCCAGGACTAAGCACATAGAACGGGATTGTCATTTTATTAGGGAAAAGATTTCTGCTGGCCTGATCAGATTGCAACATATTTCTACAAAATGTCAGTTGGCAGATATCTTCACAAAATTTTTAAGTAAGAATTTGCACTGGAATTTTATATCCAAGTTGGGAGTTGTCAGCATTCACACACCCTCAACTTGTGGGGAGGGTATTAACATTACTAATAGCAGCCTCAATTGCAGTTGCACCCTAAGATAAGGGACTGAAATTAGATCAAGTGCAAAGTTTGGAGAACTGAAGTCTAAACTAAAGAGATACCTGAATTATGTTGTGTTGCAAAGTACAAGGGCTTGGTTGTATTTCTTTCTTAGTTAGTGGCTGTCTTTGTTTCTTTTTAGGGAAGAGTTTGGACGGGTAGTTTCCCCGTTATTGTATTTTCATATATATTTCTCAGCAATTGTAATTGTTCAAGTAAGTTTTTTCAATATCAACAGAAACTTCTTTTCTCCAGAATATCAATCCAAGAATCCTTTGTTTCCATTATGTTTCTTGTCAAAATGGATTATTTTATTGTTTTTAATTGAGTTGTGATTGATTTAATATTTGATTTTAGTTTTTTAATTTTAACATTGTCCATGCTCTTACAAGTGCTAATGGCTGGTGTTAGAATACCAAGAGAGAAGATTTGCCACATTATTAGATGCCTGACATGAGTCATTGTTTTCTCTCTGTAAAAATATTCTACGTACTAGTAGAAGCACAATTGACCCACTCTACAAAGTATAGCTCATGTAACCTACACACCTTTTGCTTTTTTCTCATTTATACTTCCATTTACTTGCGCTTAAATAGAAAGTAGAAAGATAAGACATATTGGGTTAATGTCACCCGTAATCCCCCTATTTTTAACTTTTTAGTGTTAGTCCCTGATGGATGGAGTTACTTTTTGGTAAAATAATGGAAAGTAATCAAAAGGGAAAGTGCAACCCCGAATTGAAATTCAAACTTCACCCCTTTTCATACATAGTTTGATTTTACCACATGATATATATTGTTGTTATATCTAGTATTTCCATCCTCTGTCAAATTGTTTCCTTCTTCAACTATTGATTGAGTCCCTTCAGCACAAGCATTGTTCACCTATGTTGCACAGACATGCCCAACCTCTGTCGTATTTTGTGTTAGATATGTGTCCGACACTAACACGATATGAATATGCAAAACACGGCTCCAAATACATACATGGGCTCAAAAATCATGTATTTCCGTGTCAACGTACCCGCATCCGTGCAACATAGTTTAAATGTTCACATAATTTATGCAGATATTTTTCATCAGTCGTATTAAATGCCCCAAAAAATTTAGAGACACCATGTAAACTGTTAGATATTCATTATAGGTTCGCTACAAAGACACCCAAATATACGTGAGCTTAAACAACGAGTTGATAACCAAAGGTACTCAACAACCACCAATAGATATATAATAAAGATTGTGAAGTATCCAATGGTTTCCAAAGAAAAGTCAAATGATCAAATTATTATTTGATTAGTAATGAAATTAATTAGTCTATAATAAATTTACTTGTTTGACCTTAATTAGTGATTTGTTATATTTGGGGCTATATATGTCCAAACATTATAGTTACAATTTTTCACACGTAATTACTAAGCACGCTACAAATTTGCTTATTATCTCGATCTTCACCAACAAATGTATTATTATAGTTACAATTTTCATATACCTCTAATAATGTCTTTCCTAACATATGATGTCTCACTTTCATACACGATTTTTCTATTTGTCCTCTCCTATCCATAGGCGTTAAAAATAGTGATAGAAAATCATGTACATGAGGATTATGTTGGTCGTTTTACTTGTGACGCAAAGTGGGATTTGGTTATAATCTCATCATTTAGTTTGCCATTTGGTATTTAAAATATTTTTTATTTAAAAAATATATTATTATTTCAATAATACAAAATTAGTTATACTTTGTCTCATGTTTAAATTTAAACTAAAAAAAACGCATCACTCCAAAAAAAATTAAATTTAAATTAAATTAAATTTATTTTTTTATCCTTCACTTTTTTTCGTCAACTCCATCATTCATAAACTCACCACCACCACCACCACCACCACCACTATCACCTCAAATTTCACCATTAGTCCAAAGGTTAATTTTTGATTTGATTTTATTTAATTTTCTAATTCCTTACTCCTTCCTTCGAAGTAACCCATTTGAAAAACTCATCAATTATAGACACACCACCACTACAACCTTAAATTTCACTTTTACAAACTCAATTCAAAAATTTTTAAATTGAAACTGAAACTCATATGACTATTTGAAAATTTGATGATATATTGGAAATCTCACAACGTTTTATTTCATCTAAACCATCATTGTCATCCTTATAATCACCGCCACTACTGCCCCTGACACCAACATCCCTGTGGTCGTTAATGCCGCCATCAACATCACAATCACCAAAAAACACATTCACCTCGCCTTGCTCAAATGGAGATATAGAATCTCTTTAGCTTCTGATTAGTCAGACTTCTTTCTTTGAACGTCTATCAATTCTTAGTTCCTATCCACTTTCGATGTCAAATTACTAAGCAATGAGAATCTAATTTAGGATGAGGCTTGAAAAGATGTCGATTGGTGACAGTCTCTTTCAATTAAAGGAGAGTTGTGGTAGAAGAAAAGTAAGTTGATAGTCAGAGGAGGAGAATAGAGAGATTCTCACACGTAACTATCTCGGGTTCTATGAAGAGGAGCAAGCAAGTTAAGACCAAAACACAAAAGTTCGTACTAAGTCATATAACCTGCCCGCCCGAGGAACTGACCTATTTGCTAGGGTAATCGAAACATCCCGTTCACAACAACATGTATAAATATACCTGACTATTACTAAGTTTCGACTCAACCCTTCCTTATTTGTTTTCCTTAGATCTCAGTCAGGCGAAGAGGTGAGCGTGACAGCTGTGAACGCTTGAGCGCTAGTGGTGTATTTATTTTTGGGGTAGCGTTCTTGTTGATTTTGCTAGTAGTTATGTTGTACAACAAGACTCGTAGTCTTCTTTTGGGATATTTGTGTGTGCTACCTTTTGTAAACCCTTTTGAGTCCTTAAAGACTCTGTATACATAGTGTGTTTTTTTAAAACATACTCCTTTTATGTTATTCAAGTGGTTAAGCTTACCTGGGTCCTAGTTAAGGTAAGTTTGGGGCGTGACATTATGTATGTAGTAATATCCTATTGAACTCATATGACCCCCTTTCAAATATTACAACATCTATAGTCTCAAGTTGATGTTTATTAAGGTATTGGCGACTATGTAAAATTAAACCTTAACCCCACGCACAATATATATGTATATGAGTTAATTGCATAAAAATCCCTGACCTATTTTAGTTTTTTCGTTTTGAACCATGTCTTGTTTTTTTATGTTACCTTAAGTGGGTCCTAGTTAAGGTAAGTTTGGGGCGTGACATTATGTATGTAGCAATATCCTATTGAACTCATATGACCCCCTTTCAAATATTACAACATTTATAGTCTCCAGTTGATGTTTATTAAGGTATTGGCGACTATGTAAAATTAAACCTTAACCCCACGCACAATATATATGTATATGAGTTAATTGCATAAAAATCCCTGACCTATTTTAGTTTTTTCGTTTTGTACCATGTCTTGTTTTTTTATGTTACCTTTTATGTTACCTTAAGTGGGTCCTAGTTAAGGTAAGTTTGGGGCGTGACATTATGTATGTAGCAATATCCTATTGAACTCATATGACCCCCTTTCAAATATTACAACATCTATAGTCTCAAGTTGATGTTTATTAAGGTATTGGCGACTATGTAAAATTAAACCTTAACCCCACGCACAATATATATGTATATGAGTTAATTGCATAAAAATCCCTGACCTATTTTAGTTTTTTCGTTTTGTACCATGTCTTGTTTTTTTTATGTTACCTTTTATGTTAACTTAAGTGGGTCCTAGTTAAGGTAAGTTTGGGGCGTGACATTATGTATGTAGCAATATCCTATTGAACTCATATGACCCCCTTTCAAATATAACAACATCTATAGTCTCAAGTTGATGTTTATTAAGGTATTGGCGACTATGTAAAATTAAACCTTAACCCCACGCACAATATATATGTATATGTTGAATCTTGCATGAAATTAGATTTGCTTAAAATCATTCCACTTGATTGTCAGTCAAGAATTTAAATTATCTTTGGTCAGCTCGTAAAATTATTTTGTCAGTTATTCTCTTCAGCTGACCTTAACGTTTTTAGTGTCAGTTTGTCTTTCCTTATTTGATTGATCATATACATGTACTGACACTTTCCTACTTTGTGTTTTTGGTAGATATTCTGCTAGATAATATTTCACAGGATCTTTTGAGATCTTGCATCTGCCAAACACATTTTCAAATTCAAAATGTATTCCTAACGGGTTACTCTTGAAGATTATTTATACCCACTGGAAGCATTCTTGAAGACAATAATTTTTACAGAAGTCTAAAGCCATTATACTTTCAAGAAACTTCTCTGTGCCTTAGTCTTTGTAGAAAAAACATTAGCTAGATACTCTTCTTTGATTTATTCTCTCTAGTTATTGTTTAGGCAAACACTGAGTGATTCTACTTCATATCTTTTGAAATCAATCAGTTTGTCACACGAGATTGATTGTTTTTCAATCATTCTCCACAAACACCGGTCTTTTGTTGTACACTTATCCATTAGAGATCAAATAGATTTTTAATAAAATTAGTGCACTTCAAAAATCCAAGTCTAACCAACTTGGTAGTGGACGTAGCAGTTTATCTGTGAACCACTTCAACTGATTTGTCAGCCGCTTCTTATATTCTTGCAAACTGACTCAACACTTAAGAAGTTTTTTTAACTAATTAAGTGTCAGTCAGTTAACAACAATTGGTTGCTTAATTGTTCAGTTAATTAGTATTTCATTTCCCTCCATATTCAGTGATTAACTTTAAAAGACAACTTCCTTTGAAAACAGTTGTGTCAGCTAACTGACCAACTTTCATTAGCTTAAGCTTTTTCAAAGTGTCAGCCAGCTGACCAATTTTCAACTGACTGATAAAACTAGTTTTCCGCTGCCAAATTAAAAGTTTTACAAATCAACCCTTGAAGTTTTAAAGGCTATTCACCCCCCCTCTAGCCTTAACTGTTGCCATCTGGACTTACAATATATGAGTTGCATAAAAATCCCTGACCTATTTTAGTTTTTTCGTTTTGAACCATGTTTTTTTGTTTTTTTTTTGGCATGTAAAACCTCAACCCTATATTTTTTTTCCAATTAAAACCTTCCCGCCAAAACAATTATGTTATAAACCTTGTCCAATTTTTAAATTTAAAAAATAACCCAATCTTTGACCTCATTTTCAAAAATTCAAATGCAATACAAACCTCATACAATTGTTAAAATTTCAAAATGAACCTTGACAGTGGTTCCTCTCCTCTATGCCTTTGTATGTTGTTGAAAATAAGATGACTCGATTTAAAGCTGCCAAATTGGGCTAAATCCCGCGGGCATGCCCTCCCCGCCACCTAAAAGGGGAGGGTTGGGGCAATGAAATGTGGAACCGTTTGGGAGCGGACCTCACGGGCTGCGGGCTTGAATGGTACGGGGTGGGGCGGGACGGGGATGGGCTGCCCGTCATTTTTTGGGACTTGATGTGTTTTATTTTAAATTGCTTTGATTAAGGAGACTGAAGACTAAAACTAAAAGGTTACTCACTGCCTTTCTTTCCCTCACAATTTACAAAGTTTCTCTCAAAGTCGCTCTCTCTCCCTCTGCGTCTTCCTTGTTCCCTCTCTCTTCTACAAAGTTTTCTCACAGTCGCTCTCTCTCTCGCTCTCACAGTTGCTCTCTCTCTTACTCACTATCTCACAGTCGCTCTCTCTCATTGAATTGCAGATTCTGCCGACGGTTGTGTCTCGCTTTCCACTTCAGAATAAAACATGATATGTCGCTCTCTAATCTTCACGAATGTGCATCTTCAGTCAATCAGCCCTGAAGTAAGATCCTAAAGTAAGATTTGGGTTCATTTTGAATTTTGGAGCCCTAGTTCTTGAATCTGCCCTCATAGATAAGTAGGCGTTGAATTTTTTAGCCCTAGTTCTTGAATTTGTACTCATAAACAAGACGGTTAGATCTGGATTTATAATTAATTTTCTAAATCATTGGTTCAGTATTAATTATAAACAAGAAGATACTTCATACTTCCAGAACATCCATTCTATTTGTTAGAACAATAGTAGCTAGGATTCGCAAAAAACTGTTAATGCAGTTTCCAATGTAGCTCGTTACTGTAGCTACAATGGAAGATACATTGGTCAGAATAATTAAAACAACGGAAGACTGAAAAACTAAAGCACGAATTAAGCACAAACGTATACCAAACAACCAACAAGCCTATGCTTGTAGATCTAGCCTTATAGCAAAAAAGATTTCACTAAATAATATGATTTGTTTTACAATAACTTATGTGATATCACCAAAACAAATACTCTAGACAACAAGTCTTGGAGAGCAAAACTCACAGAAAAACAGGTAAAGAAAACGTGGGAAGAAACAAACAGCTTCCTAGAACAGCTAGGAAGACAAACAGCTCCAACACTCCAATGTAGTTCCAAATGTTATAACATTCGGAGCTGCATTCAAATTCTGCTAGTCTGGATTTCTGAACACTCTTTACACTCTGGATATTTTGTTCTGCTATGCTCTCAGTTCTCTCACTGTGTTCTGCACGTATTCAGCTTTAGCCCAAGTCCTCTATTTATATTGTGAAGGAGACCTACACATAAAGAAGGAAACAAACTCCAATATAGAAAATGATTAGAATTAGTAATGAAATCAACTTCCTTATTTACTAGATTCTCTTACTAAAAGGACAAGGACTCCAAGGCAAGGCATTTAGGAAGAATTTTTGCACAGATTTTGTTTCCAAAAACAACTCCTAAGATTTAGGACCAAGAAACCCAAAATATAATGAAATATTTTGTTTCCAAAAATGCCTAAACTTAATGACCAAGAAAGGAGAAACGAAAACAAAAATAGGCCATGCCTATTTTACCTTTACAATCTCCCCCTTTGTTGAGCCTTTTTGGTCAAATAATATGACAAGTGTTGCCACATATTCAACACAAACAAGATCCTTCAAACTTGCATTTGTTAGCAAACAACTCCCCCTGAAACTGGCAATTAGAGGAAAGTCTATAAACTAAATATGCAGTAGATTATCAACCAAGCAATACCCAGATTAGCTTTGCAAAAATTCACAGAGCAGATTATTACAGACCAAGTGTTATCCAATGCAAACAACAAAACCAACAAAGTCAGAGTGTTTTAGATATGGAAGACAAACACCAGTTACAACCAAGAAATAGAAACACATCTTCAGCTTTCAGGCTCATCTTTAGCAGTGGCAACTGTATTGGAAACATGAGCAGTAGCAGCTTCTTCAGGAGCAGCACCAGCTTCTTTAGGAGCAGCACCACCAACACTTGAATCACCTCCCCCTATTTGGCCATAATACATACACATCCAGGCAGAATATTGAGCCTCCAAGTTCTGAAGGATAGCAATTTGGGACCTGACTTGGACAAGCTGTGCCTGAATGAATGATAGAGATATAGGAGCAGTGGGTCCAAGAAAAATAAGGGCAGGTGCTGATGAAGAACCAGATGTAGCTACATTGGCAGCTACATTGCCCAAAACTGGAGCAGATGGAACAGCAGCATACTGAGATGCAGATGCAGGGGCAACAGGTGTAGGCATGACTGATGAAGTGCCAGGAGCAGAGGGGTATGAAAATACCAAGGGAAAATTTATCACCCTATCTCCCCTTAATAATTTGACTGAGATGTGAAGGGGGTCAAGGATAGGGGTGAGTCTTTCACCTACATAGGGAACAAATCCTTGGGCAACCAAAACTTTGTAGGTAAGGGAAGGGAAAATGAGAGCCTTTTTGTCCCCTTCAGACTCTGCTAGAGAGATAATTTTCCTAAAAGCAAAATCTCCAAAATCAAAAGGCAGGCCTAGACCAATCTGATATAAGGTCCTAGCATGTTCTTCAGTAACAACATTGGAATTTGAGGTTGGGGCCCAATTTGCACAACAAATTTTGTACATGACAGCATACAAGGAGGAAAGCTTGGAAGTGCTAACATTTGCCCCTTTTACTGGCCATTTGGATACTAATCCTCCTGTTAGCTCCTTGACACAAAGATTTAAATCAGACATCAACCCTACAACCCCAACAACATGAGACCCAAAAAGCCTATTGATTATGGATGGAGAGAAGTCAAACCATTGGTTTCTAACAAACACTTTTTCAAATCTAGGATCACAAGCAGAAGAAGTTCTTTTCTCAAGATTGGCATAGAATTCAAAAATAATGTTTCTAAGATATGGAGAGGCAGAAGATAGTGTGGCTAAGAGACCTCTATCAGAAAAGAATTGAACAAGATTTTGTGCAAGCAATTCTTCCTTGAGAATCAGTCTTTCATCAACAAATTTCCTAGAGGTGTTATACCTTAAGGAAGCAGCAGAGGAGATAAAAGTTTCAGAAAAAGAGGTACCTAGACCAACTTCAGTGGATGCAGAAGTGAATGTAGCTTCCCCAGTTGCTACATTGGGAGCTACATTGGTCACAGTAGCTGCTCTTCTTCTGGTGAAATGTAGGGGGACCTCTTCATTTTCTTCACTGTCTTCAGGAGAAGCCTCTTTTGTTGCAAAGTCCTGGTCAGAACTGTCATCAAATTCTGAGGAGCTTGAAGATTGGACAGGACTAGGAGAATGAGGAGATGCATTCTTTAGATGAACCAAATAATCTGCAAGGGTCCTCTGTTCATCTGAGTAGCTTATTTCTGAGGGGTCCACTTCAGGGACAACAGGGGTAGCAGCAGAAGAATCCTCATTATGTTCAGGAGATGTAGGAGGAAATACCACTTTGGGAGAGGGTATTGGATAGTCTTCATCTACAGTGTCCATTGGAGTGGGAAGAGAAGAGCTTCTATCAAAGCTTTGAGCACCCAGACTGGGTTTAGCAATAGATTCACCCTTAGCAACAGGACCAACAAAATCGCCATCATCGCTGTCACTAGCAATAGGGACAGCTTCTTCGAATTGGCCTTGGGTGACATTGAATTTCTTCGCACGTTCAACCTCAGCACCACTAGGATTATCAAAATTGCTTGGAATTCCCCTCAAGCGTTTGGATTTTCGGGTGCTAGGGTTTCCCCCAAGCAGTATGATGGAGGGGGGTTCTGGAAAGGGTTTAGCTAGCACAATGGCTGAACCTGGATTTGTTGGAGAGGAAGGTTGGAGGCGATGTAGCTTCGGGAGAAGTAGCACTGGAAGCTACATTGGCTGAGGGACTCTGCTTCAGGGAATCTGAAGGGCTGGAAGGATTAGACGCCATTGAGGATTTAAGGTTTCAAGAGAGGAGATGAAGAGAAAGAGAGATGGCGGCAGAAATGCAAATTGAGAATTGTTTGTGCAGGAGAGTGAAATAGGGATGAACTGAAACCAGCATAAACCACTTAAACACCAAGCACTAAATGAATTAGTCGTTAGTGACTAAAAACAAGGAATATGAGAGGGCAGTTTTGTGATAAGACTCAAACCAGATTTTTGAATTTTGAAAGAAATTAACCAAATCTCATAAAAGAGCATTAAGAAATATGATGTTGAGAAAAATGTGGGGAGCTATGTATGTGGATAATAATAGATTTCTCTTTCACATTCTTGAATATTTTGAATTTAAAAAAAAAACCAAGGATTCAGAACAAACACACTAAAGGGTTTACCAAAATTGTACCAACCCAAGCATTCATTAACAGTCATATCCATTATCCAAACACTCTTGAAGCATCACACAGATTAGACTCCCACATAAAATATTCAACATGGAATACTTTGATAATTATTTTGCAATTTGAGATACGGATAAATTTTCAATAGGCTGATATTGACACAAACAGAATATGTCCTATAAATTATGCCTAACAGATAAGGAAATCAGATCAGACAGAATCTAGTCTAATGTAGTCATACCAATGTGAAAAATGTCTAGATCATCTGGATGTAGTTCCCAATGTAGCTGCATTGGGAGATGCATTCACCAAAATTGTGATTTTATGTACACTTTCTCAATGTTTGTTCATAAAAGCAATACTCATCTCCCACAAAATCCATAGGTGCTTTATTTCCCTAGGAGAATAGCTCTACTTTATTGCAAGCATATTCACAACATGTCACTAGGAACCTTTCACACTATTTACCAAGGGAAACCACTTAGCTTTTGATCAACCCATGAAATCCAAGGATTCATAGTCCCAAAAGAAAGTTGCCATAAACCTTGTTCATAGGTAGCTCTTTTCCGTTAGGTTGCTTTAACACTTTTTCTTTCAAGGGTATTCAATTTATTCAAGATCAACCTATGAGAACCTAAGTTCCGTAGTACCAAGATAAAGTGCTACAACCCTTGATTTTAAAGGTAGCTCTTTCCTCTATGGACTTCAATATTGCAAACAAAAACAATTTTGGGAAAGAGAGAGAGAGAGAGAGAGAGAGAATCAGTATAACAAAATCACAATAGATTTTGAATGCAAATCCTAGTCAACAAAAGGCACAAAACATGAGAGATGAAACTAGTGTGCCCCCCTAAATACACAATGCAAGATGCCTATTATATATATATATATATATATATATATATATATATATATATATATATATATATATATATATATATATATATAAAGGCAAGTGTAGAGTTACATGGCACTCATACCAAAAGTTTTTGTAAGATTGATAAATCTCTCAAAGTCTGTACTCTTAGTAAAAATATCAACCAATTGATTTTCAGTCCCTATATGTTCAATGGAAATAATACCCTGTTCAACCAAGTCTCTAATAAAATGGTGTCTTATATCAATGTGCTTAGTTCTAGAGTGTTGAACAGGAGTTTTTGCTATGCTTATAGCACTGGTGTTGTCACAATACATGGTTAACACATTACTATGTAGGCCATAATCCTTGATCATTTGGTTCATCCATAAAAGTTGTGTACACCCACTACCAGCAGCAATGTATTCAGATTCAACCGTGGAGAGGGCAACACAGTTTTGCTTTTTACTAAACCAAGAGATCAAGTTGTTACCCAAATAAAAACATCCACCAGATGTACTTCTCATGTCATCAACACTACCTGCCCAATCAGCATCATAAAACCAACATGGTTAGTATTAGTGTGTTTTGTGTACCATAAACCCATAGCGCAAGTCTCACTAACATACCTAATTATTCTTTTGACATCTTTCAAATGAGAGACTCTAGGGTTTGCTTGGTATCTAGCACACAAACACACACTATACATGATGTCTGGACGGGTGGCAGTCAAATATAGCAGACTTCCTATCATGCTTCTATACAGAGTATGGTCAACACTTTCAGATTTCTCATCTTTGCAAAGTTTATTGGATGTACCTATAGGTGTTTTCTTTTTCTTTCCATCCTCAAGACTAAATTTCTTCACCAAGTTAAGAGCATACTTGGCTTGAGAGATGAACACCCCTTAATGCAATTGCTTTATTTGAATCCCTAGGAAAAATGTTAATTCTCCTACCATGCTCATTTCAAAGGTAGATGTCATGCAATGCACAAATTCCTTCTCCAAGGACTTAGAAGTGGACCCAAACACAATATCATCAACATAAATATGTGCAATCAAAACGTGTTTGTCTTTTCTTTGAATAAAAAGTGTTTTGTCCACTTCTCCCCTTTTAAAACCACTTTTCAAAAGATGATCTGTAAGTCTCCTATACCAAGCTCTAGGAGCTTGCTTGAGACCATACAAGGCCTTCTTCAATTTAAAAACATGATTAGATTTATGGGGGTTCTCAAATCCCTTTGGTTGTTCAACAAAAACTTCTTCTTCAAGAATACCATTTAAAAAAGCACTCTTCACATCAATTTGTTGAAGAGTATTGTCAAGAAAGCATGCAATGGCAAAAAGATGACGTATGGACTTAATGCGGACAATAGGAGCAAAGGTTTCATTAATATCCACCCCCTCAACTTGTGTGTACCATTGAGCCACAAGTCTTGCTTTATTTCTCATAATCTCTCCCATTTCATTTGATTTGTTTTTGAAAATCCATTTAGTTCCAATAACATTCACAGAAGTGGGTCTAGGTACAAGGAACCAAACATCATTTTTAGTAAATTGATCAAGCTCATCTTGCATGGCATTGATCCAACACTCATCTTTTAGGGCTTCATGCACATTTTTTGGTTCAATGGTAGACCTATAACATGAAGCATGGAATTCTTCACACTCAAGAGTGGACAAGAAAGCAAGTTTCCTATAGTCTACCTTACCTTTCTTCCTTATTGACATTCCATCATACATATTACCTATCACTTGAGAAGAGCGATGCACTTTCTGAATGCAGCTGGGAATAACAAGGTTGCGATCAGTCAAACTGTATTGTGTTTCAGGCTGTTCAAGATCTGTTTATGTATCTGGCAAGTTTTTGACCAATGTAGCTTCCTGTTGGTCCCAAAATAGGCTCAATCTAGGCTAGAAGGGGGGGGGGTTGAATAGCCTAGTTATGTTTTTATAAAAACTTTTTGTAAACACTTATTAATGATTTCTGAAAATGATTTGACTAGAAGTGTTGATGCAGCGGAAACAGAAGAGATTCTGTACTGAATAGAGTTCTGCTTAAGTAGTACAGATTCAGAAGAGGTTCTTAATCAGTATGAGCAGTTAATAGAAACTATAAGAACAGATCAAACAGAACACAACGTTTTGAAGTGGTTCGTACTGTGAATAGTACTACGTCCACTACCAAAGCGGTTAGCTTTGGATTTTAAAAGTGCACTTGTTTATCCACTAGATTTAATAGTAAGATCTCTAATGGATCGTGTACAAAATAAGTTTTTAACCAAGTGTATAATGGTGAGAGGAACAATCAAGGATTAATTGTTCTCACACGTGCTTAAGTAAAGAACAGTTTAAAAGAAACAAACTAAATGAAGCTGAAACCAATTAAAGACAGGCAGATCTGCAGCTTCAGAAAGTTTGGTGAAGTGTTAGTTCTTGTCCTTTGATCTCTTGAATGATTGAGAGTTAAAGATGAAGCTTGAGAGTTTTTTGCGCAAGAGTTGTTTCTTCAGATCTTCAAAACTTGAATAAATACCAGAGAGATCTTTTGGACCGTTGGACTGAGGCAGAGAGAACTGTGTCCAACGTTCTATTGCATTGAATGCAATTCGGCGTTTTGGGAGATGTAAGAGACACAGTCATCAGAGATGCAGTGTGTGCAGAGAAGACATTCCCAAATAGAGTAAGGTTTCAGATTGCAGGCGCTGCAGTTTAGAAAGTCTTCTTAGCCAAAAAGGGTAATGTCTTCAGACTTCAGGTTTCAGGAGACAGTCTGGACAGTTGTCAGCATGTAGAGTTGACTTCTTTAAAGTGAAATCTGATGAAGACATTATGACTGGATATTTTCAAAAATATCTAGATAGGTCTACACGTGTCATAATTTCATGATCTGGCTATTCTTGATTTTTTGCTCTTTGAGCAGACTTCAAAGTCTGCTGTTCTTCCAAGGCTGTGAAGAAGCTTGCATAACCGCGCCTAAACTAACACTAAACTGTTCCAAACAACTTTGATTCTAAGACAGTTGCCACACTAATCGGTATGCAGACCTTTTAGCCTACTGTACAATAGAATCAGAAGATGACTCAACCAAATCTAGAACTATAAGAATCAAGAATCTCCTCCTATTTGGTTGACGTCATCATCTCAGCTACTAGCAGACTTTGAATCATGCGATGAGATAATAACATGTCTTAAGGAATTTTTAATAAAAAGAGCAGACATGCCTCTCAGAGCAGAAGTCTTAGTGGAGAGATAGCTAGACTAAGTACTTACAAGATAAAAGCATTAATATCAAGTACTAAGTAGAGAAGAGTTTAAATCTTGAGATAGTGCACATGCAAAATATAAAGATTTAAACACGAAGTTTAAATAGACCAGATCATAATACGGTAGAGCAGTTTAAACTTAAAAGAAACATGAGTCATCTGTGATTAAACAAGCTGTTTAACAGCAGAAGTTTTGCAAAACAGCAGAGTTTGAAATAGAAGACATAGAACAGAATACCAACATATTCAAAATAGATGAGACTGGGTGCGTCGGCGTTCAAAGTAGTCTCCAACCCAGATCCTGATTCTGTCATTGAGGCGTTCTCGTAGTCTGTTCTGTTCTTCAATGAGAGCTTGATTCAAAAAGTGCGTAGCTCTCTCCTCCCTGATGGCAGCAACCCTACGTTGTTCGGCAGCAGCAGCTCTTGCATTTGCTTGCTCAATAAGGCGAACATTAGTGAAATCAACAACTTCATGTCTATGGATAATGGCTCGTGCCATTGCGGTCTTGAGCTCATCAAAGAGTTTAAATCTTGAGATAGTGCACATGCAAAATATAAAGATTTAAACACGAAGTTTAAATAGACGAGATCATAATACGGTAGCAGTTTAAACTTAAAAGAAACATGAGTCATCCGTGATTAAACAAGTCGCGTTAACGGCGAAGTTTTGCACAAAAGCAGACGAGTTTGAAATAGAAGACATAGAGCGAGAATACCAACATATTCAAAATAGATGAGGCTGGGTGCGTCGGCGTTCAAAGTAGTCTCCAACCCGCATCGATTAATCATTGAGGCGTTCTCGTAGTCTGTTCTGTTCTTCAATGAGAGCTTGATTCAAAAAGTGCGTAGCTCTCTCCTCCCTGATGGCAGCAACCCTACGTTGTTCGGCAGCAGCAGCTCTTGCATTTGCTTGCTCAATAAGGCGAACATTAGTGAAATCAACAACTTCATGTCTATGGATAATGGCTCGTGCCATTGCGGTCTTGAGCTCATCAAAGAGTGTACGAATGCTGATTTGCTGAGAGTGCAGCATGCCTATCAGAGCTGCCTGTTGATCTTGAACTAGAAACCGTTGAGTAGTGAAGGCCTGAGCAGTGTCGTTCACCAGCTGATCAACAATCTTGCCGATGTCGAAGACGGTGGCATGAGTAGCATTGAGGCCATAGTTAAGCACCTCGATCTGATGTGCCATAGAAGAGATTGTGCTGTTGAGCTGGGCTAGCTGGGCATTGTTGGTGCGGAGGAGATCAAGAAGAGCAGGATCAGCAGTGTTTGATGGAAGGGAAGAAGGGTTGAGGTTGACGGATATATGGGTATCAGCAGTATGGGAAGCAGAGGTAGGAGAAGAGGAAGATGAAGCAGGTTGGTGGGCAGCAGAGGTTGTAGGCGGAGGAGAAGAGGGTTTGGAATCAATTTCAATGTCAGTGGCGGAGCTACTGACATAGGAAGAAGTAGAAGAGGAAGAAGAGGCTTCTAAAAGATAAGAGGGAAAAGGGTAGTCAGGTAGAAGAATGAAGTTAGGAGGGGAGTTAGAAGGGTAGAAAAGATCAGAAATAGAAGAGAGATTAAAGAGAAAAGAATGAGTGGCAGAAGAGATAGAAGGAAATAGAATCTGGTAAAGATCAGCAGAGATGGAAATGGGAGTAATATACTGAGAGATAGGAGGAAAGATTTCGGGTAGGAAGGCTGTTTGGTATAGTAGAGTAGAGTTATGAGGGTCAAGAAGAGATAAATGTTCTGGCATAGAGAAGGAATGAGAAGAGGTAGTGGGAGTAGGAATAATGGCTAAGGAGGATTCAGGAGGAATGGAAGAGATAGGTTCGGGAGAAGAAGGCGGAGAAGGGATAGTGTCTATGGTAGGAGAAGGTGGAGAAGAAGGTGTAGGAACCACAGACTTCTTGCGAAGCCTGCGTTTCTTCTTCTTTGGGACAGGGGAAGTGGGCTCCTCCTCAACAACAGCAGGGGTTGAAGAGGAAGTAGGAGAAGAAGGAGGGGTAGCAGCAGGCTCCTCCCCAACAGCAGCAGGGGCTGTTGAAGAAGTGAGAGAAGGGGAGGAAGAAGAGATAGGAGATGAAGGGGGAATGAATGGAATGAAGGGTTCAGAAGGTTCGGTGCGTTTGGACTTACGCTTTCGAGAGCGGAGAGGAGCAGGGTCTGGTTCAGCAGCCTCAACATGCATAGGAGCAGGAGTGGAAGAAGCAGCAGTCTTCTTTTTCTTGCGAACTTGGGAGCTGGCAGGGTTGACAGCAGCAGCAAGGCTAGAAGAAGAGATTTTCTTCTTTTTGGCAACATGCTCATCCTCAACAGAAGGAGTCTTCTTGTTCTTCTTGGATGTTGTGGAGGGAGAAAAATCGACGGATTTGCTTGAGCAGCCTTCAGCAGCAGCTTCCTTGGAGAGCTTCTTGGCTAGCTGCTTAGCCATAAACGCATCTACTGTTGTTTCAGGATTGATTTTGATAATCACCAGAGGAGGTGGGTTCATAGCATGGACTATGACCAGGAGGAGGAGACCTTGTCGTTTCTCTCTCATTCTTCAGTTGTGGTGACTGAGAATGAAAGTGCTGGTGAACTGTATTGACTTCTGAACTTTCTTTATCTCGAAGTTCACTAGATGCTTCAGAAATGACCGGTTTGAGCGAAGAAGACAGTTAATCAGACGAACGAATGGCTGCTTCTGCTTGAGAGAGACTTTAACTGCTTCGACAGCATCACACAGCAGCTCAAAAAGGATCTGAGCCCAGTTAAGTCGAATATTTAGGATGACTGCAGAAGTGTATTCTAGCTGATCTGTAGTCATTATGTCATGAGTGCCATTCTTAAAGATTAGACTTTTGTTGAATAGATGGCTGATGAAGTAGACATCATCTTCGAATAGAGTCCTCTTCATATTTGCTGGGGCCTCCCTTGGAGTGTTCTCCCCACGCATGTAAGACCAGGAAGTGGCTTTTTCAGCATCAGTTAGTGAAGTGGGTCCGTCAAATTCAACGTCGATAGTCTTGGCGATCCTGGATGCAGAGATGGTGATAGAGACTGTCCGGACAACAGCTGAGATGGTAGTTCTGGACTCATTGATAATTGCCTTCTGGAAGAACTCTTCAGCCAGAAGGTTGTTGTAGTCGGTATCTTCTAACATGAAAAGGGGCAGGATGCCAGACTGATTCAGATCATCGACAATTTTGACCCCAGAAGCATAAGCTCGAACAGAGGGTTCGTCGATAAACATTCCAGGATGATACATAGTGGAGGGCAGTTTCGGAATGTCAGAATCTGAACTTCAAGCCTGTTCAGGAATAGCAGATGTAGAAGAAGAGCCAGCCTGAAGCATTTCGAGTAAATAAATTAGGGCAAAATCTCAAAAACTCGAAGTATGAACAGAACATACCATTAAGCCCTAGAAATTTTCTAGACAACACATGAAATGTCTCATACATGCTGAACCTTACCCAGAGAACTGAAATTAACGGTATATGAACAATAATATGTAGTTAATACCAGTAATAAACAATAAATTTTGAAGTTCAAAGAGATGTAGAGCAGGAAACTATATGAACAGTCAACAATGGCGGATTCACAGGCGAAAATATGTAAATTTGTGCTTAAATCTTAGTGACAGAGTTAGGTTTATATTCGACTTACCATTGAAGTAGATTTGTAAAAAAAAAAATAGAAGATGAAAATGAAGAGTGATTCTGCAGATTTAGCTTATGAACAGTGCGAAGGGAAGCAAGAAGTTTTTAGAGAGAAGGAGGAGTTATAGAGAGAAGAGTAAGAGACAGTTTTGTGGAATAAGACTTTGGCGGTTGAGAGTTATATAAATGAAAAGGCGTGAAATCAGTCATAGTGACTTGTGAAAAGACTTTAAGTCGGACGCCTTTTCCTTGAAAGAACTTAATGAGTGACAGCTTTAAGAGAGAGAAAAGTACCTTTTTGAAAAATATCTCAACCAAATTTGAAATCAGTCCCTAACAATTTTCAAAAATAACCTTCTAAAACTAGGAGTTTAGAAAACTTAACTTTGTCTCCCAGTGACTGTATGAATTCTTGACTTTACTCTTTAAAAGAAATAAGTCTGCTTAAATATAATATCAAGTCTGCTTAAGAAAAATTGTTAAGTCTGCTTAAAAATAATATTATGAAAAATAAGTTTTGATTAAAATCAAAAATTAAGCAGTTGGGTCGAGCATACCAAGCTCTCCCCTGAGATAAGCAAACATGTCTGCTTCTAGAGCTTTTGTGAAGATATCTGCCAGTTGATGGTCAGTTGAAATGTACTTCATGCTAATGTTTCTCTTTTCTACATTGTCCCTTAGAAAATGATATCGAACATCGATATGCTTTGTCTTGGAATGCATTACGGGATTGTAGGTGATCGAGATTGCTGAGGTGTTATCACACATGATTGGGCAGTCTGCTACTTTGATGTCGTAATCCACCAACTGTTGTTTGATCAGCGGCTTGAGGCCAAGCAGAACTACCGGCAGCCTATGTACTCTGCTTCAGTGGTGGAGTTGGAAACCGATGCTTGTTTCTTGCTAGCCCAAGAGACAAGTCTGTCTCCTAGAAATTGACAAGTTCCACTGGTGCTTTTTCTGTCGACTTGGCAACCAGCATAGTCAGCATCTGAGTAGCCAACTAAGTTGAAAGAAGATTCCCTTGGATACCAGATACCTAAGTTGGTGGTATCTGATACATACTTAATGATTCTTTTGGCTGCAAGAAGATGTGACTCACGAGGGTCTGCTTGAAATCTAGCACATACCCCAACAGCATACACTATGTCAGGTCTGCTGGTGGTGAGATATAGCATAGATCCGATTATCCCCCTATAGTGGGTGATATCAACTTTCTTTCCTTGTAAGTCTTTTGTAAGTTTGCATTTAGCAGCCATTGGTGTGTCAAAGGTGTTTGTTGTTTCAAATCCAAACTTTTTGACAAGATCTTTAGCATACTTGGATTGACTGATGAATATTCCTTTGTTGGATTGCTGAATTTGAAGACCCAAGAAGAATGTGAGTTCTCCCATCATACTCATTTGAAATTTTCCAGTCATGAGTCTCTTTTCCTTTTTCCACGAAGCCTGGAGGTTGTGCGACATAAACCTTTTCTTGAAGATCACCATTTAGAAATGCGCTCTTGACGTCCATTTGATATAGCACAAAGTCCTTGTATGTAGCATAGGCTAAGAAGATTCTGATAGCTTCGGTCTTGCTCTTGGAGCAAACGTTTCATCGTAATCGATTCCTTCTTCTTGGCGATATCCTTGTGCAACAAGTCTTGCTTTGTTTCTAATGATGTTCCCATCCTCATCCTTCTTGTTTCTGAACACCCATTTTGTACCAATGATAGTCTGGTCAGCAGGTTTAGGGACTAGCTTCCATACTTGGCATCGTTCAAATTGCTGAAGTTCTTCTTGCATGGCTTCCAGCCAACTTGGATCTTGAAGAGCTTCATCGATCTTCTTTGGCTCATCTTCTGAAACGAATGCTGCACAGAACATACATTCATTTTTGGAAGATCTTCTGGTCCGTACTCCAACATGAATGTCACCAATGATTTGAGAGATTGGATGGTCTTTACATGTTCTTGTGACAATGAGGAATGTGATGATTTTTCTTTGTTTCTTCATGACAAGGTTCAAGAAGGAGGACTAGAAGGAAGATCAGCTGTGTCTTGATGAGTATTTTGTTCATAATTTGATTCAAAGGTAAGTTGAGGAAGAGGATTTTCAGGTTCAGAAACATAGGGTTCTGGGTTTGAGTTCTCTTGAGCAGGGTTGAAGTCTTCTGGTGACCCATTTGATAAGAAATGATGGTCAGGGATATTTGATTGAGTTGCTGGTGATGGATTAGGTATATGAGAGGATGATGGTTGAGAGTTACATGTCTCAACATTAACAAAATCATCAGCAACATTTGGAGCCACGTGTGGCTCTAATAAATCAAATTCATCAAATGAAACATGAACAGATTCAACTATTTTTAATGATCTTTTGTTGAAAACCCTGTAAGCCTTGGAGTGTAAAGCATAGCCCAGAAATACACCTTCATCGGCTTTGTTATCAAATTTTCTTCTGTAGTCATTACCATTGTAGACTACGAAACATTTGCAGCCGAAGATTTTAAAAAATCCAATGTTTGGGGCTTTACCTCTCCAAAGTTCATAGGGTGTTTTACCGTGAAATTTGTTGATCAAAGATCGATTCTGAGTGAAGCAAGCTGTGTTGACGGCTTCTGCCCAGAAGTGTTTGGGTAGCTTTGCTTCAGCAAGCATAGTTTTAGCAGCTTCGATAAGTGTTCTGTTTCTTCTTTCAGCTACACCATTCTGCTGTGGTGTCCTTACTGCAGAGAAGTTGTGACCAATACCGTGATCATCACAATACTTTGCTATTCCATTATTGGTGAACTCAGTACCATTGTCTGATCGAACATCACTGATTTCATCGAGTTTTTGTGTTTGCAGTCTTCTGAACAAAGCTGTGAGAAGATCGTATGTGTGGTCTTTAGAAGACATCATCTCTGTCCAAGTATATCTTGTATAATCATCTACTACTACTAGCGTGTATCTGTGACCACCATAGCTAATAGTAGTAACTGGTCCGAAGAGATCCATGTGGAGAAGTTGCAGAGGTCTCGATGTTGAGAGTCCTGGTTTGCTCTTGAAAGACGATTTTGAGAGCTTTCCCAGTTGACAAGCTTTGCAAGCACGATCATGATCAGCAGAGACCTTTGGCAATCCTTTAACTAGACCTTCTTTGGATAGCTTAGATAGATATTTGAAGTTCAAATGGCTGAGTCTTTTATGCCATAACCAGCTTTTGTCTTAAGCAGAGTTTGCCACGAGACATAGACTAGCAGCCTTGCCATAAGCATTCAAATCTATCACATAGACATTCCCTTGTCTATGTCCAGTAACTAAGGTTGAGCAGGAGACTGGATCCTTGATATCACATTTGTTTGAGGAGAATTGACAGATAAGTCCTTTATCACAGAATTGAGAAATACTCAGAAGATTATGTTTCAAGCCTTCTACTAGAGAGACTTTTCCAATGGAGATATTTCCTTGAATGATGGATCCGTAGCCAATTGTTCTTCCTTTAGCATTGTCTCCAAAGATGACTGGAGGGCCTTCTGCTTTAGAGATGTTAGAGAGAAGGCAAGATTCTCCGGTCATATGTCTTGAGCAGCCACTATCTAGATACCATACATCTTTCTTTTCTAAATTTGAAGCAGCCATGAAGCACACCTGAGATGTAAAGGTAAGAAAATCATGGTCCTCTTTTATTTTTCTTATGGGTCCAAATGGTTAGTGTATTTTTGGAACCCATACCTGCCTGATTTTTAGAATAGGGGATCCAGCAGGCTTCATGATGGATTTCAGCAGACATTCATGAACCAAGTGGCCAAAACATTTGCAAAAGATACAGTGATGAAAATTACAGAAGTCTTTTTGATCATGCTGGGTATTGGAAGGTTTTTGAACATTTTCCTTAACAGCAGCTTTTGATTTAGCAGTCTTGTTAACAGCAAGCTTAGGGACATCTGTGTGAGGCTTCTTGAGTCTGTACACAGCAGTCTTTACTTTAGCAGAAGAGTACTTGCTGGTAGTAGATTTCGATACCTCATACATTTTGCCTTTAAGCTTGGTATCAACATTCTGTGTAGCAGCAGCACCATCTGTAGTACTGTTGATGAATCTGATAGGTTTGAGCAGACTTTTCGTAGGCCCTGAAGCAGCAGCCTTTGCTTTCACAGAAGTGCTGGTGGAGGGCCGTTGAGAGTCTACACCACCTTTAGCAGGTTTCTCTCCAGCAGAAGATTGTTTTGCTTTCAAAGCTTCACTGTTTTTGATAATTTGAACCTTAGGGTATTTATAAGGAGTAGCAGTATAACCAATTCCTTCTTTACCCTTGTTAGGTTTCTTATATTGTGCAGGAACATTACTATTTACTGTACAATGTTCGTTTTTCTGTTCAGAGGTTGCACCAGAAGTGCTTTTAGAGAATCCTAGCCCAGATTTATCTGTTGAGGGCTTCTGATCTCCAAGAATTTGATCAAAGACTGCCGTTGAGTTATTCCATGAGTTGATGGTCTTTTGTAACTCATCTTTCTCAGCAGATATCTCTTTGGCATGATCAATAAGGCAGGCAACCTTTTCATTGAGAAATTTGTTCTTTTCTTTTAACTTGATACTTTCCTGCTGGACTCCATGGAGAGTTTTTAACTCGGCTTCCAGCATGGATTTCTCAGTGCCCAGCTTCTCATGACTTTTAGCTAACTTAACATATGCCTTTCTAAATTCATTGAATTCATCTAGCATGTCTTGAGCATCCTTGAGGATTTCTTCTTTTGAAGGCTCTTCAGAAGATTGTTCAATGTTAGCTTGGAAAGGAGAGTATTTAACTTCACTATCTGATTCATAGGTGGGAGGTGACTCTAGAGCAACGAGGCAAATGTGTGCCTGCTCGGGTGAGTCATCACTATCATCCTCATCAGAATCAGTTTCAAACCAAGTAGATACATGGTTTTCTTCTAAGTCCTCAGCCAGTAGACCTCTATGTTTAGAAAATGATTTAAATGGTCTCCTTTTATATGCTTCATATTTTGGCTTAGGACATTTAGAAGCAAAGTGATCAGGCTTCCTGCAATTGTAGCAAACTAACTCATTATTGTGTGAGTTTTCAGCAGACTTTCTGAAAGTCTGCTGGTTTGCTTCCTTCTTTTTGTTAAATTTTGAGAACTTTTGAAACTTCTTAACGAACATGGCAAATTGCTCATCAGAGAGAATTTCATTCTCATTTGAAGAAGTAGATGGTTTATTTTCTTCAAGGTGAATTTCCGAGATATAGCGTAAAAAAGAAGGAAGTTTAAAATGTTTGTCCTGTTCTTGAGCTTGAAGCAATTCTTGCTCATTGTAGACACCCCAATTTCGTACCCCTGGTATGTAACTGACATAAAATATCAAGAACTGTTAAAACTTAACGAATGTCAAGTTGCAGAAGTCAAAAATGCGAAAGGAAAAGCAGGATGCGCGAAACAGTGAACTGCAGGGGCTAAAGTGCAAAATTTTCAAAGTTGCAAAAAGGGGCTGGTGCCGCCAGTAAAGGCTTGGTGCCGCACCAAGTTTTCTTCATGTTCTCTCTTGCGATCAATTTGGTACAAGTCCTGAAGCACTCAATACAAGCGGCCAATGCACGGAAAGAAATCAAGGAATTCCCACTGCGTCCTCAAGCTCTGCTATAAATAAGAGGCCCCGGCTCTCATTCTCGACACAATTGCTCTACGATTTTTAGATCGCAGCGAAGCTCTGCTTCGTTTTTCTCCGATACACTTAGTACGAGAGGTGCGAGCTAGGTGAGTGGAAGCTCCTAAAATCTCCAAACCCCGTCCAAACTCTGCCACATCAAAAACCCATAGGTTATAAGTGATCCCTAGCCTAGTTGTTAGGTATCCACCTCAAATCCCCAGTCCAAAAATCCCAAAATAAGCCGTTACTCTGCCCGAGTAACGAGCTAAAAAGGTCAAAACTTAAGTCTAGGTTCCGCCCAACCAAAAAAGCCAAAACCTACCCAAATAAAGCTGTCACTCTGCCCGAGTTGATAAGCCCAAACCTCAAAAAATCAATCAAATCAAGCAGTCATCCAGTTCAATTCAAAACAAAAAGACTCCCTCTCCACGAAGGGCGATATCGCCGCTCTAAAAGGTAATACCTTTAAGAGCGTGTTTTATTTTATTTGTATTTTCTGTCTTTTATTTATTTTTCAAAAATTGTTATTTAAATCCGGTGCAATGTAGTCAATATAAGCCGTTGTGCTGCCCGGATTAGATTAGGAAAAATTATGTAAAAGAGTCGTTATAATGGCCAAATATTCTTAAATGTGTTTGTAATTATTGGAAGGAGGCTGCGAGTCCAGTAAATAATGTAGCCACGAATGTATCTTTAATTTTCCCTTGTCAAAATAAGACCTTATTTATTTGCTAGATTAATATAACAATGAGCATACTTCACCAAAAACGTTTTGAGATCGAAGGGCGAGTTGGGTGCCTAGCACCTTCCCAACTCGTAACTTAGCCCCGAACCCGCTTTCTAAAATCTCGGTTTCTTTTCGGTTTCCCTTTATTTTTGCCTCAAAATAAAGGTGGCGACTCTAAAACTTTCAGATCCAAAGGCCTCGCAACATTACCTCTTTGCACTTTCCCTGTTCTCCCTAAAAAGGGAGATACAGAATGGAGGGTGATGTATTCCCATATCCTGGTATCCCCTAAACAAGGGATAACTTGATGCGGGAAACCCATAGCTCCCATAGCGATCTGATTGGGCCATAAGGCTATTTTCAATAAATCCATAGTGGGGGCGTCGCAATATCCTTTCTTGCACTTCTCCGTTTTCCCCTGAAAAGAAAAGGGGAGAATGGGAATGGAAGGGTAATGCATTCCCAAATCTGGTATCCCCGAACAAGGGATAACTTGATATGGAAAACCATCGCCTCCCATATTGGATACAAAATCCACTCGAGGCAACCGAGGCACATTCCAACGTGCTAATATAGACACTCCTCTCGCACTTTTGATTTCGTCTTCCCTAAACAAGGGAGGGTGGAAGCGAGAGCGGTGGTGTCCCGCATCCGCACGCCAAGCACCCCTATCCAAGGGCGCGCGGGGCGCGGGGGCACATCCCGGGAACCTCACACATCCTCAATGGTTTTATGGCCAAGATCTGTTAGATCATCAAACACAATATTTATAGACTTCATAATAGTTTTTTTCATAAGATTAAAGACTCTATAAGCACGACTATTGGTGGAGAAACCCATGAACAAGATACAGGAATGGAGGGGTTTCCCTTTATTTTTGCCTCAAAATAAAGGTGGCGACTCTAAAACTTTCAGATCCAGTGGGGCCTCGCAACATTACCTCTTTGCACTTTCCTGTTCTCCCCTAAAAAAGGGAGATACAGGAATGGAGGGGTGATGTATTCCCATATCCTGGTATCCCCTAAACAAGGGATAACTTGATGCGGGAAACCCATAGCTCCCATAGCAATCTGATTGGGCCATAAGGCTATTTTAATAAATCCATAAGTGGGGGCGTCACAATATCTTTTCTTGCACTTCTCTATTTTCCCCTGAAATTTAAAAGGGGAGAATGAGAATGGAAAGGTAATGCATTCTCATATCTTGTTATTCCCGAAATAAGGGATAACCTGACATGAGGAAACCTTTAGTTCCCATTTTGGATACAAAATTCACTCAGGGCAACCGAGACACATTCCAACGTGCTAATATAGACAACACTCCTCTCGCACTTTGGATTTCGTCTTCCCCTAAACAAGGGAGGGTGGAACGAGAGCAGTGGTGTCCCGCATCCGCACGTACGCGCACCCCTATCCAAGGGCGCGCGGGGCGCGGGGGCACGTCCCGGGAACCTCACACTCATAGACGGTTAAACTCGCATACAAACTTCTTAGGTGCATGGAGTTCAAGTCCTTGGACTCTTTTATAGCAGTGGTTTTAACATGCCACAAACTTCCTAGAGAAGCTAAAAATCTCATATTTACTTCCTTAACACTATATTCTTTTCCTAAGGAATAACAACTGTTTACTACCTCACAAAATCTGTCGTAGGCTTGTCGTAGAGTCTCCTTAGGATCTTTTCTGAAGGAATCGAATTGTTGAATGTAGTTATACTTTATGTTGTCTCTGGTGGGCAGATCTCCTTCAAGATATTCCACCAAGGCTTCCCACATTTCCTTGGCAGTTTTGCATCTGATGATCTGTTGATATGTGCTTGTGTCGACAGAGCTGGATATGATGTGAATAACTTTACTGTCGAGTTCAACGAGCCTCCGTTCTTCGTCTGTCCATTCGTTCATGGATTTAGGTATCTCGGGAGGTCCACTGGCTACTTCGGCAAGTAGGTTGGGTTTCATTGGAATATAAGGACCTGGTAGAACACATTGCCACAAACAATTGTCAATGGAGTTCATATATCTCATAACTTTATCTTTCCACACTTCGAAGTGGCCTTCGTCCAATATTGGGACATGGCTGGTGTTCGAAGTAGGCAGCATATAGTGAGCCATAGGATCTATTCACAAGAGGTTAAGCTTGGAAAAATGAATTTTCAAAGAATTAAGCTCTGATACCAATTGTTGGTCCCAAAATAGGCTCAATCTAGGCTAGAAGGGGGGGGGGAGTTGAATAGCCTAGTTATGTTTTTATAAAAACTTTTTGTAAACACTTATTAATGATTTCTTAAAATGATTTGACTAGAAGTGTTGATGCAGCAGAAATAGAAGAGATTCTATACTGAATAGAGTTCTGCTTAAGTAGTACAGATTCAGAAGAAGTTCTTAATCAATATGAGTAGTTAATAGAAACTATAAGAACAGATCAAACAGAACACATCGTTTTGAAGTGGTTCGTACTGTGAATAGTACTACGTCCACTACCAAAGTGGTTAGCTTTGGATTTTAAAAGTGCACTTGTTTATCCACTAGGTTTAATAGTAAGATCTCTAATGGATCGTGTACAAAATAAGTTTTTAACCAAGTGTATAATGGTGAGAGGAACAATCAAGGATTAATTGTTCTCACACGTGCTTAAGTAAAGAACATTTTAAAAGAAACAAACTAAATGAAGCTGAAACAAATTAAAGACTGGCAGATCTGCAGCTTCAGGAAGTTTGGTGAAGTGTTAGTTCTTGTCCTTTGATCTCTTGAATGCTTGAGAGTTAAAGATGAAGCTTGAGAGTTTTTTACGCAAGAGTTGTTTCTTCAGATCTTCAAAACTTGAATAAATACCAGAGAGATCTTTTGGACCATTGGACTGAGGCAGAGAGAACTGTGTCCAACGTTCTATTGCATTGAATGCAATTCGGCGCTTTGGGAGATGTAAGAGACACAATCATCAGAGATGCAGTGTGTGCAGAGAAGACATTCCCAAATAGAGTAAGGTTTCAGTGCGGTTGCGGTTTAGAAAGTCTTCTTAGCCAAAAGGGTAATGTCTTCGACTTCAAGTTTCGAGAGACACCGACAGCTTGTCGGCAAGATGTAGAGTTGACTTCTTTAAAGTGAAATCTGATGAAGACATTATGACTGGATATTTTCAAAAATATCTAGATAGGTCTACACGTGTCATAATTTCATGATCTGGCTATTCTTGATTTTTCGCCCTTTGAGCAGACTTCAAAGTCTGCTGTTCTTCCAAGGCTGCTGAAAAAGCTTGCATAACTGCGCCTAAACTAACACTAAATTGATCCAAACAACTTTGATTCTAAGACAGTTGCCACACTAATCGGTATGCAGACCTTTTAGCCTAATGTACAATAGAATCAGAAGATGACTCAACCAAATCTAGAACTATAGGAATCAACACTAACGATGAAGCTTCTGATGCAGCTGCATCAGGAACTACATTCGGAGCTACATACTGAACTACATCCTGAGTCTCATTTGGTGAATTTCTAGAACTTGCAAGTGATGTATCTTCTGGGGCAGGTGCACTGTTTGTAGGTGCAGGTTCTAAAGATTGTGCAGGTGATTCATGATCTCCAAAGTCAAGCAAACATGAAATATCATCCTGTAGACACCCCAATTTCGTACCCCTGATATGTGACATGGCATAAAATATTAAGAACTGTTGAAACATTAACAAATGTCAAGTTACAGGGTTGAAAATGCAAAAGGAAAGAGTAGGATGCATGAACAGTGAACTACAGGGGGGAAAGTACAAAAATTTGAAAGATGCAAAGAAGCATGGTGCCGCACCAAGGGTTGCCTTGGCCGCACCATGCCCTTTACTGTTGTCTCTCTCAGAAGCCGGATTGTACAAGTCTAGGAGCACAAGGTACAAGTGGCTGATGCATGGGAAGGAAACTCAGAAATTCCAGTCGTGTCCTCATCTCCCACTATAAATAGAGAGCCCGGGCTCCCAGTTTCATTCGCTCAATTTTCTCCACGATTTTTAATCGCAGCGAAGCTCTGCTTCGTTCTTCCGTCAATATTAGTACGAGAGGTGCGAGATAGGTGAGTGGAACCCCCAAGAGTCTCCAAACCCCGTCCAAACTCTGCCAAAATAAAAACCCATAGATTATAAGTAATCCCTAGCCTAGTTATTAGGTATCCACCTCATTTCCCCGACCCAAAAATCCCAAAGTAAGACGTTACTCTACCCGAGTAACGAGCTGAAAAACACCCTTTATAAGCCGTTATTCCGCCCAACCAAAAAGACCAAAACCACAAAAACTAAGCCGTCACTCTGCCCAACCAAACAAACCAAAACTACCATATATAAGCCGTCACTCTGCCAAAATCAAAACAACAACCACACAACAAACAACAAAAGTCTCCCTCTCCCGAGAAGGACAGAGCGAGCACACCGCCGCTCTAAAAGGTAAAACCTTTAAGGGCACCGTTTATTTTATTTATTTACTTTTTTGTCTTTTTATTACTTTTAAAAGTTGTTATTTAAATCCGGCGCAATGTAGCCAATATAAGCCGTTGTGCTGCCCAGATTAGAATAGGAAATATTATGTAAAAGAGCCGTTATAATGGCCAAATATTCTTAAATATGTCTGTAATTATTAGAAGGAGACGGCTGCGAGTCCGTAAATAATGTGGCCACGAATGTATTTGTTTAAATTTCCCTGTCATTTTAATACCTTATTTATTTGCTAAATAAATGTGACAATAAGCATACTTCAGCCAAAAACCATTTTCGAGACCGAAAGGGCGAGTTGGGTGCCTAGCACCTTCCCAACTCGTAACTTAGCCTCCGAACCCGTTTTCTTTTTCTCTGGTTTATTTTTCTTTTATTTGGTTTTGCTTTATTTGCCTTAAAATAAAGATGGCGACTCTAAAACTTTCAGATCCAGTGGGGGCCCGCAACATTCCCTCTTTGCACTTTCCTGTTCTCCCCTAAAAAAGGGAGATACGGGAATGGAGGGATGATGCATTCCCATATCCTGGTATCCCCTAAACAAGGGATAACTTGATGCGGGAAACCCATAGCTCCCATAGTGATCTGAATGGGCCATAAGGCTATTTTCAATAAATCCATAGTGGGGGCGTCGCAATATCCTTTCTTGCACTTCTCCGTTTTCCCCTTAAAAGAAAAGGGGAGAATGGGAATGGAAGGGTAATGCATTCCCAAATCCTGGTATCCCTGAACAAGGGATAACTTGATATGGAAAACCATCAGTTCCCATATTGGATACAAAATCCACTCAGGGCAACCGAGGCACATTCCAACGTGCTAATATAGACAGCACTCCTCTCGCACTTTTGATTTCGTCTTCCCCTAAACAAGGGAGGGTGGAACGAGAGCAGTGGTGTCCCGCATCCGCACGTACGCGCACCCCTATCCAAGGGCGCGCGGGGCGCGGGGGCACATCCCGGGAACCTCACACATCCTCAATGGTTTTATGGCCAAGATCTGTTAGATCATCAAACACAATATTTATAGACTTCATAATAGTTTTTTTCATAAGATTAAAGACTCTATAAGCACGACTATTGGTGGAGAAACCCATGAAAACACACTTGTCACTTTTTGAGTCAAATTTTGAAAGGTGATCACTATCATTGAGAAGATAGCACACGTACCCAAAAACATGAAAATATTTTTATGTAGGCTTCTTCCCTAGTAAAATTTCATAGGGTGTCATTGTGCTACTTGGTCTCAAAAAGAATATCCTATTTCCAATATGACAAGCTGTGTTTAAAGCTTCTGCCCAAAATTGTTTTGACAAGTTCTTGGAGCTCAACATGACTCTAGTCATTTCTTGAAGTGTCCTATTATTTCGTTTTGCCACTCCATTTTGTTGTGGAGTTTTAGGAGCTGAGAATTCATGAGTTATGCCATTTGAGGCACAATAGCTAGAAAATGAGGAATTTTCATATTCTGTGCCATGATCTGATCTAATTCTAGTAACTTTAGAACATATAAGTTCATAACACGAGTGTACCATACTTTAAAAGCCTCAAAAGTATTAGATTTTTCTTTCAAGAAAACGACCCATGTGTATCTAGAAAAATCATCAACACAGACAAAAGTGAATTTGTTCTTTCCTAGACTCTCTACTTCAATAGGACCCATGAGATCCGTGTGAATCATTTCAAGGCATCTTGATGAAGAACACTGAGATATGGGAAGGTGAGAGGCCTTGGTTTGCTTACCTTTTTGACATGGACCACATACATTTGTGAAGTTTTTATCCAGACTAGGCAAACCTTTCATTGCATCATGCTTCACAAGCTGATGAAGTTTACGAAAACTCATGTGCCCTAATTTTTGATGCCATAGATCTGTGATATCAATACTAACACTGTGACAGGTTTGAGCATTATTGAACATATAGAAATTGTCAGACGATCTAGTACCTGTCAAAAGACACTTGTTAGATTGATCAAAAACTTCACAAGACTTCTTATCAAATCTCACCTGTAGTTCATCATCACACAGCTGACTGATGCTAATGAGGTTGGTCTTAAGACCTTCAACATGGTAGACATTGGACAGTTTAGGAAGTCCATCCACATTCAAAGTTCCTTTGCCAATAATCTTACCTTTGGCTCCTTCTCCATAAATCACAGACCCACCATTGATACTCACATAGTCCTTCAAGTTCTCAATAGAACCTGTCATGTGTCTAGAACACCCACTATCAAAGTACCAGGAACCAGCAATGTGTGACTTTAAAGATGTGAAGGTTACATTGCATTGTTCATCATCAGACCACATTGCACCGGGACATATATCAAAAGGCTCACAGTACTTGGATCTTGCATTCATGTAACTGCCTTTAGGAACCCACATTTGTTTAAAGGTTTTTGGCTGATGTTTCTTAGGATGTAGGTTCTGATGTAGCTTCAGATGTAGCTTCATTGGATGCTACATTGGATGTTGCATCCGATGCTGAATCTGATTACGAACTAAGTAAGCTTGCCTAACATCTTCCTTATAGACCGTCTTTTTAAGAAAACAAAATGGTTGAATATGACCAGGCTTGTGACAATAGTGACACACAAAATTTTTCTTTGTTGTTTTGGGTTTCTCAAAGAAGTTTGGATTTTGAAAATTTTGTGTGGGTTGTTTTGGTTCAGTAGACGTACCTTCACCTTCTTTAACAAACATCTTTGGCATGAATCCAAGACCAGACTTACCAGAATTTCCAGAATTCAGCATATCATCCATTTTATGTTGGCTGGAGTTCCATTTTGCCATAGTTTCATTGGCTTTGAGCAGTTCTTCTTTCAGTTCTTCAAGCTCCAAATCTTTCTTACTCAGCAAACATTCCAGCCTTGTGATACACTCCTTTTGTTCTTCATTTACCTTCTTTAGCATATCATTTGTCTTTCCAAGCAATGTAACTTGAAGAGCCCTCTTTTCCCAATCCTTATACAACTCCTTGTAACCTTCCAGCAGGTCTGATTCTGATTCTCCACCATCTTCTGTGACAGAGGAGTTAAAACAACAAAGATCATCCTAGCTTCTATCCATTGTAGCTTCTGATGTAGTTTCTAAAGAAGCTACATTCGGAGGTACATTGGTCGAAGGACCTGCACAATCAGATTCAGAGTCGTACACTGCAGTGAGAGTGATGAGATCTCCTGGATCTTCACCATCACTATCACTTAAGGTTGCAGAAAAGTTTAAACCCTTCTTTCTTAAGGTATTTGCACATTGATTTTCATAGTGACCAAATCCTTGACACTCCCTACACTGAATGGAATCAATATTCTTTCCACTATACGAAGGTTTTGAAGCAAAAGGATTAGTAAAAGGTTTTTCTGGTGTTTGAAAGCAATTTTCCTTAGGAGTAAATTTACCAGAATCAGACTTAAAAGAGTTTTTGGAGTTTGAAGATGGAGTTCTGTTTTGACTCTTGGCTTTCAAATTTTTTTTAAACTTAGTAGTCAAAAGAGCCATCGAATCTTCTCCAAAATCAGACTTATCAATTTCTTTTTGTAAAGCAAGCAAATCCGAAGAGACATTAACAACATATGACATAGCAATATTTTTCACAAGAGGAGTAGAAGATGATGCACCTTTGCACTTTTGCTTGATTTGATCATTTAGGTTTAATTCAAAATTTTGAAGAATACAAGCCAATCTTTCAAAACCCATTTTTTCAATATCATGTGCTTCCTCAATAGTACAAATTTTCACATTAAACCTTTCGGGCAAAGTTCGCATCATCTTTCTAACAAGACGATCATTGGTGATAGGATCACCCAAAGCAAGAGCAGCGTTAGACATATCAAGAGGCCTACCATAATAAGACATAATATCCTCAGATTCATTCATTCTTGTGTTTTCAAATTGAGTGGTAAGCAATCTTAATTTAGAAGCACGAACACTGGCAGATCCTTCACACAAGGTTTGAAGGGCCTCCCATACATCTTTAGCAGACTCATAATTAGCTATTACCCTAAAGGTGTTGGCATCTAAGGCTTTGTATATGGCAGACAAAGCTTTTGAATTAAAAGATGCAATGTTTCTATCTTCATTAGACCAATCAGCTTCTTTGGTGATCTTTACATCACCATCATTATCAGTTGTTTTAGGAGGACTCCAACCATTTAGAACAGCAAGCCACGCTCTTTCATCAATCGATTTGATGAAGATACACATCTCAACTTTCCAAATAGAATAATTTGCATTAGTCAAAGTTGGAGGACGAACAACATTCTCATATTGAGAATACATCACGGCTACAACCAGAATCAACTTTTAGTGACGTCAAGAGATTGCTCTAATACCAATTGTTAGAACAATAGTTGCTAGGATTCGCAACAACTGCCAATGTAGTTTCCAATGTAGCTCGTTACTGTAGCTACAATGGAAGATACTGTGGGTCGCCCGGGAAATGCGCCCGTGCCCCGCGCGCCCTTGGATAGGGGTGCACGTACGTGCGGATGCGGGACACCACTGCTTTCATTCCATCCTCCCTTGTTTGGGGGAAAACGAAATTAAAAGTGCGAGAGGAGTGCTGTCTAAAATAGCGCGTTGGAATACGCCTCGGTTGACTTTAGTGGATTTTTGGTCCAATATGGGAGCTTTGGGTTTCCTGCATCAAGTTATCCCTTGTTTAGGGGATACCAGGATATAGGAATACATCACCCTTTCATTCTCATTTTCCCTTTTTAGGGGAAAATGAAAAAGTGCAAAAAAGGATGTTGCGAGGCCCCACTATGGATTTTATGAAAATTTCCTTATGGCCTATTTCGGATCACTATGAGTGCTTTGGGTTTCCTGCATCAAGTTATCCCTTGTTTAGAGGATACTATGATATAGGAATACATCACCCTTTCATTCCCATTCTCTTTTTTTTAGGGGAAAACGGAAAAGTGCAAGAAAGGAGTGTTACGATGCCCCACTGGATCCAAAATGTTTTATAGAGTCACCATCTTTATTTTAAAGCAGAAATAAAGAAAAACCAAAAAAGAAAAACCAGAGATTATAAAACGGGTTCGGAGGCTAAGTTACGAGTTGGGAAGGTGCTAGGCACCCAACTCGCCCTTTCGGTCTCAAAAGTGGTTTTTGGCTAAAGTATGCTTTTTATTATATTTATTCAGCAAATAAATAAAGCATTAAAAGACAGGAAATAAAAGCAAATACATCCGCGGCTACATTATTTACGGACTTGCAGCCGTCTCCTTACAATAATTACAGATATATTTAAAAAATATTTGGCCATTATAACGGCTCTTTTACATAGTATTTTCTAACTAAATCGGGGCAACACAACGGCTTATATTTTCTACATTGGGCCGGATTTGAAAATAACTTTTATAAAAATAAACGCCCTTAAAGGCTTTACCTTTTAGAGCGTGATGTGCTCTCTCTGTCCTTCAGGGAGAAGGAGTCTTTTATACTGCTTTGCTGCTGCTGCGGTTGCTGTGGTTCGGGCAGAGTAACGGTTTGCGAGAGTTGCTTTTGAGACCTGTAAAACGGGCGAAGCAACTGCTTGCTTTTTGGCACTTGCTTGCTTGCTGCTAGTGGAATTTGGGCAGAACAATGGTTTATTTCTAGCTAATTTGGTCTTTTTAATCGGGCAGAGCAACGACTCTTTCTGAGGTTTTTGGATCGGGGAAATAGGGTGGATACCTAACTGGGGGGCTAGGGCTCTTTTTGACCGGTTGGTTTTGTGTTTGGAGGAAGTTTGGCAGAGTTTCGAGGCTTTATAGGAGGGGAAAATCACTCTCGCTCACTGATCGCTCGCTGCGTAAAAATAACGCAGAGTTTCTTCGGGCTTCAAGCCTTTGTGAATTGTGTCCCTGAAAGTGAGGCTGAGCACCTGTATTTATAGTTGGATTTTTGCTTCATCGGCTTGTACCGCGCGCTTGATAATTTTCACAATGCGTTAAACGGAATGCACTATTTAGGACCCTGGGTGCGGCCAAAAGGTGCTTTGGGCGCGGCGCCAACTGTAGATTTTTCTCCAATTTTCGACACTTTCCCCCCCCCCTGCAGTTCACTATTCATGCATCCTACTTTTCATTTTGCATTTTCAACCCTGTAACTTGACATTTGTTAAGTTTAAACAGTTCTTGATATCTCATGCCAGAGTTACATGCCAGGGGTACGAAATTGGGGTGTTGGCAGAGCCCCTCAACGATGGAGTCTACGGGTAACCCGCAGCCTACTGAGTAGACGAACATCGTTGATAAGCAATAGACTCTCAAATTTTGTGCAATTATAAATGGGGAGAGATGCAACATGTAGTAGTTATAATGCAATAATTTATAATGCTAATCAAACCTCCATATCCTAGACATATTTAGTCGATTATAGCAAGTTATCGTAGTTTTTAAGCAGATATGCAATAAAATGCTCAAATGGTCGGACCTACTAATGTAGGCTGCCTACGTATCCCAAAATAAAGGAAATCAGACCAGACGTAGTTCGGGCCTCGCTAGAACAAACATGCTGCAATGCTAACAAACAAGTGCTGCGATGGTCGTGCCTACCGAAATAGGCTGCCTACGTATCCTTATCCAAGGAATCAGACCAAACGTAGTTCACCTCTACTGGGGATCAAGTGCTGCGGTGCTAACAAACAAGTGTTACGCGGAAAGATAGTTGTAATATCCATTACAACCTAGTGAAAATAACGCACATCAAAATGCAATACCCATTCCATTGTAACACTAAACGCAATATCCATTGCGTCGCCACAAACTTAATGCAATATCCATTGCATTATCGCAGAAAACAGATGCAATATCCATTGCATCACAACACTAAACGCAATAACCATTGCGTCGCCACAAACTTAATGCAATATCCATTGCATCGCAACACTAAACGCAATATCCATTGCGTCGCCACAAAACAAAATGCAATATCCATTGCATTATCGCAGAAAACAGATGCAATATCCATTGCATTGAACACTAAACGCAATATCCATTGCGTCGCCACAAACTTAATGCAATATCCATTGCATTATCATAGAAAACAGATGCAATATCCATTGCATCGCAACACTAAACGCAATATCCATTGCGTCGCCACAAAACAAAATGCAAAATCCATTGCATTATCGCAGAAAATAGATGCAATATCCATTGCATCGCAACACTAAATGCGATATCCATCGCATTACAAGAAAGACGGATGCAATATCCATTGCATCGCAACGCTAGATGCGATATCCATCGCATCACCAAAAAGACGGATGGAATATCCATTGCATCGCAATGCTAGATGTGATATCCATCGCATCACCAGAAAAATGGATGCAATATCCATTGCATCACAACGCTAGATGTGATATCCATCGCATCACTAAAAAGACGGATGCAATATCCATTGCATCGCAGCGCAAGATGCGATATCCATCGCATCACTAGAAAATGGATGCAATATCCATTGCATCACAACGTTAAATGCGATATCCATCGCATTATTAAAAAGACGAATGCAATATCCATTGCATCGCAACGCTAAATGCGATATCCATCGCATTACTAAAAATACGAATGCAATATCTATTGCATCGCAACGCTAGATGCGATATCCATCGCATCAACACAGAAAGACGGATGCAATATCCATTGCATCGCAACACTAGATGTGATATCCATCGCATCACCAAAAAGACGGATGCAATATCCATTGCATCGCAATGCTAAATGTGATATCCATCGCATTATTAAAAGACGGATGTTGCGATGCATGTGTTGCGATGCTAAACAAACAAGTGCTGCAATGCTATCTAACAAATGCTGCGATGGTCGCGCCTACTAAAATAGGCTGCCTACGTATCCTTATTCAGGGAATCAGACCAACGTAGTTCATACTGTGTTGGAATGTAATGCCTCTTCAGGAACGTAGCCTTCGTCGGAGAACAGAACATTTCCTTCTGATCTGGGGGTTACGTGCCCCTTAAGGGAAAGTTTCCAAACACAAATGCATAGAAAAGGAAAAAACCTTCCTTTTCTTACCTTTGCTTTGCCCTTGCGACCATCTGTCGCTGTTGCTGCTTTTGCGACTTCTGCCCCTGCTGCTGCTTTTGCGACTTCTGTCGCTGTTGCTGCTTTTGCGACTTCTATCGCTCCTGCTGCTTTTGGTGCTTTATGCTGGGGATTTTTCCTTTGCTGCAGTTCCGGTTTTTGCCGAAAATCTTTTCCCCTTTTGCTGTTGCAATTTCCAGCCGTAGCTGGAAATTTTCTTCCTTGCTGCTGCATTTTCCGGCTTCAGCAAGAAAATTTTCTTTTGCTGCTGCAATTTCCAGTCGTAGCTGGAAATTTCTTCTTTTCGCTGCTGCATTTTTTTGGTTGCTGCATTTTCCGGCCTTAGCTAGAAAATTCTTCTCTTTGCTGCTATATTTTTCTTTTTGTTGCTGCATTTTTTCTTTTTACTTGTTGCATGCGTGTATACATATTTTCTTGCTTGCATCTTTTCTTTTGCATGCATTTTTTATTTTTGCATTCTTTCTTCTTCTTTTTTTCCTTTTCTCTTTTACATGCTTTGCATTTATTTTTCTTTATTGCATGCTTTGCATTTTTTTTATTTATTGCATGCTTACCTTTGCTGCTGATTTTTCTGGCTTTTCTACCCATTTGCCGGATGACCTGCGGAGATATGGACTTTACTCTGCTGTCAACATGCGTTTTCCCGAGCATAGGGAAAACAATGCAATCTTTTTTTTTTTGTTTAAATGTGCTTATCCAAGCATAGGAGAAGCGATGTAGATTTTTTTTAAAATGTGCTTATCCCAGCATAGGAAAAGCGGTGCGGATTTATGAAGTGTTGTGGCAGAATGATGTCGATGATTTACCTATGTAGCTTTTGATGATGCTGCTGAGGATCTTTGGAGGTGGTCCTTGGTGAGATGCTGGCAGAACATTTATAGACCGATGCGGCAGAAGACCTGAGAAGATGCGGTAGAAAGATGCAAACAAAAGATGCAAGCATGCGAATGACACTTTTTTTCTTTCTTTTTTTTTAAAAAAAACTTTTGAATGTGCATGTGCGTCATCCGTTTCTTAAACATGTTAAGACAAGATAAGCCAAGGTGATGGAAATGTAATATAAAAGCTTGAGATGTGGCTTCTAGTTGGCTTTGAAGGGTTATGAGTATAAGGTCTGATGGTGATATTTAAGATGAAGGCGGGTGAAGTTCAGGGTTGCTTTTCAGTTTTTTGACTAGTGCATCATTCAAAAAAAGGAAATCAATCAGGATTAGTGAGCTCTACTAATCGATGCCTCGGAGGGGCCACCCCCCCCCCCTTTTTTTTTTCTTTCCTTTTTTTTTTGTTGTTGTTTCTTTGCTTTGCTTTTTTTTTCTGTTGTTTTTTTTATGCTCTAACTTTTGCCTAGGCTGCCCTTTCGGGTTTTCAACCTAGTGAGCTTTTACCTTATAGGAAGCCAGTCTTTCGAAGCATGCGAAGATGAGCTGCTTATTCTTGAGGGATCACAGTTTTGTAGCTTCTTCGTTCCTTCAGTAGGAAATGGAAATGATGGCTGCTTCTAGAGAGATGAGCCTTTATGCATCCAATGAGTTTGGCGGGAGAAGCCCTAGGATGACTTGATGAGTCATATTTTGTAAGACGAAACGGGCAGGTTTCTGAAGAGATTAACTAGGGACAGCCCCAGACTTGATTGGGAGATACTTTTGTGGGAGATAGAAATGAGTATGCTCAGAGAAAGAGGATGAATTTAATGGAAAAAAAGAAGAGTCATGATCCAGAGTTTATTGCCGAGTATCACAAGTTTTATGGACCCTACTTAACATTTATCTTTTGATAATTTTATGTATCTTTAGCAAGGAGTTCTGTCCTGGATCCAGATCACGTTATAACCGATTAAAACAGAGCTATAGGTGGCAACTAGGTCAGGGTATAGTGTTTAAGTATTTGGGATGGATTTGGCTTTAGGGTTGAGGATCTGATTGGCCTCTTGCTCAAAGGTATTTTGGGCCATGGATTTGGTTATTTTTTGGAAAGGCGATCACAAAGCGATCATTGGCTGGCCTTTTAAGCGGTGGGTTTGGATGAGAATTTGGTTTATGGGCCTAGTTGGGAGATCGGCTTTTGGATTTGGTTATGGGTCATGGGGTTGCCCAAGAGTGATTGATATTTTTCTTTTGTTGCGAGAGAAATATTTTGAGGAAATTGCTCAGGAGAGGTTTCTTTTCTTTTTCTCTCTTTTTTTTCAACCTTGCTCTTTCTTTCTTCTTTTTTGTTTTTTGTTGACCTCTCGGAGCAATTTTGGAGAGTGCTTGAAGAGATATATGTCTTTTCTCTCTTGGGATAAAAATGTGGTCACTCTCGATGGATGTATTTATAAGGGTGAAGCAGCCCCAGTTTTGGGAAGCTGGATCATAGGGATGGTTAGGCTTTGGCATATGGTGGTAGCCCCTAGTGTGTCATTTAATAGCTTGGGCGCAATAGGTCGAAGATGACCTTTTATCAAGACAGAAGGTTGCTTTATCAAACTTATATTTTTAATGGTTTGTGGGTCCATATTGTGAAATGATTCATTATCAACCCGTGTAGTTTTATCATATTTTTTCATGAGTTGATTCATCATTTTCATTATTTTTTTTATATATAACAAATATTTTGGTGATAGATGGTGCTCAAAGATCAAGAAGGAGACTTGGCAAGCTAATATAGGAGAATCAAGAATTTTACCAGACTCGAAAATATATAAATACCTTTGAAAAGCTTGATCTGAGGACATGGTTGGACTTTTGAAATAACGGAGACTAAATGGGTTCATGAGCATACTCCTGCAAGGATGGGTTGTAGGCATCAATATGGGCAAAAGAGATACCCCTAGGGTTTGAAAGCCCCTAGTTCTGAATTGTTGCATATGGTCTTTGAGTTGCTTGACTTTTCTGGATTCCCCGACGTTCCAGATTTTTCTACCTTCTTGGCTTCTTTGCTTTTTCAGCTCTCCTTTCTTTTCTGGCTCCCTATCGTTCTTTTTTTTCATGTCTTTTTTTTCACCTCTTTTTTTTTTCAAGTGGTAGACCTTGACATCTCAAAGTAGGACTTACTAAATTCTTTGTTTTGAAATCAAGAGTGAACGATGCACTTATCGACTGGTGATGCATTTATGAAAGGTAAAAAGGGCATATGCATTTGGAGATGGTAATTGAGAATAATGATGAGGAGATTTCTTGTCTTTACATGTTTTAGGAAACAAAAGACAGCACATAGAGAAACCTCTCTCTTTTATTATTATTTTTTTTGAAGACTTTTTTTTAGAGAGAACAAAATCCCCCTTTTTTTGTGTTTTTTAAAATAATCATTTTTATTATCCTCGAAATGAGATGTAATGATTACGTACCTCTGGATAGTCCTCTTAAGAGAGTAAATGATAGTAGTCAAATTTTTTTTTATTTTTCAACCCCTGCAAAATTGTTAGTGGTACTAGAAAACAACAAGGATCCCAAAATTTATGAAAATTGACACTGAGTTGAAAAGAGTTGTTTCTTGGAGATTTTATTTGACAAAAGGACATTCAATGGTACAAAGAGTCTCTGGAGGTGAATATACAAGGGTATTCTAGGGTATTTTTCACTTTTTACTAGAAACAATCATGAGCGCGACTTCTCAATGATTTGGCCATCAATAAGATCTTGGATGGTACTTCTGAGCTTATAACACTTATCAGTGGGATGGCCACTGCTACGATGATACTCGTAATACTGAGAGTGGTCCCATGTGTCTGATAGCTTTGGTGGAGGTCGGTAATTTTCCATTGGTTTCAAAACCCCTTGTGCCATTAAGCCTTGGAAAATCAGGGACATTGGGGCATTCAGTTCATCGTAATGCCTTCTTTTTGCTTGGTAAGGTCCTATGAGGTTCTTGTTGGCATTACTGTTTCCTTTAACATAATGGGCATATTCATTTTTCTCATATGACCATGGCACATTACTGTACTTACCAGGTGGAATTCTTTCAATACGAACTCCTATCTCCATTATTTCTTTAAAATTGCTATAAGGGAGATATCGCATGTGTTCTAGGTAAATGAGCTAGAGGTTTTTGATGAACATTCTACATGATTCAGCCGGATCAGGTATGTCCAAAGTCTGGGTGACTTTATCCTTCCATCTGGCTGCAAATTCTACGAATGTTTCATTTTCTTTTTGGTGCATGCCTTAAGTTCCCTTTTATTTTCAATGGTGGTATTGTCCTTGTATCTTTCTAGAAACCTTTCTGCTATTTGGTCCCAAGTGCTCATGGTGCTATCATCTGCTATCATTAACCATTGCTTAGCAGCCCCTATCAAGGTAAAGTGAAAATTGGAGGACATGGCTTCGAAACTAGCCCCTCTTGATTGCATGCCCATAGAGTAAGATTTTAGGTGAGAGATAGGGCATCCAGTCCCATCGAATTTTTCTATGTCGGGCATTTTGAATTTTGGAGGTAGTATGGCTGAGGGTTTTAGCGTTAATGCCTTCGCAGAAAATTTTTCTTTATTCAGAAACTCGAGCATCATTTTTTGCAATTTTTCCATGCCAGCCTCCATTTTGGTGGATGGGGGAGTTGGGTTTTGGTGTATGCTGGTAGGATTAGGGAAGGCTGGGTTAATTTCTGGCTGCGGTATATGGCAAGGATTTTGGGCAGGACAAGGATTTGGGCAGGACATGGATTTTGGGTAGGTAGGTTATTGGCGGTTTTGGTTTTGCAGCCAGGATCATTTGGGTCCATATGTGGACTATTTTGGAGTGGGTTGGTAATGGGAAAAGGGAGGTCATTTGGGTTCTGAGGCATATTGGTGCTTGGGAAAGGATATTGAGGATAGGATGGGTAAGGGTTGATATTTGGGTAGTAGGGATTTGGTGGAGGATTTGGATTTAGGGTAATGGTGGTATTTGGCAGGTTAACGTTTGGCTGGGAAATTGGGTTTGGAGGGACCTGGGAGGTTGATGCTTTTTGGGGGACTGCAGAGGAAGAGATTACCTTACCACTAGATTTTAAATTTTGCACCAAATTAGCAAATTGGCCCATTATACGATCGGTCGTTGCACCCAAATTTTGGTCTAGCCACTGCTGCATTGCTGGAGTCGGAGCGTACCCTGGAGCCCCTATATCGTACCCATAGCATCGCTCACTTTTTTCGCCATACCTTGCCGATTTGTACCTTTCCGAACGAGCACGCTCTTTTTCTCGACCGCCTCGATACTTTCGATCGATCTTTGTGCCTGTTTCCCGTATCAACCGGCCAGTATTATCTCTGCCTTTTTCAAATTCGGGCCAGGTTTCTGAGGAAAATGGGGTTTGGAGGTATCAGAAGGCTGGCTGAAGGCTTTCTGGGCTTGGAGTACAGCGTGCCTTTATTAGTTTTTTTTATTTTTTATTTATTTTCCCTACAATTGACCGGATAAGCACTTGCTTTATTTTGACAGTCTCAGGACTTTTCCTGGAACAGTGGATTCTTTTTCCAGAGTATAGGACCAACGTAATCCACCTGCCTTTCGACTCCCCAAGATCGGACTGATCTCAGGCGAAGGACCTATACTTTTTCTAGGATCCACCATTCGAAATGACCTAGGCCGAGCATCAGAGAATAATAAATCAGCCCCTGTGTTTTTTTTATGACTTGCGCATTTTTTTTCTCTCTTTATTTTTGATCTCATTTTTTTTTCGCAGGGGCTGACTCACGTTTCAAAGATGCAAAAACCGGTCGGTCTTTGAAGTGTCCTGAGAATTTATATGTAGTCTAGCGTTGGCTTATGCAGGGGGTAGGTTGGCCATGGTATAGGGTAGCAGTTCGAAATATATTTATATGCGTGCGCGTGTGTGCGGCATCTAAAAAAGCAGTAAAATCCTCTTTTTTCAAATATAAAAACAGAAAATAAAAACAGATATGGCATGTCTTGCTGTTATGCGTAGAATTTCTCGGCTTTTTTAGTTTGAGTGCAAGCAAGCAAGCACATCACATTAAGAAATAGAACGAAAAGCGGGGAATCTATCTATCCCTATCAATTACAAAATATGCCCTATATCCCCAAAATAAAAATGGCAGAATGAATGCAAATATACACATATTTTGCGGAAGGAAAATAATATACAGAACAAAATAATAATATAGGGCCGAGAATAAAGCAATATTAAAAAAAATCCCCAACCCTTTTATTGTGCTGCCCGGAATTTTATTGCAAATATATATATGATATTTTTTTTTGAATTTTGTTTTTGTTTTTGTTTTTGTTGTTTTTTTTAAAAAAATATTTTTAAACATACATGTAACAGTTATTGGAACAAAACTGCTGCGAGATGGAGGATCATATCCACAAATATAAATATGGATGTATAGGAAGGCAATATTCAAATGCATAAATTAATATAACAAGCATACTTTAGCCAGAAACAAAGAAAAACAGAAAAGTTTTTTTTTTAATGAGTCTAGCCCTCCATTTTATTTAAAATAAAACCATCTCCCCAGCTGAGTCGCCACAATGGGTCACCCGATAAATGCGCCTGCGCCCCGCGCGCCCTTGGATAAGGGTGCACGTACGTGCGGATGCGGGACACCACTGCTCTCATTCCATCCTCCCTTGTTTGGGGAAAAACGAAATTAAAAGTGCGAGAGGAGTGCTGTCTAAAATAGCGCGTTGGAATACGCCTCGGTTGACTTTAGTGGATTTTTGGTCCAATATGGGAGCTTTGGGTTTTCTGCATCAAGTTATCCCTTGTTTAGGGGATACCATGATATAGGAATATATCACCCTTTCATTCTCATTTTCCCTTTTTTTAGGGGAAAACGAAAAAGTGCAAAAAAGGATGTTGCGAGGCCCCACTATGGATTTTTTGAAAATTGCCTTATGGCCTATTTCGGATCACTATGAGTGCTTTGGGTTTCCTGCATCAAGTTATCCCTTGTTTAGGGGATACCAGGATATCAGAATACATCACCCTTTCATTCTCATTCTCTCTTTTTTAGGGGAAAACGGGAAAGTGCAAGAAAGGAGTGTTGCGATGCCCCACTGGATCCAAAATGTTTTATAGAGGCGCCATCTTTATTTTAAGGCAGAAATAAAGAAAAACCGTAGATTATAAAACGAGTTCGAAGGCTAAGTTACGAGTTGGGAAAGTGATAGGCACCCAACTCGCCCTTTCGGTCTCAAAAGCGGTTTTTGGCTAAAGTATGTTTTTTGTTATATTTATTCAGCAAATAAACAAAGCACTAAAAGACAGCAAATAAAAGCAGATACATCCGCGACTACATTATTTACGGACTTGCAGCCGTCTCCTTACAATAATTACATATATATTTAAAAATATTTGGCCATTATAACGGCTCTTTTACATAGTATTTTCTAACTAAATTCGGGCAGCACAGCGACTTATATTTTCTACATTGGGCCGGATTTGAAAATAACTTTTATAAAAATAAACGCCCTTAAAGGCTTTACCTTTTAAAGTGTGATGTGCTCGCTCTGTCCTTCAGGGAGAGGGAGTCTTTTATGCTGCTTTACTGCTGCTACGGTTGCTACGGTTCGGGCAGAGTAACAGCTTGGGAGAGTTGCTTTTGGGACACGTAAAACGGGCGGAGCAACTGCTTGCTTTTTGACACTTGCTTGCTTGCTGTTGGCGAAATTTGGGCAGAATAATGGCTTATTTCTAGCTAATTTGGTCTTTTTAATCGGGCAGAGCAAGGCTCTTTCCGAGGTTTTTGGACCGGGGAAATAGGGTGGATACCTAACTGGGGGGCTAGGGATCTCTTTGACCGGTTGGTTTTGTGTTTGGAGGAAGTTTGGCAGAGTTTCGAGGCTTTATAGGAGGGGAAAATCACTCTCGCTCACTGATCGCTCGCTGCGTAAAAATAACGCAGAGTTTCTTCGGGCTTCATGCCTTTGTGAATAGTGTCCGTGAAAGTGAGGCCGAACACCTGTATTTTTAGTTGGATTTGTGCTTCATCGGCTTGTACCGCGCGTTTGATAATTTGCATAATGCGTTAAACGGAATGCACTATTCAGGACCCTGGGCGTGGCCAAAAGGTGCTTTGGGCGCGGCGCCAAGGACAGTGGGCGCGGCGCCAACTGTAGATTTTTCTCCAATTTTCGACACTTCCCCCCCCCCTGCAGTTCACTATTTATGCATCCTACTTTTCCTTTTGCATTTTCAACCCAGTAACATGACATTTGTTAAGTTTAAACAGTTCTTTATATCTCAAGCCAGAGTTACATGCCAGGGGTACGAAATTGGGGTGTCTACAGATACATTGGTTAGAAAAATTAAAACAGCGGAAGACTTAAAAACTAAAGCATGAATTAAGTACAAACGTATATCAAACAACCTACAAGCCTATGCTTGTAGATCTATCCTTATGGCATAAAAGATTTCACTAAATAATATGATTTGTTTTACAATAACTTATGTGAAATCACCAAAACAAATACTCTGACAAGACAACAAGTCTTGGAGAGCAAAACCCACAGAAAAACAGGCAATGAAAACGTGGGAAGAAACAAAAAGCTTCCTAGAACAGCTAGGAAGACAAACAACTCCCACACTCCAATGTAGTTCCGAATGTTATAACATTCAAAGCAGCATTCAAATTCTGCTAGTCTGGATTTCTGAACACTCTTTACGCTCTGGATATTCTGTTCTACTATGTTCTCAGTTCTCTCACTGTGTTCTGCACGTATTCAGCTTTAGCCCAAGTCCTCTATTTATATTGTGAAGGAGACCTACATATAAAGAAGGAAACAAACTCCAAAATAGAAAATGATTAGAATTAGTAATGAAATCAACTTCCTTATTTACTATATTCTCTTACCAAAAGGAGAAGGACTCCAAGACACTGCATTTAAGAAGGATTTTTGCACAGATTTTGTTTCCAAAAACAACTCCTAAGATTTAGGACCAAGAAAACCAAAATATAATGAAATATTTTGTTTCCAAAAATGCCTAAACTTAATGACCAAGAAAGGAGAAACAAAAACAAAAATAGGCCATGCCTATTTTACCCTTACACTATTTTCATTTGATGTCGAGATCTGAGGTGCGGGTGGTGATGAGTTTAGTTGGTTGTAGTGTTGATATTTTGTTCACATAAATTTTGCGAGCTTGCCCGTTTTGCTCGCGGCCCTACGCGGGGTGGGCTGGCCAAGATTTCTAGGGACTGTTATGTTTGCGGGCTTTCTTGCCCCGGTCCGTCTGGCTTTCTAGGCCCACGGGCAAACCTGTCATGCATGCCCGTTTTGACAGCTCTAGCTCGATTACCCAGGCAAGCAGGCCAAGACAAGGCGGTCGCATCATCAGGGTGCAAGGCGACCACCTTCAAGGAGAAATTATGGACCAAACTTTTGTCAGATGGGCGGTCACCTAATGTCGATGTTAGGCGACTGCCTTGTCCCAGTTTTGTCCAATTTTTTTATTTGGGCTTTTAGGGTTTGGTATTGTATCCCTATATATAATTGTAACCCTATAACATTTTCAAGGTTCGCTTTAATAAAATTTGGATTGTTAGTTGGCCTCAATCTCACTCTCTTCTTTGTGATTGATCTTGTTATACTCTATTAATTTATTTGCAAAGTCTTCCACTGTGCACAACATATGTGTATTTTAGAAATTCAATATGTTGTTTTCAAGAGTCTAACTGAATTTATGTCTATGTTGTAAATACTTTGGTTTATGTTTCTCTTCTTCCCATTTTTTCAATGCAATCTTCTTAAGTCGCAATAGAAGTTGAAGTTGTTGTAGTGGGGTCAGTTCGCAGTGGGGATTTTTAGAGAGAGAGAGAGGGAGTCGGATTTGGGGCACTAGAATGCCATCAACAGCAAAACAACAATAGTATTAAGAGCATCCACATTGTATCATTTTTCCAATTCTTAGTGTTATTCTTAACTAAGAATTGGAAAAACAACAATGGGAAGCCAATTCTTAGAGGAGAGAGAAACCAAAAAAATTCTTAATTAGGAATAAACAAAAAGAATCTTCTTAACAGCACTAACATGTATGACCGGTTTTTTGGGGGAGAGGTAACTGAAATAGTATTTTTTTTATTGGGATGTGTCCATTTTTTTTGTGTAAGCAGATATGTAAGAATATTATACAATGGGGAAATATATATTCTTAAGTGGGTAAGAAGAAAAAAGTGTGTAGGTGGCAGTAAAACCCAACTAAGAAGATATGTAAAAATATATATTATAATAAGCCTTGGATTATCCTTGTGCAATTGGTAAAAGCTATTCAGAAGCTGAGATTTCATGTTTTACCGAGATCCTACTGTTGTTTCTCATTGTATCTTAATTTGCATTTGTTCATTCATTACATTAGGTTCTGTACTTAGTGGCTAATTGGGTTGCGTACCAGTTAGCGTGGCAACTGTGTACAGAACTTTTCCCTAGAATAGTTTTTATAGATTTCACAGGTTCAGCGGAAGACTTTGGCTTAAGGCTTCACCGGAAGACTTCAAACAGCCTCCGGCGGCAGACCTTGTCTGCATCAGGAAAGCATGACGTGTCCAGCCCTTCATTTGATCAAGCTTTAGTGGATTATTTAATTCAGCCCAAATTAGTTTGAATTTGAATTAAATCTTCTCCAGATCTACGCCTGACTTCTCAGACATGTCCCTCCAGCTTTTCCAAAAAAACAAGAAGACTTTCGCCTCCTGAAAAGTGATAGAGCAGGTGAACAGACTGACACTTATAGACTGTACCAACTATTGCAGGTCTACAACTCTGATTGCTCACCTACCAATTGTTGCAAACAACTCTTTGCCATTCCCTGCTCAGCATCAGTGAAAGACGAAATCAACAGACAGCTCCAAGCATTTAATGCATTCGATCAACCTAATATAGTTGTTACTCTCTTTGTCTTCTCCAAACGATCTCAAGAATGCCCAAGCTATAAATACTGTCATTAAAGACTGAAGAAAACAATGCTCTGAATCTTCCCAACAACATCAAGCTTTATATTCTCAGTGCATTCAAGAGTTCATAAACTGATGAACGAAGTCCTCAACAACAACAAGAAGATCTGCATCAACCATTAATCTTTTTCTTCTTATTGTTGTTCCTTCTTCTATTCTTCTACACCTTGAATATTCTGTTTTGTTTAGATATTCAATTCCCCACCCCCAAACACAAGTCAAATATTTTGTACACGATCCATTGGATAAATTTTGTAATAGAACTAGTGGAAAATATAGTAAACATTTAAATCCAAGGTTGACTGCCTTGGTGGTGGACATAACACGCTTTATAGTGCGAACCATCTCAAAATACATGTGTTCTCCATTTACTGTTGCTTACTGCTTTATACTGCTTCATATATCATTACTTATCGCTTCAGCTACAAACTTGAGTAATCAGCAAAGTCTACCGGTAGTGCTTCACCAACAAACTTGAATTGTCTTCCTTACAAGACTTCCGCTACTATAATCTTTTCAATAGATTGCAAGTGCTTGTTTTAGGAATCAATACAAAAAGTTTTAAGTGTTTAATAAGCTATTCAACCCCCCCTTCTAGCTTATTATTATGTCCTTTGGGACTAACAATTGGTATCAGAGCTTAACTATTCAAAAACTAGTTTTTCCAAGATTAAACTCTTGAGAGACTCGATCCAATGACACAAACACACTACATGCTACCTACGTCAAATGCGAACCACGTCCCAATATTGGACGAAGGCCATTTCGATGTATGGAAGGATAAAGTAATGCATATTATATTTGCAAAGAAAAACAGAGATGAACAGAGCATGCAAATGTAACGTTGTGTTGTGACGATTTATTCCTGAATATCAGAGAGTAGGAAAGATAAAACATATATTAGTCATAAATCAAGATACCCAGTAAGATGAAGGTATGACTGAGACGATAGAGTAGAGATACGCAAGTCAGTCAGTCATATGATGTAGGTAGAGAGATAATCAAAGGTAGCTAGATGATCTTGAGAAAATCTGTATTCCTGAATAAAAATCAAAAAGATCATCAGCAACACTTTGTGAGCTTTAGAAAGCTCCAGAGAAAGTAAAAAGATACTAGAATAATTATTTTCAATAAGATCCGAACAAAGAGGAAGAAAAGAACATGATCTTGAATATCTTATTCCTACTGGGTCTCAGTGCATAGAGAATAAAGAGCACCGGACTTAGAATGTACCTTTATTGACAGTCACGTTCAGATCAATGTAGACGTCTTCCCGAATGAGCATTTACGAATCTGAGCTATTGCGTCTGTAGTAGATGTTGCTTAAGTAATGATTTCATTTGCGACGTTTTACAAAATTTTTTATTCATATTTCTTAGTCGCTGATTATGGATATCTCTTTGAAATATAGGCTAAGTTCCAGAAACTAAATATCATAAAAATGAGGGATCAATCAAAGTTTCATGATATAAAGTTTTTGACTCTTAACCTTTTTCAAAAGATGAAACATAAATCAGATAAAATTCTTTCACAGTTGAGTTGCAGAATTTTAACTAAGAAATTTTCTCTCAAGAGGGTGTTAGATTGATGACAATCGTTAGCCTTATGTCAAGAGAATTTGAATATTAAATTCCATAATAATGAAGCATCCATCGAAGTTATGTACATCTGAAGAGGTTATTCATAGTGCCAATGGATATATATATATCTGTCATATGAATAATCTCTTACAATCATCAAAGGAAAAGTATCTTTCTCAAAAGATTTTTGAAAAACAAAGAGTGTTTCGAGACGAACTGGTTTTTCAAAAAAAATTCAATGAAATCCTTGTCAATAGTATTTTGACATGCATTTGGAATGAGCTATTGAGGATCAAACTCTCAGGTGGTTAGACCTGGCATAAAGCTTGAAGAGCTTGGCTCTCATACCAATTGTTGGTCCGCAATATAGCTCAAATAGGCTAGAGGGGGGGGTGAATAGCTTATGATGCCACATTAAAACTTTTCTTTTTCGATATACATGAAGTATAGGTTTTAGTGGCATGGACGGTAGACTTGTCAAGCATGTCTGCTGTTGGTTTAGAACAGAACAGAAGACTTGCTCTTAGCAGAGTTACGAACTCTGCTTGTGAGCCGTTTGAAAAACAAAAGCCTGTTTAGAAAGAATTTAAGCAGCGGAAATATTCAAGGCTTAGGTTTTAAGAAGTCTTAAGTAGCTGTACACGATTATATGATCAGAACAACAACTTACTTAATCCTTCTTCCAAAATGCAAGTTTTAGGAAGTCAATGGGATGTGGCTTTTCAAAAGATAAATCAATTTATTAAAAAGCACATAGAGAGATAAAGACTGAAAGATAAATCATTGAAAGAACATCTGAATTTATTCAAGGATAAATTACAGATTACATCAACTTAGACTTTCTATGAAAAGTTTATGTTCTCATCTTCATCAATCCCAAATCTTGTACTTAATCGCTTATAGACAAACTCTCAAGTACAAAAGACAATAGGAGGCGAGATGAGAAACAGTAATGAGAAGACACTATTGTTATTCGTTCAGATAATAAATATATGAACGAATGAGTGCAAAGCACTCGACCTCCTAAGATGATTGATTATTACACAATCAACAGCATTTGTATTAGGATACAAATCTGAAGATATGAATGTAATATGAACAGACAGCTCTTCATCTTCTTTAGGCAACATCTGGCAATCTTCAAATCGATCGAGAGCTTGACCTTTAGCTTTAGAAATAGATTTCTGAAGCTTCAGCTAAAGGCTGAGTTCTTCGAAGAAAGATGAAGAACTCAAATCAAGAACTGGGTTCTTTACCAAGACAAGAATCTTGACTGTTGATGTTCTCTGATCTCTCTTCTCTTCTTCAAGGTAGTTCTTCCTAGCAATCCACAGAATGTGATTTGCTAAGGTCTGGGTAAGCTCACAGCAATCAGGATGTAGAGATCTGAGATGCGTTGGTGAAGACGATCTCGTTGTCGATCTCTTTTCTTCTTCGAAGTTCTTGATATAGATTCAAAGATTCTGTTTGACTCTATTTCCTCTCTTGTGCTCGCTTGTTATCACTTGTTCTCACTTGAAGAGTAGAAGAGATTTTCTTTTTATAGACCGATGTCAAGATGATTGTTGAGAATTGAAGATGGACATTCTATCTGTTGGAGATGTTGTTGTTGAGATCCAATGGATAGAGATGTTTTGTCCGCTGGATCTTTGACTGATGGATAAAGGCTTTGTCTTCAAGATGCTGAACTGGTTTGCCCGTCAGACTGTCATTGATGAGTCTCTAAAAAGTGAGTCTGACATATGATGCACTGTCTACATGATATGTCCACTAAACTAGATTCTTTTTCAGATCACATGAGAGAGAAAAGATTTTGCAGTGTTAATGGTGTCAGGCTTCACAACGATTTGAATATCTCTTGAAACCTGAACACATTTTGTCTTAGTCTTGAGCTGCTGCAGTCTTGACTTCTCTGAAGCACGTGTAGAGTAAAGTCGCTGGTCTGATATCCAAGGTGAGTCTATCTTGAGAGAATGACTGTTGTTCGTTGATGTGAACTTTCAAACCATAGCAAGTCTGCTGGTGGGTCTTCAAGGCGTTCTTAGAGATGCACTTGACGAGTTTGTTTGAGGAATGCTTAGAGACTTTGTCACTGTAGCACGTCTGCTGGTGGCGAGTCTTCAAGGTGTCCTTTGGTGCATTCAACAAGTCTGCTGGTGACGAGTTTTACGAAGAACCTTTTGAGACTTCAGCAAATCTGCTGGTGCTTGTGCATATGAAGTGTTGTTATGTTCAATCATCTATGAGGAGGTTAGGACTGGATTAGGACGACCTAACCTAAGACCTATGTGTTGTCAAACAAGCTGCCACACTAACCGGTACGCAGACCTTTTAGCCACTTGTTATGACACACAGTAATGGGAACAAGCAAATCAAAATATTAGGGATATGCAACATGATAATTCAATTATCAAGAAGCATATTCCAACAATCTCCTCCTATTTACTTGGAACCATTATAAGATGACATATACAAAGCACTTAATGATTTTATCAAAACATAGCAATAACATGCCTACAATGAATGATCATTTTATCCTAGGCATGCCCTATGTTGATAATTACAAGAGGGATGGCTTTGCATAGTCTACTATTGCTATTACAGACTCGATAATTCAAAGTACTGAACAGGTAAAGCAATAGTAAGAAAAACAGTTTAGATCTCTTAAGGTTTTGAAAGAGTTAAACAGGATCTAAAAAGTTTTGAGTTCCTTTCTTGCATAAAGATATTTATATATGAAGAATTGTTTTAGCAAGAAGGGACAGAAGACCTTAATTAAGAATTTTTTTTTTGAAGACTGTTAAGGTATGCTGTTGATACCAAATGTTTTTTGAAAATTTCAACAAATCCTTAAATGAAAATTTGTTTTGAAGATTATTAAGGATTGCAGTTGATACCAATTATTTTTTGAAAACTTTAGCAAATCCTTAAATAAAAATTTGTTTTGAAGATTATTAAGGATTGTTGTTGATACCAATTATCCTTAATTGAAAATTTGTTTTGAAGATTATTAAGGATTGCTATTGATACCAATTTCATTGAGAAAAAAAATGTTGAACATTTATATCAAAAGTATTTGATGAAATGTTCGATTTTTCTGTTGAAAAAACTGTAGAATCTCTGTTGAAGGTAAAACTCAACAGAGATGTTTTTGTGTAAAAGAGTGTTTCAACAGAAGTGCCACAAAAGCTAGAACATGATTCACAAAGAATCAGTTTAGGGGAAAATATTCACATTGTGTGTCTTCCATTTGATCAAGGGTAATTTTGTGTTTTTACCCTTGTTAGGGAATTCTCCTCTTAGGATTGTGCATATTTCTATGTCTCTCCTTAATGACAAAGATCAGATATGTCATTCCTCTCCTCAAATATCAGATATGTCATTCCTCTCCTCCTAAGATATGCCATTCCTCTCCTCCTTAATGGTTGCAAGCAAGAGAAATGTTTGAAAGAATAGTTGCAAGCAAAGAGAAGAAGGAAATGAAAATGCCAGAAGAGATGGACAAAAGAACAAAGAAAAATGACGAGAGAGAAAATGCTAAAAGAAGTCGAGAAAGTACTCTAACATTGAATAATACAACCTAATTTGAATCTCCAAAACTACCAGTGCTAGAATCTAGGGGATAATTTCTATCCTGATCAGAAAGGCTTCTCTGGCCGAACAACTCTCGAGTGATTAGCAGGTCTCCAGTAACAGGAAGGCATTCATCCTCGTGAATTGTGGAACGAATGGTGTGGTAGGAGCATAGGAAATAACTGATAATCCTATCGTACTTGTGAATACCAGACCCATTCACTCGTCTTCGCAGAACAGACCAACAGATGAGGGAGAAGACTACTTCAGACCAATTGATTGAGATGAGAGTCGAGAACAGCAATGATGAAGTTTCGAAGTCTTCTGGTGTCGCTTCCTGAGCTTGCTTCGTGAAACAGAAGACATTGGCTCAGAATTTCACCAACACAGTACATGTCCAAGGGATAGTTGTTGATGTCCCATGTACTGTAGTCATCACAAGAATGGTAGCCAGTATGGTGCAGCCATGATTCGTTGAGAACGGAATCATTAATGGAGTCAGGGCCAACAGAGGGAAGGTCGAAGACTCTAGATAGGCTTTCGGCATTGAGGACGAGATCAGTACCTCGAATGCGACCGTGGAGGCTCTTACCATCTCTTGTCAGTTACATCCTTGAGTAGAATTCGTCGACCAGCAGAAGGCTGTAGAATTCTTCGCGAAAGGTAAGGATGGAGACGAGTCCATAACTGTGAAAAAGATCTACAATCTTTGCTCCAACAGTATTGTCGCGGAGAAATTGTTCTCCTTGAATCATGTGACCAAGAATGTAGGATTGACAGCCTACTCTGGTAATGAAGGAAGATTCAGGAGGGACAATAGGACTAGAGACACTGTTGGAAGAAGAAGCGGCCATGAAGATTTTCTAAGGACGTAAAGAAGAATTACTGATAGTAATCGTATCGATTGTTGAAATGGAAACAACAGATAACGATTGAGAGATATCAAATTAGAAGATTTTCAATGAGCATATATATATATATATATATATATATATATATATATATATATATTCAGTACTTTCTGAGATTATGCAGAAGAACACGCTTATCAAGAACCGTGTTTGAATATCCACTGTAGAGTAGTAAATGATTGATATATGAAGCAGCGGAGTAATCATTTCACAGTGTTTCTTGGAAAGTCGGCGATTCATGATTGTGATATTAAGTCACTCTCGGGAGTATGAATTTGGACAGCTTAGTGACTTAAATCGAGAATTTCAATACCAGGAAAGATAGATGAAATTGAACGCAGAGGGTATTGAAATGGAGTTGTGTTGATATCGATGAGCAAAAATAGTATAGCAAATTTCGTACAAAATAAGTTTAGGGAATGGGATAGGTTTTAAAATTCCAAATATCCTAATAGATAATTTACGGGGCATTCTGAATCATCTACACAATCCTTAGCAATCTCCCAAATCTATAGAATTTTTTGGAACAGAAATAATTTCAAAAGAATATTTGAAAGTATCTTTTTAAGAAAATGTTTTGCAAAAAAGTGAAGATCTTTTTGTGTTCTTTGTTTGCCATAAGGAGCTTTCGGAGCTTTCTGAGTCATCCACACAGTCTTCAGTAATCTTCCAAGTCTTCTGGTTATTCGAGAACAAAAATGTTTTGAAATCATTTTTGGAAAGATTTTTGAAATATTATTTGAAAAGCTATCAATATTCCTAAACAATTTTTATGTCAAAGATATTATTACACAAGGTTGATCAGCAGAGTTAAAGTCTGAAACCAATTTTGATGATTAGTGATGCACCTACGCGTTGTACGATTTGTATTTGGGTGTAAAATCATATATTCAATTAAAATTGAATAATATATAATTAAAAAGTTTAATATGAACAAAATAAATAAACAATAATAAACAATATAATCAAAGAAAATCACATAAATTTTTTAAAAAGTTATTATAAATTTTAAAATACTTCTTTACATACAACCAAGGTCCGCCCTGTCATAAGGAGGGTGAGGTTATGGCCTTGGGCCCCCTAAAAATACTTAATTTTTTGGGACCCTAAATCTCACAAAAATAAATGTCCTATTCTAATTTCTAAAAAAGACTTAGGCTCCGTTTGTTTAACGAAAAATAACTTTTGGAAAACATTTTCCTCATTTTCCAGTGTTTGGTAACCAGAGGAAAATGTAGTCAATATAAAAGTTTTTCCAAGTCAACGGAAAATAAAACCTTCTTTTCAGGAAAATGACTTATGGATTCATTTTCCAAATGTTCGAGCACCCCTTCGTCCTCTTCCATAATTACACATATTTACAAACACACAATATTTTACTCAACAAATACATTGTTTAGAAATATAATTAGAGTTTGTGCACATTATTTATAAATTATAATTTAAAGTTAAACATTATTTTATGTTCAATATGGACATTAATATTAGAATATAATTTTTGTATTTATTCATATATTGTTTTCCGTGTGTTTGCCAAATACCCGAAAATGTTTTTCGACATATTTTCAAAAGATTTACTAATAGAAAAAAAATGGCATATGTAACCTTTGTTTCTTTAATTTTTCAAAAATTGGAAAAAAAAATTATGCTACAAAGGAAGGGCCCCGTTCAATGTAATTGGCCTTAGGCCCCCAATTTTACAGGGCCGGCCCTGCATATAACATTTTTCGTTGAAAATGTACGATTATTACAACTATTACTCTCACATAAAAAATTCAAAGACCCTTAAGATTAGTAACTCTAGACAAAGCAACATACTGATCATAACTAAAAATATGGTTTTTCAAAAGAAGTCTGACGTTAGACACTTTTATTTATAGACATTTCGTAAGACACCATCAGCGTAAACCGTCTTCTTTAAAATTTGAATAGAATTCAATGATCCGATGGTGTCAGTGATATTTTTGAAATAAAACAGTACCACCAAAATGACCATTTGAAATAACTCGACCTTCTAAAACATGGTTTCTTAGCCTTGTAAATAATTAATCGCGTGTTAATACATAACCCAAAAAAATGGTCAATGTTACGAAGCAACATTAATGAAATTCCAACCTTCAAATTCAACTCATAATTTAGGATTCCAGATCATGAAATTCCATTTAAAACTTTAGGAATATCTATATCGTTCAAAAGATCAACGTTTCTATCAAAATGACATGAAAAATCTGAGCTAAAAAACAATCTTCCTTTTGAATTTTTCTTCAATATCATGTAATCATTTATTGAATTAACCACATCAAGAGTCGGATCTAGAATAACTCTCTTTTCCAAAAATAATTAATTATCGGGACTGCTTCCAAATGAAGGATATGTGCTTTGTACAATTGGAGAGATTGGATCGTTGAATTCCTTAAGCAGCAGTTGATTGAGAATATCAAAATAAGCACTATTATCATTTGGTTCACCAATTTTACCATCGCCGATCTTCGCAATCCAATGGACAAAAAGTTTCAATTATTTGGAACTCTTGTTGGACTCATACTTTGTATCTCATATTCGTTGTCAACCTCAATACAAGTGAATCTCTCCACAAGTACAATGAATTAATAGTGGGATGACCTATGTCTTGTGTACTTCCTTTTGGAATTACATGCAATATCTATCAAAAATCTCCTCCAAACACATATATTTGAAAAAAAATATTAAAAATTTTGGAATACTTCTTTATATATAATATTTATCATTGAAAATGTACGATTATTATTTTTAATTCTATAAGGGGTGGTTTTAAAGCATGAAGTTGTATTTATCCTTGCATACGACACTGTACTTTGAATTGCTAAAATTAAAACAGCGAGATAATCTTTCTTGCTATCAAATAAAAGCACAAAAAAAAAATTACATTTAAATGTTGGATTGGTAATTTTCAAATAACCTTAAAAAAGCGCAAATGTTTTTGTTAAATATATAAATAAATATTAAATAGTCAAATATCAAACTATTTGTTTTATCTAATAAAAAAGAGAATTGAAGTCGAATTAACAGACTCTAAACATAACCTCCAACACAAAAATATTAGGAATAATATATTATACAACATAATTTTTAAACAACTATTCAATAACAAAAGTTATTGAGTCTAAATTTTTAGTGTGCCTTGGGAGAAGCCCTATAACAGATAGTTGATATTTCGCTATGTCCACTTCCCTTTTTCGAAATATGTAGCCACATCATCCCCCAATAAACTCTAATATTGAATACCTTCAAACCATTTCACAACTAGGTTTCTTAGATTTCCTTTTTATTTTTTTTAAAATAAAATTTTGAGAGAAATTTGTATGATACAAATTTGAATTTCGATTATTATTAAAAAAATTGAGAGTTTAATTTAACTAAGTATGAAAAATATACAAATCGTATAGTTAATTAATTAATTATATCCAAGTACATATCAATATGCATCTTTACTTTAAAAAACAGTTTATAAAAATAGAAACGTACATCTATCATATCTGAGAAAAATTTTAAGCATATGATTTTTTTTTTCCAATTTGTTTTTCAAAATGGATTTAAAAAAATATGATCCCAAATTTTTATGTTGGACATTTGTTTTATAAATTTAATTTTGACAAAAATGGAAAAATAAACATCAGTTATGCACCTTTTGACTTCAGATCTGATGAAAATGGAGAAAAACATCATAGATCTGTATATTTTGGTAAATATTTGTAAAATTAAAGTTCAAATTAAACTTGGCCTATTACCGATTAAATTGATAAATATATATCTTTTGTAAAATAACTTTAATAGGTTAAAGTTATTTGCAAATGTTAGATATGAATTTTTAAACATGTAGGTTGGACAAATATACTAAGATTTTTATTTGTTAATTTAGGTTTTTTTTGTGTGTGCATATATTAGACATATATTTTTAAACATGTAGGCTAGACAAATAGATTAAGAATTTTATTTTTTAGCTTCAGATTTGATTAAAATGGAGTAGAAAAAATCTCATATATATGTATATATTTATTTATTTATCTATTTTTTGACAGGTAAGTGTGGCCTCTAGTCTTGCCATCTCTCCCACCCCTTGCGTCAGATATATATTTATTTTCTTATAAATTTATCAATTATTTTTTCAATCTAACATTAGTCTATGTCTGATCTATAGATTTCACATATAAAATTGCTTGAATTTTTATAAGTATTTGACGGTTAAACACAAAATATTTGAATGGTAATAGAGTAGCGCATATACTGATACTTTATACAATAATTATTTTTCTAGACTATTACCATTATCGGTGGCAAGTAAATGTTAAAAGTAAAATTATTGTAGATACTCGGTTACTAATTTGTCTTTTCTATTTACTAATTTATATGAAATTGTCTGTAGATTTCATAATATGTCATAATTATGTATGTTTATATTACTGTTGTATGGAGTAAATTATTTGAAATCTGGCTATTATATAATTTATTGATATTATTGATCTATAAACTTGTTATGAAATATAGCAAATAATTTTTTTAGAATAATGAAAATACCTAAGCACCTCGAACAACAAACTCGTTCTAAAATTTTTTAAATTTTAGAACTATAAGAATCTAAAATTTATAAGAATGAAGAAGAATTAAATTTTTCATAAAACTACTCATATTACTCATAAATTAAGCTTCAAAATATCTAAACAAAATAATTTGTTTCAAAATATTTACTGTATTTAGTTTATACATTTCATACTGCTACAAATAACTATGGTTGACAATCATTTATATACTCCTTAGATAAACATTAATTTAATTCATGTGTTCTTTTACTAATTTGTCTTTGTCTATTAACAAATTTATCTAACATTCATCTTTTATATTTCTTATTACATCGATGAATAATTTTTAAATAAAGTTAGTTAAAATATTAAAGCTTTCATGAAGTAGTGATAATATTCTATGTTGAACAATACATTATTTAGTAAGTCTGTTAATGTAATTCATTTTTTACTAAACGAAAAAGATATTATCATTATTTTGGACGTTTACTAAAAATATTTATTTAGTAAACCATTAACTAATTCATTAGTGATGGGAAGTAACTATGTTACTTTGATTTATTGTTTTAAACTGGTTTGAATAATATTGTATTGTAATTATTTGTCAAGACTTATTAATAATAGTGGCAAATAATTTATATTGAATCAACTCTTTCATCATTTAATCTTATTTCTGGGAGTTTATGTTAGCGTGGTGAAGATTTAGAAGCCAATATGCCAATTACAAATGCAAAAAAAAAAAAATTAAATTAAATTAAAAAAAAAGAAATGTGAAATCGGATATAGAATAAATTATTCAATATTTGATATTATTTTGATATTGTATTTCTTGTCATTTCGTAAATCATGTTGAAATATATTAAATGCTATACAATTTGTTTACATTAAATGCACTAAAGATATTTGTAAAGTCATTTGAATCTGAAGAGTTGTCAACTTCATTAATTGATTTTCATTTCAACTTTCAAAAAAATATGACAAATATATAAATTATAAATGTTTCTAAATTTAGAAAGTCACTTTTGGCGGGATATTTTCATTATTTGCTCCTCTTCTTTTATATATGTATAGATACTGACTAGTGTTTGGACTCGTGCGTGAAACGTACGACATAACACTTTTTCAAATAATTATTTCAATTATTGATAAGTCTTATAATTAATTAAAATTATAATGTAATTTTTTTATAAAATAATTGTTGCACGTAATCTTAACGTTATAAACAGTGTTCTAAAACTCCCCGCCTAGCTCCGCCTAGGCCCCGCTTAGGCGCTAAGCCCCTTTCTACCGCCGCAACTTTCTTAGTCGCCGCCTAATCGATCAAGTCGGTGTCTACACCAAACCTCGCCGGACTTAATTTATTTTTGTAGCTTTGATTTTGTAGCATGCGGTGACCGGAGAAGGAAGGGGGGGCGAACTGGAAAAGGAAGGGAGAGTGGTAATGGTGATGCAGAGAGGAAGGTAATGGGAGGCGTGTGACGACCCGACCCGGATTCCAACACAGAATCCCGAGGTCGTGCCGCTGGATTACACAAGAGAGGACAAACACTTGCTAAAATAAAGTGCAAGTGGAACATTCGAGCTAACAAGCTCTAAACACGAACAAGAAGCCGTACTAAAATACGTATTTCAAAATTTCGAAGATGTGGAAGCGTTAAAGAACAAGCCCTCGAGCTTAAGAGCTCAAGACTGAAACAAATGAAACCAAGAGAGGCGTTGCCTCACGAGGTATGAAAACGAAACTCACGTGCCGCAACATTTCAGACGCAGAACTAACCATCGGCACTCCAGGCCGGCGTTCCATAAAAAAAAATCAACCTGATATAACAATGACCCACGGCTAAATCATACCAGGGTAACAACAACAACAACTAGGATAACTAGAATAATAAAATCCCTGAAGCTACTACTGCTCGGGGTACCACTGACTTTACTATACTCTGGAGTACTAATGCCCGACTAAAAATGTTGGCTATAGGAATAAGACAACAATACTAGAACAATCTACCCGACTGTAAAGCTTATATAACTTTACAAAATAAATATTGTCCTCAACAAAACAAAAGGACACAAATATAAATACTGAAATAAGCTGACTAGGTTCCGCAAGCAAAAGCTCGGGAGGAGATAACTGCACGAATATCAAGACCTCAACTCAACTATCGATCCACGTGGCTCTGCTACAGACGGGATCTACTCGGCCTCAACATAGCTAACGAGCAACTGCACACTGGAAAGTAAAGTACAGAGTGAGTCATAAAGACTCAGTACGCTACTACAAACAATAGATCATAAATGAAACATTGTTATAATAAAACATGTCATCGCGTTGTTACGACTAAAACCCACGAAGACGTGTCGTATACTCGACACTTCTCAATATAATCTCTCTGTTCATGTACTAAACTGTCCAAACGACTAGGGTGAAATTCCATGATCATAAACAAACCAAATAAGTTAGAAAACATTTCACAAAGAATCAACATATATAAAGGAATGTATATATATATATATATACACTTTATGTCATTCCTGGAATTCTGAAGTATAAGTATATGCATCTACATATATACATAACAAGTCTCTCACTAATTTACAATCAATACAAACATGGTCATTTAGATTTCATGTCTCAGGTAACACTTTGTTATCACATAAGTGCTCATAGTAAGCCACATAAAGGTTTAAGAGAGAATACCGAATCAATGTCGCTCTGTTGCTCCTGCAATCACAAATATTAATCATATCGTGCCAGTGATACCCGTGATCGGGTATCAAAGTACCGAGCTCTCTTCTCAGGTCCGAGCTCTCTACTCAGGAAAATAGCACTAGCCAATGCGCTCTTTTGGTTACGATAAATGGGGCTACTTCCCCACTGTAGCTAGCAGTGGAGGTGTGTGTGAACCGAATCCGGTGCGGCAATACATTGCAACCACGAATCTCATAATTCGTGAAGACAATGCATCGTCCCACCATCAATGTAAAAACTCAAGTAATGCCAGCTGGACTTACATGCAATGCACAAGTAGATGTTTACTTGCAAATTCTCAAGTAGATATAAAGATCTACTAAACTCATACGATTATGCACATTGTTACAATAATCACAAAACCACAATAGGAGCTCATTGAGTCTCTAAAATATCAAGTGTCAAGTTTTCCACTCTATTCAAGTCAAGGTCCAAAAGCTAGTAATCTAGTCAATGGATTCTAAGAGTTGTAGGGTCTCGTTCTACGTTTTCATTCAAGGCATTTCTAAGTTCTCATTCCATTTAGGAACCCTAGTTCACAAGTCACTAACTCAAGTACGAGTTGGTGGCCTAAGTCGATTTCAAGTTTGTAGTTCCACGTGTTAATGGAATACAATGTAAATACAAGTCAGGAAATCAACACCAATAAAATCACCAAGTAATCAAAGACAATATATGCTTCATGAGTCATATTCTCAGACGCATACAAGATACAAATCTCAACAAAGGTAGGAATTATGTATTTAGTCATAATCTAAATCAACCATAGAATTTCATATTCTAGTATACAACCAAGCTAAGTTATTTACTTAACCATTAACCCATCATATATTCACCAAGACTACTTTGTTAGTCTAGGGTACTTAATCAACAATGATATATGCCTTACAATATTTCTAGAATGATAAATCATTTTATAGTCTCAACTCATTAAAGTTCATGTTAATTCATAAACTCATCCCATCATATTCACGTGAATAGAATCGTTTATTAGATACAAATTCACTATGCTCTAAGAGCATCTAAAGGGTCTCTACGTCGAAATTGAGGATACACTATATAATATCCCTGAATGGTAATCCATTCTTCAAACCAAGTCAATACTTCTCTACTCGATGTTCATGCACCGAAAGATACCCATTCTAACAGTTGGAATTCCAACTTCGTAATAACTCATTCTGCGCAGCCATTTTGTAAAATTGACCAATAACTCATCATAACTCTAAATTTCATGAATCTTACATATTCAGAAACTAGACTCTTCAAACTATAACTTAGCCTTTTAAATCACTTCATTCGGATTTATATTCATCCAAATATAGTCACTTCAATTTCATGATAACAATCAGATTTACTGCTATTACACATTCTGCCCAATCAACTTGTAAATTAAACCATTAATTCCTCAAAACTCAAAATTTCATGAATTTTATATATTCAGAAATTATACTCTTTAAACTATAATTTAGAACTTTAAAGTACTCTATTTGGACTTGTATTCATCAAAATACATCCCCTCCAAGTTCATGTCAGAAATCTGTTCTTCTGTTATGGCCTGTACTGCATGTCTATCATACAAATTTCACCAAAAATTCCTCATTGATCCAAATAACACATATTTTACATTTCCAAAAACTAGACTCTTTGAGCTAGAGTTTACTATTTTAAAACACTCCAATTGGATTTGTATTCATCAAATTAAGATCACATTAAGATGATGTTAATAACCAGTTTTCCATGCTCAGACTAACTGTTGCAGCCATGGTTCGTGATTTATAAAAAAATACTTCCCAAACTCGAATATTTATGAAAATTTACAGAGCATTTTGTAACATACACACGTACAACATACAATATTTTTAGGCAATTACATGTGGTAGATTAGTACCAGTTTTTTTTTTTTTTTTGAATTTGGTTAAACCTGATAACTTTCTGATTTTGAATATCTTGTTCCTAATTAACACCCCCATTCCAACCAAATTTCCTTCCACTTCAATTCCATAAACCCAACAACAACCATTTCAATTCAAACCCATATATATTAAGTAATCAAAACCCCAAGGAAACACACCATGTAGATATGAAATAACACAATAAATCAAGAGAATCAATTCTCTAACAACCTAGCATTCATTTGAGCTAGAAAGAGGGAGTAAGGGTTTTAGTCACGTACCAAAATCGGAATTTAACAATCCTACAGAAACTAAAAATGGATAGAGGCGAAACGATCTCCTCGTCGAGAGCTTTCCAACGGTGGTCTCGGCTCGTCGATTGGTTGGACGGAGCTCCGGGAATCACCGGAACACACAAACACCAAGAACATTCACTCTCTCTATCGGTGGACCGATGAAAATGAAGATGGAGATGATGACTGAAATGGAGGAAGGTTCAGGTCTCAAATACCTCAAATGGAGTCCACAAGGAAGGGAGGAGGCCGGAATAATCGATCAAGGCTCAAACTATGGCGGACGCACCACCCCGTATTCATGGCTCGCTCTCCTCTTGTATCTCTCTGCTATGTTACACGGCTGAATGAATGAAATAAAAGAGGAGTAGAAGTCTTCAAGCCAAGGAAATCTCCAACAAGGCAACTCAAAACGATGAGTCACGAACTCTCTCGCTCACACGGCCACCGAAGGAGCGATTACTGCTCATTTTGCTTTGTATGGCGGCTAGGCTAGATAACTTAGTGATCTCTCCACAAATTTGCCCATTTAATAATATATATATATATATACCAACTTTACATAAAGAAGTCATTAAAATGTATCTTAGTCAAACATTAGAAAGTGGATGATATACTTCATGAAACTATTATGATAAATAAGTCAACACTTTATAATTTGGTCAAATTATAATAAAAGTGGTATTAAATTCATTTATTATTATTATTATTTAATCAAAATAGATAAAATATCGGGGTTTTACAACTCAGGTGCATACCAAAATAAGTTTGTACTACCCAGTTGACTTAATTATTAATCAACTCTAATTTGACTCCGTAAAGTCAAATACATTACCATATAAATATGTCTAACACGTAAGGACAATTATATTATTTCATCAATCAATATTTTAACTGTCATGTGAATTAACTCTATAGGGTCAATTAAAATACTAAAACACGATGGGTCACAACTGCTAATTATTTATTTGTCCCAAGACGTCAAATAATAATTTCTTAATATTATATCTAAATTTATATAAGGGTATAATCATCCCCTAAATAAATTACCAACCTCATAGGAGTTGGTTAAACTACTCCATATAATTTATTTTGCTTAATTTGACTCCGTAGAGTCAATTACAAAACAATTAGATCCCAGAAATATAATAATAAAATTCCATAATTTTTGGGTTGTTACATCATCACCACCTTAAAAGAATTCATCCTCGAATTCACAATTCCATAACAACCAAAAGTTTAAGGCCTACAATGCAATCGAGGCGATCACCCTGTTGTGCCTCCTAACACCAGGGGGAACACTAAACTACCAACTCCAATCAATCTCAAAGTCAAATCATGCTTGACTCTCGACAAGGTTCAATAACACCAACGAGACTTACTAAGTTTCAATCAAACGTGGATATCGAGATTTAAATGTCTCTCTATCAACTAAGCAAGTAAATCATATTCATGTGCAATATTTGCACCGAAAATAACGAACTCCCCAACCAAGAATTTTTTGGGCTAACTGAATCACCCCGGTCATGCACAAATCTCTAGGGTCCTACGCCTTTACACGTAAATCCTGTAATTAATCATCACAGACGATAAACTCGTCTAACATGCAAGCCATTTTATATCAAGTGATTCATTCGATCAAGCAACACAAATTCAACTCATTCATAGCATGATTTCAATATGCATGTTGCACATATTTGCAAAAGTAAAACAATATAACATTTTCAGTTCCATTCCATTTTGGTAACGGTTTCAGTCAATTCCTACCTACATAATACCATTCTAGTTCTCCGACGAAGACCTCTTGATAATCAAGTCAGGGGCCTTCTATAAATGACTTCAAAAGCTTTCATCGTATAGGATGCGGGGTGTTCATGAATCACAAATAAGCATCCTTTAACATGGTCTCATGCACACATATTGTAATCATATATATAAGCATGAAAATCAATATCATGCAACATAATATATTAATCTACTATGCAAGAATACAACACTAATACTCTCATCTATGTATTAGGTTTAAATCAAAGAAAACCAATGTCTCAAAGTCACTAGGTAACACGAACACACATGATTAGGTACTAAAATAACTATATATACTTATATAGAAATCACGGAATACACTAGGTACTACGGGAGGCTTAGCCACTCCGCTCTCGAAACATACAACAACGAACATTGGATCTAATGAACACCACGACGATCAGTCTCGAGACCGACAATCTCAACTTATCCGATCAAAACGACAGACCAAGAAACAATAACTCTATAGGGCAGTAACATACACTTGGTATAACTGCAACTTAGAAGTGATATAGGAGGAATATAATGCTCCTAAACACAAAATTGCACTCACGGCAATCTAGACTAGAACGAACTTATTACTCCAAGTCATATACTTGTACAAAATAACACGCCAATAAGGCATAATACAGTACACTCGAAGGTAAATAATCGACGATAACCCAAACCCAACCTAGGCCATGGAACCTATCCTGACTTATAGCTAACTTAAGCTCTGATACCAACTGTGACGACCCGACCCGGATTCCAGCACAGAATCCTGAGGTCGTGCCGCTGGAACTACACAAGAGAGGACAAACACTTGCTAAAATAAAGTGCAAGTGGAACATTCGAGCTAACAAGCTCTAAACACGAACAAGAAGCCGTACTAAAATACGTATTTCAAAATTTAGAAGATGCGGAAGCGTTAAAGAACAAGCCCTCGAGCTTAAGAGCTCGAGACTGAAACAAATGAAACCAAGAGAGGCGTTGCCTCACGAGGTATGAAAACGAAACTCACATGCCGCAACATTTTAGACGCAGAACTAACCATCGGCACTCCAGGCCGGCGTTCCATAAAAAAAATTCAACCTGATATAACAATGACCCACGGCTAAATCATACCGGGGTAACAACAACAACAACTAGGATAACTAGAATAATTAAATCCCGAAGCTACTACTGCTCGGGGTACAACTGACTTTACTATACTCTGGAGTACTCATGCCCGACTACAAATGTTGGCTATAGGAATAAGACAACAATACTAGAACAATCTACCCGACTGTAAAGCTTATATAACTTTACAAAATAAATATTGTCCTCAACAAAACAAAAGGACACAAATATAAATACTGAAATAAGCGGACTAGGTTTCGCAAGCAAAAGCTCGGGAGGAGATAACTGCACGAATATCAAGACCTCAACTCAACTATCGATCCACGTGGCTCTGCTACAGACGGGATCTACTCGGCCTCAACATAGCTAACGAGCAACTGCACACTGGAAAGTAAAGTACGGAGTGAGTCATAAAGACTCAGTATGCTACTACAAACAATAGATCATAAATGAAACATTGTTATAATAAAACATGTCATCGCGTTGTTACGACTAAAACCCACGAAGACGTGTCGTATACTCGACACTTCTCAAGATAATCTCTTTGTTCATGTACTAAACTGTCCAAACGACTAGGGTGAAATTCCTTGATCATAAACAAACCAAATAAGTTAGAAAACATTTCACAAAGAATCAACATATATAAAGGAATGTATATCTATATATATACACTTTATGTCATTCCTGGAATTCTCAAGTATAAGTATATGTATCTACATATATACATAACAAGTCTCTCACTAATTTACAATCAATACAAACATGGTCATTTAGATTTCATTTCTCAGGTAACACTTTGTTATCACATAAGTGCTCATAGTAAGCCACATAAAGGTTTAAGAGAGAATACCGAATCAATGTCGTTGTGTTGCTCCTGCAATCACAAATATTAATCATATCGTGCCAGTGATACCCGTGATCGGGTATCAAAGTACCGAGCACTCTTCTCGGGTCCAAGCTCTCTACTCGGGAAAATAGCACTAGCCAATGCGCTCTTTTGGTTACGACAAATGGGGCTACTTCCCCACTATAGCTAGCAGTGGATGGGTGTGTGAACCGAATCCGGTGCGGCAATACATTGCAACCACGAATCCCATAATTCGTGAAGACAATGCATCGTCCCACCATCAACGTAAAAACTCAAGTAATGTCAGCTGGACTTATATGCAATGCACAAGTAGATGTTTACTTGCAAATTCTCAAGTAGATATAAAGATCTACTAAACTCATACGATTATGCACATTGTTAGAATAATCACAAAACCACAATAGGAGCTCATTGGAGTCTCAAAATCTCAAGTGTCAAGTTGTCCACTCTATTCAAGTCAAGGTCCAGCTAGTAATCACAGTCATGCATTCTAGGAGTTGTAGGGTCTCGTTCTACATTTTCATTTAAGGCATTTCTAAGTTCTCATTCCATTTAGGAACCATAGTTCACAAGTCACTAACTCAAGTACGAGTTGGTGGCCTAAGTCGATTTCAAGTTTGCAGTTCCACTTGTTAATGGAATACAATTTAAATACAAGTCGGAAATCAACACCAATAAAATCACCAAGTAATCAAAAGATATATATCCATGAGTCATATTCTCAGGAGCATACAAGAATGCAAATCTCAACAAAGGTAGGAATTATGTATTTAGTCATAATCTAAATCAATATAGAATTTCATATTCTAGTATACAACCAAGTTAAGTTATTTACTTAATCATTAACCCATCATATATTCACCAAGACTACTTTGTTGATAAAGTTGTAATCAACAATGGTATCGCCTTACAATATTTCTAGAATGATAAATCATTTTATAGTCTCAACTCATTAAAGTTCATGTTAATTCATAAACTCATCATCATATTCACGTGAATAGAATCGTTTATTAGATACA